>CM077644.1:117099374-117819374 GCA_039707465.1 Rhabdophis nuchalis | reverse complement strand
TAGGTAGGTAGATGTTTCCAGGTGTATTTACCCATTTGCTGGAGAAGCAAATCACTGGCTACCTTTGGAACAAATCTTTGTTTCTGCAGGCACAGTACTTGACCAACGTAATTCTCATCAATCACTCTAATTAAACAGCTTTCCAAAAGGGAAAAAAACACCTTTTTGCACTGTGCAAACCTCCCCCAAATGGTCCGTGTTTTTGAAAAAACGGGCCCTTTTTTCAAATAAAAGGCATGAACAGCCTTGGGGGGGGGGCTTGCAGAGTGCTCCTGGGGGGGTGGGGGTCCAAAAAAAGGAAAAATGGCCCGTTTGTTTTGTGTAAACAGGCTATTTTTTGGTCAAAAAATAGCATTCATAGCCTTATGGAGACTTATAGAGTGCTGCTGGGGGCTGGGGGGGGGGGGCAAAAACGCCCTGTTGCTCATTTCTGCCCTCCCCAGCCCCCAGGAGCTCTCTGGAAGGCTCCATAAGGGTATGTGCGCGGCCATTTTGGTGAAGGGGCAGGGTTTCAGGAGACAAAAAATGCTGTAATTTATGTATAAGACGCACCCAGATTTTCAGCCTCTTTTTAGAGGAAAAAAGGTGCATCTTATACTCCGAAAAATACGGTAACCCACTAGGCCTCCTTATTAAGAGACAATTTTTCTGCTATCATTCTCCGCAACACATCCCTTTAATAATAGATTTCTTGGTTCTATCTTAATTCATACCTAAAGTGACCGGATTTTCAAAATCCCAAAGCGGGACACCGTCAATGGGGGGGGGGGAGTGTGCGTGCACACGTGCGCCTGTGCAGAGGGCGTCGGGGCAGGGGCGCGCTCCCAACAGCCGCCGCGGGAGTCACTTTAAAGGCAACGGCGGCGGACCAATACAGCGATTCTCAGCACGTGAGGGACGGCCTTCGGGGCGGCTGCTGGGTTTGGCGCGCGGCTGCTGGGTCTGGCGGCGGTGCAGGATGTGCTGGCCGAGCAGCGCGATGGCTCTGAGCACGGAAGGCAAGAGTGATACGCTGGGACCCAGGGCCTGCAAGGAGCTGCCTGGTGCAGGGAAGGGCACTCAGGTGAGCGGGCCAGGCCCTTGCGAGCCCCGCGTCCCAGGCCGTACGGGTCTGGATGAGTAGTAACAAACTCAAACTCAACCCGTCCAAGACCGAGTGGCTGTTGTTTCCGGCACCCCGGTTTAGCCAGATAAATCCAACACTGGCCATTGGGGGCGAACATCTTGCCCCCGTGGAGAGGGCGCGCAACTTGGGCGTCCTTCTGGATTCCCGGCTGTCCATGGAGGACCATGTGGCAGCTGTGGCCAGGGGGGCGTTCTATCAGGTTCGCCTGATATGCCAGTTGCGCCCCTTACTAGACCGGGGGGCCCTTAGCACAGTAACTCAAGCGCTCGTGACATCTCGGCTGGATTACTGTAACGCTCTCTACATGGGGCTCCCCTTGAGGTGCACTCGAAAGCTGCAGTTAGTGCAGAATGCGGCCGCGCGGGTGGTTATGGGTGCCTCAAGGCAAGCCCACGTAACACCTCTCCTGCGCGAGCTGCACTGGCTGCCGGTGGCCTTTCGAGTGCGCTTCAAGGTGTTGACCACCATCTTTAAATCGCTCCATGGCTCGGGGCCTAGCTATATACGAGACCGCCTCCTGCCCCATACATCCCTTCGTCCGGTCCGCTCCCACAGAGCGGGCCTACTCCAGGTGCCGTTGGCCGGGCAATGCCGGCTGGCGACACCCAGGGGAAGAGCCTTCTCTGTGGCGGGCCCGGCCCTCTGGAACGACCTACCCCCCGACCTTCGCACTACCTCGGACCTCCGCCTCTTCCGCCAACGTCTTAAGACGTACTTATTCCAACAAGCCGGCCTAGGATAGCCCCCCGCGTCTGACTTTTAAATATAAATTATAATTTGGTTACGGTTTTAATAACGGGTTTTAGCACGGGTGAATTAATTTAATATATTTTTAATTGATGTATATTGTATTTATGGTTTTATATAATGCCTGTGCGCCGCCCTGGGTCCTAACAAGGAGAAGGGCGGGGTATAAATTTAATAAAATAAAATTAAAAAACCTCCTGTGCCGCTGCCAGACCCAGCAGCCGTGCGCCTGACCATTGGGCCGAAGACTGTCCCTCACATGCTGAGAGCCACCGCCGCTGCCTTTAAAGAGTGCCCCGCGGGGGGGGAACGTGCCCCAACGCCCTCTGCAGGCACGTGATGCGCCGGTGCGCACGCGCCCCCCCTCCGAAGCCTTCCCCACCTGAGCCGGCGCTCAGAGGAGCCTGCCTCTGAGCCCGTACAGAGCGCCCGAAGCGGGACATTTTGAAGAAAAGGCGGGTGGTGGGATATCTAATGGAGAAGCGGGTCTGTCCCGCCAAATTCGGGACGTCTGGTCACCTTATTCATACCTAGTGATTCAATGAATTCATTATATAATAGGCCTTTGTCCAAAGAAGAAAGCGAGGCCCATTTTTATGCTACTTATTGGCAACAAGCAAAGCTGGAATCAATTTGTGGCCCTGACAAACTCTAATTACAAAGTCACGCTTGTGGCTGAGAATGTCATGTGGCATAACTGAGGGAAGGAGGTTTATTTTAAAAAATGAATGACTTGTTATAATTGGCAGGTTAGGATAAAAAATGCTGCCAAATAAGATCATGGATCATCCTTACTACACTTTATTGCTATCATTTAGGCAGTCTCAATCCAAAGTTTTGGCATAATGTTTTTCAGAATAAACTAAGCACACTGAGATAGCTAATTTCAGCGGTGAGAGAGAAAGTTTGGAAAATAAAATAGCACATTTTTAGCAATGTCCTTGATGACAGGTAGTCAGCCAAACCACAGGATAGCTGTGAAGAGAAGCTATTTCAGAAGAATGGTATGTTGTGAGATGAGAAGGGAAGAGAAAGGAACATATTTGGTCATCCTAATAATTGTTTTTTAAAGCTTCCCTCAAGCAGTGCTTCTGGCTGGAAAATTTATTGGAGAAATCCAAACATTGTTTTGGATTAAATCATTTTAAGGTAAGATAGTGTCATTTTAGCATTTGCATTGGTTGTTTTTAAACAATTGCCCATTGATTTCATTCTGGACTCTGTCAGATCATGCCATCCAATAGCTGTATTTAAAAAAAGTTTTACTAATGTACCATATTTTTCGGAGTATAAGATGCATCGGAATATAAGACGCAGCAAGGTTTTGAAGAGGAAATTTTAAAAAAAGTTTTTGCACTCTGCAAACCTCCCAAAACAGCCCGTTTTTCGCAAAAACGAGCCCGTTTGTTCTCAAAAAAAGGGCACGAATAGCCTTTAGGATTCTTGTAGAGTGCTCAGGGGGGGAGGAGCAAAAAACGCCCCCTTTTTTGTCAAAGAAAGGGGCATGGATAGCCTTTAGGAAGCTTATAGAGTGCTGCCCTCCCCAGCCCCCAGAAGCTCTCTGAAAGCCTCCTAAAAGCTATACACGACCATTTTAGTGAAGGGGGGGGGGGGAATTTCGGTAGGCAAAAAATGCTTTATTCAGTGGCAAGCAATTCTTGCCAAGGAAACTGCAAGAATATAACTACCAAGCGTCCACACTAACTTCAAAACTACATGCGTGTGTGCAGATACAGGTTTAGAAAAGATATGATGCTGTGTTCATTGTAGCCACCATTTTATCTGGATGTGAATGGATAAGAACAGATAAAAATGGTACCTAAGAGTTAGCATTATTTTTAGCATCCAGCTTACTGCCTTCCAGGTAGTAAGCAGATCTTTCCACAAGATGTGGATTGCAAACATTAGGATGGTCATTGGATGACAGCAGGAAAACACAGAGGCATTATTTGAAGCATAAAAGTGTTGTGCAAATTTGGCCCATATTTGATTTCATTTGTATTACTCAAACACAGCAGAAAAATAAAATATATGCATGAAATTGTAAGCTTCTTTCAGGGTATGTTCTTTGAGCTCAAAGGAAATTTCCATTTTAGAAATGATTAGGTAACACTTTTCTCATTTTTCTGTCCAGGAAATGAAATTATGGTAGTTATACAAAGTTCAAACTTTGCAGGCAAATTTAAACAATGAATAATAAATTTTGCACTTACCCCAGAGCACACCGCTTTGTTTGAACTGAGATGTGTATGCAGCTTTGCTGAACTTTAACAATTCAGGTACTAGAGACCTCTGTTATCAACAAAAATTAAACACCACAAACAAACCTGAGGGGTTTTTTTACCAACTCAAATGATTTTTTTTATTGTAACAATGCAAATAAATGAAATATTTAATGGTTTTCATAAACAAACATATATTTATCTACAGAGCTTCTTAAATGCTTCGAATTACCCTTGCCTATCTCACACCATTGGCTAAACTTTATCACTGCTTTGTTGCATTATTTTCCTCTTTAAACACCTTTACCTTATAGATAGCCTTCGAATTACAAACACTCCTTCAACAACTATTCAAAGTTCCTCAGAGTTCCAGTTGCAGCAGTGTCTCCAAGGTCATGTGATAGCAAGTGGTCGGAGCTCAGCTTGCGATTATGACCTTGCAGTGTGATTGCAATTTCTGATATTCTTTGTGAGCTTCCCACAAGCAAAGTCAACAAGGAAGCCAACAGAAAGTCAGAAATTGTTTACTTTTTTGTCTTTCCACACTTCATAACACTTGCCCATAGCGTGTGTGCATGCACTACTTATGCACACACCCACATTCTGTAGGTCTTGTCTGTAGCGTGGCCTGCTTCCCTGGGACTTCCACATCTTCCCACTTATCGATCTAGGGTTATAACAGCAACCGGCACTGCCAAGATTGCCATTGCTAATTGATGTGGTCGTGTTATATTGTGCTTTATGACACTTGGAAATTCTAATCCCAATTGATGTTATAACACAAGGACCACCTGTACTTTGACTTCTGCTTGAAGCTTAGGGAGGAGGGTGGAAAAAAGCTTCTTGGAAAGCCATTTCCTTGTCATGCTTCTTTATGTTGTTACTCCTGGTCTGTCTTTTCCAAGGTAGCTACAGAGCTTTGTTTAGGCACTCCATTCTACAGATCCTTCTTCCTCATTTACAGCTCCTCAGTCATACATCCATCCTTCCTCCTGAGTTCTTTTTTCTAACTTGGTTGCCTGATTCTTTCACAAGGTTTGATTCTTGCTTCTTGATGTGTATATTGCAGCTCCAATCCATGCAGCTCCATATATTGCAGCTCCAATCCAGAAACTCATAGCATAAACACAAAACTACTTTGCCTGATAAGGCTTCACCTCATAAATCTTGCCCTACAAGTCAGAAAGCCTTGCTCAGAGGGGTCTTAATTAATTTAGGAACCTTCTGATGGTTTACTTGTCACTTTTCATACTATTGGCAAACAGAAAAAACTTGAACCTTGATCCAAACTATAATTCAAGCTCAGTGGCACATGCATGATTAAATGTTCCCTTGAAAGCATTTAAAAATACTTCTTCCCATATCTACTTACTACACATAGTAATCTATTTTTTCAAACAACAGAGAAGCATAGGTTACATGGTGTAAAGCAATGGGTATGCATGTATGTATACATTTATTATGCAAGAAGCAAGGGGCTGCCAAAGTGCATTCTGCAGGGATAACCAATGCCCAACAAGTCTCTTCTATGTCTAGATCAGCTCTTGATCAATTCTCCGGTCAAGATTGCCAGAAATATTTTTCCTGCACTCTTTGTAATATCTAGAAAATAGCTTTTATATTGTTGACCTCATCTTTCCTTCTTATTTCCCCAGTTGAGCCTTTCTATTCTTGTATTTACAGAAGCACAATGGCCATGTGGATTATTTTCCTGGGGATTCTGATGCACTGCTCCTTCCTGGAGGTCCTTACACACCTGCCTGCTCAGCCCGAAAACTGCTCTGACCAAAGCCAGAAGATCAGCTTTAGTCACTCATACATGATTAATGTGCCTGAATCCTCCCAGTTCAAAGTGGAACCAGACCCGGGACCTCTCCAAGACAACAATCACATGTTGTTCACTAATGGTGAAGTAGATGAGGATGAGGAACAAAACATAATATTCAGGCATAACATTCGGCTGCAAACTCCTAAAAGAGACTGTGAAGTCCTTGAACAGGTTAAAGCTTTGCTGGAAAGAATGGAAAATTTAGAACTGGAAGTGGTACATCTGAAAAGGCTCTGTGACCCTCAAAAATGTTGTGGAAGAGGACAAGGTGAGGAAGGTAGTTGTGTAGCCTGTTGGCTGTCTATTGTGCCCTATCATGTGCCTGGCACTTGCCTTATATCACCCAGCAAACATTGGCTTGCATAGAGGGGGACCCAGATTTAGCATAGTGGACTTCAAGATTATTGAAATTCTGTAAACAATTTCACGGGGTTTTCTTATGCAGAATCACTCTATACCCAATATAAATTCACTCATCATCTTATCATTATCCTTAAAAGCAAAGCAGTAGTATTGCACATGTTGGCTTAGGAGTAAAAAGACAGGATTCAGTTCAAGATCCTTTTTGCTTAAAACTGGAACTCATGCATGTAAACAAGGTGTCAGTGTTCATTATTCTTTTCAAGTGATCTGGGATGTGTCTTTGTCTTCCATTTTTTCTCCTATGTTCTGGACCTCTTGCTGAACAGGCGTGTCATCCTGCAGTGGCCATGGCACTTTCATCCAAGAGATCTGCAGCTGCAGCTGTGAGGAAGGCTGGGAAGGGCAGGACTGTTCCCAACCCACGTGCCCAGGAAATTGCAGTGGTAATGGGCGCTGCATTGATGGCCGGTGTGTTTGCAAGGACCACTATGCTGGTGACGACTGCAGTCAACTCCTGTGTCCTGAGAACTGCAGTGGAAATGGGGTCTGTGTCCATGGGGTATGCCAGTGTTACCAGGAGTTCACTGGAGATGACTGCAGTGAGAAGAGGTGCCCTAATGACTGCAGTGGCAATGGATACTGTGACAGTGGCGAGTGTTACTGTAAGGATGGTTTTATAGAGCTAGACTGCTCTAAAGGTAAGGGCCTTTCCCTGGCTGTCCCCGCAATGTTGAGGGACCTCCAAATGAAGATTTCATAAAAAGGCCATTCTGCCATTGCTTTTTCAACACCCCCCCCTCTGGAACCGGGGTGGGGGGAATCGCATTTGACACACACCTTTGTCCTCATTACATGCAAGGTCAGGATGCCTTTTTTCTTTTTGCCTTTCTTTTTATCAATTACTGTAAGCCAATATGAGAGCGCCTAGAGAAGTTCAAAATACGGAATAACTTTTGGGATATTTCACTGATTAGCATCTTGAATTCATTGCATTATTTGAAAAACTGAATTGTATTTTGGGCAGAGCCCTCTCCACGCATGGGCTCCTGTTATTGCCTCTCATCCTTAATTTGTTTTTCAGTCAAATACGGGAAGGTTTTGAAAAAATTGTTTTCCAGTTTTCCAGAAATCTTTCCATCTTTTCTAAAACATTACAACTAAACCAAATCCATTGTGGTATGTTGTATGTATAAATAGCATACAGTAAGTCCGAGCATACATATTGAGAGCTGTCTGACTTATTCTGACTTATTCATGCACATTGTTAGGCTACAGGGTTTCCTAGTTTGTGGCTCATTGTTTTGCTGTAACTCAGACAGCACTGTACATGTGGCGCTATAACAGGAAAGACCCATTTTGCATGCTCTTGAAATTTGTTTTCAGGGGACCTGAAGCAACTCTTATATATTGAGCAGAATATTTATTACTGCTGCTATTATTTACTAGGAATATAATCTGCCAGAAAGTGCTCTCCAATTTCTTTTGCATTGAATTGGGAGCTCTGCTTAATTTGCCATAGGATTTGTGAATATGAAGTACATTATCCCTCATATCAAGGAGTGCAGCTGAGTATTTCAAGAGTGCCAGTTTCTCTTCCAGGGAGGTGGATACATTTCTAATCTACTTACTTTTCTAAATTCTCTAATGATAAATGAAGTAACATAAGGGACTCTTATACTGCATATCAATATTTATTGAACTGTCAAGGATTTTAATTGCCATTCTGATGAAAGGGTGTTTGTCGTCTTTACTTGGATAGTCACAGAAAGACAAAATGCAAAAAAGGTACAGTTCTTATATCCTTAAAGAAAGATAACAGAAATCTATAATATTTCTTTTTGTTTTCTACAATTACTGTAAGTTACATCTCAGCTCCTTGCAGTTGATCAAACATTTTGCTTGAAAAAAAGAAAGTCAACTTAAGATAATGTAACTTAAAATGGATAGATTTTATTAGGTCCCAGATCTGCACTTCATCATCTGATGAAAATATTCAAATTCTGAAGGAATTGGACACTCTACTGCTTAATACATGAAAAACAATGTCAGCAAATATTTATTGTCAACACTTGTGCCACTAATTATTAAAAAATGAGATGTGGTGGCCTACCCATTGCTAAGCAGATTATACAGATAAAATGAAATGGGATATGCCTTGCACGACTTACAGGCTGCATTATTTTAAAATCTTCCCATTATTTCCCAATAGTGCTTGCCCCATGGAATGTCCATCTCCTTAAAACCACTGAAAATTCCATAGCCATTGGTTGGGATAAGATAACAGATGTGGACTACTACCTCATCAGCTACTTTCCTGTTGGGGAAGAGGCCTTGATGAAACAAATACGGGTGCCCAAAGATCAGACAAATTATGAGATTCGGGGTCTGATTCCTGGCACAGAATACGTAATCACACTTCGCAATGTAAAGAATGAAGTCTACAGTGAACCAGAACTCCTGCAAGGTAGCACAGGTAGGACACTGCAATTACCTTTCCATTATCTTTGAACCTGCAGGGTCTTCACGTCAACAGAAGGCTAAGTCTTTGAAAAACTAATAATGCAGCCATTGTTTCTTAAGAAAATGGTACCCTATATGAATTATGGTTCTTTGAATGAAGAAATGTCTGAATGGTAGCTATTTCTAATATTTTGACCCAAGTTGGATTCTAGTGTCCTACAGAAAAAGGAAAGTAGCTGATAGGGATCAGCTTAACTGTAACTCTCTTTGCAATGTTTTTATCAGCTTACTTAATTGATCTTCTTCATTCTTTCCTTGGTTACCTCCTTACCCAAAGTGAGGCCAGAGGGTACAGTCCCTCTAACCGGAGTCACATTTCATCCCACTATGATTTTCTCCCCTTGTTTTGGGTGGAGGGGGGGGGGAGGAATCATGTGCATACCTATGGCATGTCAGTAGCAGGTTCCCTCTGGAAAGTAATTGTTTAAAGACAAGAATTATCACTGATTGAACACTGTAGCAGATGGTGCTAAGATTCTGTCTGAATCCAGTTCCCTCCAGATTTCTCCAGAGTTTGGGGTACATTTTTTCATGACCACAGCCAAGAATTACATGAGGAGTAAATATCCATGGCCTAAATTAGTTTCCCTGAAGGTTTGAAAGCTGTTTTCCAACTGCTTGTTTTCCAAGGTCTCTTCTCCTATTTCGGGGTTTAGAAAAAGGCAAAAACTCATAATTAAAGATCAGAAATGAAGCCTTTTCTTCCATCCAATAACATTTAGACAAAGTCCCCAGTGATAATCATGGATTGTTTTGATACCTGTTGTATCTATGGAAGCATTTTTGGGGGATGAGGGGAGAACCTCAGAAAACGGGAGGGATGAAACTTCCCCTGCCCAAAACTCATGTTTTCAGTCAAATCAGTGTTTTAAGAAGTGAATTTGTCATGTACTGTATGCAGGCTTTTTTATTGTCTCATAAAATATAATCCTACTGGCTGCTTTTGAGGAAGAAAGGATCAATTCTCATTCTAGGATCCTCTTGTGCTGCAATCAGGTATTAAAATAATTAATATTGTGAAGATTGATTTATTAAATCATTAATATTAGTGAATACTGTACTATTTTAAAACCTACTTGTCATAGTGAGGATTTGGGATAATATGCACAGCATTTCCATTTGTGTGAATGTTATGTGTGTGTATGTTTCTGAACAAGGTTTAGGGAAGCTATATGCTCACAGTGAAGTGGTTCTGTTTACTTTACCTATAGATTGCGTGTCTGAAAGGAGTGATGGTTAAAAAAAAATAAGATGGTGTCCATGTCCACATCATCAAAGCCTCATCCTTTTTCTCTAATCTTAAAATGCATATATGATTAATGAATATTAATCCTAATCAGTTCAATAGGATGCATTCAGAGAGATGTATTTGTTTGCATATATAAAATATTAACACTACTTCAGGCTTGATATCTCTTCCTGTGGATGCTCCTGCATGAAAGACTATCTTTGATGGTAGCCAGGCTTAGCTAAATTTACAGAATAATAGAATTGGAAGGTATCTTGAAGGTCTTCCAGTCCAACTATTTGCCACTAGTACCATGATGGGTGAACCTATGGCACGTGTGCCACAGGTGGCACGCAGAGCCATTTCTGAGGGCACGCAAGGCATTGCCCTGTCAGCTGATTTTTGACCGCTTTTCGTTCTCCGGAAGTTTAGGGAAGCCTCCTGAAGCCTGCAGAGGGAGAAAAACGGCCCAAAGGGTAGCCTGGAAGTCCATTCCTGAACTTCCAGTTTGTGTGTTGGGCCATTTTCTGCCCTCCCCAGGCTCCTAGAAAGCCTCTGGAGCTACCAGGCCCACCGGAAGTCAGAAAATGTGCTGTTTCCAGCCTCTGGAGGGCCTCCGGAGGGGCGGGGGGCATTTTTGCCCTCCTCAGGCTCCAAGAAAGCCATGCAAGGGGTAGCAGGAGGGGGGTCACACACGCACGTGCAGGGGGCATGTGAGTGCGCTCGATAGTGCGCATGCACATTCTCTTGGCACTCAAGGCAAAAAACGTTCGCCATCACTGCACTAGTAGGTTGTATCCTTCTGACCTAAGCCAGGGGGGCAAATGAGTGAGGAGCAGTGGACATAAAAAAGGGTCAAGGCTTTGATCACATAGTTGTGGCCACTATCTTAACTCTCTTCAGATACCTACGTCTCTAAGAATTAAATATTAAAACTTTCTAATATTATGGGTAAGAGGCATAATATAACCCAATCAGTTAATTACTGTATTGATACCAAATTTATTTTTAAGAAAACTTTCATATTATACCATATTTTCTTTTAAACCTATATAAATGTGTGTTTTTATTTTATTTTATACTGTATTACTGCTTTTAGTTTCTATATTTTATTTTAAGCTCTGGCCTGTAATAAAGCATTTTTGGCTGTCTATAAACTGATGCTACCTTAAGATGGTCTTTGGTCCTCAATTATCTATAGTGTTGTGATCTTCCTAAGAAGGAGGACTAGCTCAAATCCTGACATGACACTAATTTATCCTAAAATAAGTTTATCCTAAAACTGCATGTGTTCTTTACACTGAAGAAAGATTTATTTGTACAATATTATCAATATCTAAAAGGATCCAAGAGGGAAAATGAAAATAAACATAATTATATTTATAGAGATATATTCAGGAGAATAAACATGGTTTGGGGAAACGTTTGTTTGGTTGCTACAACAATGTAAAGTGTTTATGGACTTTTAGAAAATGACTGCCATGTGGTAGGTTAATACCAAAATGTATTTGTATTAGTTGTAGGCTAATACAAAAATTAGATTTTTGCTTTGTGCAAATATCAATAGTAGATTTTGGAAAAGCTGCAAGTATAAATCCATCCCTTGATTACATAATTCTCCATATTAAAAATGTCCTTATAATCAACATTATACACAAAAAAAGCTTGGTTGGTGTAGCCTTGACAAAGAACATTCTTTGTCAATGTTCATTTTAGCCGTTTCTGCAATTGGGCATATCTGGGTGACAGAGGAGACTGAGAACTCATTGGAAGTGGAATGGGAAAATCCGGCAGCAGACGTGGATTACTACAAACTGAGGTTCGGTTCTTTGTCTGGAGAGGAGAAGGAAGTAGTGGTTCCCAAAAGTAATGATGTGAAGAGCAGATACATCATCACAGGTAAGCAATCAATGTTCATTTGATACAAAAAGCTTGCCTGAGCAATTGGAGGGATGAAAAACAGTTTCTGTTTTCAGAGTTAGGGTTCTTGTCTATATTTTACTGTCTTGTTATGTGCTGGGATAGAGGTCAATTTCTTTGGAGAAGAAGCTTCCAACAAGGGCTATAGACCAGTGTTTCTCCACCTTGGCAACTTCAAGATGGTTGGTTGGGCAATATTAGGAGTTGAAGTCCACATATGGCAGGGAGGCAAGTGGAGTCTAAAAGATGTGCTTCACTTTGCCTACTGCTGCATTAGAAGCTTACAATATTTTACATAGGTTAAAACACAGAACATAGATGAACATTGCAGGAGACAACCAGAAGCTCTGACACATAATTGGTTTCCAAAGAAGCAGTTTCTAAATGCTTATAAGAATCAAAGTCTCTGTTTCCTCCTTTCTATCCATTTCAAAAATATTATTTTCTCTTTTACTTTATTTTAGAACCAAAGGATAACTGCACAATTTCTCCCCTGTCTTTGTTAACATTGATATGTTGGTACAATGATGGCTGGGTAGAATGTTATAACAGGCTTTTCAGTTTGCAACCACAAACTGACAGCCTCTTTTTTTTCCTCCATATACTCATGATGTCTTCATGTCATAACCATCCTGTACCTCAGAAAGCTTAGAATCCTTCATAGCTATTCCAATTCTTATGTCCTTTTTCCCCTTCAAGTAAACAACAATCTGTGACAGTTTTGCTGTGAGCTCAATATGAAGGGCTTCACTGACCATCTGGTCTCTGCCAGCTTGGACACCTGGATCTGTCTGAACAGCATGCAACTAATTGTTAGATGCTCCTTGATTCCCTCTGAGTTTGTTTTCTTAGAGATGTTTCATTACCAAATGATTATTAGGTAATGATTAGCTAACATCATCAGTGCTAGAAGGGAGCAGAGTTTGTTCTTATTTTTATATAGAAGTGGCTTGCTCTGTCAGTATTGGTGGCAATGGTCTTGGTGGTTCCTTGATTAGACTGTTTACTATTAGCTTGTTTGTCTGTCTTGATAGTCCCTTGATTGGGGCATTGTCTATTTCTTGATTATTGGTCTGGTGTTAATCTTATTATGGTATTAATGGTTTTAATCTTATCATGGTTTGCCGCACAGTCAGCAAGGTGTTGAGACTGGATTTGGGATTTTCCCCCACCTACCAAGTCCTTCCCAAGGATCTGGGATAGGCAGATGTTGATGTTTTATTGATGTTGAAGGTGTTGGCATAGGATGTAAGGTGTCCTGAGTAAAGCTGTCTTTTGCAATTGACTGATGGTGAATTTGTCAATGCCAATGGGTATTCAAGTGGTGCTCCAGTTGTTTTGTGTTTGCACCCTATTATTGTTGGTACTCCCTTTGTTTTTGTTTTTATGCTACAAACATTCTATTCCTATTTGCAGGTCTTTCTATTTTATTATCTTCTCTGTTCTCTTTTATTCTGCTGTCTCCAGGTACTGCCATGTCCACTAACCAGACATTTTTGTTTTTCTTATTGACAATTGTTAAGTTTGGCATGTTATGTATCTGTTTGAATGCTAAAGTCCCAGAGCAGTTTAGCTTTTCATTTTCTACAGTTTTCTCTTTTTTATGGTCCCCCCCCCCCCCCCCAATTCTTGCTTGCAAGTATTTCTGGCAGATCTTCCAATGCCCCATTGTTGCTACTTTGTCATGCTGTTGTTTGTAGTCAGTCTGTGTTATCTTCTTGCAGCAGCTTCCTGCAATGATCCACTATTTCTTCAGCTTCTTTGCAGAGGCAACCTTTCGTTGTTGTTGTTACTATTACTATTATTGTTCACCGCACAGTCAGTCAAATGTTCAGACTTGGTTTGACATTTTGTGTAGCCATCGAGTCCTTATCAAAGATCTGGGATAGACAGATTTGGATGTTTGATGGTGTTACAGATATTGTTGCATGTTGGAAGCTGTTCCAAGTAAAGCTGTCTTCTGCAATTGACTGATGGCAAATTTGTCGATGCCAATGGTGTTCAAGTGGCGCTCTAGTTGTTTTGGAATTGCACCCAAGGCACTTATTACTAGTGGTACTACATTTGCTTGCTTTTACTACAGTTGTTCTATTTCTATTTGTAAGTCTTTGTATTTTGTTATCTTCTCCAGTTCTTTCTATTTTACTGTCTCCAGGCACTGCCACATCCACTATCCAGACTTTTTTGTCTTTCTTATCAACAATTGTTACGTCTGAGGTATTATGTGGCAGGTGCCTGTCTATTTGAATTCTAAAGTCCTAGAGTAATTTAACTTCTTCATTTTCTATGACTTTCATCATCATCATCATCATCATCATTATCATCATCAATCATCGCACAGTCAACCAGATGTTCAGCCTGGGTTTGGCATCTCTGTTCACCTATTGAGTCCCTATCAAGGACCTGGGATAGACATATGGATGTTTGACAGTATTACATATATTTGTCGCAGGATGGAAGCTGTTCCAAGTATATTATTGTTATTGTTGGTGTTATCTCTTTTCATCAAACATGAAACTCAGTCAACTGACCATTTAAAAATGTATCACAATTATCATTGACTGGTGCTAAAGGTTGATACAGGTTGCTGCCAGCATCCTAGGTATCAATCAAGCATCTTCTTAAAATATATGATGATGATGATGATGATGATGATGATGATGATGATGATGATGATGATAATGATGATTAACCATTGCACAGTCAGCCAGATGTTCAGACTGGGTTTGAAATTTTTGTCTACCTATTAAGTTCTTAACAAGGACCTGGGATGAAGATGATGATGATATTATTGTTGGACTTAGTTGACTTATTATTGCAAAAGGTGCAGGATAAAATGGGGAGAAAGAGCCATTTTGGTCTTTGTTGCTAAAGACACCACTCTCCCTATTCCTGCTCTCTTTGTCCAAGCTGTTTTTGAACATAAGTTTAATACTATTTCAGAGTAGCACTAAACCTGTCTCCAGATGAAATTTATCAGCTGATTTCCATTAAATTACTGGACTAATCAATTGTCAAATGTTGCTTCTCCAGATCCAACCCATGATTACAGAGTTACCAATGGATATTTTTTTGATAGCTGGTAATGTCTGTTGGAAGGGGAGGAAAGAAAAGGGAACCCACAATTTTCTGTCCTTAATATGCCTCATATACCATCTGTAGGCACTGTGCCCTTGAGTATCAGTTCTACTCATATCAATAAACAAAACATATATTTTATAAAATTCCAGATGCCTTTTATAAACTGCTTCAAAGGAAGCTGACTCTGAGAAAATACTGCAGCCTAAGAAACCTCTCAGTGCTCTATTAGACTGCAAATAGTCTTAGACAATTTAACCAGAATGGAAACAGTTCAATAGTTCTGGTATTGCTACAATAAAGGTCTGACTTGTGTGGCTATAAAGTGGGTTATGCAACAAGGCCTATGATGAAAACTGCAGATTGCAGTCATGGACTTAACAAAATATTTTTTTTCATAGAATCTGATACAAAACATTAATGCATTACATTAACAGCTTCCTTGAGCTCAGAAACATTTGAAAGATGATGTAATTATTTTGAGTGCAATAATGCAGAACCAAAGTGAATTTTTATTCTTCCTCCAATATGACATCAAAGTATTACTCTGGACATATTATCGAAGAAATGTAAAAAATGTAATTTAAAACTTGTCCCATTAAATTTTGAAAGAAAAGGAAATAAAGTACAAAGATGTCTCAGACCATTTTATCATTTCCCCTTGTTTCTTCTTCCCATAGGCTTGAAGCCAGGAACCAAATATAAGATCACTGTCATATCTGTGAGGAATGAGGCTGAAGGGAAGCCATCTTCTGTACATGGCTGGACAGGTATAAACAGAAAGCTTTGTTTGTAGCATAAAGACATCCTTACACATTATCACAGCACAATCACTATTGGTCTTTACAGCTGTCGTATCGATTGGCCATACAGTTGGATTATCCTGAGACTGCCCCTCCCCCCATTCTTTCCAATCACACTTTAATGAAAGCTAGTGTCCAGGAAGAAACAACAGGCATGCCAGAAAGGAAGGGGATTATCCCAGTTAACTCTTCGTCCCAACCTCTGTGAGTTGTTTAGTTGGTCTGCAGAGGCTTGACATGTATGGAACACGTGTGTGTGCGTCTGTATATGTCTGTGTAGGTAGCAAGGGCTTTGGGACAATACCATTTGAGATTAGAGTGCAACTCTATGATCAGGAAGGTTTTTGCACTGATCCATCTTGTGGTGTCCTTTCCTCCACCGAATGGCCTTCACATGGTCATTCATGACCCAGTTACTTCTTAATTGGACTATTGTAAGCTTTCTGATAATCTGAATCTTAATTTCTGTTACACGTCTTAGGGAGAAACTTCCCCACTTTGAAGTTCACATATCAAAAGCCATTGTAGGGTTATATTCAGTACAGGCTCTATGCCAGGGGTATCATACTCGATTTCATTGAGGGCCACATTAGGGTTGTGTTTAACCTCAGGGGTTGGGGTGGGCATGGCCAGCTCAACGTCACTCATGTCAGGGGCACCTATGGTGGCCCAAGTACTCTGCCAGTGAAAACAGGCTCCTGAGCTCGGATTTCGGCTGGGATGACCTCCTACAACCCTCTGCCAGTGAAAATGGAGCTTGCCTACCCGAGCTCTGTTTTCACTGGCAGAGGCATTTTTGGCTGGTCTTTTGCTGTTTCCAGGGTGGCCCTGTGGGCCACCGGACCTTGAGTTTGACACTCCTGCTCTATGCTAATAATTAAAATAAATGCATGAAGAGGAAAATGCATATATGTTAGCAGGTCAAATTCCCTATTTCTATATCTTCAGTTACTAGTCTGAAAACTTGGGTGTGTGGTTGTCATGATGACCACCCATTTGGCCTTCCAGCCTTTGGAAAGCATTTAAAAATGTATCAGAGATTAACCCAGGCTGCTTTGATTATTTCAGATTAAAACATCAGGATGTTATGTGCTCAGTGATGTTTGTACATTTGTAACTTTTGGTTGGTTCATGTTTTGCTTCTGTGTGGGATGGCTACCACCAAGCTCCTGGCTTTGGAATAAAGAACACCACAAATTCGCCTTCAGAATCATCCAAGAATGAATTCCGTAGCATGACATCATTTAGAGGGCAGACTGCTGGAGTTGCAAGTTATGTCAATGCAGTCTTGCTTCTCATTGTATAACCCAAACAAATGACAGTATTGGTGTAAGTGAAGCTTTGCTAATTGTTGGTTGGTACATTGAAAATGGCTTGATCAGAAAATGTCCCTTTGACTGGAGATTTGAATTTAGCAGAAGTCTTATTAGAAGATGTGCTTCTAAGAACATGCAGAATGCTAAAAGGATGCCAAATAATTAAGTAGCATCAGGTCCCAATTAGAAAATGTTATTCATTTTCTAATTCATCTTGGATTAAGCCTTGCCCAGCTATCAATAAATGTTAATAGACATTCCCACTACTTAAAAGAGTAAGATAAATTTATTAAGAACTACATAAGATTGAAAAGCCTTACTTTTCTCTAAGCATCATCTTATAGGTCATGCGGTATATAGACCAGGGAGCGCGATGGCTCAGCAGTTAAAGATGCTGGGTTTGTCAGATGGCAGCTGTGTTCAAGATCTGAATGATGTGTGCCGGGGTGAGTTCCCATTATTTGTCCCAGCTCCTGCCCACTTAGCAGTTCCAAAACATGTAAATGTGAATAGATAAATAGATAAATCCCACCACTTTGGTGGGAAGGTAACAATGTTCTGTACATTTTGGTGCTGTATAGTCATGCTGGCTACATGACCATGGAAGTATCTTCAGACAACACTGCCTCCCTCAGCTAAGAAATAAAGATGAGCACTTTCCCCTAGAGTTGGGCATGACTGGACAGGGGAAACTTTTACCTTTACTTGTATAGACCAGCAAGGGAGAGGAAATTGCCTTTGTCTGTTAACATAGAATTTCGTTTAACTCACCATCGGCCAAGCAAGAAGGAGGCACAGGGACATGATGTGAAGATCCATTCCCTCATCTAACTCCTGCCATTTGCATCAGTGATCAGAATGTTTTTCGTAGGAAGGAGTTGGTGCTGTCTTCAATATATTTGAAGAAACAGTTGTGCTTCCAATGGAATGTTTTCATAAGCAAACACAGTTTTCCTTGAGGTATTTGCAACCATGTAAAAACCAGAAAGGAGTTCTCTAAAACCAGTCCTTTATTTAAAAGAAATAGGTCCTCTGATGACACACTCCTGCAAACCAGCAAGGTAATCTGAAAAGTATCCAGTACATACAGCTATATCACTATATGAAAAAGAGATTATTGGAACCATTGCACCACAACTTCAAGATGGTAAACTCCGTTATGATTTGTCAGCCATTAACAGATTAACAAAGTTGGAAGGGACTTTATGTCTTGAAAGCTAGGCCTTATATGTGTTTGGGGAGAATTTGGAGATAAAGGTCTGCTCCTCTCCGTGGAGAAAGCTAATCACCTTGCCTTTATTATGGCACCCTCACAAATTAGGATAATGCTATTTGACAGTGACTCAGAAGAGACATGATAGATGCATGGTAGGGATTGGCAAATTTTATGCTGGTACTGCTTTCTACCAACACACACAGGTATATAATGCTAACACAGTGGTGGGAAACACCTCTAGTTGCCCAAGCATGATTTTACATACAAGGCAGGAAAATATGATCCAACTCCTGTGGAGCAAGGGATCAGCACAGTCTCTGATCATGGAATTGGCCCGCCACAAGATGCTTTAGGCCAAGTCTGTGAAAAAACCCACACAGACAACCTTTGCCAAGTGGTTAGGTCATTTGAATGTTACTCTAGCCACACAAAAGAGTTGCTCTCAGAAAAGCAGACTCCACATAACTTGTCTAAAGTGACCCCAAATGATACAGAAATCTAAGTAATTATTTATAATTTGAGGGAACTCACCATGAAACTAGATGGTGGTGATGGTAAACCACATTGGTGCTCCCAGGGGAAAGAGGCAGAATTACTTGTTCACATCCACATTCACATTCTTCTCCTCCCTCCGTCAATTATTTGCAGGTAAGAGCAGTTTTGGAATAAACACAGCAGTTTCACTCCTATTCTTGTAAATTGAAGAAGGAATGACCTTGAGGAGCAGGAAGAAAAGCTGCTACCAAGGCAATGGTTGGATACTCTGTGTCTGGGGAAGAAATGTGACATGAAAAAATGGCTCAGACAAAATTTTTCCTAGTTATTGCCAAGTTGTAGAGAGGGTGGGAAAGTACATTCAGATATAGTAACATTTCTGTTACTATATCTTTATAGTAACTACATTACTTTGGTTTCCTAGTCTGGCTTACCTTGAAGTGCTTATAGTTTTTAAACTGCCCATAGACCCGTGATGGTGAACCTATGGCACGTGTGCCACAAGTGGCACGGGGAGCCATTTGTTAGAGCATGCGAGGAGTTGCCCTGTCAGCTCCAGCACGCATGTGCGCACTGGCCAGCTGACTTTGGTCTTCTTTTGAGGCCATTTTTCAAAAAAACGGCCCTATGGGCAAACCGGAAGTTCAGGAACTGACTTCTGGTTTGCTCGTAGGGCCAGTTTTCACCCTCCGGATCCTTCAGGGAAGGTTCTGAAGCCTCCGGAGGGCCTCCAGGGGGGGACGGGGGCAATTTTCGCCCTCCCCAGGCTCCTAGAAAGCCTCTGGAGGGCAAAAAAACTGTACCAAAAATGTGGGGAAGCGCTGGTCACACACGCATGCGCACTGGGGTCATGTGCATAGCATTATTGATGTGGCACACCTGCGCACGACCCCCCCCTACGTTCCCCCACTTTTGGCACGTGAGTCAAAAAAGGTTTGCTATCACTGCCATAGACACTAAACTCTACCACATCACAACCCATTTGATTGAAAAAGTCTAACAAATGTGCTATCAAGTAAAAGCATATTTCTTCCATGCTGACCTATGTAATAAGGCTTTCTAAATCCCTTTCACAAGGCACCAGGATCTCTTTCCAAGAAAAAGTTGGATTTAGAGAGCATTTCTACTTCTATGGAGTTTTTCAGACCTTTGGAAGGACTGAGGTTATCAATGGTACAGCTGAAAAGAAAACAGTTTTTATGAAGAAAAGAATGTATGAAAGAAGGAAGGAAGGGGGTGTTCGAGAAAATATGGCAGGAACAAATATGATTGAAATAGGGGGAATACAAAACACTGATTCTTTGGGGATTCCCAGGAATTAGGCTAGTTTAAAGTTTTAAATGTGCCAGAGCTGTCTTGCTGTAGTAAAATGTCCAGCTGAAGACTCTGAATATAATCCCCCATATAATAACATCTATTTTTAAGCAAGGGAACTCATGAAGGAGCAACTTCGATGCTAGAAATGGAAGGAGAACTAGTTTTGCTAGAACTCAGTTTAAGAATGGGTTGTCTGAGGTGTGGAATCATGATCATAAATGCTGTATATATTTGAAGGAGCAAGCAGAGAAAGCTACGCCTCAGTTCCAGAAGTATGACCCTCTAGTCTCTTGGAAAATCTGGGCTTCGGGCAAAGATTCTTTGCTACTGCAAAAGAGGGAAAACAAGGTATGAAACAATAAGGGATGACCTTGAGGTGGCGATGACTTTCAGTGAAAAGATCTGAATGGGGGAAAGAGCACAGAAGGCACAGAAGAAGACAACACAGATTTTCTAAAACAAAATATGATGGATGTGATTCTGATAAGACCTTGTGGACAGATGTTGTTATTAGCATTTAAATCTGTATTAGGTGAAGAAACCAGCAGATTACAGAAGAAGTGGTGAATTCTGAGTGCTCTTAAAAGAACCGATGAGACAGAATTGATCCACATGATCAATGGGAAGGTTTCTTTGTACTGGTGCCAGGCATAAAATCTTCTCAGGTTGGCTTAGGCCAGTGGTAGTCAATCTGGTCCCTACCGCCCACTAGTGGGCATTCCAGCTTTCATGGTGGGCAGTAGGGGTTTTGTCCAATACTGAAGCATTTTCCTTTTTTAAATTTAATTGACTTCCCTACTTTATAAACCATTACTGTGGAACTGGTGGGCGGTTAGAAAATTTTACTACTAACAGAGATACAAAAGTGAGCAGTAGGTATAAAAAGGTTGACTACCCCTGGCTTAGGCCCTTTGTAACTGGTGGGACGAAAGGGTGCCATGTGGATTGTATACCCCCAAGCATCAAAATGTTTGGAATTACCCTTGAAAAATGGTGGACAATGGAAAACTTTTCCACCAGAATCATTGTCCTAATTTAAATGTCTAATTCCTTCCTAGACATTGATGGGCCAACACATTTAGTAACCGACCGAGTAACAGAAAACACAGCAACCATTTCCTGGAACGGAGCCCAGGCTCCCATTGATGGCTATGTAGTGAGCTACAACTTAGTTGGTGGTGATGCCAGACAAATACCTATTGACAAGGACAAGAGGACCACTACTCTTGTAGGCTTGAAGCCTGGCATGGAGTACACTATCCACATCTGGGCTGTCAAGGGAACGCAGCAGAGCAGAAGGGCAAGCACAGAAGCTGAAACAGGTATTCCATGGATATGAAATTGTGAAATCTTCATGAGTTCCTGTGTTTTAATTCTACTCAGTGTAGTTCCTTTTAACATGCTGAACTGAACAAGTTACATGTGAAGGAGTATTAGAACTCTGGCAGCAGATTGAAGATTTACAGTCTGCTGAAGGAACCATGCATCTTCTTTTCCTTTTTCAGTTTTGTCAAAACAAGTCACATTCATTTTGTGACTTTAGAACCTGAAAGATGTCAAGCAATCACTGATTGTCAAAGAATGAACTATAGAGAATTACCAATATATGGTAATCATGTATTGTTATATAGCTGCATGTATGCATGTCGGTATATTATATATGGGTAATCTACAGTTAGATTCACAGTATAAGAGTGATGAAAACTAATTCAAGTCCTAAATTAGGACTAAGAATTATTAAACTGGCATTTAAGAATTTGGCCATTACCAAGCAAGGTGGCTTTTTGTAAATTAGAGTGTTCAGATCCAATATATTTCTGAATATAGAAGAAGTACTTAAAGTATCATTCCAAGGGCTCCAACCACTATTGGTATAATAATAGATTTCTTTTTTCATAAGCATTATTTCAATCTGCAAGTCCCAGTAGTTTGAATTGTTTTCCTTCAACCTAGCACCATGAGATTTAACAACATCAATGAACCACACTTTCCTCTTTTTCAGTAATTGTTATATCAGGCATGTTAAGAATAAGATGGCAGAGTTATATGTATAATACAGTGGTACCTCGGTTCACGAACGCCTCTGTTCACGACCAATTCGGTTTACGAACAGAAATTTTCCAAAAAATGTGCTCCGGTTCACGAACACCGTTTCGGTTCACGAACGGAAAAGTTCGTAAAAAAATGCTCCGCTTCACGAACTCCGCCTCGCTTCACGAACTCCGCCTCGCTTCACGAACAGAAAAGTTCGTAAAAATGCTTGGATTCACGAACCCCGTTTCGCTTCACGAACCGGAGCCGCGGACATTTTATCTACGAACGTATTCTGTTCGCGAACAGAGACAGTTCAAGAATCACGACCAAAAAACAAGGTCAGAACGGATTAACCGGATTTACATTGAACCCTATGGGAAACTGTGCCTCGCTTCACGACCAATTCGGATCGCGAACAGAGTCAGTTCACGAATTAAGTTCGTGAACCGAGGTACACTGTACTTCTGATAGTTCCTGCCTTTGCTGAAGCTGAATGTGACAACAATTCTGACAAAACTATTCAGAAACAATAAATAAACTATTTCCCCAGATTATTGCTTCATTTTTAGGAAGCAATAGGAAGCATTAATTTAAATGTTCAGACATTAAAAAAAAACAAGCATAATGTATAATGTTGATATTTAGCTGTTAAAAGTTATGCTCAAATTTATACATGGCCATATGGTCACTTCAGTAAAGATTGACAGGCCATTTTAAGAAAATGGAAGACTTAAAAAAAGAATATATAATCCAATGTTACTGAGGAAAAAATGCAATAAACTGTACCTTGGTTCACAGAAATAGATGGCCCCACCAATCTGAAAACAGACCAAGTGACAGAGAACTCAGTCACTGTGTCTTGGAACAAGGCCTGGGCACCCATAGAACAGAACATCCTCAGCTATACGTCTGCTGATGGAGAAACCAGAGAGGTACCTGTTGGGAAGGATAACATCAAGACTACCTTGACAAACCTGAAACCAGGCATGGAATATGTTCTCCACATCTGGGCAGTGAAGGGAAGCCAGCAGAGCAAAAGGGCAAGCACAAAAACTATGACAGGTAAACTTGAGTAGGGTGGTAGGAGTGGATTACTGCATTTCTTAACCTATAAAAATACTCTGCAGAGGTTCTAAATAACATCAGTTTAATGAAACAGTGCCCTTTGAATGTCTATGGAGACTCTCAGTCATCCAGATTCATAGTTGTCCCAAAGGTGCTTTTTCAAGAGGCAACCGGACTTTCTGTTTTTTCTTTGAAGATGTTTTGCTTCTCATCCCTTGGATTTCCTTTTCCCTTCGATGAGAAGCAAAACATCTTCAAAGAAAAAACAGAAAGTCCAGTTGCCTCTTGAAAAAGCATCTTTGAAAATGACAGTGATATAATATTACTTCTACCAGAGGTGATGAGTTCTATACTGTTTTCCTTATGTATTCCAATATAAATTGTACTATATATTTTCCAGCTACACAGTTGCATGGGCAGGGCTGCTTTAGAAATCCTAGGGACAAACCTAACATATATACGGAGTCCTGCAGCACCCTCTGTTGACTGACAGTCAATTATTCTATAAGTATTTCTTTCTCCCTGTTATTAAATAGGGAGTGAACTGTTAAATATCCAATTAGGTTCTGTTATCTTTGCAGGGTAGGTGGGTAGGAGTGGAAATGGATAATTTGAAAGCTTGTAAAGAATGATAGTAGAATTGAAATAAAAGTTCCCTTGGTAGATTTATGTCATAGATCTCCAGCCTTCAGCTTCATCATTTTGGGGCATTAGAATTTTTCTTACGGAACTGTGCTCTATCTCCCTTACATAAATCACTGCCTCATTTCTTTTATGTCCCCCCAAAGACATGTATCCATGAGATCTTTGACTCAGCCCCTTATAATGCAAAAATATACACTTACTGTAAATTATATATCACCCTATTTCCTGAAATTCCTAGATAACATGCATAGAATTGAGGAGTTCAAAATCTTACAGGGTGATAGAGCTGGTTGGTCATTCTTCAATATAAAAAGGGCCATGCCAGTATACATAGAATATGTACCCTAATGTGTACTCTAAACCCTTATATCTTGGATGAAAAAAAAAAGTAATAGCTGGTTTCCAGGATATTACTGCCGGCTCTCAGTACCTCCTTCAGTATCTCCTAGGCATGTGCATAAATTTTCTCCTCAATTACATATTCTAGGGTTGATTCTTTACTAACTCTGTTTCTTAGCACACACCCAAATGGCTGTATTAATATGATAACTTCCAGCCTCTACATTGGCAGAAACAAAATGCCAATATAAATTGCATTGACAACAGCCTTATCCTGCCTTGGCAATAAGGCCACTGAATGGTGCCCCTGTATAGTTTCAATGTGGGACAAATTAAGACAGTGATTTGTGAGACGAGTTGCCAGGAAATTTTGGAACTGAAGAAAATATTCTGGAAATGGACAGTACTGCTTCATTGTTGTTCAGATGGGCACAGATACGTACTCTCCAAAAGACAATCTTTTTACCGTACCATAGTTTGCTTCTTCTGAGACAAACCACGACAGCAGTGACAACAAGAATTTTAAAATATAACTGCTCAGGGAAAAGAGGCAGATACACAGAACAAAGAGGAATCTGTTCCACTCAACAACACAGGCAACACAGAATATGCATACAATTTTTTTGAGTTCTCATAATAGCTTTCTGAGCATTTTCACACTGGTCACCTCTTTGTCTAGATATCGATCCACCAAAGAACATCCGTGTATCAGATGTGACACAGTCCAGTGGAGTAGTCACTTGGATGCCCCCAGATGCTCAAATCAGTGGCTATCTTCTTACCTATCAACATCCTGTTGGCACCAGTAAGGTAAGCCTGCTAAATGCACCATATGTGAAATTGGTCAACTCAGCTATTACCACATGGCAGACTCACTTAGATCATTTCAGACAACAGTCACAACAACACGTCTAGATTTGCCATAAATTGAGCCTGATCCTAATGTCTTGTTTTGCCTTCTTTTGTACATACTGTATGTTTTTATGTCACCTTGTTCTATAGTTCTAGGCAACTCACACTAAAACCAAAAGAACATGCAAGGTAACCTGGTACAATTTGTTTAAGTAAACAAAATACATTCTGTGCCCCAAAACTTGATAAAATAATATGTTTATTTCAATAATTATTCACAACTACAACTATTATAAGTACTTCAAAATAAAAACAAATGCCATAACTATTATAATTACTTCAAAATAAAAACATATAACTATTATAATTACTTCAAAATAAAAACAAATTATAGGGCAGGAAAATAATATAAAAGATGAAAAATGAATGCGGGCATTGGCATTCTTACAATAGCAGTCAAGTAATGGCTTATAGCAGTGATGGCGAACCTATGGCACGGGTGCCACAGGTGGCACGCTTAACCATTTCTTAGGGCACATGAGGCGTTGCCCTGTCAGCTCGAGCGTGCATGTCCAGCTGACTTCGGCCTTCTTTTGAGACCGTTTTTCACCCTCTGGAGGCTTTCCTAAAGGCTCCTGAGGGCTGAAGGCTCCAGAGGGTGAAAAATGACCCTACGAGCAAACTAGAGGGGAAAAGCATGCACATGTGTGGCACTCCCATGCACAATCCCCCCTGCGCTCCCCCCACTTTTGGCACGCGAGCCAAAAAAGGTTCGCCATCACTGGCTTATAGAAACTAAGCTACAATTATCAGCCAATGATGTCTCATGAAAAGGCCCAGCACATTGGAAAATACAATTTTTCTTCCTGTCCTGGACAGTAATTCAAGAAAGGAATGAGCAGCAAGTTGGATTTTTATGCCAGCTGCAAAAATCTGCAAGGAGGATCTTACACGCAAGGTTTATGACTACAGGGAGACTGTAAGTTCTAGTCCCATAGTAGGCCCCGGACAGTCCCCCTCTCTCAACCCTAGGAAGCAGGCAAGTCGCTTTTGAAAACCTTCCCAGGAAAATTACGAGGGATTAATCCCGTTAATCTCCAGGAGTCAAAAACAGACTTGAAGGCACATATGTCAGATTCAAACTCAGAGACAACAGTGAAATCTAATCTAATCTAATCCTTTACTTCTTTACACTTAATGGACAGAATCTTGCCAATTAAAGCTATAACCTTATAGGGTGTGGCTATCCTGAATCTGTTCCAGATTCAGATAGTTCTGAATCCAGATTGTTCCAGTTTGCAACTGTGCTGTCTCTTAATTCAGATATCTCTCTGGGAAAACTCTGCTAACCCTGCCACCATTGCTCCTTCAGGTGCACATTCCATCCCACAGATGTGCATATGCTACAGGGTCCTCTCTGCAGAAAGTCACATTGTGTCTGTGGAGGATGCCAATATCCCTGGTACAGAAAAATGTGTAGGTGTGGTTAAGAAAGGCTGAAAATGGTTCTTGCCATGCCTTCATGTCTCTCTCTCTCTCTCTCTCTCTCTCTCTGTCTCTCTCTCTCTCTCTTTCTATCTCTATCTCTATATCTCAAGGTGGGAAACATATTTGTAAGGGAGAGAGGCCCGGTGCTCTGAAGCTTCAGCTGAAGGAGGAAAAGGCAGAAACACACAGAGGGCGTGTGTTTCTGTCAGGTTTTTGGTGGAAAGACTTTTGGGGAGATATTTGGCTGGAATCCTGAAAAGTGATCAGCGCAGACTGATGTCCAGAACAATGGACATTGAGACGCCCAGCGAGTGACTGTAGCAGGAAGAGCCTGGCTACCAAAGGGGGTAGAAGAATCTGGACTCTAGCAGCCCTTTTGGCGTGACACTACATATCCAACACTCCTCTCTCTCCTATTTTTCCCACAATAACAACCCTGTGAAGTGAGTTGAATTGAGAGACAGTAACTGGTTCAAGGTTGCCTGGCTGTCTTTCTTGACTGAGGCAGGACTAGAACTCACAGTCTCTGGCTGTCTGGGCTGGTGCCTTAACTACTAGATCAAACTGTCACGAAGTATGAGGAGACGTTTTTGCCTTATAGTCAGTATTTAATATTATGCTGCAAATACACAATGTTTTATTACACTATCAAAAAGGCACCTAAAAATATAAAAGTAAATTAGACAAGTAATGGTGATAAAAACTGTGCATTCAAAAATGCAGCAGGGAGCTAACACCCTAAAGATTGATAGGCTTTGCAAAATGGTTGAAGAGCATTTGTGATTCAGGAAATTAAAAAATCCCCTGTGTAAATGAGAATATAAATGCATCCTATTCTATTCACATGCTGTCTGCATTTTAATGTTTCACATAGCTAAAGAACAGCATGCATTTTTTGTCACCTGCTGTCCCCAGTGATCTTAGCCAGTCATGTAGTTTCCTATTCATCACTCAGCTTTGGGAGAAAGCAGCTCATAGGAACGGAGGGTTAATGTGTTAGTGAAATATAATTTCAATCTCTTTCTTCTTTGGGGCAGGAAGTGCAACTTGGAGCAAATGATCAAAGGTTTGTTCTAGAAAACTTGAGTCGTGGTACTAAGTACACCATATATATTACAGCCTTTAAGGGAGACCGCAGGAGTCGAACAGCGACCGCCACTTTTTCTACAAGTAAGCCTTGTGAATTCTCGTATTACAGGGGTCTCCAACCTTTGCAACTTTAAGTTTGAAGGACTTCAGCTCCCAGACTTCTCCAGCCAGCTTTGCTGGCTGGAGAATTCTGGGAGCTGAAGTCCTTCAGACTTAAAGTTGCAAAGGTTGGAGATCCCTGTCGTATTGTAATGTTTTGGTGCTATATGTATGTACCTTGTCCTTAAAAGAAGAAGGAACTTGAACTGGGATGAGTTTTGTCTGGAGCAAGAAGTTTTGGTAAAAGATGGTTTGGAAATGAAATATTAGTACAAAAATATGCAACTGAAAACCGCGATAACACAAAAAATACATATTTATAACCAAGCATTTGATGCCATCATAACAAATACAAAAAGGCTTTAGGGCTTAGAATAAACTAACCAATGTTTGCATTTTCATTTTGTAAGTTAGAACTCCTGTTTCTCATGTGGGAATATTATTGATCTATTAAACTACTCTGAAAACAGTCCAAAATTGATAAAAGAAATAATCATCAAAGTTGAATTGCAGTAGCTATTCAGAAATAGGATGAAGGTTAGTAGCTTCAAAAATGTCAGCATTGGGAGATTTCTATAGATTTGGTAGTAATTCCAAGTGCCATATTCCTATTATTCAGTTTTAATTTTATGAAATGTAAGTGTGGCTGCTGTCCCTAAATTGGTAAATAATGATTCAAGGCGATTGTGAGGTATGATTGTTTTAAATAGATCAAATAAAGAGCATATGGTAAATAATCAATAGTCAGAAAAAGGTATTTTAATTTCTTCATATTTATACTTTAAAAGTTCTTTTTGTAAAACACGTGAGATGTAAAGACCATATTGCCACTAAATGCCACTATTTGTGCCACTAAATATAGGAAAATATAATGGGAGAAGAGTTCAGTTCAGTTCACCAATTCAGAATGGAATTGAATGGAGTGGTGTGAAGTAGAGTGGAATGGAATATTACTGAATAAATGACAGCTTTGTTGTTTGAAATTTACAATACAATACAATACAATAGCAGAGTTGGAAGGGACTTTGGAGGTCATCTAGTCCAACTCCCTGCCTAGGCAGGAAACCCTATACCATTTCAGACAAATGGCTATCCAACATCTTCTTGAAGTGTTGGAGCATTCACAACTTCTGGAGACAAGCTGTTCCATTGATTAATTGTCCTAACTGTCAGGAAATTTCTCCTCAGTTCTAAATTGCTTCTCTCCTTGATTAGTTTCCAGCCATTGCTTCTTGTTCTGCCCTCAGGTGCTTTGGAGAATAGTTTGACTCCCTCTTCTTTGTGGCAACCCCTCAGATATTGGAACACTGCTATCATGTCTCCCCTAGTCCTTCTTTTCATTAAACTAGACATATCCAGTTCCTGCAACCATTCTTCATATGTTTTAGTCTCCAGTCCCCTAATCCTCTTTGTTGCTCTTCTCTGCACTCTTTCTAGAGTCTCCACATCTTTTCTACATCATGGTGACCAAAACTGAATGCAGTATTCCAAGTGTGGCCTTAGTGTCTTTCCCTGTCCTGTTGGAGAATCAAAAGGAAACCGTTAAAAGAAGATACATTAAAAAAAAACAGCACACTTATAAGTAGGAAAGCACATACAATTCTCAATGATCAAGTAATATGTCTAGTTTAATGAAAAGCAGTCATGTCGTTCAGAAGATATATTAGACAACAAAGACCAGAGAGGCCAATTCAGGCGGCCAAGTGCAGAAAGCTGTCAGTCTCAGTAATGGATAAGGCAGTGTTTCTCAACCTTGGCAACTTGAAGATGTCTGGACTTCAACTCCCAGAATTCCCCAGCCAGCGAATGCTGGCTGGGGAATTCTGGAGTTGAAGTCCAGACATCCTCAAGTTGCCAAGGTTGAGAAACACTGGGATAAGGGAATTTCAAAGGGGCAGCAGGATTCTGAAGTATACTTTACAGAATGTTATTAGGAAATGTCTTAAGGGCAGAGGCCTGTTTTTCCTTTCTTTTTTTCCTCAAAGGAAACTAGACTTCTCTTCTGATCTAATCTACAAAATAGTGAAAAAAATGGAGATGATGGAGGAATACAAGGTTATTGACAGGTGGCAAATACAGTGACACGGTCATAAAATGCAGTTGTATGCAAAAATGTTCCTAAATTGCTGGTATTTGGGTGGCATATGAATTTAAAAAAGAAATAAATAAGCAATAAAACATTGCCTGGGAAGTATACATCTTAATAATAATAATAATAATAATAATAATAATAATAATAATAATAATAATAATAATAATAATAATAATAATAATAATAATAATAATAATAATAATTTTAATTTATAACCCGCTCTCTCTCCCCGAAGGGACTCGAGGCGGGGCACAGGGAAATTAAAAATACAATAAAACCACAAACAATTACAATATTAAAATGAATTAAACCAGCCCTGCGCTAAAACCCATATAAACTAAAACTAAGCTCTAAAAATCCCTTAAAAAGCAGTTTAATTACCCTAGGCCGGCCAAGCAGAAGTGTGTTTTTAATTTTTGTCGGAAGGAGCGGAGGTCCGTAGTTGTTCTAATATCGGGGGGAAGGTCGTTCCAGAGGGTCGGGCCCGCCACAGAGAAGGCCCTTCCCCTGGGCGTCGCCCGCTGGCATAGCCTAGTGGACGGCACCCGAAGAAGTCCCTCTCTGTGGGAGCGAATCGGCCGCAGGGATGTATGGGGCAGGATGCGATCCCGCAGATAGCTAGGTCCCGTGCCATGGAGCGCTTTGAAGATGATAACCAATACCTTGAAGCGCACCCGAAAGACGACAGGCAGCCAATGCAGCTCGCGCAGGAGCGGTGTTACATGGGAAAACCTAGAGGTTCCCATAACTACCCGCGCGGCTGCATTCTGGACAAGCTGAAGCCTTCGGGTGCACCTCAAGGGGAGCCCCATGCAGAGAGCATTGCAGTACTCACTGTTTAATGATAGACTTGCATTTGCACAGATTCATGCCTTGCTATCTTAGTGTTTCTTTTTCTCTGCTGTTAATGAAATTGATCCAAATGTCTTAGTGGCCTCAGATGGTTTGGCCTCAGCCTTCTTTTGCTACTAGGCTGTTCAAAGACTTTTCTGCATTTTTATCTTCATCTTTAAATTTAATAATGTCAGCTCTTATTTGCTTTGCTCCTGAAGTCAGTTTGCAATATCCTTACCCTGCGGACTGCAGCCAAATCCAGCAAAATGGTAATTCTATCAGCGGCCTATATACCATCTACCTGGATGGTGACAGCAACAGACCCCTTGAAGTGTATTGTGATATGACAACTGATGGAGGGGGATGGATGGTGAGTGTTGTTTTCATTACTTTCAAAATATTATTAATTTTAGCTATTCCCAGTATAGGTAGTCTTCGTTTAGCATCCACAATTGGGATCCGCACCTTGGTGTTAAGCAAAGCAATTACTAAGTGAAACGGCAACTGTGCTTATGATCTTACTTCAGCTTTGCTTTGCTGTACAGACCTGAAAAGGTCATAAACACAAGGATTGGGTGTAAAGTTATTTCTTGATCACCGTCATAAATGTGAATGGTTGCTGTCTGAGGTAGTCACTAAACGAGGCATATCTGTACTGAGTTTGCCATTTTTCCTACATGCTTATCACAGTGCTGATATTGCACCCAATTAATCTTGGAACCTCTGAAGACTTTGACTCTAATTACAGACAATTCATTGTTAGTCATGGGCCTCCATTGCTGACCTTCTGTCTTAACTCATATTCTTCCTGTTTCATAGTTTAATATGGAGTCTGTGTATGTATGTGTGTGTGTGGGGGTGTATTATACGCACACACAAACAGACTTTGAATTTTGAACCGGGTGCAGTTCTTTTTTTCTCTCACTTTAAAAGGTTTTGATACACAAAAGAGCATATTAATTAGTTATCTACATAAACAAATCATCTTAATGAGACCACATGAGAATACCTTGTTTGTTGTGAGTCAGTGTATGTGTGTGCTTTTATAGCCATGAAACATGGAAATGAAAAAGGAGGGGGAAGATACGATCTAAAACTGTGTAACCTAAATGTTTGAAAAGTTGGATGTAGAAGGAGAAATAAAAATGGATAGCTTACTTGATACCATGATTGCTCCATAAATGAAACAGCATTATCTGGAACTCTCAAATTCAAATAATTTCACGTGTAACATTCTATAGCTTCTTCTGGTCTATTTATATCAGCTGGATTATGGACTGACTGACGTTAAGTTTTTCTTCTATGTTTGATATTCTGTATGTAGAATTAACATTCAGTAAATCAATTTTTATATGCTTCTGCCTGCTTTTACAGATGATTCAGCGAAGGTCCACAGGACAGCTGGATTTCTCTAAGAGATGGAAGAATTATATTGAAGGCTTTGGAAGTCCTTCTGGAGAATTTTGGCTCGGTACTGTTGTTTTTTTGAACATCATTCAAGATGAATGTACAGGCTTTATAGAAGAACCACTATTAATGCAAAAATACTAATTAAAGGATTTTATTTTTCCAATGATGGGCATTAAATCTCCACACTGCTCCTTCCATGGCCCAAATTCTTAAGAGTCTCAATACTGCAGGAAGTCTTCACTTAACAACCAGTTGCTTCACATTCATTCAAAGTTATGATGGTCTCTAAAAAGATTACAATGTATGACCTTTGAAATTGAAATTACGACAGTTGCATGCACCCTTGCAGTCACATGATGGCATTTCAGGCACATTTCAATCAGCTCAAATTTACAACCAGTTCCAGCATTCTGTGAACACATGACCATAATTTGTGACTTATTATGTCATTTTTTTGACAGAAATAATAATAATAATAATAATAACTTTGAATTTATTAACCGCTCCCTCTCCCCACAGGGACCCGGGGCGGTGCACAGGAGGAACTAAAAACAATATAAACAATAGATACAAAAATATATACATTAAAACACAATTAAACAATGCTATCCCGTGCTAAAAAATTAAAACCCATTAAAAAACATTTAAAATCTATAGACAGAGAGACTATCCAAGGCCGGCCAGTCGAAAGAAATGGGTCTTTAATTTCGTACGGAAGGAGCGGAGGTCCGTGGTCGTTCTGATATCGGGGGGAAGGTCGTTCCAGAGGGCCGGGCCCGCCACAGAGAGAGCCCTTCCCCTGGGCGTCGCCCGCTGACAAAGTCTAGTGGACGGCACCCGGAGAAGTCCCTCTCTGTGGGAGCGAATCGGTCGTGAGGATGTATGGGGCAGGATCCGATCCCGCAAATAGCTAGGTCCCGAGCCATGGAGCGCTTTAAAGATGATAGTTAGCACCTTGAAGCGCACCCGGAAGACGACAGGCAGCCAGTGCAGCTCGCGCAAGAGCGGTGTAACGTGGGTGAACCTGGTGGTCCCCATAATTGCTCGCGCGGCTGCATTCTGAACTAACTGAAGCCTCCGGGTGCACCTCAAGGGAAGCCCCATGTAGAGAGAGTTACAATAGTCCAGTCGGGATGTCACGAGGGCATGAGTGACTGTGCGAAGGGCGTCCCGATCCAATAGGGGGCGCAATTGGCGAACCAGGCGAACCTGGTAAAACGCCCTCCTGGCCACGGCTGTCACTTGCTCTTCCATAGACAGCCGGGTATCCAGGAGGACACCCAAATTGCGCGCCCCATCCACAGGGGCAAGATGTTCGCCCCCTATGGCCAGCGTTGGAGAAAGCTGGTTGAATCGGGCAGCCGGAAACCACAGCCACTCGGTCTTGGTCGGGTTGAGCCTGAGTCCGTTACTTCCCATCCAGATCCGCACGGCTTCCAGGCACTGGCACATCACCGCTACGGCATCGTTGGGGTGGTTTGGGGTAGATATGTACAGCTGGGTGTCATCAGCGTACAGGTGGTACTCTACCCCAAAACCACGGATGATCTCACCCAGCGGCTTCATATATGCGTTAAACAGGAGAGGCGAGAGGACCGACCCCTGAGGCACCCCGCATGTGAGGGGTCTCGGGGTCGACCTCTGCTCTCCTGCCCGCACAAATTGCGATCGGCCAGAGAGGTAGGAGGAGAACCACCGTAAAACGGTGCCTCCCACCCCCAACCCCCCCAGCCGATGCAATAGGATACCATGGTCGATGGTATCGAAAGCCGCCGAGAGGTCTAATAGGACCAGGATGGAGGAACATCCCCCATCTCTGGCCCTCCAGAGATCATCTACCAACGCGACCAATGCCGTCTCGGTGCTATGCCCGGGCCGAAAGCCGGACTGGCGCGGATCTAGATACTCAATTTCCTCCAGGTGACGGGGAAACTGTTGTGCCACCACACTCTCAACAACCTTCGCCAAAAAGGGAAGGTTGGAGACTGGACGATAGTTGTTTAAAAGAGCTGGGTCCAAAGAGGGCTTCTTGAGGAGGGGCCTCACCATGGCCTCTTTTAGGGAAGCAGGCAAGGAACCCTCACTCAAGGATGCGTTGACAACCTCTTGGAGCCAGCCTCGTGTCACCTCCCAGGATGCCAGTACAAGCCAGGAGGGGCACGGGTCCAATAAACATGTGGTGGCTCGCAGTCGCCCACGTAGCCTGTCCATATCTTCGGAAGTAACGGAGTCAAACTCCTCCCAAACAAGATCTCTCTCGTGGCATCCCACTGGGCCAAGAATGGGGGCTAGCTCACTCTGTATCTGAGCGGTTTTCTCCTGCAGAAAAGTCACAAATTCCTCTGCTCTACCCTGTAGCGGGGCTTCCCGCTCCCTCTGTTGGAGGAGGGAGCGGGTCACCCTAAACAGGGCGGCAGGGCGGTTTTCTGCAGATGCTATGAGAGTGGCACAATGATGACGTTTGGCCACTCTCAGCGCCACAATGTAAGTCCGTAAATGGGCTCTTACCTGTGTCCGGTCAGATTCAGAACGGCTAGACCTCCATCTTCCCTCTAGGCATCTCTTGCGGCGTTTCATCACCCGCAGCTCCTCGGTAAACCAAGGAGCCAGGGTGGTTCGCCGCCGCAAGAGAGGCCGCAAGGGCGCGACCCGATCCAAGGCTCCCACGGCCGCAATGTTCCATGCGGCCGTGAGGTCCTCGATCGGGGCGCAGGTCAGGGATACAGGAAATGGCCCAAGCGCTGTCTGGAACCCATCCGGGTCCATCAGGCGCCTGGGGCGGTACCAGATTGGTGACTCTGGTTCCGCCTCCCCGCGGAGGGGAGCAGCGGTCGGAAAGTCGAGCCGGAGAAGTGAGTGGTCTGACCATGACAAGGGGGTGATGGCTATGTCCCCTGTACCCAGATCACTCTTCCATTGGCCTGAGACAAAGGTGAGATCCGGCGTATGTCCACCCTCGTGGGTGGGGCCCTGAATTACTTGGGTCAGGTCCATGGCCGTCATGGAAGCCATGAACTCCCGAGCTGCCACGGATGATTCGCCCAACGATGGGAGATTAAAGTCCCCCATGACTAAAAGTCTGGGGGTCTCAACTGCCACCGTAGCGATCACCTCCAGGAGCTCGGGCAGGGCTGCTGCTACATAGCGGGGAGCCAGGTATACAACCAGCAAGCCCAACTGCCTCCCTAGGCCCCACTTCACGGAGAGGGACTCACAGCCGGTAGTCTGAGGCACAATGGTCTCTCTCGGCTCAAGGCCTTCCTTGATAATGACCGCTACCCCACCTCCCCTGCCTAGGGCCCGCGGCTGATGAAATGCGCGGTAGCCTGGTGGGCACATTTCAACGAGGGGAAGACCTCCCTCGTGGCCCAACCAGGTTTCCGCTATTCCTACCAGGTCCGGCTCCCCCTCTGACACAAGGTCACTAATGAGGGGGGCTTTGTTGACAACGTACCTGGCATTGCAATACATCAGCCGCAGACCCTGGCTCTGTATTCCCTGGCCACCTAGCCTGCGGGGGTTGTGGCACCCGACCGTTTGCAACCAACGGCTACGTGCCACCAACCGGGAGGATGAAGATTGTCTCCCCTCGGTCCTGCCCCTCCCCACGACCCTCTGAATTGGTATGCCCTCCTGTGGAACGACTCGGGAATCCCCCCTCCTTTCGGCACCTTCCGCTTCCCCCCGTCGACTGCTATCCTGGTCCTTGCTATTGATTATTGCTTCCGTCTCCATCTGTCTATACCCACCCCCCTCCCTCGAACCCCCTAAAAAAGATAATTTAAACAATTTCCTAACAGAAAACAGCAAAGAGCACCCATTGGATATGCTGGATTTGCTTAAAAACTATGTGGTTCACTTAACAGCCATATTCACTAAACAACTCTTGTAAAATCAATTGAAAAATCAAATCTGGTTATGTTGTAACCAATTTAACAACTGCAAAGACTTATGACCAAAATTCCGAGCTTGATTCTGATTGTAGGTCAATCATAATGAAAAGGTTGGGTAGAATGCCTATAGTGTGCCAAAGTAGGCTCAGATTCTAAGAGTTTTATTTAAAAAAAAACATTGCATTTAGTACTATCTGGCTATACAATATGTAAGGACCCAGCACCATAGGCCGTGCTTTGTAATGCTATAGAGCAGGGGGTCAAACTCATGTCACAGTGGTGTCATGTGACATATTGGGACTTTCCCCCCTCCCTTTGCTAAAACAGGTGTGGGCATGGCCAACATGTGACGCATCCAGCCCACAGGCTGGAAGTTTGACAGCTGTGCTAGAATTTCTCAGGATATAGCTAGTAGGTTAGGTGGTTATAGTTTTAGTTTGGCAAAACTCTGTCCATTGGGAGTAAGCAAATAATGGACTGAATTTAATAGGATAATGCAGTGTTACCTCTGGGCTTGGGCCTGACATTGCTTTAATGTTCAGTTTATAGTTTTTAAAGTTTTCTACTACTAAATGGTATTTGTAGTTCAATCATAAACTTTGCTAGAGAGCATATACATGGATATATGAATGATAAATCAGTTTTATTATCTACTTATATGTTAATATCCTCCCCCCCCCCACCCGTCTGTTATTGTACACTTTAGCCCTGTTTTGCTTTGATGGCATCCTGCCATAAAAAAGGGAGGGAGGAGCAGGGGTATATGGGGAGGGGAATGACAGGATGAGGGGAACCAGAGGTGCCAGCCCAGAACAGTGCTTGAGAGATTCAAAGACACAAGCTTGGGAATGGAATGCGGAATGCCTGGCCAAAGAGTTGTGAAAATATGGAGCTGCTACCAAAACACCCAATTTGAACCTTATTGGACTCCTCCAAGATGGTCAAGGGCTTGGGAGAAAGGAAAGTTACCAGGACTAAGCAGGAAATCCTATGCTGTAACCACTTGGCATCAGTATACCTTTCACTACAAATGGAATCGAGGGTCTTTCTTTCCTGAATGCCCAAGCTGGGACAGGTCTGACAAATTTGTTTGGCAGCCTACCTTAAGTTTGACTCTAGAATGTTTCTTGCAGGTCTAGAAAAACTGCATAATCTCACAAGGTCTGCCCACCTTCCCTATGAGCTGAGAGTGGATTTACGGACTCACAATGAGTCAGCCTATGCCACCTATGACTTCTTCCAGGTGGGCTCCAGCAGAGATCGATACAAGCTGTCTTTGGGGAACTACAGAGGCACTGCTGGTAAATATTTCTTTTATTTTTTAAAATAAAACTTTATTAAATTTCAAATAAAAAATAAAATACACAAAAAATACCAAATGGGGATGAGATATTAGAGGGAAAAATGGGAATGGATAGTGAAAAAGCAAAATCTCATATCCCTCTGTGCAGCAATCAATTTTTTAGGGCTTCCTGAACTTATTATAACTTATAATTTTGTATTGCTGTATTTTTGGATTTTAAATTCCTGTGTGCCGCCCTGAGTCCCTTTGGGAGATAGGGCGGGATAGAAGTCTAATAAATGAAATGAAACGAAATATTATATTCAAGGGCACGTTAGAAATATGTATATCAGGGATGCTTTAGCACAGGGGTCCCCAAGCCCCGGTCCATGGCCCGGTGCCGGTCCGTGGCTTGATAGGAACCGGGCCGCAGTGAGCAGCACAACTCTTAGAAAGGGCCGGAGAGGAGGGAGGAGGGGGCAGCCCCCTGGGCAGAGCCTGCACTGGGGGGCGGGAGAGCACAGGCACGGCCGCTCGCAGGGTTGGAGGTCCAAGAGGGGCGAGTGAGCCGACTCACCCCCCTGCGCACATGCGCCACCTGTTCCCCCGTTCCCCCTCTACGGCGGCCAAGCCATGGCCACCGGTCCGCGGAATTTTTTTAACATGAAACCGGTCCCTGGTGCCAAAAAGTTTGGGGACCCCTGCTTTAGCAAGTAGCTTCTGTAAGGAGATTATGCATGCACAAGTAAGAAAGCCTAGCCACAAAAGTAAAATTAAAAAAAATATACAATAAACATTCACCACTCAGCAGCATGTCCTTTCATGCTGCTTACATAGTATGATGGTATCTCCCATTCCACTTAATATAAATAAGAAAAATTATAGTCAATCACAGAACTGACGTATCTGGGAAATATCTATACTTTTATCTTTTGTCTGCCTGAAAAACAGTTTCAGAGTTTGAACAACAATAAGCAAATTTAAAAGTATTTGGAACCATAATATTTTCACTGAGAAATAAAATACTTTAGCCAAGGCCAAGAAATATATTTACATTCCTTTACTCACAAACAGGCACACGCCCTTTTTGGCTCCCTCTTCCTCCCACCTCTTGTCCATTCCCTTCTCTGGTTCAAAGGAGACAGTGTACAAAAAATAGAAAATAAAAACACTGAAATTTTATCCAGCTGTCCAATTTCTCAGGAATCGGGAAAGGAAAAAAGGAATCAGATGAGGAAAAGCCAATTTCTGAAGCTGAGAAATTCTGCTGAAGGCACATTGGTTTTTTATTGCCTCAATAAAGGCCTACAGTTAGTCATTTTCCAGTAATTTTAAAAGTGGGAAAACTTTTCATGTTGTCAGCTTGATGAAATCTGGTGAAGAAAAGAAACTTGGTGCTGAGACACGTTTTGAGGCTAAGCCATTCCCTGTCAGCACCATTTAACTTAACATGCGTATGCGTATTTATAGATATTCTGAATAAAGATGCCAATCTGGTACGTTGCTTTACACTATTTAGCCTCAGGCACATATGCGTATTTATAGGTATTCTGCATAAAGATGCCGGTACTTTGCTTTGTAGCATGTCAGCTTCTTGGTTAATTATTCTTAATAAAACTAATTGGGGGAAAAAACCTTGAATGGAGCCTGAGGGCTGCAGGAGAGGTGACTGCTGAACATTCGTGCTTATGGATAATGCGCTGAGAAATCCAGAATTAACTCAAATTATGTTTGGGCCAGATTTTATATCTGCTCTTTGATTAATTGCCTGCATGTTTCTGTTTCTGTGTGTGAAGGCATTGAAAGATATTTAACTGCATTTCTGCCCACTCATGTCAGTAATCAGAGGATTTCTAAAGACAGAAATGCGATTCTAATGCTCCCTTTCTCTCCCAAGGGGATGCCATGACTTACCATAATGGTAGGAAATTTACAACCATAGACAAGGACAATGATATAGCTATTACCAACTGCGCTATAACTCACCACGGTGGCTGGTGGTATAAGAACTGCCACCTGGCTAATCTCAATGGGAAGTATGGAGAACACAAGCACAGTGAGGTGAGTCTGGTACATATCTTTCTAGATTACATGTGACCCATTTCAAGAATAGACAAATTACTGTTAATACTTCTCCTTGTGATAGCCACTGTTTATACCATCTTACTCATTATTATGAAAGGAGAAGAGTACTTTTCTACTATTATTTGGTTTTGAAATAATACAAAGCATCCTTATTTTTAAGGCTGCAGCATTTATGCATTTTAAAAAAAAGAATCAATGACTCTGTTTAATAAACTTCATTGCTTATATTGATCCCAGTTAATCTGGTAGCAGATTCTAAGAATATTGTAAAGTGTCTCCCCCCCCCCATTAAAATAAATGTGTAAATTGCTAACAATATCTTAAAGATCATTCCTCCATTTTTTTTTACATAGGAGGGGTGCCTTTTTTAAGATATGGCTAATAAAGTAAGATTTAAAAACAAAACATTTTTTCAGATCTACTTTTATTTGTATGGATGATATGTATACAAATTTAATTTTAAAAAATCAACTATAATAATTATACACATTCAATAAATATTTAATAGAAGAAAAACACTTTTCCTGTAGACTGTGGAAGGAGATTGATCTAGTGCAGGGGTGTCAAACTCATCTCATCACGTGACGTATTGGAACTTTTCCTCCCTTCGCTAAACCGGGTGTGAGCATGGCCAGCATGTGACACATCCGGTCCATGGGCCAGGAGTTTGACAGCCCTGATCTAGTGCTTCTTGATATCAGTTGGAGAAAGAGTTTATGAGTTTCTATTATTGAAGCTCATAAACTCTGAAGGTGTCTTAAAAGTCATCTAATCCATTGTTTCTCAGCCTTGACAACTTAAGATATCTCGATCAAATCCACCTCTTTTTGATGTTTTCCCCATTGTTGTAAAACTTGTTCTTCTGAAGCAAGAGATTGGATCTGTTAGCAATTATATTTTTTTGCTAAAATATAGGACTCTAAACTATTTCACTTGTTTCATCCATTCTTCATAAGTTTAATTCCATTCCTTTATTTTCAGCTTTTTCACCATCCTGGTTGCTTTTTTGAGAAATATTCTAGTTTATGAGTGTTTTTTTTTAAATGTGTTCAGAAGTAGATACAGCATCTCAAACATGTCCTGATTAAAATCAAATAAAAATACATATTATGAGTGACCTGAACACTCTGCTTCTGTTAATCCCAACTGAAGTACATTAATACTTTTAGCTATTATATCACACTGTTTAACTACATTCAAGCCAGACTTTTCCAGTCTACTGATCTTCATTTGCTTCAAATGCTTCAGTTTTTTGAGATATTTCTGAATGTACAATCATTTGCTTGTTCAATTTTCAAACTTGGCCTTTGCCGTCATAGTCTAACATTTTAGCCACTAAACTACATTGCCTTTCTTTGCTGTATTTCAATCATGAATTTTATCCCTCAAAGTCAAAAAGATGGCTGCAATATCATACAAGATATATTGTAGCCTTTTCAGTTTGATCCCTACATGCCACTTGTTAGAAGATACTGAAGGTTAAGATGCTCAAACTGTGAAGGTCCTATTATTATGTACCCCAAAATGAAATCACAGCTGCCGGTTCTTTATCAAGTGGTGGCTTTCATATGCATTGAGTGTTACTATTATGGTTCATTGCACAGTAAACCAGATGTTTGGACTGGATTTGCCATTTTTATCCACCTATCTCAAATATGCACTTTCCTGGGACTGTATGACTGTGAGCCCAAGCAAAGATGCTGCTTCATTAAGAGATACTGAGAGACATAGTTGAAGGGCTGCACATCCCTAATCACAAAATAATTTATGTAGAATACCATGTAATTATAGTTATTACTAGATCAAATGAGACAATTTATCAATCTGTCTTAAAAGATTTTTATACATAAAAACATATGCAAAACCTAAAAAACCCTAATAATAGTTGAATATTGATATATTGATAATACAAATATATATGATATATTTGTATTATCACTATAAAATTCTGCACATTTGTTTATAGATTGAAAAACTTGATCCAACAAGCTCACTAATATCCTATTTTTTCTTTCCAGGGAATTAACTGGGAGCCATGGAAAGGCCATTTATATTCTATTCCTTACACTGAAATGAAGATCCGTCCACGTTCACATAGCTTTGAGGCAGTCTTGAGTAGAAAACGGAGATCTTTGGCTGTGAAGAGGAAGGAGACTAAAGTTTAAAAGTATTCCGGAAGTGCTGTGTTTGCCAAACACACACATCAATGCAATATGTAATAATGTGTCAGGCCTTTTGTGCACATTTTAATATAAATATAATCATATCAGTTAATCCAAGCCTTCCTTAGAAATATTTTCTGGTTTGATTTGTTGGGAACACCGCAAAATATGCACTACATCTGTATTACTCGCATTGTGTGTCTGCATTACTTATAGAAAAAAGCCCCAGATTCTCATATATTCTCAAGTGGTAGAAGTGCTGGTGCTGTTTAAGTTGCCTGTGACCATTAAAGCTGCCTGTGACCATAATGGCTGCTTGAAACTGCTAAGGTTGAGAGCCCTGTTCCAGTCTTCATTATCCCTCTGTACTTGACAGCAAGGTGACTTATGCTACTCAGTTGCCTGCACAGGTTTTGAGAACCCAAGGCCAGGTAGGCTGGGGCATTAAGTCAGCTGGTCTGCCTCATTGGGTGATTCAGCTTTGCAAAATCGAATGGATAATTTAAGAAATATTGTTCTATCAGTTGTGTTTTCAATAAGGGATTTATTGTGATTTAACCTGAATATTAACATTTTCAGAGTCTCGGGTCCTATTTGAACTTGTCTTCCAGGAAAGGAAAGTTTGGTTTTGTTACACTCCCTTCAGAAGGTGTTAGCTCTGAGATGAGTGCGTAAGGTGTGACCTTGCTTAATGTCAGGTCTGCTTCACCGATAACCAAGAAAGAAACCTCTCGACTCCATTATTAGTGGAATTAAAAGTACTTTTACTGGTTAAGGAATGAATAGCATAGATGCTAAGCAAGGTCTGAAGCATTTAGGCGTGAAAGCATACATATCAATATATGTCCAACCCCCTTCCCCCGAAGAACCCCCTTCCATGGTCCAATGTGTAAAGCCCCTAGGTGTCACATGGCTTCATCTTCAAAAGGCATCATGAGGCTGGCATGTAAGACCGTTGGCCTTGACCATAAGATGACCCAAGCACCGGTACGCGCAATAGATGGTAACAGTAGATGGCACCAGAGTATTTCCTTCTGCAACTCACCCTCCTGCACCGTACAGTCCCAAATCCCATGCAAAGCTCCTCTCCCCCCCCCCCCGTTTCATATGGCAGCCAGAGCGAACAGGAAAGCGAAGGCTGACACCCCCCACCCTCTTTGCTTTTTATTTGTTCATCAGCAAGTTGAAATGAGGAACTCCAGTATTCCTTTCAGAAAAAAAATCCATCTGAATTGTTTCCATTTCTAACAGGAATAAAAATCAGGCAAATACTGTTTGGAAGATCAATTTTTGTCCTTTCATTGGTGAATCTGCCTTTCTACCATTATAAAACGTAGGTTTAAATATTTTATCTATATAATTTTTTCCTCAGAGGTCTTTTTATTATCACTACCAAAATATTATTGGTCCAGAATTATATCAAGGTAAGATGGGTGGCCAATACATTTTAAAATTAATTAATTAATTAAATGCTAACTCTTAAATTGGGTGCTCTTCAGGTACTTTGTATTTCATATGCTATTAGCACTAATCTAAGAGATACAGTGTTGACCTTAGATAATGTTATACTTTAGTTTATAGGAAAAATATAAGGTGTGTTATAAAACACATTGCTCTTGCAATTTTGCTGGCTGCTTTTGCCAGATTAGCACACACTGGATAGCATATGTGTGACAATGTGGTGAAAAGTGGCATGAAAAGCTTGAGCTTGAGTTTTTCAATCCAGCAAGAACTATCAGATATGAAGGAGGAATAACACCCTACCATTTAATGCTGACTCTTTGGGCAAAGACCTAATGCAGCAAACATTTGTGGGCAGTGCCAGAATGATTGTTGCCAGACAAACTATTGTGTTTTGCTACTTACCAGGGTCTGCACAGTGTTGGGGAAGTTTTTGGACTCTGCAAAAAGTTTCTGAAGCGCTAAGACAGCTGAAAGACAGCTGACAACTTTCCTGGTTAAGGCAGCAGAACAAAGAAGTTTCCCCCCAGGCCATATAGTAGGGACCCAAATGCATCTGCCATTTTGTGGATAGGACAAAATGGTGGCTGCTTCTGGAACTATGGCATGAAGCTGCACAAAGTAGTAATTCATTTTAGTGCTCTGGATGCCTCGGAGCTTTTCAAAAGGTGAAGAGGGTGTTTGGCCTGGTGGGGTAGGAATCGGGCCTAAAGCCTGGGGCGGGGGAGATCCGATGGGAGTGGGACCCAAAGGGCAGGAGCTGGAGCACAGGTCTTAGAAAGTGGAGGTGGCTTTCAGAGGCTAGGATAGATGGGCCTAGGCCTGTACTAGACCTCCAAGGGCCTACTGGATCCCTGAAGGAACCCCATTTTTCACTTAAACACTCTGAAGTTCATTTAATTGTTAAAGCTTAGGCTTAATGAAGAGGCATGAGGCAGCTGAACAACTGATTTATTAAGATAACTGCAACAATAACTATGTACAGCAGAATCAGCACCTCTCCCTGCTTGTCAGCTATTTATACTGGAGCTGTCAAGCAGGGAGTTCAATAGGAATGCTTAGCCAGCCGCATCTTAACCAATCAGGCGTGGCTGGGCTGTAGCAGGCTGTCAATCGTAAGTCAGGGACTTGTGGCCTGGGGAGAGCAGGGATGGCAGGTTCATTAGGTGAGATGCTTCACCTAACAACCATTACAACATGTGATCATAGTGGGCAGACTCCACTATGGTTGTATCTGAAGGACTACCTTACTGTAATCCTATTGTAATTTATCTAGATTTATCATTAAACTGATAAAATTTAATTTTTTTACAGTAGTAATAGATCTATAACTAGTACTGTGGAATTGTTAATTATTGGTACACCCAAGGATATACAATTGGATATACATCATTCAATAAGTTTAAATTACAATATCCTTGTCTTAAATTTCTTATATGGAAGACTAAAATTCATGCAGTCATTAGTCATTAAAGTGATTAAAGAATAAATTCCAAAGGATGTGATCATTGCTTACCTACACAACTTCTCCTGATTAAAGCTTGAACAGAGATCTATGCTAGAAAAAGGACATATCAGGTACAAGAAGTGTTACATTAAATTAGTGGCACAGATTATTGTGGCAATACCGTGTTGGCATTATCAGACATATTTCATGAGAATATGTGTGTGAATAGTTTAGTTTCAGAGAAAAAGAGGAGATAACATAATAAGTGAGCATGGAGGGACAATTCACATGTAGCACTTAAAGCAAAAATAGGGTTAGCAGACTTGGGCTGTGTGTAAAATCCATTGATAGCCAAGTCTTCTGTAACTCCTTGGCCTAATTTTGGCCTAGATTTAATTAGATTTATTTTTGGCCTAGATTTCTGCAGCCCAAATAGGGAAAATCTACTGAATCAAACAAGGGAAATTTCTAATTTTTTAGAATGGAACCTATAATTATCATTCAGAGTTCTATCCACTCTTAACATTAGTTAAGAAACATTAGAAAAATTATAAGAAATATTGAAGCACAATATTTTTACCTTATACTTTTGAAGTTACATTTTATGTAAAAAGATATTAGTTAAAAGTATAATATCAAAATCAATTATTTGGCCAGTTGACTTAGCATGCTGTTTTTTGGGGCAATATAATGGTAATTCATAGCATATTAATATATACTCCATTAATGCATTGCAAGGCCATTCTCACAACATACTTAACCCAGGCAACTGCAGGTCCAATTCTTTAGCAATGGTTTTCACAGTACTGCACTGACTGGAATATTTTTGAAGAAACCTCTGCAGACCTGGATGGACTCACAGATACTGTAACATCATATGTCAGCTTCTGTGAATATCTATGTGTACCAACCAGAAACTTGCAAAAATACAGTAACAATAAACCTTGGTTCACAGCTAAACTTAAGCAGCTATGTCGTTCCAAAGAGGAAGCCTACAGAAAAGGTGATAGAATGCTGTACAATCAGACCAGAAACGTATTAACAAGAGAGACCAGAGCAACAAAAAGAAACTATTCTAAAAAGCCAAGGAATCAGTTCTCAACAAATGAACCAGCAAACACGTGGAAAACTCTTGAAAATAACACCGGTTATGGCAAATCTTTTTCCCAGACTGAAGGAAATCAACAACTGGCAGACAACCTGAACATGTTGTACTGCAAGTTTGAAAGGAAACTACAGCCATCTATCTCCACAACCCCCATCCCAGACACAAGAACAGCCATACCTCCTATAACTGACCCCATCCCATTGGGTTCACAATTGTCACTTTTCTGGTGATAACAGAAAAGGAAGTACAAGATCTATTTTACAGGCAGAAGCCAGGAAAAGCACCAGGCCCAGACAAAATAATTCCTTCTTGCTTAAAAGTCTGTGCTGACCAATTGGCTCCCATCTTCACCCGAATCTTAAACAAATCACTAGAGATGTGCCATGTTCCTTCTTGCTTCAAACACTCTCATATATCCCAGTGCCGAAGAAGCCCTTCATCAAGGAACTGAATGACTACAGACCAGTTGCTCTAACATCTGTAGTTATGAAAACCTTTGAAAGGCTAGTTAGACCCCCTGCAATTTGCATATCAAGCAAATATATCAATGATGCTGTTAATATGGCTCTGCATTACACACTACATCATCTTGTAGGATGTAGTGCATCTCCAAAGACCTATGCAAGGGTCCTCTTTTAGATTTTAGTTCAGCATTCAATACCAGCATTAAATTTAATAAATGTAATAAATCCTAAATCCATCATACCAGACATTATAACTAAACTAAATCTTCTAGCAGTACCCGAACAGACTTGTAAGTGGATCACAAGTTTCCTAACAGACAGGAAGCAGCAGGGGAAGATAGGCAAAATCCCATTAGATACCTGTACCCTCCAGGGCTGTGTGCTCTCTCCAGTTCTCTTCTCTCTCTATAACAATCTCAAACGATCCATCTGTTAAACTACAGAAGTTTGCAGACGATACAAGTGATTGGTCTCATTCGAGACAATGATGAAACTGCATAGTCAGAACTGCAGAAAAAACAATTACTGCCAACCTGCCTTCCACTGAGGACCAGTATACTGCACAAGTCAAAAAGAGGGCCATTAAAATATTTACAGACCCCTAGCATCCTGAATATAAATTGTTTCAACTCCTACCCTCAAAATGTGCTAGAGCACTGCACATCAACACTAGATACAAGAACAGTTTTTCCCCCAAACACCATCACTCTACTAAACAAATAACTCCCTCACCACTGTCAAACCATTCACTGAGGCTGCATTACTATTACCATTAGCCTTCTCATCGTTCCTATCACCCATCTCCTCCCACTTATGACTGCAGGACTGTAACTTTGTTGCTTGTATCCTTACGATTTATATTGTTTCCTGATTGCTTATTGGTGCCCTATGACTACCATTAAGTTTTGTACCTTATGATTCTTGACGAATGTATATTGTCTTACGTACACTGAGAACATATGCACCAAAGACAAATTCCTTGTGTGTATAATCACCCTTGGCCAATAAATTATTCTATTCTATTCTTTCAATTCTATTATCAGATACACTATATATAGATTATAGATACTCTTATTTTTTCAGATAACATTATTGAATCCTTGCACCAGGAGTGTTGGCAAGCTTCATGAACTTAGTAGTCTTCCTATTGTCCAGGTGCAGAGCAATAAGCATGACTTTGCTAGGGATACCAGTCAGGGTATAGGAGGTGTATTATCTGCTGCTGTCTTCAGCAGTGAATTCTGTAACTGAAAGGCTTGCTTGTTACATTTTATTGGAGGACTAGGCATATAAAATGGGTCTGATGACTTCGTTTAGGTACCATATGACTGGTTGGAATTTGTGTAAGCTCCTGGATGATTGTGTTTGTAGAGGTTACTAACTGGGCCAATACTTCCCCTTTTGAACTTTTACGACGCAATAACCCTAACTAGGTTATGGGAGCAGAACCTCAGTTTGTGTGTGTGAGAGATGAATTAGAGCATGAAAACTGGAGTCCAGAGTGAAGGAAAGCATCTAGCGGTCCTTGGCATGTTATGCAGATACAACTCTTGTGAGAATAGAGGGGATTTTTTTACATGTAGTTGTCTTATTATTTAAGACAACAATCCACATTTGATTATGTTTTTATTTTTGAGCCAATTACACCCCTGTGACCGGAAAAATAATACAACAAATCATTTTCTTCTTTAATTAGTAAATTGATAGTAGAAATTGGAACACAAAATGTAATGAAGCACAATTTATTAAAATAAATTTATTTTTAAATAAAAAAGGTTGTGGGTTTCTTTTAATTATCTCTAGAGTAACCCTAGAAAGCAAGTCTAAAAATAAAGAATATAATGCATATTGGTAACAAGTTGTTATATTACCCCATTGCTTAATCTAAGCACAGAGTAATAGATTTTGTAATGAAAATGCAAAAATATATTTGCAATTGCCTTGACCAAGAGATTTATAATTCCCGTCATAATATGTTGTTCCAAGATTGGAGGGTTCCCTTCCACATCAATTTTTTCACCATGTTGATAGATATGATATTGCTGTTTTTTTCCTACTACTTGTGGAATACTAATGTCTCATCTTTCTGATCTTCAGCCTACCCCATTTCCCAATTTGGTACATCCAAAGCTGTCAGCATAGCCGGAAGTCCTAAAAACCTAACCCTTTAAAGAATGAAAGTAGAGATTATTGGTATGCCAAGCAATGTGCAATACCTATAAAATTCTGTCTAGTTCAAACATTTGTTAAAAAGATAATTTCTTGTGTGCCCAAATGTTCAGACCAAAGGCTGAACTAACTCAGCAATTTTCTTCCAAAACTAGCAAATAATCACTAGTCATAGTCTAATCCTTCATGATGATATTTCTTTTTAAAATCACCCAATTCAATACTTTGGCTTACATATCAGTGCAATCAGATTGTAGAAGCAAATGTGTACAGTAGTTATATGACATATACCTTCATATATATAGCAGTGTTTGCTTACTTTCTTACTTGCTAGTGCACATAAGCTTTCAGTGCAAGCTATGCTAGGCTAAGCAAAAGTTCTAGTTTGAATTCTGCATCCTAAGGGCATAAGTGCCTATTTGTAGAATACAATTTGCTACTGAGTTCATGTAAGCATATACCTTTGGTGTACACTGAAATAATATGCATTCAATGGATGCACAACACTCATTCATTCTGCATTGGTGTAATGTTGCAGCTTGCTTGTAAAACATGTGTCCAACTTGAAAATGTAGCTACATTCCTAAGCTTAAAAAGTAGCTTCCTTCATGTGGAAGTAAGACAGAATGGCATGTTCTCAGTTTTATGACGTGGAACTGAACACATTATGAGATAGGAATAGGAATATTCCTGTATACGAAAGGAAAGTAAGTCTTGTCCACCTGCAATCCTCTAAACCAACAATGACGGCCTTTTTGCCAGCAGGAGCACTTTGGGCTGGGCTGAAATCCACAGATCTTCTTCTTTCTTTTTCTTCCTCTTCATAATATTATGTCTTCTTTTCCCTTGGATTGGACCACTGCTGCTGTGGCTATTTTTGTCCCTTTGCTGCTGGCCACAAAAACAACAATGGCAACAGATGAAAATTCCAACAAGGAGGACAAGAACGGGTAGCCCCATTAAAACAGCAAGACAGATTGTGTTATAGATGCCCTCCTGATGTTTTAAGCTGATAAAAGACCAGATGGAATGGAAAAAATTACTGATCTGCTCCATAGCAACTTCTGCAGACTGGAAACAGGTCTGATAGAATATTAAAGTTTCTTTCCTTGACCTTTGCCTCTGTCCCAGATGGGAATTCTGTGGATTTTGTCTTTCAAGTTATGCAAATGTCTTCAGTTTTCAATCTCTGCAAAGGTGGAAGATGAAACATAAAAATGGGTCAAATGAGTAAGGGAAAATGTTTCAGTTAATGCACTTGCTGGTAAAGACAAAATATATACGTTATGATCCCAATTATATATTTGCCAAAGACCTTAAGATAGGATATACAGCTTTTCCATATAATTCTCTCAATATTCTAATGAAGTAGGATAGAAGAGATGGATCAAAATATTTACAACTGAATGTGAACCCAGCCACCCTTGAATCCACGTTGTCCCCATTCAACATTCTAACCATCATTTATTTATTTATTTATTTATTATTTACACTTATATACCGCCCTATCTCCTGAAGGACTCAGGGCGGTGCACAGAGGAATAAAAAGTAGTAAAACACAATGACAATATAAAAATTAAAAATAGATTAAATACTAAATCTGTGCTAAAAACTTATGGTTAAAAGCAAATAAAAAGTATAAAATTGTTATAAAATTGGGACTATATTATTAAAAACTATGCTAGGCCAACCGCATGAAATAGATATGTTTTTAAGGTCCGGCAGAAGAGGAGTAGGTCTGTGATGGTACGAAGGTCGGGGGGCAGGTCGTTCCAGAGGGCAGGGCCTGCCATAGAGAGGGCTCTCCCGCTGGGGGTCGCCAGCCGGCATTGTCCAGCAGACTGCACCCTGAGGAGGCCCTCTCTATGGGAGCAAACAGGTTGGAGGGAGGTATGTGGTAGGAGGCGGTCCCGCAAATAGCCAGGTCCCAAGCCATGGAGCGCTTTGAAGATGGTTACTAGCACCTTGAAGCGCACCCGAAAAGCCACAGGCAGCCAGGAGAGGTGTTACATGGGAGTATCAAGAGACTCCCATAACCCCCCGCGCGGCCGCATTCTGTACTAGCTGGAGCCTCCGGGTGCACCTCAAGGGGAGCCCCATGTAGAGAGCATTACAGTAGTCCAGGCGGGAAATGACGAGGGTTTGAGTGACCGTGCGTAGGGCATCACGATCTAGAAAGGGCCTATCAGGTATGGCATATCAGGTAAACCTGATAGAAGGCCCCCCTGGCCATGGCTGTCACATGGTCATACAAGGACAGCCGAGAGTCCAGGAGGATGCCTAAGTTGCGAGCCCATTCCACGGGGGCTAATGACTTGCCCCCGATAGCCAGAGATGGTACCAACTGGCTATATCATGATGCCGGAAACCACAGCCACTCAGTCTTGGATGGGTTGAGTCGATCCATGCCCGCACGGCCTCCAAACACCGGGACATCACTTGAACGGCATCGTTGGGGTGGTCAGGGGTAGAGATGTACAGCTGAGTATCATCAGCGTACTGATGGAACTCTACCCCAAAACCACGGATGATCTCACCCAGCGGCTTCATATAGGTGTTGAACAGGAGGGGCGAGAGGACCGACCCCTGAGGCACCCCGCATGTCAGGGGCTGTTATAATCCGTCAGAATTAAGATTTAAACTTGCTAAAAATGTGCTAGTTTAGAATAGCAAGTCCATGCTATTCTTAATATTGACAGTTAAGGTGATAATCAAATGTTTTGTTAAAAGGATCTAAAGACAGGAGATGGTTTAACTGTAGCTGGCAATCCATGAAGTGATGCCTGGTACAATTTAGAAAACTGGTATCTTCCAGGTAATAGAAAGGACCTGAGAAACAATTGAAATATGCTGTACTTGAAGAAAATATCTGGGGTCTACTTCAAGGTTAATGGCCTTATTGTCTGCCAAAGGAACAATAATTACTTCTATTGTGCTTTGTTTAATTTCCCTCCAACTACAGTATTAGCTGCATTGGAGATGCTAGCAATGAAAAGGAAGAGAATTAAATAATTATTCAGCCTCAGAGATGGCAGCTGTTCCATGATTTATCTCTTGGACATGCCTCATACAAGCCAGGCTGAAGTATGAAAGGAAGGTTTATCTGACTGTAATTCTTTATATAATAGAACAAATATTTTGGCACGCAAGAGTAAAATGGGCCACAATTTACAATTTAGAAACAGTGGGTTTCCTCTCTCAGGGGAATTGAAACTTCCTTTATTAATGTTTAATATATGCAGTTCTGCAAGCCAGTAACTTGAGATGTACAAAAAGGAAGGCAGAATAGGCTTGGAAATGCTAAATTATGGAATAAGGAAAACTTTCCCTTCTTTTTTCTTTTTAGAGCATGGTTCGACTTATAAGAAATAAGGAGCAAAATACACCAGTGCTTCTTTATCCTCCCAACTGCAGCCGAACCTTAGAGTCACTAACTGCACAATACAATGGTGGATCTAGTGATTAAAACTATGCTTCAAGAGTCTTCTTGCTTTCGGCAGTCTTATTGCTTTTAAATTTAATTTATTTGCCTACGGCTCTAAGAACAACATTTTATTCTGTCACCATTTCCATCCCCCCTTTTAAAAAGCAGAGTAAATCCAAAAAACCCTGGAAAAGCACATTCAGGGAGAGCAAAAACATGTATACTAATAGTTCTCAAGACAGTACTATGTATAGCCATTTCCCCTGCAAAATATACAGGATAGTTTTCTGCATGCTCAAGCTGAAAAACAAAACTGAAACAGACAGATGTGGTCTTTGGCTTGCAAAGTGCTATATTAGAAATTAGAACAACTACGGACCTCCGCTCCTTCCGTCAAAAACTGAAAACACACTTCTTCTGCTTGGCTGGCCTAGGTTAGTCTTCCGTCTTTTAATAGGGTTTTAGGGGTTTTAGCATAATTTTAATACAGGGGATTTTAGCGCAGGGATAATTTTGTTTAATTTGTATTTTATCTATTTATCTATTCATGTATTCAATATTGTTTTTTTAATTTCCCTGTGCACCGCTCCGAGTCCCTTTGGGGAGAGGAGGCGGTTTATAAATAAAATATTATATTATATAAAATAAAATATTATATTATTATATTATATTACTAGCTATACCCGGCCACGCGTTGCTGTGGCCCAGTCTGGTTAAATGGCCAACCAATCTGTGTGTAGATCTACACCTGCACACATACACCCAACCACCATATAAGCGCCAACCTACCTACCTACTGTATTTTTATCTATCTATCTATCTATCTATCTATCTATCTATCTATCTATCTATCTATCTATCTATCTATCTATCTATCTATCTATCTATCTATCTATCTATCTATCACTCTACCTACCTACCTACTGTATTTCTTTCTTTCTCCCTCTACCTACCTACCTACCTATTGTATTTCCTCCTCTCTATCCCTCTACCTATCTACCTACCTACTATATTTCTCCCTGTCTATCTATCCCCCTATCCACCTACCTGCCTACCTACTGTATTTCTCCCTATCTATCTATCTATCTATCTATCTATCTATCTATCTATCTATCTATCTATCTATCTATCTATCTATCTATCCATCCATCCCCCTACCTATGTACATACCTACCTACCTACTCTTTCTTTCTCTTCTTTCTCTTTCTTTCTTTCTTTCTTTCTTTCTTTCTTTCTTTCTTTCTTTCTTTCTTTCTTTCTTCTTTTTTTCTTTCTTTCTTTCTTTCTTTCTTTCTTTCTTTCTTTGTATCTATCTATCTATCTATCTATCTATCTATCTATCTATCTATCTATCTATCTATCTATCTATCTATCTATCTATCTATCTATCTATCTATCTATCCACCTACCTACCTACCTACATACCTACCTTATTTCTGCCTCTCTATCTATCCCTTGGGGGGGTCATCTAGTCCAACTCCCTGCTAGGCAGGAAGCCCTATACCCATGATGGCGAACCTATGGCACGGGTGCCACAGGTGGCACACGGAACCATTTCTTAGGCCACTCAAGGCATTGCCCTGTCAGTTTCAGTTTGTATGTGTGCCCTGGCCAGCTGATTTAGGCCTTCTTTTGAGGCCATTTTTTGCCCTCTGGAGGTGGGGGAAGGCTGTTTTCACCCTCCCCAGGCTCCTATAAACCCTCTGGAGCCTGGGGATGACGTAAAAAGCATGCCAAATGCAGGGGGTCATGCACATAGCATTATGGATGTGGCACACCTGTGCACATCGCCCCTGCACTCCCCCTGCTATTGGCACGTGAGCCAAAAAAGGTTAGCCATCACTGCCCTATACCATTTCAGACTAATGGCTATCCAACATCTTCTTGAAGACTTCCAGTGTTGGGGAATTCACAACTTCTGGAGGCAAGTTGTTCCACTGATTAATTGTTCTGTCAGGAAATTTCTCCTCAGTTCTAAGTTGCTTCTCTCCTTGATTCGTTTCCACCCATTGCTTCTTGTCCTGCCCCCAGGTGCCTTGGAGAGTAGCATGACTCCCTCTTCTTTGTGGCAACCCCTGAGATATTGGAAGGTTGCTATCCTGTCTCCCCTAGTCCCTCTTTTATTAAACTGTATTTCTCCCTGTCTCTCTATTCCCCTATCTACGTACCTACTGTAATACAATAATACAATAGCAGAGTTGGAAGGGACCTTGGAGGTCATCTAGTCCAACCCCGCTGCTCAAGCAGGAGACCCTATACTGTGTCAGACAAATGGTTTTGCAGTCTATTCTTAAAAACACATCCAGTGTTGGGGCATCCATAACTTCTGGTGGCAAGCTGTTCCACTGGTTAAAAGTTCTCACTGCCAGGAAATTTCCCCTCAGTTCTAGGTTGCTTCTCTCCTTGATTAATTTCCACCCATTGCTTCTTGTTCTGCCTTCAGGTGCTTTGGAGAATAGCTGGACTCCCTCTTCTTTGGGGCAACCCCTGAGATATTGGAAGACTGCTATCATGTCTCCCCTAGTCCCTCTTTTATTAAACTGTATTTGCTGTCAGATGGGTCGTTCTTTGTTACAGTTTGGTTCAGTTCGTATTAAACAGTTTAAAGCAGCTGCCTGCCTCCGTGTTTTTACCTCAGAGAACAGTATTGAGCAGTATTTCTCCCCCCCCCCTCTCTATGGGCCACCTGGGAGTTTGCTATCCTCTGTGCCTTTTTGGCCCCAAGAGGCCGCCGTATGAGGCCTTTTCCAACACTGAACAGTTGAAAAGCAGTTTGATGGGCGTGGCTACAGGGATGTTAAATCACATTTCAGTGAGTACATTTTTTTGTGTGTAATTTGTACACAACACATGCGTGCTAGGCACAAAATGATTAGCTATTCTATTATCGGAAGTCCTTGGCTACGTTGTCTGAAAGTTTTGTTTAAATCGGCCCAGTAGTTTTTGAGATTAGTGGATTCGTACAAACTATTTTACATTTTTATTTATATAGATATTCAATATTTTAAAGGAATTGAAAGTCCCAAAGTAGGTGTCACTATACCATATACTGATATGTGGATTTAAAATGGTTTGGAGGTTTCTTTGGTTTTTGAACAACAGTGTGGTCAGCCACATACGGTAGCATTCATGTGTTTTTCACTGTTTAGGATGCAAATTCCATCAAACCAGCTAATGAGCAACACAAAAATCACAACAAATCATTAAAAAAAACCATTCTAGGAAGTTCCTTTAGGACAATTGTTGGTAGCGATCGGGAGAGAGGACAAGAATCTACCATAGCCAATGTTAGCCTAAATCATTGGCCTGATCATCCTGTTCTGCAACTGGATGTTACTTGAGGTCATTAAGAATTGCATGACTATCTAAATAGACAAAGGAGGCCTCATCACATCCAGTCAATAGTAACAACACCCCCCCCCCCCCCCATGCAGCTGGGAATCAAGGCATAGAGAACATGTGAATTTCTTGAGGTTGCTCAGGAAGTTTTAGGCAAAGCCAAGAACGGAACCTCTTCCCGTTGTGTCTTGAATGTTTTCTTTGCCTGAAGCACAACAGCCTCCTTCTCTAACCTAAATTGCTTCTTCAGCTCATTCGGAAATGCCAAAAGAAAAATAAAGTGGGGGTAGAGAAGTCCTTATGTTATGATCTCTTGCCAAGGCAAAACAAGTTTAGAAACTGTTGCTTAGAAGGGAAAGTTTGGAAAATCATTCAAAGAATATGGAGAAGGAGCATAGGGGCTTTTCATTCTGACTTCCTTCTAGTTATCCTTGTTCAGCCAAATGTTAGCTTCATTCTATTTCTTTCCTCACTTGACATCCCACAGCCAAACTTTTAAATCTTAATTTAAGGAAATATTCTGACCAATATTTCTCATAGTTGGATCACAGCATGCATTTAACCTACCTAGTTTACTGTAGATCTGATGTGTCAAGTAGAATTGTAATATACAGGTACAAACATTTTTTAAAATTCTGAATCTGTAAACAACTGTCCAGAAACAGTAAATATTAATTTCAATTTGTTCCACGTAAATTACTATATTACTTGGTGATAGGGTAGAACCCTCTGAGACACATAGATCAGCAACCTTCTAGACACAACCTGAATAGAAGTGAAACTGCTCTCAAGAACCAACTCCTCCAGATGATCCAGAACAATACAATGAAGAGTGATACTGAAAACCAATGAAAGATCTGGGAAAGATCTGGGAAAAATAACAATTATATACTCCCCTCTTCTCATTCCCAATTAGTTCAAGCTGTCTCAGGAGTGTATCCAGGATGAAACTCTAATTGAAATAGCTCCAGATAATCAATTTCATTTAAATGCATCTACAGCAGCAAAGCTACCAGGATAACCTTACCCAGAATGGAACATTTCAGATACTGTATTTTCGGAGTATAAGACGCACCGGAGTATAATACGCACCCAGGTTTTGAAGAGGCAATTTTTTTTAAGGAGGTAGGTAGATAGAGGGATAGAGAGGGAGAAAAAGAGAGAGAAATACAGTAGGTAGGTAGGGAGAGAGAGAGTGTAGGTAGGTAGGTAGTAGATAAAGGGAGAGAAATAGAGAGAGAGAAATACAATAGATAGGTAGGGAGAGAGAGAGAGAGAAGGTAGGTAGGGAGAGAGAGAGGGGAGAGAAATACAGTAGATAGGTAGGCAGAGAGAGAGAGTAAGTAGATGTTTCCAGGTGTATTTACCCATGTGCTGGAGAAGGAAATCACTGACCACCTTTGGAACAAATCTTTGTTTCTGCAGGCACAGTACTTGACCAACGTAATTCTCATCAATCACACTAACTAAACAGCTTTCCAAAAGGGAAAAAAAAACCTTTTTTGCACTTTGCAAACCTCCCCCAAATGGTCCGTTTTTTGTGGAAATGGGCCTTTTTTTCAAATAAAAGGCATGAATAGCCTTGGGGGTCTTGCAGAGTGCTCCTGGGGGGAGGGGGGGCAAAACAAGGAAAAAACCGGCCTGTTTTTTCATGAAAAGGAGCTGTTTTTTGGTCAAAAAATGCATGCATAGCCTTATGGAGGCTTATAGAGTGCTGCTGGGGGTTGGGGGGGGGGCCAAAAACGCCCTGTTTTTTGCTCATTTCTGCCCTCCTCAGCCCCCAGAAGCTCTCTGGAAGCCTCCATAAGGGTATGCGCGCAGCGATTTTGGTGAAGGGGCAGGGTTTCAGGAGGCAAAAAATGCTGTATTCGATGTATAAGATGCACCCAGATTTTCAGCCTCTTTTTAGAGGAAAAAAGGTGTATCTTATACTCCGAAAAATACGGTAGGTATAATTATAGAAGACTTCCACGTTCACACCCACCCCCTCAAAAAAATAATAACTGACCTCTTTAAACAGGCAAGACCACATTCCAAACTCAACTCTGTTCATTTACTTTAATCTAAGGCCAGATCAATTTTGCCAATTTTTCTTTTGGTGGCCTTCATCTTCTCATATATTCTGCATCCTCAATATTAAGCTGAAAATAATTCATATAAACATGACAGTTTGTCAAAGTTAGTTCCCTATAATTTGCCCCAGCAGTAGAATTCAGGTCAAGTGAATCCAGTCAACTTTGTTTGAAAAGTTTGATAAAAGTGCTCATATCGTTACTTATTTGTTCCTATTTCAATTCTGCAATATTTTTTTTTATTTTCCATGAATTGAATCATCAATCAACTGTGAGTTGAATAGTCTTGCTACGCATAAAGAATTAAAAATACCATAAATAGTAAACAATGGGCAGTATTACGTGATAATGTATTTCTGTGCCAAATAATATTTTGTAATGCTGTTCATTGTTTGGCTGTTTTTGGTACAGATGTTGCACAGTGTAGAAAATTAATGCCACGCTATCACATGCATATACAACAAAGTGACTATTTTCACTGCATCTACTGCCATGAAATAGGATTTCTCATGCATCTTGAAAAATCCTTCATAGCATATCCAACTTCTTATGTTCATGAATTCCTCCTCTTGCAATCTAGCCTTCTACTTACCTGATTTTGTACTAGTAACCTGAGAAACCAAGGAGCTGATTTAGGTGGAAGTTGGTATTTCAGAGTGACAATGATAGCTGCCAGCTATGTCCATGTTCAATGGAACAGGCAGAAAATTTTATTGCCCCCAATTGTTTTGCTCCTAATAATTCACTTTTTTTCTTGGCCCAGAATTGTACAACGATCCATGTTATTTTATACGCTTAATAATAATAATAATAATAACTTTGAATTTATTAACCGCTCCCTCTCCCCACAGGGACCCGGGGCGGTGCACAGGAGGAACTAAAAACAATATAAACAATAGATACAAAAATATATACATTAAAACACAATTAAACAATGCTATCCCGTGCTAAAAAATTAAAACCCATTAAAATACATTTAAAATCTATAGACAGAGAGACTATCCAAGGCCGGCCAGTCGAAAGAAATGGGTCTTTAATTTCGTACGGAAGGAGCGGAGGTCCGTGGTCGTTCTGATATCGGGGGGAAGGTCGTTCCAGAGGGCCGGGCCCGCCACAGAGAGAGCCCTTCCCCTGGGCGTCGCCCGCTGACAAAGTCTAGTGGACGGCACCCGGAGAAGTCCCTCTCTGTGGGAGCGAATCGGTCGTGAGGATGTATGGGGCAGGATCCGATCCCGCAAATAGCTAGGTCCCGAGCCATGGAGCGCTTTAAAGATGATAGTTAGCACCTTGAAGCGCACCCGGAAGACGACAGGCAGCCAGTGCAGCTCACGCAAGAGCGGTGTAACGTGGGTGAACCTGGTGGTCCCCATAATTGCTCGCGCGGCTGCATTCTGAACTAACTGAAGCCTCCGGGTGCACCTCAAGGGAAGCCCCATGTAGAGAGAGTTACAATAGTCCAGTCGGGATGTCACGAGGGCATGAGTGACTGTGCGAAGGGCGTCCCGATCCAATAGGGGGCGCAATTGGCGAACCAGGCGAACCTGGTAAAACGCCCTCCTGGCCACGGCTGTCACTTGCTCTTCCATAGACAGCCGGGTATCCAGGAGGACACCCAAATTGCGCGCCCCATCCACAGGGGCAAGATGTTCGCCCCCTATGGCCAGCGTTGGAGAAAGCTGGTTGAATCGGGCAGCCGGAAACCACAGCCACTCGGTCTTGGTTGGGTTGAGCCCGAGTCCGTTACTTCCCATCCAGATCCGCACGGCTTCCAGGCACTGGCACATCACCGCTACGGCATCGTTGGGGTGGTTTGGGGTAGATATGTACAGCTGGGTGTCATCAGCGTACAGGTAGTACTCTACCCCAAAACCACGGATGATCTCACCCAGCGGCTTCATATATGCGTTAAACAGGAGAGGCGAGAGTACCGACCCCTGAGGCACCCCGCATGTGAGGGGTCTCGGGGTCGACCTCTGCTCTCCTGCCCGCACAAATTGCGATCGGCCAGAGAGGTAGGAGGAGAACCACCGTAAAACGGTGCCTCCCACCCCCAACCCCCCCAGCCGATGCAATAGGATACCATGGTCGATGGTATCGAAAGCCGCCGAGAGGTCTAATAGGACCAGGATGGAGGAACATCCCCCATCTCTGGCCCTCCAGAGATCATCTACCAACGCGACCAATGCCGTCTCGGTGCTATGCCCGGGCCGAAAGCCGGACTGGCGCGGATCTAGATACTCCTCCAGGTGACGGGGAAACTGTTGTGCCACCACACTCTCAACAACCTTCGCCAAAAAGGGAAGGTTGGAGACTGGACGATAGTTGTTTAAAAGAGCTGGGTCCAAAGAGGGCTTCTTGAGGAGGGGCCTCACCATGGCCTCTTTTAGGGAAGCAGGCAAGGAACCCTCACTCAAGGATGCGTTGACAACCTCTTGGAGCCAGCCTCGTGTCACCTCCCAGGATGCCAGTACAAGCCAGGAGGGGCACGGGTCCAATAAACATGTGGTGGCTCGCAGTCGCCCACGTAGCCTGTCCATATCTTCGGAAGTAACGGAGTCAAACTCCTCCCAAACAAGATCTCTCTCGTGGCATCCCACTGGGCCATGAATGGGGGCTAGCTCACTCTGTATCTGAGCGGTTTTCTCCTGCAGAAAAGTCACAAATTCCTCTGCTCTACCCTGTAGCGGGGCTTCCCGCTCCCTCTGTTGGAGGAGGGAGCGGGTCACCCTAAACAGGGCGGCAGGGCGGTTTTCTGCGGATGCTATGAGAGTGGCACAATGATGACGTTTGGCCACTCTCAGCGCCACAATGTAAGTCCGTAAATGGGCTCTTACCTGTGTCCGGTCAGATTCAGAACGGCTAGACCTCCATCTTCCCTCTAGGCATCTCTTGCGGCGTTTCATCACCCGCAGCTCCTCAGTAAACCAAGGAGCCAGGGTGGTTCGCCGCCGCAAGAGAGGCCGCAAGGGCGCGACCCGATCCAAGGCTCCCACGGCCGCAATGTTCCATGCGGCCGTGAGGTCCTCGATCGGGGCGCGGGTCAGGGATACAGGAAATGGCCCAAGCGCTGTCTGGAACCCATCCGGGTCCATCAGGCGCCTGGGGCGGTACCAGATTGGTGACTCTGGTTCCGCCTCCCCGCGGAGGGGAGCAGCAGTCGGAAAGTCGAGCCGGAGAAGTGAGTGGTCTGACCATGACAAGGGGGTGATGGCTATGTCCCCTGTACCCAGATCACTCTTCCATTGGCCTGAGACAAAGATGAGATCCGGCGTATGTCCACCCTCGTGGGTGGGGCCCTGAATTACTTGGGTCAGGTCCATGGCCGTCATGGAAGCCATGAACTCCCGAGCTGCCACGGATGATTCGCCCAACGATGGCAGATTAAAGTCCCCCATGACTAAAAGTCTGGGGGTCTCAATTGCCACCGTAGCGATCACCTCCAGGAGCTCGGGCAGGGCTGCTGCTACATAGCGGGGAGCCAGGTATACAACCAGCAAGCCCAACTGCCTCCCTAGGCCCCACTTCACGGAGAGGGACTCACAGCCGGTAGTCTGAGGCACAATGGTCTCTCTCGGCTCAAGGCCTTCCTTGATAATGACCGCTACCCCACCTCCCCTGCCTAGGGCCCGCGGCTGATGAAATGCGCGGTAGCCTGGTGGGCACATTTCAACGAGGGGAAGACCTCCCTCGTGGCCCAACCAGGTTTCCGCTATTCCTACCAGGTCCGGCTCCCCCTCTGACACAAGGTCACTAATGAGGGGGGCTTTGTTGACAACGGACCTGGCGTTGCAAAACATCAGCCGCAGACCCTGGCTCTGTATTCCCTGGCCACCTAGCCTGCGGGGGTTGTGGCACCCGACCGTTTGCAACCAACGGCTACGTGCCACCAACCGGGAGGATGAAGATTGTCTCCCCTCGGTCCTGCCCCTCCCCACGACCCTCTGAATTGGTATGCCCTCCTGTGGAACGACTCGGGAATCCCCCCGCCTTTCGGCACCTTCCGCTTCCTCCCGTCGACTGCTATCCTGGTCCTTGCTATTGATTGTTGCTTCCGTCTCCATCTGTCTATACCCACCCCCCTCCCTCGAACCCCCTAAAAAAGATAATTTAAACAGTTTCCTAACTAAAAAACCCCTGAGACCGCGCTTCGCCCACCTCTCCGGATTAATAAATCCCTCCTCGAGGCGGGCCCTCGTTAACGAGGAGGGCCAAACCTGCGAGAGCGGGGACTCTCGCAGAAGCATAAGGTCTGCCACAGAGTACATAGTCATAATTATAGTATATAAATATAAATATATAAATACATAGACACATATAAATACATAAATATATAAATATATAGATATAAAAATATAATACAACTATAAATACGAGATATAAAATGGGTCAAAGTTAATTATGGGGAGCATGTTGACAATTAGAATGGTAAAAATAGATGTTGAAAGTAATAATTAAATAATTCACATGCACAGTGGGATATAGTCCGGCTTGATCTCAAAAATTCATTGCAGATGTTAGAAATGGTCAATCAGTCTATCAGTCCGGGTGGGAGGGGGGTCAAGAATGTAATTTGGGGAATCGTTGGGGGTGGAGGAGGGGGGGAGGGGGCAGTCTCTGGAGCCCAGATTTTTTTTTTAAAGGGCTCTTCTGGTCTTGCATCCTCTCAGGAAAAGGCCAGGCCAAGGCATTCCTCCTACTCCTGGCCAGGCCCGGATAACAGTTCTTATAGGCCTCGGTCGTCCAGATCTTATAGGCCTCGATCACACAGGATGCATACGCCACGGCCATTAGTTCAGATCTTCCAGCCGTTCTCTCTGCTGCCCAAAAAGAATCTCACCTCCTCCTAGAGGCCTCGGGCTTGGCAAAATAAAATTGCATAGCTTGCATAACTTATTCTGCCCATGGAATTTGAGGACTTTCTGTTATCTGTTCCAAATATCTGCTACAATCTCAAAGCTTTGCCTCTTGAAAACTTACAATTTCCAATTTTTGAACTGCTCTTGATGATTTATGTTGCAATCTTCTATATTTCCACTAACAGAGAAGAAAACTTTGTATGTGGGAATTCACTTGTGCCAGGTGAAATGCAGGGCAGAGGATTGAATAAGCACTGACTTAATGATATACTGTATTTTTCAGAGTATAAGACGCACCTTTTTTCCTCCAAAAAGAAGCTGAAAATCCGGGTGCGTCTTATACATCGAATACAGCATTTTTTGCCTCCCAAAACTCTATCCCCTTCACCAGAATGGCTGTGCCTAGCCGTATGGAGGTTCGAGAGAGCTTCTGGGGGCTGGGGAGGGCAGAAATTAGCTGAAATCGGGCTGTTTCCCCCCCCCCATCCCCCAGCAGCACTCTATAAGCCTCCATAGGGCTATGCATGCAATTTATTTGACACAAAAATGGCCCGTTTTCGTGATAAATGGGGTGGGTTTTTTGCTCATTTTTCACCCCCCCATTCCCCAGGAGCACTCTGCAAGCTTCCCCCCCCCCCCAGGCTAGTCATGATTTTTATTTGAAGAAAAACGGTCCCATTTTTGCGTAGAAACTAGCTGTTTTGGAGAGATTTGCAGTGTAAAAACACTTTCGGAAAGCTCTTTTGGAAGGCTCTTTAACTGTTTCTGTGCTAGCAGAAACAAAGTCTTAAGATTTTTCCTTCTCCAGCACATGGATAAATACACCTAGAAACATCAACCTACCTACCTACTCTACCTACCTACTCTTTCTCTCTCCCTACCTACTGTATTTGTCTCTATTTCTCTCTCTCTATTCTTCTACCTGCCTACCTACCTACCTACCTACCTACACACACACTCTCCCTACCTACTGTATTTCTCTCTTTCTATTTCTCTCTATCCCTCTACCTCCTATCTACACACTCTCTCCCTACATACCTACTGTATTTCTCTCTCTCCCTCTCCCTTTACCTTCCTACCTACACACACACACTCTCTCCCTCCCTACTGTATTTCTCTCTCTCTATTTCTCTCTATCCTTCTACCTACCTACCTACCTACACACACACACACTCTGTCCCCATACCTACCTACTGTATTTCTCTCTCTCTATTTCTCTATCTTTCTATCCCTTTATCATACCTACCTACCTACTCACACTCTCTCTCTCTCTCTCTCTCTCTCTCTCTCTCTCTCTCCCTCTCTCCCTACCTACTTACCTACCTACCTACTATATTTCTCTTTCTTTCTCTCCCTCTCTATCCCTCTATCTACCTACCTACCTTTTTTGTAATTTGCCTCTTCAAAACCTTGGTGCGTCTTATACTCTGAAAAATACGGTAGTTAAACCCAGGTGTTGTCAAGTTTGGAGAAGTGATATAGTCACATTGGCAAGATTTGAATATAACTGGATATGCCTGAATGATTTTTTTCACCCAACGGTAGACGTCTCCTGAGACCAATAGGCCCTCCTCAACCATCCAATTTGAGCTTGTAGCTTTTCAACTTTTCTAAAATTGTGTTCATGGGTATCGTTTCTCACACAGAAATGATCAAATCTACACTATAACATTGAATTTGCCTAGGTTTAGAAGGGCCTTGGCTTGATTATGTTTTTGACCTTGGTGGGATTTGTACATTTTTAGCTTAAAAAAAAAAAAGTGGATTGAACCGATGAACAGTCTGCAAAGGGTTTGGGGTCTGCTTGATTTTCCTTTTAACTTCTTTTTTATTTATCTCATTTTAGAAAATTACCAAGCCAACTGGCATCCAAAGAATCTATTTATATAAAGGATACATAACTGTGGCTGATCATATTTTAAATAGTTTGGCTTCAACTATAAATATTTTGTTTTTAAGCATTTTCTGTTTTAGATCTATTGGAATGGATCTAAATAGGGATAGGCAATAGGTGGTACCTGAACAAGTTAGGTAGCTTTTTCTTAATTTCAAAATCCTTTGGTAAGAAAATAGTTTAGATTTCTGATAAAAGTTGTTTGTCACTTCTCTGTGTCACTTTTACTTTTATGAGGAAAACAAGCTATTTGGAGGGATTAAAAAAAAAGGGGATCCCAACACATTTTTGGCTTTAACTCGGGCACTGAAATCATTTATATCAAGCATATCCAACAGTTTAGTGGTAAGAAAAGTAAGGTTCTGCACTTAGGCAGGAAAAACCAATTGCACAGGTACAGAATAGGCAGTATCTGGCTCAACAGTTGTGTCTGTGAGAGGGTGTCTGCTGGACCAGTGCTTAATTATGAGCCAGCAGTGTGCTGCGGCTGCCAAAAGAGCCAATGCAGTCCTAGGCTGCATCAACAGAGGATCATGAGAAGCAATAGGACTACTATATACTGCACACTAGTGAGGCCACATTTGGAATACTACATCCAGTTGTGGTCACCACGATACAAAAAAAGATGCTGAGGGGCTAGAAAACAGAAGAGCAACAAAGATGATAAAAAGTCTGGATGCTAAACTGAATGAGGCATGGCTAAAAAAACTAGGTAAGTCTAGCCCAGGGGTCTGCAAAGTCGGCTCTTTTAAGACTGGTGGACTTCAACTCCCAGAATTCCCCAGCCAGCCAGCTTCAATTCTGGGAGTTGAAGTCCACCAGTCTTAAGAGAGCCGACTTTGCAGACCCCTGGGCTAGCCTAATAAAGAGAAAGATTGGGTGACATATTGCTGTCTTCCAATACTTAAGGGCTGTCGCGGGGAAGAGGAGGGCAATTTATTCTACAAAGCATGACAAGAAGCAATGGTTGGGAGCTCATCAGAGGATGGCCCAAGCTGGAACTAAGGACACATTTCTTAACAGTGAGAACAATTATTCAGTGGAACAGCTTGATTCCCAGAAATGTGGGTGCTCTATCGGTGGGGAAAAAGACTGGACAACTATTTGTCCAGAATGAATAAGGTCTCCTGCCTTGGGCAAGGGGTTGAATTAGAAGACTTCCAAGGTCCCTTCCAGATCTATGATTCTATTTCTATTTTTCTATTTCTGCTGCTTCCTTCAGATCATCAGAAGCTGAAAAAGTGTGCAACAGAAAAAAAAAGCCAGCTCATCTTGAATCTAAATAATTAACTGATCTCCAGAACAGCTATAAGTTGACAAAATACCACTTGCTTCAGAATCTTGTTTAAACAATGGAAAACTGAAATAATTTCTCAAAGCTAATGTTTAATATTTATCTTTTAGAAAGGTGTTTTTAACATTGTTTTGTTGGAAAGGATTACAGTTTACACCCTTCAGTGAACTATTTGTCATGGCTGACTGCCATAAAGCAAACAAACTCTACAGCCAAGGCTCTAAAGGGGTAGACACTTGGTTTTCTCTCTGAAAATTAGTAATCTACCTTATTAAGTATTAGCTTTAATGGCAGAGAACTATCCTAAACCTCTAGGTTATTGACCAATATTCTCAACTGGTACAGAACGTATGGATAATCTTTATATTTCCAGCAGGAACAGGAATCAAGATTATGTTTTACAGAAGAGTATCCAGAAAACAAGATCCCTTAATTCTATACATAACATTGTACCTGAATTCATACTTTAAAAGCACTGTATGCAAGACAGAGCTTACAGGAAGTGATACTTGGTAGGGGATGATAATTACATTTTAGGAGATAGACTGAACTAAAAGACAGAGCTAAGATCATAAACCTTATCAAAACAAAAACATGCTTTCCAACTCCTTGTCTGTCATTCATAGGATCCTACAATCAATCAATTCGAGATAGCATGATTTCATTTCCAAATGCCTTTCTGAAGAGCCATGTGATCATTGTTCTCCAAAAATACAATAACAAGGAGGTGATTTTGTTTCCTGGGGTAGGGGTTGAGGGGTTCAAAAGGAACATATTCTAATATGTGGGTGCATTTTATTTGCATGCAAATGTCTAGTTTGACTCTTCTGCTTACCTCTTTAAAGAAGAATATGGCTTGAGATGAGATTAAGGATGTTAAAAGGATATGGTTCAAAAAAGGGCAGAGTTAACAGAAGACCAACGACAGCCTTTATAAGAGGGATTTTAAAACATGTCTTTGCTTCCAAGGCCAAACACAAATGGAAGTTTGTTAAAAAGAACTGTAACTAGAGAAATATAAAATCCAATATCAAGGTCTTATATTAGCCACTCAGTTTGGCATTTCCTTGTAAGCTTCTTTTGCAAGCTCTTCTTTAATTCCTAATTTCAACTTTATTTTTCAATGAAATTGTTTACGGCTTTCTGTCCATGTTCCAAATTGCAGAAGAAAATGACCATATCCCTCAACAACATCAGAGCACTCAAAGCCTCAGATCACTGGATGGCTCCTCCCCCTTTTCCTTTGGCTTAACCTTAACAAGTGAGCTTCATATTCTCGTTCCTTTGTGAAGGCTTGGCTGCAGAATTACCCTGCCCGTGTCATTATAGCTCCAGAAGATCCAGGCTGACAGTACGTTTAGGTAAGCTTGGACCAATAATGTATTACCTCCATTCATTCATTTGTATCAAGAGGAAGGCTTCCTGCACCCTTCCTCCCCACTGATGTGAAAAGCAATACAAATCTTTTGATGGAGCCCTTCTGTTGAACACCCCTGGAATATCTCAAATTAAAAAATATTGGATTGGATTTCAGAAGCCTTTTTTAAACATTTAAGAACCCTTGAGCTGTCTTATGGCAGCAGCTATGGGGAAGAAATTAACCCTATGCCCTCTGCATCTTTTTCCAAATGAACATTCTACACCTGAAGCGATCAGATCTACCAGGAAAAAGAAGTGAGAGGAGGGGGAAATAGGAGCACAAATCTGCATTTTTTCCTAATCATTTTTTTGGGGATGCACGTTTAGTAGTTTGGCAGATGACAAAATGAGTGTGTTTCTTCCTATTCCTAATGGTAAAAAGCAACACATTGTAACTACTATTGCTCCAGTCAAATTAGCATCTGTATGTTATTTATGATTATGACAGGAAATAGAGACTAGGAAATCTAGTTATGAATTATTCATGTGAGCAGAATTGCAGAGCACTGCAGTTTCTTTCTAACTTAACTAATATATAAGGCAGTGCTGGCAATATCTGGGGTGATGGTTAAAAAAATGGGCAGAATAGTAGCCAGGCCACAACTACAGTGAAAAACCTGCCCCTTTTTACATGCATTGCACATAAGCATAGGTGGAATTGTGGTCATGATCTTGACTCTTAAAAGACCTCCCTCACAGAAGTTATGTACTCTTGGAAAAAGAGTCAGAAGTTGGGCTTCATAGTTGGCCTGCTTGAATAGCAGGGAAGTGCTATTCTTATACAACTTCCAACGAATTTCTAAATAATTTCCAAAGTATGCTGGGTCCTAATTTAAAACATGTATGTATTTAATGTTTATATATAAGTTGGTGCATCCAAGCCATGGATGCATGGAAAATAAATAACCAGCCCAATTCCCAGCATGGGGAAATTTGTTGGATTCTCAGATGATCAAGGAAACTTCAACATATTTCCTCTGAGTTCTGCATCAGGGTGAGTAATTTTCCCTCAGGGAAAATCTGTTAGGAACTGGGCAACATTCCAAATGAACAAATTGATGCAACAGCAATTACAGCCAAATCATAGGCCATCCTTTCCTCTATGCTTTAACACTTCTTCCTTCCAGGAATGTTAGATGATAGCTACAATCATGAGATCAAAACTCCACCCATTTTTAGTGGTGACACAAGATTTTGAAATCATATAGTCAGAAAGCAAATTTGGTCTCTTTCCATCAACTCTTTGTATGTTTGATCTATTTTCATACCATATTTCCCAAGATGATTCTTCAATTTTTCTAAATCAATTGATTTCTTTAAATATAATTTTTGAAAAAAATTCCTGGCTACTTCACATTTATCCAATCTCTTATAACACCTTATACCTTTTCCAGAGACTTTTCCAGGAGTGAACTTGAAAGCATAAACATAACATATTCAAGGACACAGGTTGCAAAGTTCTACTCTGGAAAATTCAGACCTAGAAGATCAGATGTGTGTACTCTCAGTGTGCATGATCTGGATGTCTCTTCATCCTATTCAGTTTTCCAGTTCTTATTCAGTTTGTGCGTCTTTAGTTTCTTTTTAAAAAAATATATATCTTTATTAATATAAAATCAAACATTCAACAAGTATAGGGTGGGGGTAACTGGAGAGACATACAAAAGAGAAAGAAGAGAAAAAAAAGAAAAAGAAAAGAAAGAAAAGGAAGAAAAAGAAACATACCAGGGATATGTCTAGTCCCCTAATTTAAGAGTTAAGTTTGTCCCAGTGTAACTTATCAGTTATTATTTACAATTATACTTAGATGTCTACATACATACATACATACATATATATATGTATATAAAATTTACTATTACCTTGTTTATTTCTCACATTTATTTCTCAAGTATTCTATCTAATTGGTTTCCTTGGTGTCCATTATTCTCCTGTTGTACCATGCATACCATTTATTCAAGCTTTGGGCATAGGTTGAGTTTTGTCTATCTTTTAAAATATATGTTAATTTGTCCAATTCTGCGCAGTTGAAGATTTTGGCTATAATTAGGTGCTCTGATGGTGGTTTGGTATCTTTCCAGTGCTGTGCAATAGCCATCCTAGTCGCTGTTATTATATGTGAGAAGAGGTACCAATCCTGATTTTGAATTTCACTTGGTTTAATGCCTAGCAAATACAGATCGGGTTTAAGGGGGAAGTTCATACCTGTTATTTCCAAAAGCCAGATTTGTATTTTTTTCCAGAGTTTAATGATTATTGGGCAGGTCCACCATTGGTGAAAGAACGTACCCCTGGCCGTTTTACATTTCCAACATCTATCTGATGAGTTTGGGAACATATTTGCAATTTGAGCAGGTGGTAGGTACCACCTGTATAGCATTTTATACAAGTTTTCCTTAAATGAGGAGGCCAGGGTCATTTTCATAGTTTTGCCCCAAATTGTTTGCCATTCTTCTAGTTTAATATTCCTCCATATATTCCTCCCCCATGCAATCATGGCATCTTTAATTATCTCTTCTCCAACATGTCTTTGCAGTAACAATTTGTATGCCTTGGAGATAAATTTTGTTGGTGTTAGTTTCTAGAACTCAACAGCATCTCATATCTGCTTTTTCATTTATGGTAGGTTTACAAAGAAAATATGTTTTTAGATAAAATGGGGATTTGCAACTTACCAAGGCAGGACAAACTGATATTGCCTAGGATTAGAAAAGAACCAGTCTCGCTTCTTAACCATGGAAAAACAATACACTATTTTATTTGATATTTACATTTTAACTTTGTTTATTGTAGTCACCAAGACACGTAGACTTTGTTTCAGGACTCCAGGAAAAGCCCTGGTAATTCTTGCTCTTTTGGGGGCCTGGCACAGCCTAGCTAAGTGGACTGGAGTAGGTCCCTCTGCACATTTGCTTTTACCCAGAAAATAGTCACAGATGGTCTTCTTTCCTGGCCCTAGCCTTGAGATTTCAATACCATTGTTTAAAGCTATATAACTTATCAAAGTCACAAGAACTGCTTTGCACTAACAGCTCACTTGTCCAGCATCTGCTTTCCAACAGCTGCTAAACAAGTGGCTGATAGAAGACCAACAATTGGGGTGAAGGCAACAGTCCTCTCTGCTCCGTAGCAAACTACCTGTCCATGGAGGGTGGTTTCTACCAGCTGCTAAAGCAGGGTTGGCAATGTTTTTCATTTTTTAAATTAAATCCACTTACCTCAGGGGATCATAGTGACATTGTTTGGTAATTAATTACCGGCACAAGGAAAGTTACAAGACTTTCTCCTCCTCCCGCCGTGGAGAATCGACATCCAGTAAGAACTCTCCGCCGCCGAGGGAGCGCGGGATTTCCGGGAACCCGAATCCAGCTGTGGGCAGCCCCCTGGCAGGCGAAACCCAAACCGATTCAGGCTTCCAAGCGGCTCTTCTGATCCGAATGCACGAATTGGGCACGGGCGACTTTTATAAAACGAATCAGTTGTGTAAATAATGAATTGCGCAATCGGAGTTGTTTCCAAATAAGTACGTTTTAGGAGCGTCTCGCTAGACTCTTCGGTCGGAATGAACGAGGAGAAAGTGCCTAAGAGAGAAAACACCGGGGGAAAATTGGTCTGTTTGAATCGGCTGAAGTACAGATTAATACGGATTTTACTTTAGTTTAGTTTAAGGAGGGCAAAGGAAAGCGGACGAGAACGGAAAGCAAAACTTACCGGCTGCCTCTTAGTTCACGCTGAGCGGCGTCTCAATTTCTCCAGCCGGCTAATACATTTCCAATCTTCCGGCAAAAAGCAGGGGGGAAAGCTGCTCCGCACACCACGGCCACGGGCTGTCAGCCGCCTGGGCCTCCACGCCCCTTTCCTTGCCTATACCTGGGCGGGACCGGGGCTCCTGGGGCGACGCTTCCTCCCCTCCCGGCTCTGGAACCCGTCCCCGAACAGAGCTGCGCCTTCTTCGTGCCTCGCGCGGGGTGGCGTCGCCGCCTTTCAGCCGACCAGGATGCCAGGCTCGTGTGCTCGCAATGTGCTTTGGCCTCCTCTTGCCCTCCGTTTCCCCATTACCCCATCGTCCCACGCAGCAGCCCAGTTATGAAGGGGAAGGCAAGTCTCGTGTTCTTTTTCGCCTTATAAAGCAACAAGTCGTGAAGCGCGCCTCACAAAACGGAAGGCATTCCCCTTCCCCCAATAAAACATAAAATATTGACTTCTGAAAAGAGAGTGAGGATGAAGTGCTTAAATGCAATGCGTTTGTGTTTAGGCTCACACATATAGAACATCTTGAGTTTACAAACTTCACAATTTTATTGCTACCTGCAAGACTGCCTCCTGCTGCCAAATACCTCCCACCCTCCAGTTCTCTCCCATAGAGAGGGCCTCGTCATGGTGCCTTCTCTGTGGCAGCTCCCGCCCTCTGGAATGACCTACCCCCTGGACTACGGACGATCTCGGACCTACATCTCTTCTGTCGGGCCCTGAAGATGCATTTATTCTGTGCTGCCGGCCTGTCGTAGTTTTAAAGGGATTTTAAAGTAATTTTAGCATGGGATTTTAAATATGTAGGCCAAATTTATTTAATATTTTTTAATATATTCTTTTAGATTTTGTATCACCAATTTTACTGTGGCTGTACACCGCCCTGAGTCCCGAAAGGGAGAAGGGCGGTATACAAATCAAATAAAACTAAACTAAACTAAACTATGTATGTGCAGCTGTGCATGCGCAAATGTAGGAATTGTGGAACTGTGATTTGGCCTATGTGAAAGGACAGGGTTTGGGGATTTATAACAGTTGCTTCAAATCGGATGCTTTGAGAACGACCTAGGATCTGATCAAAATCTCATTTAATTTATAGAACGTTGATCTTTTGCATCTGGCCAGGCTCCACACAGTACTACTTCACCCATCGTTGTGTGGTAGGGACATGCAATGGCAACAAGAAAACACATTTTTAGAACATCTCTGGCTAAAAAGACATTTGTGGTAGATGTGGTCTGTACTGTACTCCAAACTCCACCTGTGTGACTCATTCCTTCCATGTCCTTGAATTACCTGATACACAGCTCAAAGGGGGAAGTTTCAAGACTACTATCAATTTAGTCATACTTAGTTGTCCTGCAAAAGCTCTCCTGGATTTTGGTTACTATGAATGTGGTAACTGTTACTTAAGAAGGTTTTCACTGAAGGCAGCTAAGAATATCTAAACTTTTGATATTCAGTACATACTTTTATGATGCCAATATTTGTAGAAATCTGGGGCTATTTTTTTTCCTGGTAATATTCCCCCCCCCCCAATTTCCCAGAATCTAATTACACCTGGGGGAAGATCAAAACGGAAAGCAGAGAAAGCTTTCCATTTCCCCTCACAAAACCCCTATATTTACTTTAAAGGAAATTGATTCTTTGAACAACATTTGCCTCTTTATGTTCTGATTTATCAGTAACATAGAGAGTACAAATGTTAGAGCTGTTTGGAAAATAATATTTTCTCTGGATTATGAAGTTATCAACTTTTTTTTTCATTTTGGCAATAATGATCCACCCAGAAATGGGAGGGTGTTACCTAATGAGAAAGTCAGACTGTGTCTGTGATCAACTTATTATCTAAAATTGTTTTTGTGATCTGTCTAACTTATGAATAGTCAGGTTCCTTGGAATGAATTGATCCGCAATAGAGTCTGAGTTTGATTTTCTCTTCTGTTTTGATATATCATCAAAGGCTTTCTTAAACATAGGCAAAACTATATGTTTGGTTAAATTTGAGGAAGGGCAGAAAGATAAATCTAAGGGAAGAAATCTGGGTTGGAAGAAAATTCAGAGTAAAATCGTAGAGAGTAGAAACCTGACAAAAGGCAGTTGGAGATCAGGAGCCGGATGATTTTATTTTTGATTTTATTTAGACTTATAAACTGCCCCCTCTCCCCGAAGGGACTCGGGGCAGTGTACAGGGAAAAAATTAAAAACCATATAAACAGACAATATATAACAAAGCTAAAAACGAATTAAATTACCTGTACTAGAATTTAGAAATATTAAAATAGGAACCCTCCTAAACTAAAATTCCCTAAATCTAAAATCCATTTATGTCCTTGACAGAAGTTATGAAAAAGAAAGAGCAGAGAAAAGAGAGAGATTTTTCACATGTGATCCAAAACAGTGACTATATAGAATATAATAAGAATGATACCAAATGATTCTGAAAGAAAACAGGAAATAGGGGAAGGAGTATACCTTACTAGTGGTTTCCTTTGCTATAACTGTGAGATTAATTATAGCACATGTGCTTTGGCTAAAGGCAAAGTCTTTTTAATCTTTGTGTTAGTTTAAAGAGGCTTTGGTCTCTGAACAGAACTCTGGCCCAAATCTCACTTGTAGCTTGCAACAGCCCCATCACACCCTAACATTCCTAATCTTCCTCTTTGGCCACACAATATTGCCTTCACTTCACCCATCCCAGGGGAAAAAAACCCAATCTTAAATAAACCACTGAACACTCTGGAATTATTTGGTGGTGAAATAACAATCATTTCTTTAAAATGCTTTATACTTTTTTTCTTTTTCTTTAAATAGATATTTTTATTTTATTTTCGATTTTCAAAGTAAATAACAACATATATACTGTTACATAGCCAACATCATATTATATTATTAAATGTTTACATCATTCCATTTTACCATCATTTCATTTTACCATCAACACCCAGAAAACTCCCAGAGGGCTCTTCTGCTCTCCATACACCATATTTGTGCCTTATCCATCATTTTCTTTCCCCTTTCTCCTCCTCCTCCCTACCTCCTTTCTTCCCTCTAACGCCCTCCCCTTCTCTACTTCCCCTTCTTCTCTCCTTCTCCTCTCTCCCCTTTCCACTCCTCCTTTCTCTTCTCCTCTTCTCCTCTTCCCCCTCTTTGCCCTCTCTCCTTTCTCTCTCTTCTTCCCTTACCTCTCTACTCCACACTCTTCATCTCATTTACATGGTGTATTTCGGCCTCGGAGCCAGTTCTATTTTGTGTTGATGGTATTTTATAATTTCAGATTTAAGATTTATCGCTCAATTTTCATATCAATTATTACAATTCTTATGTCTCAGTCCCAAATCTTGCTAGTTGTTTTAATACCCTTTTAAGTAAAGCCTAATTGTATAATAACGTTCTATTTATAAAACCAAACAAAAAAGAACAAAAAACAGTATAAATAAATTGAAATAAATTTAAATATAAGAAGGCCTAATCGGGTATCCATAAATTCTGTGCCTTCCAGGAGTGGTTATTATTCATGGGTTATCTCATTTTATTAATTTTAAATCTAACAATTTATCCTGTGATTCAATATCAGTATCCACAAGTCTTATCAAGTATTCTAGCCTCAATCTATTTTTTCTTTAATAATATCTTTAAATCCTATTTACTATTAATATCCCTTATTTAATCCCTTCATATCTCTATAGATTCCATATAATTATCTAAAATTTTATGTAACTATTAATTGATTGATCATTTACCAAGAGTGATAGTATTCTATAACCATCTTAATCGCATAATTCCCCATCTATAGATAAGCAAATATATATCATTCACTAACACATAATCTTTCTATAACCATCTAAAAAGCATAATTCCCCATCGATAAATAAACAAATATATATCATTAACCAAAACATTTACCAAGAGTATTCTATAACCATCTTAGTAGCATAATTCCCCATCTATAGATAAGCAAATATATATCATTCACTAACACATAATCTTTCTTTAACCATCTAAATAGCATAATTCCCCATCGATAGATAAACAAATATATATCATTAACAAAACCTTTACCAAGAGTATTCTATAACCATCTTAATAGCATAACTCCCCATCTTAGATAAGCAGATATATATCATTCATTAACACATCATTTTTCTATAACCATCTAAATAGCCCAATTCCCCATCTATAGATAAACTAATATATATCATTATCAAAAACCTAATCTTATTATAAGCATCTATAGTTATTACTGACAATCAATTAATTAATAATCCTTGATGTTAATTTAAACCCAGCCTAGTTATTGCTCATCAAGGGATAAAAGTTCCTCTTTTCAGCCGTTGTCTCTCCAAGGATGAATTAAATTTGCCTCTTTTAAAGTCCACATTCTCCATCGACTTTTTTTCCTCTTCTCATGTTCTTTATAAACTTTCATTGGCACATTGTGATCCTGTATAGCTGTACAATCATAGTGCTGACCAATTCTTTTCCTCAAAATTGATTTATTTTCAAATATCAAGTGTAACTCTGGTGTGATTTCCTCTATCTTTTGTTCTCCTTTTCCTTCCTTTTGCCAGACAGGTTGAAATTCAAATTTCTGATGAGGTCTTGATCTTATCTCCTCTCCTGGATCTTCTCCCTTGTCTTCAGTTAAATCCAGTCCACAAACAGCCTCATTTCCATTTTCTTCTTTAATTTCTCTAATCTGTTCAATTTCTTCACTTGGTGTAATGTCGAGTATTGCACGAAATTCTCTCAATTCCCTCAAGATTTCAGCCAAATGCTTTATACTTTTGAGAAAGCACAAAAACGTGGTGGGTGGAATCTGTTGACCCCATCAGTGTTGTGGCAATCACTGTCATGAATTAGTTAGTTTTATATTTTAGAAAAACTTAAACTGGAGGTCAGATTTGTGATAATTCCCAAGAATAAATGTTCCCATACGTTTCATGAGTAACGGAAGCTTGTCCAATTCCACTAGGCCAGTTTTCATGCACCTGATATATGTATTTCTATCAAAGTACGATTACCTCAATGATTTCACATACATGAGAACCATCTCACAGCTTATTAATAATATTCTTTCTGCTATTTTTACACACTGCTTTCTTGAAGATCTTCCTGAATCTTTAGGCCTATTTCTCAAACTGCACTTTTCGGACACAAATATATGACACAAAACTATACATCATTTTATCATGACATTAAATGATAATTGGATTATATATTTGGCAATATACTTACATTAAGGCTTTGATACATGGTTAATTACTTAATTGAGCTATATATAGTTAACATTTTCCTCCAATGTAATGTCCTAATTTGAAATGATCCTTTATATTATGCAAGTAGAACGAGCTTAAGATTTCTTCCAGATCATAAGTACAATTTCTGACTTCAGCTGTTGTACTAAGTTTTGTCTGACATAAAACTCTTATTTCTGTAGCATAAATTTTTTCTTAAGAAAAATATTTTTTATCCTGAAGATTTTAAAACCTATGCTAGAAAGGCTGGGAAAAGGCATTCTCATGTTTTCATACCAGTGTTCTTTTCCACTCTCGTCTCTTTAACTAAAATTAAAATATGTAATGGAAAATTTTTTCTCTCAACAGCATTCCTTTAGAATATTTTCTAGAAATGCCTCCTTCACATTCCCATCCCTATCTCCTCCCCCTCCAATTAGTCCAGTTAAATTCTAAAAATAAACTTGGCCAGATGTAGATTGGCTAAAAATAGACCAAAAATTTATTTAAGTTATCCTTTTAAAATTTATCACTGCAGCTCTGTTGTGTACTTACAAACGAAAGAGGTAAATGGGCGTGGACAACTTTACCCTTTCAAGAAATACAGCTCATTCTTTCTGAGCTGGTGTAAATCTACCGTGTTCTGAACTAATATTTGGCAAAACAGAGGGAAATGAGCAAAAATTTCCAATGCACTCATTCACCAGTGACATTTTATAAGCTAGCATTTATTCAACGTTTTTCAGCTTCAGTCCAAGATTATTATTTTTTGACTATTACAAAAACTGCAAAGGGCCCTTTATAGATAATTTCTGTTCCCTCCAAAGTGCAAACATGTGCAATCCAATTGATCTTCTTTGAACCCTTGGGGTAAAATTTCTGCCCCTCCCTTAATATCATTCAAATGACATCCTCTTCCTGAGGGCAGTTTGTTAGGATATTTATACTTATGGTGGGTTGACAATATATCTAAGCCAGTATTCTTAAAGAGTATATGTAGCTTTAAGAACTATGTTGAATTCTGATTGGCTATACTTCTCAGCTCTACCATATAAGAAAGCTCAGAAACACAGTCCATTCCTTTTTCGATTCCCTTTGATTCCTGTGTTTACTGTTTGCCGCTGAGCAGCTAAAGACTGAAGAAAGAAGAAGTATTTGTTTTGCATCACTGTAAGATAACTCTGTGTTTGGTAAAGGACTGTTATTGTTTGAGATTGAACCCGATTAAATTGTTTTAATCGGGTTTTAAATGGGAACAGTTTTAAACGTTTTTTTTAACAAAATTTTAGTACAGGGTTAACTATTTAATTTGGTTTTAAATATTTATGTATTGTTATGTTTTTAGATGTTCTTAATTTCCTGTACACCGCCCTGAGTCCCTTCGGGGAGAGGGGGCGGTTTAGAAATTCAATAAATTGAAAATTGAAATTGAGAAGTTAGTATCACTGGTCGGAAGAAGTATTTTAGTTGCTACAAAGTAAAGACTATTTATTTTCTTACTATCACTGTTTTAGAGTTTGTGTGTGGTTAAAGCAACGTATCTCTTTACTGTCCAGTGTATTACAATATTCCGCATCTATTTTCAAACGGGGGTGTTTGTTACCCCTAACACTGGTTACAGGACCAGAGTTGTAACACTGGTTCTGAACCCAGAGTTGCTAACACAGTTATGTGCACAGAGTGATTCAACACAGGAGCAGAACCTTTTGAGACATGGTTGTTTAGTATGTGCAGTCAATTCTTTGTGCTCCTACATCCTAATGTGGGTCCACAACTTGTGTGGAAATACATGCGAAGGATTACCAGCATAGCGTGCATTCTAAAATAATACTTTTTGGGCTGGATGCCATGCCCTGTGTTTGGAGGTTTTATTTGTTCCATGTGTAGATTTCATATTTTATGTATATTCTTGTTTTGTTTATGGCAAAGAATCCTGGGATTGCTGCAGAATTTGATAAATACATTAATAATTAATAAACTTATATTTATACATTTAATAAACTTGATTAATTAATAAACTTAAATTAATAAGTTGATTTAATAAAACTTTTAATATATTTTTAAAACAGAGAATATGGATATTAAGAAAATATACAGACAGGGGGGTAATTGGACCGTGTTGTGTGATTGCTTTCAGATTTATCTGATATTCTTTTACTACTTCTGTATAGTTTCAAGATATGTTCGATTGCAGAGTACATTGTAGTTTATTTACTGGCCACCAATTACATTTTGGAAAAGTACTGCTATCAAAATCTTTCATGCATGAAATAGTTTCACTGTGTATATGTTTACTATATTACCATTATGACACATTTTGTAATTAGACTGATAAGGAGAATTTACAATGTATAAAAATAAAATAAAATACAGGCAATGTGTTTCAATAACATACATGTATTAAACTGACCACTGTTTTAATTCTTATACAAAGGTAGTTAGATACAGTATATGGTTTTCTGTAATTGTCTTGTTCATACAGCTTTTTGTTCTTGGTGTCATTCTGTTCTGATTATGGCCCTCTGTGAAATCAAAGTTCTGCTAAGAAGCAATAATTGTAATCCTTTGAGTATTAGTACATTACAGTATATTCCAAAACCAAAATATCATGCTATTCTCCCTATGCCTATGGGTAAATGAAAATGCAAAGCTATTCAAGATATCAATCATTTGTCAGGATATAGGTAAGTAAAGCGCAGAGGCGGGTGAGCAGGCCCACCTGATTGTCAGAGTGAACTGGTTCGCTTAGCAGCTGATTGTCGGAGCTACCAGTTTGCCTAAACCAGTCCGAACAGGCTGAATCCCACCCCTGGTTTTGATAAATCAACCTGACATGAGTCGATTTATGAAAACATGACATTTATAGTGTAACTAGACCTGCTCAGGTGTATATCTTGAATCCCTAAGTCATACTATATACTAATAGATGAGAGTCAGTTTGGTCAGTGGTTAAGGCACCACGCTGGAAAGCTGGAGACCTGAGTTCTAGATTTGCCTTAGCCATGAAATCCAGTTGGATGATCTTGGGCTAGTTGCTCTCTCTCAGCCCAACCCACCTCACAGGGTTGTTGTTGTGGGAGAAATAGGAGGAAGCAAGTGTGTTGGATATGTTCACTGCCTTGAGTTATTAAAAAAAATGCTGTAATATACAAACAAACAAATAATAAAACTGCAGGGACCTGTCTAGTAGTCAACACTGACTTGAAGGCACATGAGCATGCACACATACAAGACTCGATAGCTGTTAAATAAAGGATCTTCAAATAATGCTTTAAATTGGAATCAAACCATTATCATACATGTTTATTTTTATTTATTTATTTATTTATTTTTCAAATTTGTATACCGCCCTATCTCCCCTAGGGGACTCAGGGCGGTACACAGAAATATAAAAATATAAAACAATACAGTACAAAACAGTTAAAAATAAATTAAATTAAAGTCTGTGCTAAAATGTAGATTAAAAAGGGTTAAAATCAATTAAAACTATATCCATTAAAACTAAGCCAGGCCGGCCTCTTGAAATAGATGTGTCTTTAGTGCCCGACGGAAGAGGTGTAGGTCCGTGATGATCTGAAGGTCGGGGAGAATGTCGTTCCAGAGGGCAGGCCCCGTCACAGAGAAGGCTCTCCCCTGGGGGCCACCCGTCGGCATTGTCCGACGGATGGCACCCTGAGGAGGCCCACTCTGTGGGAGCGGACAGGTCTAAGGGAGGTATGTGGTAGGAGGCGGTCCCGCAGGTAGCCAGGTCCAACTAGCTAGGTAACAACTTCTTACAACTCAAAAGTTTGAATTGAAAAGTTAATCCTTTGGATAAGTCCTTTGGTTACTATTACATCCTGTGTATAGTATTCCAAATAACTGGTTCTGCCACATGCCTTTTTGGATCAAATGGAACATGTTCATGCCCCCAAGTTCTTGCTCCACAGTATGTATCTTCAGGCAATAGCATAGTTCCTTGTTTTTGTGGTTTTTAAAAGCTGCATTATGTAGTATTTCCTGTATAGGTTGTAACTCAATGTTTAGGAATAATGGAGAGGCTGACTGGGGAATTCTGTGATTTGATGTCCACACATTTTAAAGTTGCCAAGTTTGAAAATACTGCCTCACAGTAACATCCAATAAATAGAGAAAATTTTGAAAGACATCAAAAAGAGAAGTGGACTAGAAAGTATGCAGGTGGAAAAATGGCTATATTTTTTTCTAAAAAAACAAACAAAGAAAGAAAACAGAAAGAAAAAGCGGGGGGAAAAGAACAAGGAAAAAATCAAGGAAGTAACCGGTCTACTAATGGGAGAAGATGGTAAACAGATAATGGACAGCAAAGAGAAAGTAGAACAGTTTAACTCATTCTTTGCATCTTTCTTTATGCAAAAGGAAAAAATAGTCCAACCTAACAAAAACAGTAGTATGGAAACATACAACTCAAAATAGACAAGAAAATGTCACTACAATACCTATCCAATCTAGATGAATTTAAATCACCAGGACCAGATGGATTATATTCTGGGGTTTTGAAGGAGCTGGCAGATGTGATTTCAGAACCACTGAACCATATCTTTCAAAATTCCTGGAACATCAGGAAACTACTAGACAACTGGAAAAGAACTGATATGGTTCTAATCTTCAAAAAAAGGGGGGGGGGAAATGGACCCAGGAACTACAGACCAATAAGCTTGGAAAGATGAACATTCTCCAGGATCTAAGCCTGTGGAGCTCCATTACCAACCCTGAGATGACCACCAGTAATTCAGTAATTCAGATACTATGCAGGAAGGATGCAACCCAACTGATCCTATAAACCAAACTTCAGGAACAGAATCTAAAATCTGGAAACTTGGAGAGTATTGTCCCTAGGTCCAAAGACATTGCCAAATGATTATTGCTATACCCTGCTACCTTACCCTGGGACCTGGCTGGTGTCAAACTCTAAATCCAGTTGGATACATTTCTGAGAGGGGAACACCCCTCTCTTGGCCTCCTCAGAGTGTAGTCTGGAGGGAGTGTCAGAGGCAGGTCTTGAGACAGTTTCATGGGACGAGTTTGACTTTGTTACTTCCAACGATATGGACAGGTTACGAGGGCGACTGAGAGCCACCACATGTTTATTGGACCCGTGTCCCTCCTGGCTTGTACTGGCATCCTGGAAGGTTACATGAGGCTGGCTCCAGGAAATAGTGAACGCTTTGTTGAGCGAGGGGTTCTTGCCAACCGCTTTGAAAGAGGCGTTGGTGAGACCCCTCCTCAAGAAGCCTTCCCTAGACCCAGCATTGTTAGTAAATTATCGTCCGGTCTCCAACCTTCACTTTTTGGCGAAGGTTGTAGAGAGTGTGGTGGCACAACAGTTTTCCCGTCACCTGGAGGAAATTGACTATCTGGACCTGCGCCAGTCCGGCTTCCGACCTGGGCACAGCACGGAGACAGCATTGGTCGCGTTGGTGGATAATCTCTGGAGGGCCAGGGATGGAGGTTGTTCCTCCATCCTGGTCCTATTAGACCTCTCAGCAGCTTTTGATACCATCGACCATGGTATCCTATTGCATCGACTGGAGGGGTTGGGGGTGAGGGGCACCGTGTTATGGTGGTTCTCCTCCTACCTCTCCGGTCGATCGCAATTTGTTTTGGCAGGGGGGCAGAGGTCGACCTCGAGGCCCCTGACATGTGGGGTGCCTCAGGGGTCGGTCCTCTCACCACTCCTGTTCAACACCTATATGAAGCCGCTGGGTGAGATCATCCGTGGTTTTGGGTAGAATACCATCTGTACGCTGACGATACGCAGCTGTACATATCTACCCCAAACCACCCCAATGATGCCGTTAAAGTGATGTCCCGGTGTCTGGAGGCCGTACGGGCCTGGATGGGAAGTAACAAACTCCGACTCAACCCATCCAAGACCAAGTGGTTGTGGTTTCCGACGTCCCGGTACAACCAGTTGATACCATCACTGGCCATTGGGGGTGAACATCTAGCCCCCGTGGATAGGGCGCGCAATGTAGGTGCCCTCCTTGATTCCCGGCTGTCCATGGAAGATCAGGTAACGGCCGTGGCCAGGGGGGCTTTCTATCAGGTTCGCCTGGTACGCCAGTTGTGCCCCTTATTGGACCGGGACGCCCTTCGCACAGTCACTCAAGCACTCGTGACATCCCGCCTAGACTATTGTAATGCTCTCTACATGGGGCTCCCCTTGAGATGCACCGGAAGACTACAGCTAGTTCAGAATGCGGCTGCGTGGGGAATTTTGGGAGCCTCGAGGCACTCCCACGTAACACCGCTCCTGCGCGAGCTGCACTGGCTGCCTGTGGCCTTTCGGGTGCGCTTCAAGGTGTTGATTACCGTCTTTAAAGCGCTCCATGGCACGGGGCCTAGTTATTTGCGGGACCATATCCTGCCCCATACATCCCTCCGCCCGATCCGCTCCCACAGAGAGGGACTTCTCCGAGTGCCGTCCACCAGGCAATGCTAGTTGGCAATGCCCAGGGGAAGGGCTTTCTCTGTGGCGGGCCCGATCCTCTGGAATGACCTACCCCCCGAACCTAGAACGATCACGGACCTCCGCTCCTTCCGCCAACATCTCAAAACATACTTTTTTCACCTTGCCGGCCTGGCCTAATGTACACAACCAAGTTGAAGACTGAATACTAAATTGTTTTATTGGATTTTAAGGGTTGATTTTTAGGGGATTTTAGCGCAGGGTATTATATATTTAAATTGGTTTTTAGTACTTATTTATTATGATGTTGTATATTTTATTCTATTTTCCTGTGCACCGCCCCGAGTCCCTTCGGGGAGAGTGGCGCGGTTTTTATAAATCTAATAAATAATAATAATAATAATAAAATAATTGGTGTCAGTCAGGTATCAGTGATGATGCCAGGTACACTTGTTCTTCTCCAATAAGGTCACAAATGAGGAGTGTCTTGTTGACCAACCTGGTATTCATTAGCAGTAATCAAAGGCCCAGGTCTCTGAGTGTCTGCTGTGCAAGGTATGGACATGAGCTCAATACCACCAGTATTAAGTATCAGGGATCTGCCCTCTTGCTCCTGTTTCTACCCTTACCTATAATCACATGAATTGGTTTTCCCCACATCCAGTAAGGTGGAATTTTTCCCTCAATTCTGATCTCCCCCATACACACCAGTAGACCCTGCCATTCTACCAGTAATACCAATTTACCCAACCGTTCAATGGGCAATGGGAGGAGGAATACTCCTATGGCACTTCAGCTGTAGCTGTCAGGCTTGCTCCAGCTAGGTTCCTAAGAAAGAAAGACTCTCAACTCCATTTGGTTGAAGTGATAGGTTCTTTTACTAAGAATCAGTGGTTGGAGCAAAGGCAGGCTAGAATTAAAGTTCCCATGCAAAAGGTTACAAACCTTTCTCCTTTATCCCAGCCCTCTTTCCTTGACTGGTTTGTCTTCGATTAATTATGTGCTTAGATGTTTTGGGAACTGCTTGGGTGTTTGGTGCAATCCACATTCCTTTCTCAGGCTTTGTGGCCTTGAAGACTGGAACAGGCTGGTTGTCACACCTCTAGTTTCTGTCAAATATCCCCCCTCCCCAATCATCTCTATCCTGTATATGCCAATTGCCTATTTCCTCTTCTCCTCGCCCCAGCAGCTGATGGCAGGATGCCAGTGAGTCACCAAGCTGAAGTAGCTCTCAGCGCCACCCAGATTCGTCCCTTTCTACCACTCCCACAGTTACTAAATATACCCTCTCCCCACAAGATGGTTTCTCCCACTTGCCAGTCAGTGAGGGAACAACACTTATACTCCCACCCTGCCTGTCTTACAGGCAAAAGAGAAGCAAACATGCAATAACCAAGTACCTGGGTGACCTCTATGCTCAATCTAGGGATCAACCCACTGTCACCTTGAGATCCCTGGACTCCTGTACCCACCCACCTCAACTGCCGTATAAGCTTCTTCAGGGAATCTGGCCTCACCTTTCAAGTTATTCTGGACCCCTTGTTTGTTGGAATTTAAGAGTTTGCAGGCAGCCCCAACCTGGCTTAGCCTAACTCTGGCTCTGTTAGGTCTTCTGCCATTACCGGCCCTGGTCTGCCTTACTGGAGGTTTCCAAACCTGTCTCTGGTTTCTGAGCCTTGGACTCCTTCCCACTGTTTTCTGATCTGGGCCACCTACTTCTCTGCCTAGGCCTCTGGGTTCTGGGGCAGTTCTTGCCTCTGGATCTCACTAGCTTCTGGCCTGCTCCAGTCCAACTTCAGGCCGACTCTTCTCTGTGTCTCTGCAGGCCTCCTGCCCTATGCACACAGACTCTGCTGCAGCCTTTAGGTCTGCAGCCCCTTCCAACCAAAGATTGTATATTCCTTTTGATTTTTGCATGCTTCCCTGAGACACCAATTGTGAGAGGGGTGCCCTTATAAATATTTTAAATAAATCTATAATCAAAATTTCAAAGGAGAGGTAGGAAATAAATGTAAATGATAATCATATTTTCATAGAAAGGGATGTTTGCTCTTGTAATATTCCCAATCCCCCCCCCCCCCCGGGGGCAGCTAAATTGAATGTGTAGCCTTTTACATAGACAAAAATGCTAGTTTTATTTTAAGTAGTATTGCTGTTTACTTAAAGCATAAGAAATATCAATGTAGTCTGACTGGGCACAATACCCTAATTTGGGACTAGCAAATGTAAACAGATCTGGGTCCAATTAACAATTTCCCTGCTATCCCTAGAATTTTGGTAAAGAGTTATAATAATATTAGGATCCCTTTGCTAAGTAGATCTGCTTTTCTAAACACTTTAGAGACTCATCAGGTGTGTTGAAATTTTGACTTCCCAGAATTCCCAGCTTCCTAAGGAACTCCTAGTCTTGGCCACTGGCTCCATCTGAGGCCACTATTGGAAGGCACAGCACACATCTGCCAGCTGCAGCTGGCACAAAATGACAGGCAAGGCTGAGAGCCCAGAGAAGTAAAAAAGAAAGTGTCTTGACGACAACAGCAACAGAAAAATAACCCCCAATGTCCTAATATATTTAGACTCTGAGCCACAGTTACCTCTGGGCATCCATTTTTGTTTTCCAAGATCTGTAAAGTGTACACACTCTGGAGGGAAGAATGTAAAAAGAATACCAGGCAGTTGGGAGCCCATTCTGCTATCATAAAGTCTCATTCCAAATAGGAATGGTCTGGGGATATGTGGGATTCCTGTGGAGGGGGGGGGGGGTTGCACTGGAGGGGGGGGGGGGAAGAAAGCAAAAAAGATGTCATTTGTGCCAAAGGACATACAGCAGTGGTTCCCAAATGGGGCCCAGACCTCACAGGGGAGCAATTTGATTTTTTTTTAATTGAAAAAGTTTTATTGAGTTTTACAAATTTTTATACAAATAGGGCAAGGTAAATAAGGTATTAAAAAGACATTGTGAGAACCTCCATGTCAGAGTCATTGGCCCCATCCGAGGCTTCATAAAAGAATATATAGTTAATACAATACATTTTCATTTGCACTACAAAGTGGAAAGAGATACAAGGATATCATTGTAGAGTCTATGCTAGCAATCATGTATAAACATCCAAATAAAAGTTGTACAATACAAAAATAAAGTCACTTTTGAGATCTAAGTCTTTTGGCAATTGTGTCTTCCTCACCCTGACCCCCAGTGGGCGGGGCCGCGACACCCTCTGCTCTCCCATTTTCATCCTCCAGGATTGAGGAATGTTTTTTAAGAAAGGCTTCCGCCTCTGCAATTGTTTTAATTCTCACCCTTCCTCCCTCCCAGAACACCAACATTCCCTCTGGCATCACCCACTTGAACCAAATCCCCTTTTTAAATAATCTTTTAGATAAGAAGGAATACTTCCTTCTTATCTCTCTAATCTTTTTCGGGACCTGCTTCAAGATGGCAATCTCCTTCTGCTGGTAAATTAAAGGACTGTCTCTCTGCGCTCTCAGGATCCTTTCCCTTGTTGACCTCCTTACAAATTTAATATGGATCTCTCTGGGTACTTCATTTATCTTGGCATATGCTGAATTTATTCTATATATCAGATCAATGTCCCCCCTAATATCTTCTTTGCTCTTTTGTATATAGTCTGCTAAAATTGTACATATTAAATCAGTCAGATCTTCGTCAGGTGACTCAGGGACGTTCTGAAATCTTAAAAAGTAAGACATCCTTTCAAAATCCATCCTAGGCATATGACCAGTTAAATCCCCTATTTCATTATTAACACTTTTAAGCTCTTCCCTTGTCCCAGCCAACCCCAGCTCCAGACCATCAATCTTTTGTGTATTTTCCATTAATTTCTTCTGTGTCTCCAAGAGTTCTAATTTGGAACTGACATGGTCCTTCCGCATTTCTTTAATTTCTTTCATAATGTTCTGAAGAGTTTCATCCATTGCTGCTAATTTAGCATCCGTATCTGATTTTTCAGGTAACATCGAAGTGATTTTAGGTTGATGCGTCTGCTTTTTTGAAGCCATAATGAAAGATGTAAGCGTTAGTCAGTAAAATGGCGTCTGCTGGAGAGGAGTCTGTGAGACAAGGTGGGAGCAGATTCTGGTGATCAAAGTCACAATTTCATTTAGTTATAATCCAGAGAGAAACCAAGTTCTTAAAAACAATCAGGTAAAAAGAAAAAAGGAAGGCACTTCAGGGAAAGGTCCAATTAATCCATTATATGCAATCGTTAGTAAAAAGAGAAAGGCAGTCCCGAACAAAAGGGAATGTCAGTAGTTGTCCAAGAAGAGTGTGTCTACAGAGAACAAAGGAACGCCATCTTCCCCCGCCCATCTGGAAGCCGCCGGGAGTTAACAAGCAATAAATTGTCTCATTGTTGCCAGACTTCGATACTAAGTATCCAAAGGTAATACAGGAAAGACTTTCACTTATAGTTTAAAAAAAACGGATGTTGATTTCTCCGCTTCCCCAAGCCTGGGGAGCATTTTTAAACGCCGCTTTTTTCCCATTCCGAGGGGGGATATTACAAACTCCCCCCTCCATCCTCTTTCAAGCTGAAAGTTGCAAGCATTAAAATAATATCACTCACAATCCACTTCGCAGTCAGAGCCTCGGTGATGCCTCCAACTCCGGCGCTTCAGCTCTTCGTAAAAACGGCTAGATATTTCCGCTCCTCCATTGGCAAAGGGGACGATGCCCCCCCCCCCGCAGCCTGTTCTCCTACGCCTAGGTCGAAGCCAGGGACCCCCCCGACCGCCGTAGGGATGGGGGGATTCCCCGCAAGCCGCCCGTACAGCGGGAATCCTTTAGAAGAACTCCCTGCCCCTGAGGGGCCGTAGAAGCAACAAAGCGGCGGACAAGTCCCAAGACTCGACCGTCGCCTCCGGAAGACTGGAAGGAAGTCCCGGCAATTTGATTTTTAATGGGGACAATTTGAACATTGTTTAAACCAAGTTAATGGCCTTTTAGGCTTCCTCCGCGTGAGTAGAGTTCACTTTTTGAGTAAAGTAAGAATTATATGTGATGGGGGGGGGGAGGCATCAGGATTTTAGAGATGCTTACGTGGGGCATTGCCAAAAAAAGGTTGAGAACCACTGATTTAGAGGCTTGGAATTTCTATGGAAAGAAAATTTCCTTCCTTCCTCTTTTATAAATTTTAGGATTCAAGCTCTCACTAATTGCAGTGTGAAAGGTCCACTAAAATTGCCACATTTGATTTTAGCTTTCTCTAGTACTTAGACAAAAGATGGGAATTGGTGGCTCTTGGCTTTTTTTTTGAGAAACTTTCTTGGAGGTTTCTTATTACTGTAAAAAGGAAGCAGTAGCTTCACTCTGTAGTGTTGAAGATCAAGTATAAAATTCTAATGATGGCCACATTCCACTAATTTATCAGGCCAGTTATTATAACATATTGAATTTGGTCTGAAAGAACTGTTGTCCTGGACAGAAAGCCTGATTCCTTGTTGAAAATATGATCCAATGTGTTTCTTAGCATTGAGGTGTGTTAAGTAATGAAATGAATATAGCTGTTAAATTCCTGGGAAACCTTATTCTCACAGGACTAGGATATCCCCCCACCCCTTAAAGAAAACTTCATTTATTGTGTGAGATTTAGTAACTGCTTCATTTATTAATTAAGGTTGCAATCCAAATAATTCTTCTCCGAATTAAGCTTCATCAAAATTAATAGGACCTATTTTTAATAAATAAATTTAATTTTGAAATTACAACAGGTGCAGAGTTGTCCAGGTGACTGGTTGCAGCTGGTTCCATTTCATAAAAGACATTCCTTCCACGTAAGAGAGATAATTGGAGACTTTTAAAAAAATGATATTTGCAGATGTTGGGTTTCAAAGATGTTTGAAACACAAAGATACTTGAAAAAAAGTTCACTAGAAATTCTCTGAAAATGCTGCTTGGTTAGTTAAGGACAGTATTTCAAACAGAATATATAATTTCATTTGTTCCTATTTATAATTCTTTTTCTCATCCTGCTTTCCTATTTTGTAAAGAATTAGATTGCTTTTTTCTTTGGGGCGAGGACTAATTTCATTATATAAAGTACTGTGATACTTATTATTATAAATATCATAATATATCAATTATTAGTTGGTACTAATAATTGGCATTCTTAGCCATGTCCTCTACTGATGTTTTCCAACATATAGTACTTCTAAATATTATTTTGACATACCATAGTGGTTTCTATCTTGCAACATTCCTCCTCCTCAATTTTCCAATTCCTTAGAAATTTTTGGCAATTGGATCTTCAGTCAAGACACCAGGGCCGAACTCTAGATGGGGGATGTGACTGACACTTGGTGGAAAGATGATCCAAGTAGTGGCTCCCATTGCTATCATTTTCCTTTTCTTCTCTTGCTCTTAATATTTAGAGGATGAATCTAGCCTCCTATTTTTGGCTGACCAACCTTGATGCTTTAGGAGACTGGAGTTACTTTCAGTAGCTTCTATGGTATAATCTTCTCTTTGTAATTTCTTGGCTCAGCTACATAATTCCTTCCTGAGGAAATCCTCCAGGCCCTGCTTTTTTGGATGAGAATATCAGGGCTGGCAAAAAAAGCCTCTAGGCAAAAAACTTTTGGAGAAAGCAGAAGTGGAAGTGAGGAAGGGTGACTAGGAATTACCCTGTAGTAGTCAATGGGAAAGCAGAAAGCATCCCCAGGAGTTGCTTCAGGCTTCCTTGTTGCAGACAAGTATTCTCACATGTTCTTCCTTTAAATAAAGGGAAGCTTCTGTGCACAGAAAAGGAAGATATTTCAGGGGAAAGTTAACGTAACATTTCAGAAGAACAAAAACAAATACTACAGCTAGCAACCAAGGTCAAACCTAGAGCAACCATTACAAAATACAGGATACAATTCCTTATAAAGTATAAAAACTGCTTCCTGTCTTTTTCTCTGAAGTCATGGCAGAAAATACCACAGAGAAACAATTTTTAAATCCTGTAAACTAACGATATTATTATAAAGAACTGTGGTTCTGAATAACTTTCACCAGTGTTATTTTTTCAAACAAGAAAGAAAATACTGACACTTCCGGTTCCGGCTTCTGGCGGCGACGGATGAACCTTGGGGTTCGTCTGCCGTTTTGTTCTTTTTTCTGCCCCTAACGGGGCGGGGTGCCCCCCCTTTTTTCTTTGGGGGGGACCCTCCGTAGGGCTGGCTTGCCTGGACTGGTTCTGCCGGCGGCAGCTGGAGAACGGTCCTTGTCTTCGGTCCAGGTGGAAGGAGACATGCTGCGGGGGGTTTTCCCTTCGCCAATGGAGGACGGTAACGTACAATGAATTTGGAGAGAGCTGAGTGTTCGGGTCGGAAGGCTTTCCGGGACTTTGGCGGCGAGGTGGAGAGTGAGTGATTTTAACTTTATTTGTGCTGGCAGCCTGGACTGAAAGAACGTGGAGGGGGGTGTTTGTTTGTTAACCCCCCCCCCTCGGATTTAAAGTGGCGCTTAGAAATGGCTCCTCGTTGCGAGGAAGCGGACATTTCGCATCCAGATTGTATTGAAGCAAGTGAAAGTGCTTCGCGGCTTGTTTCTATACGATGTATCTAAGTCCGGCTGGCTTGATACAATTTTTCTCTTGCTACTTTCTCCTGCTGGCTCTCAGACTGGGCGGTGGAAGATGGCTTCCCTTTGTTCCTGAATGACTATTTTTACTTATGGAAAATTACCAACATCTCTTTGTGATTTGGACTCCCTCTCTCTACTAATGAAGAAATTTCTGGATTAATTGATTCCTTCCCTGGAGTGCCTTCTCTGCTATAATTATTGGCTGTGAAAATTGCTTCTCGTCTGGGTCTTATAAACTTTTTACAACCTTGATTTGAACTGTCTTCTCCTGACTTGCTCCAGTGGCCCCACCCAAAAAACGCCATCTTAGTGGCACTGTCTTTAACAGCTTACCATGGCATCAAAATCAGAATTGGCAGGTTTGGAACAAATAATGACATCAATGGAATCAGTGTTACAAGTTTTGGTGCAGGAAATTAAAGCTTTGAGAGAAGACCATAGCAGCTTCAAGAAGGAACTTTTGGAAACACGGAAACAAGTGCTGGAGAACACACAGAAGACTGAGGAGCTGGAAGGGGGGCTGGCTGGGGCAAAGGGAGAGCTTAAAAATGTTAACAATGAGGTTGGAGAACTGACTGGGCATATGTCTAGGATGGATTTTGAAAGGATGTCATATTTTTTAAGATTACAGAACATTTCTGAAGAACCTGGTGAATGTCTTCCTGAACTCATGAGCACAATTTTAGCAGACTATTTACATAAACCTAAAGATGAGATCAGAGGGGACATTGACCTAGTCTACAGAATAAATTCGACATATGCCAGGATAAATGAAGTACCCAGAGAGATACATATTAAATTTGTTAGAAGGTCTACCAGAGAGGGAATTTTGAAGGCGCAGAGAGGGGGGCCGCTAATTTACCAACAAAAGGAAGTCGCCATCTTGAAGCAGATCCCAAAAAAGATTAGAGAGATGAGAAGGAGGTATTCCTTCTTATCCAAAAAATTGTTTGACCACGGGATTTGGTTTAAGTGGGCGATGCCGGAAGGGATGTTGGTGTTCTGGGATGAAGGAAGAGTAAGGATTAAAACAGTTGTTGAGGCGGAAGCCTTTCTTAAAAAACATTCCTTTATTATTATTATTAATTGGATAATAGCAAGATATTGGAAAATAGAGGTAAATATTAAAATAGAAGAATGGTTCTGTGAAATGTGGAAATTAGCCTTAAATGATAAAATGACGTGTGATAGTAAATTCAGAGAGGGGGTCTATAAAAAAGACATTTTCTGGAAGACTTGGAACCCATTTGTGGACTATGCACTTGGAACTTTGGATGCCTCGACACCTGTACCCAGGGAACGCGGATTTTGGAGATCTTAAAGACAATTGAAGATATCCAAAGAACCAACTCTTCCTTTCGTTTTGTATAGCACCGGGTGGATTATTGATTATTGTTAAAAAAAAAAAAAAAGTAAATTTTATGTGTAGATGTATAATTTGTTGAAAATTATAATAAAAATAATAATTAAAAAAAAAACATTCCTATGTCCTGGGGGAAGATTCAGGGGGAGCAGGGGGGGCCACGGTCCCGCCCGCTGGGGGCCAGGAAGGAGAAAAAGAAGATACAATTGCCAAGAGACTTAGATCAAAAAAATAACTTTGCTTTTTATTAATATAGTATAACCTTTTTATCTGGATGTTTGTACACGACTGCCAGCATAGAATTGAGAATTTAGGATGTATGCACTTATTTTCACCTCGTAGTATTTTTGAAAAATGTTTTTTTTAATGTTTTATTATGAAGCCCTGGAGGGGCCAATGATCCCGATGCGAAAGTTCTCAAAATGTTTCTTTATCCCTTACCCTATCCTTTTGGAAAATTGTAAAAACCCAATAAAACTTTTTCAATATAAAAAAAAAGAAGAAAGAAAATACTGGGAGTTGGGAGTTTAGTTAAACAAAAAGAAAAGACAGAATACACACATATACATATACACAAACATACAGACAGACAGACAGACACACACACGTACTTTGCAGTATAGAAATACAGAATACAGGGGGTTTGTTTTACTTAAAATGCTTGAAGTGGGGCAAATTTATATGGAACTCATGAGATTTGAGGGTTTTAGACCTTGTGAGAATCAGCTTAGTGATCATTCAAAGTTATGTGAACCCCCACAGGCTACTTATGATCCATTTTCAAAGTTATGATGGCCATCCCCTCTGCTGTGGATTCTTGATAGAATTTTGGGCATTTACAATACAATAGCAGAGTTGGAAGGGACCTTGGAGGTCATTTAGTCCAACTCCCTGCCTAGGCAGGAAGCCCTATACCATTTCAGACAAATGGCTGTCCAACATCTTCTTGAAAACTTGCAGTGTTGGGGCATTCACAACTTCTGGAGGCAAGCTTAATTGTTCTAACTGTCAGGAAATTTCTCCTCAGTTCTAAATTGCTTCTCTCCTTGATTAGTTTCCACCCATTGCTTCTTGTTCTACCCTCAGGTGCTTTGGAGAATAGTTTGACTCCCTCTTCTTTGTGGCAACCCCTCAGATATTGGAACACTGCTATCATGTCTCGCCTAGTCCTTCTTTTTATTAAACTAGACATACCCAATTCCTGCAACCGTTCTTCATATGTTTTAGTCTCCAGTCCCCTAATCATCTTTGTTGCTCTTCTCTGCACTCTTTCTAGAGTCTCCACATCTTTTTTACATCGTGGTGACCAAAACTGAATGCAGTATTCCAAGTGTCTACTAGGACTCCAAGATCCCTTTCACAGTTACTGCTATTGAGCAAGGTACCACCTATACTGTACCTGTGCATTTCATTTTTGTTGCCTAAATGTAGAACCTTACTCTTTTCGCCATTGAATTTCATTTTATTAGATAGTGCCCAATGTTCAAGTTTGTCAAGATCCTTCTGTATCTTAAGCCTATCTTCTGGAGTGTTGGCTATTCCTGCCAGCTTGGTGTCGTCTGCAAATTTGATGAGTTCCCCATTTATTCCCTCATCCAAATCATTGATGAAGATGTTGAAGAGTACTGGGCCTAAAACAGAGCCTTGGGGGACTCCACTGCATACTTCCTTCCATGTAGATGCAGTTCCATTGAGGACTACACGTTGAGTGCGGTTGGTCAGCCAGTTACGAATCCATCTGGTGGTGATGCTATCTAACCTACATTCTTCTACTTTATCTAGTAGTAGGTTATGGTGTACCTTGTCAAATGCCTTACTGAAGTCCAAGTAAACTGTATCGATGGCATTCCTCTGGTCCACTAATTTTGTCACATTATCAAAGAATGCAATAAGATTACTCTGGCATGATCTTTTTTTGACAAAACCATGTTGGCTTTTGGTTATTATTTTGTTTGCTTCTAGGTGTTCAGTAATTCACTGCTCGATTATTTTTTCCAGAATCTTTCCTGGTATTGAGGTCAGGCTGATGGGTCTGTAGTTTCCTGGATCTATTTGGTAACCAGCTTACCTTCATGGTGTTTTGAAATGTTCCACAGTCATGTGACTGTGATTTGTGACTTTTTTTGCTTTTGCTTTTACTTCTGGTTCCTGCAAAAAATGCCAGTTGGGGAAAATTGATTCACTTAAAGAGCCTGGCAGTCACTTAATGACTGCTGTAAAAATATTTAAAAATTAGGTCTGGTCACATGATGCTCCAACTTATGTCTATAATTACAACCATAATTCCGTGTTCAATTAGGATCATAAATTGAGGATTATCTGTACAGAAAACTATAGTACTTTATTTCCAATGCTAGTTTCTCTAGTTTTTTGCAGTTTGAAGTTGGTAACTCTAATTTCAAAGGAAGCAACCATAGAAATCAGTGGGAGCTTTTATTTTAGAGCTAATATCAGATTTGAAGGAACAAGAAAAAAACGGTTTAATCTTAATACTGATTGGATGGGTTTTTTTAATCTCCCTTTCCCCTTAATCAGCTGGGAGGTAAGCAATGATTATTTCTCAGCACTTTGAAATCTCCAGAAGTGTAGATGGCACTATCTGGTTTCATAATGCTTTGAGGAGATTGGGGCAGAGAAACATTGTGGTTTGGAAATGTCTTTACTACACTTATCTAAGTCAGTGTATACGCTATTGGGTGGTCTTGTAACAATATCATTTGGGATCATTTTTAGCCAGTTGTACAGATACCATCAATTATTTAGAATAACTCTCACAATTATTTAGAATAACTCTCACAATAAATAAATCAGTGTATCCCATTTCCAGCAGAGATAAAGATGTAGCTTATGTGGATTTGACATAGCAGCTTTTCACTAAATTTTTATTGATAATCTTGGATGACATAAATATATTGAAGGCCACTGGCTAAGCACAACTGTAGAATCATTTGGGTATTACACAAATTAGATTTTGTGAAGCCCTTTCATAGCCTTCACAGACTGGACTGTGGGGCATCTGTTACACAGACATTTTTTGGGAGCGGTATGAAACACTGAAAAATGAGAATTAAATTTTGTGCATACTTGAAGTTGCCTTACTTTTATGGCAAAGAGGAGCTGAACATATTGCTAAAGTCCTAATTGCCTTCCCTATTTCCCAGAGGATTGGAAATTCTAGGAACATCTTTCCTTGTTCACAGGTACCTTTAACAATATATAATATTTGGCTCAAGTTGTCCTGATTGTCAGAAGAATAAGTGGGAAGTTTCTTCTTCATAATTTCTCCTCCTTGCACCGTGGTTTGAAATAGAAAAGTGAATTTCCCATCTGCTAATTAAATTCTTTTCTTAAAAAACTTGGGTGTATGTAAGAGAAATGTGGGCAAATGGCCCAGGGGGTCTCCTAAAATAGGGACAGCATGAGATAGCTTTGCAATGTGCCAATCTTTTAAGCAATTTCTTGTGGTATTATTTATGCTTTATTGTTTTTAATTGTGATTTAATACGTGTTTTATTGTTTTGTTTTATTGCATGCTACTCAGAGTTGCAGTTGGGAGATAGGCAGCTAAATACATTTGATAAATACATGGGAATTTCTTAGGATGATGCTCAGAAGGATTGCTGTGGAACAACCACTTTGATGAATGGACATTGTATAGCTCTGATGCTTATTGGGGCAGTCATTTTGTGAATAAACAAGCCCAGCCCTTCGACCATGCCAAGAGTGTGCTTATGACATACTCTTAAAATAGAAAAACTTCTATTGTTTAAAAGGATGCCTGGTTTCTGCAAAAAAAGAAAAAAGGATTCCACTCTTCAGTGTCATCTTATATTTTTGTATGTATACATACATACATACATACATACAAACATGCATACATGTGTGTGTGTGTATAAACCAACATGTTTGAATCACAGTATTACTTTATATTTTGCACTGTTGATTGTTTGTCATCCCTGGAGATTTATCTACGTGCCTTGCAATAGACATACGTATCAATTTGTCATAGCTAGATAAGTGTTATATTATTTTGAGCAGGGGTGAAGTTCAGCAGGTTCTGACAGGTTCTGAAGAACCTGTAGTGGAAATTTTGCGTAGTTCGGAAAACCGGCAAATGCCACCTCTGGCTGGCCCCAGAGTGGGGTGGGAATAGAGATTTTGCAGTATCCTTCCCCTGCTATGCCCACCACGCCACGCCCACAGAACTGGTAGTAAAAAAATTGAATTTCACCTCGGGTCTTGATCAACAAATATGTTTTCAATACCTATTCTGAAAGTTAAGTTGCTATGCCCATTTGTTGCAGCGAGTAGACATGAACAAAAAGTAAAGAGGAGTAGCACCAAATAATGAAAACCAGGAGCTTGAAGTACACACTCTGAAGACAACATTCACCAAACAATTGCCATCCAAATAGGTTCAGGTCTAAGGGCATGAGATCAGGATTGGCTTGAGTAGTGGCGTTATAGTCTGCTGTTCCCTCTAAGTTATAAAGGACGTGGTTCTTTTTGCTACTAGAAAAAAAATCCCAGAGATAAATTGACAAACTCCTGGTCCCAGATAAAAAAACATTCTAATATTACTCAATATTTATATACCACTTTCAGGCAACCTTCTGGTCTTTTCTCAAAGGTCAACACAACTTTTCTTAATAATCACTGCAAGAAAAAGTTTGGTATACATAAGGTCACTGGTGTTAATTATTTTTGTCTTTTGCCTTTGTGTCACTCTTGAGTCTTGGAAATGCCTGAAAAGTCCCTGCAGTTTTCTTGGTAAGATTTTGGAGGTAGTTTGCCCTTGCCTTCTTTCTAGGGCTTAGAGAGTAACTGGCTCAAGGCCATGAAGCTGGCTTTGTGCCTAAAGCTTCCCCCCCCCCCCCGGTCTCTCTTTCTCTCTGAATACTGAATGTAAAGTGTATTATTAATCTTTTCCCCTTCTGTGTAATTTGGAAAGAAGTACCTGCTGCCTGAATGGCTGGATGAAGACCAAGAAATTAAACAGAGAACTGGAACTCTGAGAGCAAGTGATAATGTTTTTTTTAAATTTGTGATATTAAGTGGAGGAGGAATGATATTATTTGTGATTTGATCATATTTGCGTGTGGCTACCATTCAAGTTACATGTTTACTGCATACTGGGATAAGATGTTTCCCAAAAGGTAGAGAAGGGAACAAGGGGATCAGCAATATTGGACTTAATTCTCACTAACAGAGAGGAAATGATAGAAGGTGTAGAAGCTACAGGAACTTTGGGGGCAAGCGATCATGAAATACTGGAATTCAACATTATGCAAACAAAAGTAGTTGAACAAAGTCAAACTAGAGTCTTAGACTTCAAGAGAGCTAATTTCAATAAACTCAGAGAGAGCTTGGGAAGGATTCCATGGATGAGAATCCTCAAGGGGAAAACAACTCAAGAAGCTTGGGAAATTTTGAAAAATGAGATTATAAAAGCCCAGTCCAGCGCAATACCAATGAAGAAGAAAAATAACAGTTCCCAAAAGAAGCCAGCATGGCTGCATAAAGAACTCTCTGACAAATTGAAAGACAAAAAGGATAAATATAAAAAGTGGAAAAAGGGGGACATAACCAAGGCAAAATATCAGCAAATAGCCCGAGCCTGTAAAGATGAAGTGAGGAAAGCTAAGGCTCACAATGAAGAAAGGCTTGCCAAAAAAGTAAAAAATAACAAAAAAAGCTTCTTCCAACATGTTAAAAATAAGAAAAAAGTTAAGGAAACAATTGGTCCACTGCTGGGAGAAAATGGCAAGAAGATGATAAGCAACAGGGAGAAAGCAGAACTATTTAACTCTTTTTTTGCATCTGTCTTTACACAAAGGGATAAAACAGTCCAATCAATCAAAAACAGCGCCACAAATATCAGATTAGGAACACAAGTTGAAATAGGGAAGAAAATGGTAAGTGAGCACCTGTCTGCCCTGGACGAGTTCAAATCACCAGGACCGGATGGATTACACCCCAGGGTTCTGAAGGAACTGGCAGACGAGATCTCAGAACCACTGAACTATATCTTTCAGAGATCCTGGAGCACCGGGGAACTGCCAGAAGACTGGAAAAGAGCAGATGTGGTTCCCATCTTCAAAAAAGGAAAAAAAACAGATCCAGGAAACTATAGACCCATCAGCCTGACCTCAATACCAGGAAAGATTCTGGAAAAGATAATTAAACAACAAATAAGTGAACACCTAGAAGCAAACAAAGTAATAGCCAAAAGCCAACATGGGTTTGTCAAAAACAGATCATGCCAAACGAATCTAATTGCATTCTTTGACAAAGTAACAAAATCAGTGGACCAGAGGAATGCTGTTGATATAATTTACCTGGACTTCAGTAAGGCATTTGATAAAGTAGACCATAACCTACTATTAGATAAAGTAGAAAATTGTGGGTTAGACAGCAGCACCACCAAATGGATTCGTAACTGGCTGACCAACCGCACTCAACGTGTAGTCCTCAATGGAACTGCATCTACATGGAAGGAAGTATGCAGTGGAGTCCCCCAAGGCTCTGTTTTAGGCCCAGTACTCTTTAACATCTTCATCAACGATTTGGATGAGGGGATAAATGGGGAACTCATCAAATTCGCAGACGACACCAAGCTGGCAGGAATAGCCAACACTCCAGAAGATAGGCTTAAGATACAGAAGGATCTAGACAAACTTGAACATTGGGCACTGTCTAATAAAATGAAATTCAATTGTGAAAAAAGTAAGGTCCTACATATAGGCAAGAAAAACCAAATGCACAAGTACAGTATAGGTGGTACCTTGCTCAATAGTAGCAACTGTGAGAGGGATCTCGGAATCCTAGTGGACAACCATTTAAATATGAGCCAGCAGTGTGCAGCAGCTGCCAAAAAAGCCAACACAGTTCTAGGCTGCATCAACAGAGGGATAGAATCTAGATCGCGTGAAGTGTTAATGCCACTGTATAGTGCCTTGGTAAGGCCACACTTGGAATACTGCATACAGTTTTGGTCGCCACGATGTAGAAAAGACGTGGAGACTCTGGAAAGAGTGCAAAGAAGAGCAACCAAGATGATTAGAGGACTGGAGACTAAGACATATGAAGAACGGCTGCAGGAGCTGGGTATGTCTAGTTTGATGAAGAGAAGGACCAGGGGAGACACGATAGCAGTGTTCCGATATCTCAGAGGGTGCCACAAAGAAGAGGGAGTCAAACTTTTCTCCAAGGCACCTGGGGGCAGGACAAGGAGCAATGGGTGGAAACTAACCAAGGAGAGAAGCAACTTAGAACTAAGGAGAAATTTCCTAACAGTAAGAACAATTAACCTCTGGAACAGCTTGCCTCCAGCAGTTGTGAATGCCCCAACCCTGGAAGTCTTTAAAAAGATGTTAGACAGCCATTTGTCTGAAATGGTATAAGGTTCCTGCCCATGCAGGGGGTTGGACTAGAAGACCTACAAGGTCCCTTCCAACTCTGCTATTGTATTGTATTGTATTGTATGGCATGCAATGGAAACTACAAAGCCACTAACCCAAAGCAAGAGGTAGGCCAAAGTAGGAAGACACGGAGTCTTCTAAGAGAGGAGGTACCAGCTTGACAATCTCAGCTGTCCCACTGCATTATAACCATCCTATTCTATATTACAAAGCCATTCAACAGAGTTATTAAAAGTTGGCTTTAGAAAGATTTTTGGTGGGATGGGGAAGCATGTTAAGCCTCAAAACTGCATGCTTCAGAATGGAGTTTAGCTTATATTTACATTCAAGAATTTCCAAAACTCCAAGCTGGCTGATGCTTATAATGTTATACTGTTTATTCAGTACAAATTGAATGGAGACATTCAGTTAACAGTAATGGTTATTTATAGAAACACATTTGCTTATAGTCCTTAGGCTCTTTTGCCTAATAGAAGTTATCATCTCTTCTCTTTGCTAATTTCTGTTTCTTTTCATAGGCCTATCCTTGCCCTGTAAAGTGTTGGCTCATTGACTTGCTACTCCTGGATTAGATCCCATTTCATAACACCTTTTTGCATGGAGATAAGATTCTCCACTGCTTTCAATGAAACAATCTCAGTCCAGTTATACATATTTATAGTATGTATCTAGTTGCTGCATCTATTGTTTTATTTTGGTACTTAAATGGTGCCCTATATTTACTTGAATTCAGCTTCTGGACTTGAGTGTTGGGGTGATCTGTGCTTCTTCTGAGGTGTGCCTAACATAGTGCTAGCTGGCATAACTCTTTCTGAATCCAAGTCCTCCCTGTGGCTCAAAGCTATGTTTTAGGTCAGATCCTTACCCTTGCTGCCGTATTTCACAGAGAGATCTGTGAAATTCTGAGAAGCAACGTTTGTGGTTTTTAAGGCAATTTCCATTTCACAGGGTATGTTCCACCCCCAAAATCATCTGCCTACAATATTTTAGATATCTGACGAATGCTGCTTCTTTAGACATATTCTTTGCAAATATTTGTGGCTCTTTGTGTGTTCTTGGAGTTCCTGAAGTTGAAACAGTGAAATATCCTGAATGGTGGTTTGGTCTCAGAACGAAGTTAAAAAGTAAAAAATCATGAACATTTAACCAAGAAAATTTAGTTGGGTTAAATCAGTGGTTCTCAACCTTCCCAATGCCGCCACCCTTTAATACAATTCCTCATGTTGTGGTGACCCCTAACCATAAAATTTGTGTCTCAGTCCCTAAGACCATCGAAAACATGTGTTTTCCGATGGTCTTAGGCGACCCCTGTGAAAGGGTTGTTCAACCCCCAAAGGGGTTGTGACCCACAGGTTGAAAACCACTGGGCTAAATGGTTCCCCTCTAATTTTCCTGATCTTGTCTACTTCTGAAATTATTATTTTCTGTAGGTTATTTAGGATTTTAAAAGTGGCATTGTTCCCCTCCCCCATCTCCAATGCTTTTCTGATTTATTTGTAGTCTTTGTATATTATCTTATGACTCCATTTGACTCCAAGCCACTCATAATATTGTTGCAAAAGCATCCAGCAAAGTGTGAGGTTTGTGGCATTTTGAACTTCCTCTCTTTATTTTCCAGATTGTAATATAAGATAACCTTTATTATCATTTTTTGAACATTATGATGAACAAGTAAGAATTAAAGTCTCTTGGTTCTCTTCCCTGCTGAAAATTTGTATAGCTTGGTTCTGATTTTGCTATTGTTCTGAATTTGCTCTTACTCTGAATTTGTTGGCCCTACCTTTCCTATTTTCTTTGTTTTTATCTTGAGTCTTCAGTATCTCAACAATATTAACAATATCTTCATATTTTATTTTACTGGTGCTTTCTTCCCATAAAAATGTGTGGTCAAGTAACATGGTACATTTCTTAAGTTTGATATATAAGATTGATATATTGAAATTCAAAAGCTCACACACTGATCATCTTCCATGCAAGACTATGCTTTTGATGTATACTGAGGGTTTTTTTTTTGGTCACAAGTAGTGATAGTAGGGATGAGAAAGAAAGTGAGGTGCTGTATGAGCTCTTGCTACCAGATTTGGATTGCAAAAATCTAGCTAACTACAAGATGGCAGCAAAGAGATATAGACGTTCCGAACACTTTGTTATGGTCTAGCGATCATGAGCAAACTAATTTAATATAGAAATAGGTTGCTAATGTGCAGCTCTCTAGAAGTTGTCATTGCAACCTACCATCCCTCAGCACTGACTACCCTTACTGAAGTGTCCTGAATTAAAATTGAGTAAGCTCAGAGGACCACCCTTTGCCCATCTTTCCCACCATCAGACCAAACACATTGATTAGACACACCAAAGTTTCTCCTTTGGAATCTTTTATTAACGTATAGAAAATGCATTAAAAAAGGAACTATACAGAGCCTAAGAGCAATCAGGACTAAAAATACTAGTTAACATTGGTTAACAAGCGTATATCCCATTCTGTAAGCTACGGTTCCATTATGGGATCATTGGGAGGGCAATTGCTTTTTTCCCTTCTCCCCCTCGTTCTTTTTCACAGGTAAGATTTAGTCTTTGGAGTCTTTCTGAGGGAGCTTTCACCTCATTTTCTTCTTCTGTCAGAGAATAAGTTCAGTTCTAGAATTACACATATACCAAGGAGAGGGCCCATGTTTTAAAAACCTTTTTAAAACTCTTCTGGCAAGAGGTGCTAACACAAATATAAGAACTGTTAGACCAGTGTTTCTCAACCGTGGCAACTTGAAGATGTCTGGACTTCAACTCCCAGAATTCCCCAGCCAGCGTTTGCTGGCTGGGGAATTCTGGGAGTTGAAGTCCAGACATCTTCAAGTTGCCACGGTTGAGAAACACTTGTATTAGACAGTTCAGTATCTCAGTTGGATCCGATCCTAGTTCCCCCGGCTTCCTCCCATCCCATCTATCTTTCCTTGCAGACACAGCAATACCTGAACCAATGTAGCACTCATCCTCCTTTAGGCAGTATTACTGGATTACATGGCATGTGGATCTAAGGGTTAAATAAAATCATCAGCAGAGCACCTAATGACATCCCTGAACAGGAGACAAAAAGGAGAAATGCCAAGGCAGGGACACAAAAATGAAAAGGGGCTATTGTTTTCAGCATTCTCAGAAAACTTCACAGTGTTTTATCACAAAAAGTTCCTTCTGGCTAGAGAGGGCATTTCTTATTTTAATAATTTTGGCCCATTCTGCCTGTTAGGAGGTTGAGGAATAAAGAATAGGAAAAGATACTATCCACCTAGAGCTTATTGCAAGGACTTTTATAAAAGTCACACTCCTTCATTTTATACATGAACATGCATTTAGAAGGTTTTTTTTTTCTCCTTTATTAAAAATCCTCCTTATCCAAGCCAGTGCTACCAGATTAACATGTACAAAGAAGGATCAACTAAGCAAACTTGTGTCTTTAAGAGGAATGCAATCTGTATGGAGTGGTAAATATGGATGTGCTTTAGGATACTAATGGATGCCAGTTTCATGTACTATTGCAAGAAAAATTAGTACAAACAACCTAAAGTATTGTGTCTCTTCTCCTTTGTGTCATACATGTATTCCTTTGTGTGGAATTTGATGTTATTTGTAGTTGTGCTGCTATAATTTTCAAGCAAGCCAGAGAGTTATGAACTAAGAAACCTGACTAAGTGTCTTCAAAACCCATTAATAAAGTTTAAAACAAGGGAAACTGATTTCTGTGATAGGTTGTCATCACCCAGGTCAACAAGGATTGTGCTGGCCATTATGGCTCTTGGAAGTCCAGTGTGCTAGGGGACTTTGTCCATTCTTCTAGGGTGCTAAGATATGGGAATGCAATGCAATTGGATGGCAAAAGAAAAAAAATAGAGAGAAATGGGAATACCAGTTCATCATGGAACATTATTACTTTTCAAAGTTAACTATTAAACATTCCAAAAGTGAATGGTTGAAATGTGGAAGCAATGATTCCTGAATTCAAATACAACTGAACAAAAACAATGGATTAATACCATTAGGTGATTATTTATTAAAAGCAAAATTTTAAAGCAAACTTGTCTCAGAAGTAGAACTAGGAACAATTGAGCAGATAATAAAGAAAAAAATTTGTGGCACTTAATGAAAACCAAAGAATGGCAAATTTATTATCCGAAGGCATGATAGAAAATACAGCTGAAGGAAATTAAGAAGAATACTTTGACCAAGAAGTACACTAAATAATTGAACAATTGGAAGGATTTTACTTAACTGTTTGGCAGAATGAATTGACGAGAATAATAAAAATTCAATTTTCACATTGAATGCAAATAAATAGGAATGATTTCACTTTATTTTGTAAGATAATGGTAAGCAATATGATTCAAGCATAAAATATGACAGAGAAAAATAAACTAATATTATTCCAGAATTCCATAAACTAGGATATTTAGTGAAGCAAATTAAAAAGGAAAATCTGACTTGAACAAAAAGTAAAGGAAAAGAATTTTTTTAAAGAAGATTTAAGTCGCTTGGGGACTTCCAGTTGATGTTACGGTGGGAACACCTGGAAAATAGCGGCGTTTCATCGGTCTCTATGAAATGCAGCTGACAACTGCTTGCTGGGAGACCCTAAAGGATCAAGCTGCCCTGGTGGTGACAAAAGGAGAGGTAGTTTGTTGATCATGAGGAAACTGAAGAAAGCTGAAGAAAGCTCTCCTGAATGGCAGCAGGGATGACGGCCATTTTGGTCTGTCACAAGCTGGGACAACCGGGGCACTAAGATCTTGTGCTGGAGCAGTGCGTAGACAGAGCAGTGAAACTGGGTGAGATAACTTCCAACTTCTACCCCAAAGCTTTAACTATAGTTAAAAATTACAAAAAACAATCTCCAAATAGTAAGAAAGTGGTGATTGGATTTATGGAGAAGGATTAAAGATTCAGATGCAAAAAAAATAATTAAAGGATGTTTTAAAACACAGAAAAGATGGAAAAAAGTTGAATAACATTGTGAAAAGTGATTATTGGGAGAAATTGCTTTTCTAATCTCTATTTTTAACTTATTTGAATGGTTGACAGTCAGCTGTTTTGACTTTTACACTCTGTTAAATGCCATAATTGGGAGCAGGGGAGCCATCTACTGGAGGAAGATGATTACTGCAATGTAGGAAATCAGAGAAAGTGATGAAAGGAGAGAAAGCAAACAATACCTGGAAGGCTATTTGAAATTGATGTTATCTTATTAGGCAATTTGGAGGCTTGGAAATATTTACTGAGCTGTTTGAAGATTTTTAAAGCAACTGAACTATAAATACCAAAACTTATTAAATTTTTCATTGAAAGGTAAATTTGAAAGATTAGAGGAAACCTGCTGGGCCAAGCTGGATTTGATTTACTAACCTCATTTGATAGATCATCCCATGAGGCAAAAGAAGAAAAACAATAGAAAGGAAAAAGAAAAAAAGAAAGGAAAAAAAGAGAATAAGAAGAAAAGACTTTGGACAATTTGGACAATTGTGAAGGTGTAAATTGGAAACTATAAAGACTGTAAAGTATAAATTTATAGCTTTTAAGGACTACAAAGCTAGGGGGCTTGGAGGAATAATTAAGGGATTGATAAATTTGATTAATAATTGACCTTTTTTTGGGAGTTTTTAGATATGGGGATACTGGAATATTAGAGATACATTGAGTAATTTTTAATTTATTAATTTGGTACAAAATGACTCAACAGGGCACAATAAAGTTCTGTGAAGAAATGTTAATGATGGCAAAAAGTTTTTATGAAAGTGTGGCAAATAATCATAAGGAGATGATGGGATTGTCCAAAGACAAAGAAGTGAGTGGAGAAGACCCTCAAATGGTGGGAAAAGATGAAAAAAATATTCAGAAGACAGATGAGAAATCAGAAGGAGTGGTGGAGGAGACAAATCAAAATAAGCTACAAGAAAACAAAAACAATGAAGAGACAATAACAATAAATACTAAAAATCCAATAGATAATTCCTTAAGAGCTTACAATAGCACAGGGAGAGAAAAGAACACTTCCCAAAAATAATCAAAGGGGATAAGGCAGAGGGACTATTCAGTCTATGTAAAAATGTTAGAAAGAAATATAGGATCCCAAGAGAGAAATAAAAGAGAATCACCAAAAAGTCAATAAATGATGAAATTCAAAAGAGGCTGAGAGATGATGGATAGAGATATAATATCGTGTAATACTGGGATGGTATTAAAAACTAATAGAAACAAATAGAAAATATACATTTGGGAAAATAGTAACACATATATAGATATATAATAGAATTTATTATATCCACAAATATACTAAGATTAGGAGGTGGAAGATTGTGATTAGGCATATTTAAATGTGTTTTTATGATTAACTGCAAAAAATAAATTGAATGTATAGCTTTTAAGGATTACAAATTCAAGGGATTTAGAGATATAATCCTGGGACTGATTAAATTTTGTTAATAATTGCTTTAATTGGTATTTATAGATATTGGAATAAACACATTGTATGAAGAAATGCAATTGATGTCTAAATATATTTTTGAAGAAAGTGATAAAGATTCATAAAGAGAGAATAGTACTGTTTAAAGATAAAGGAGTGAATACGGAAGAACCCCAACAAGTGGGAGGGTGGAGTACAAATTGGGAAAATAATATTATACATATTGATATATAAAAGAATATATTATAATTATAATGACCATATTAAGGTTAGAAATTGGAAGATAAAAACTATGTATATGCAATTATATTATTATGGTTAGCACTGTGTAGAAATGTATTGACCCAGTCATTACGCTGTCCACAAAATATGTTGGTTGTTAAAGGAAAACTGCAAATAAAACATACAAAAAAAAAAAAGATTTAAGTCACTTGAAGAATTTGAAATAGTGCAGCCTTAAAAAAACAAATCATAATCCTGTGGAGCAGTATAATATTGGTCTTGAGACCATTATAGAAGTGAAGAAACGAATTATAGCAATAGCCCAGAAAAGTGAGCATTACAAAGTAGAATTAAACAGTTCAAGCAAAATGTTTTATTTTAAACAATTTTCATTTAGCTTGAAAAAAATCTTGATAGTGATTGGGCAAAAATTTGAAACAATTACAAGACTGGATCAAGGAAAGCTATTTTGTTTAGGAAGATTTCATGGGAAAATACAGCAGAATATAATAAGGCAGAATGAATAATAAAAAATGAAGAACATATTTGAAGGAAAACAAATGAAAGATGGCATTATATAACTGAATGCTTTAACGGCAAACTAAAATAATAAAAATTCAGAGTGAACCCAGGAAGGGATAAGTACAGTTTTGGGATTAAATACCTTGTAAACCTACATTTCAGATTAGCAACATAGCTAAATAAACTTCTTTAAACTGTAAAGAATGACGAATAGATGACCGTGAGAAGAATCTTTCTAATGTGAGAAAAACTAAAGTGAAAGGCACTAATCCTGACCACTACAGGCCTATCACTTGCTTCCACGAGATTTAAGATGCGCTTTAACTTTTGAGCAAAATGGAACTTTAAAAAATTCACAAGGCACACAAGACCAGAGATTAATTGACAAGATGATTAATTAAAAACTTATAAGAGAAGAATTTTTTTATTGCTTGATTAGACTATGAAAAAGCACTTGGCTCACTTCCATGCACGTGGACTAGAAAATGCCTAGAAACTTTTTGTATTAGTAAAACATTAAAGTGTTGATGAATGCATGAAAGAAATCTAGTAGCCAACAGCGAAGTTTACTGGCATAGTCAAAATTGAATAATTGATAATTATCAATTAACTTAGTGCCAATTCTTAGCAACCACATAGATGGACCCCAGTTTAGCCTTTCAAGGTCTCCCTGTGGTACACACACTGTCACTGAAATCAAATTCATCTTGTTGCTGGTTCTTCTTTTCTTATTATTTTCACCTTTCCCACTATTGTGGCAAAATGGTTAAAGAAGACTGATTACAGCTAATGAATGCAATTCCATGGAACAATTGACACCAGAAGAAGGTTTATTAAGGATTAATGGGAAGCTTCTGACTTACTACATGAGCAGGTTAAAAAGAATACCAATTGTGATTATATCAAACCAATTTTAAAAATTGAAAACAAAATTAAACGTGGGGAATATAATTAAAGCCATAAACACTTGGGCTGTTCCTGCTATTCAATATAGTATGGGTATCATTGATTGGGCTCAAGCTGAATGAGACATTCTTGATAAAAAAACAAACAAGACAATTAATGACCATGCTTTCCACACAGGAGGTGAAATTGGTAGGTTCTACTTCACCAGAAGGTGGGAGAGAATTACTCTCGAGTCAAGCATACAAAGGTAGAAAAGAAATACAGCCTGAATGATTATAATAGGCACAAAAAGAAAGCACTACTGGTAGAAGTTTGTAAAACCTAATTAATGTCTAAAAATGTAAATGTCTTCATAATATGATATTGAAAGAAAATAAAACCGGAATTTGATTTGGCAGTGCCTGAAATCCTTAAAAAGAAACTGAACAATAATCATGGCAGCTCAAAAACACAGTATGCAAGCAAACATTAATGCTAAAACTGAACATATTTTAAATGGTAACAAATACTAACTTTGTAAGATCAAAGAATACCTTATTAGTGGCAAAAAAATTCGCATTGGAATTTATGTAAAACATTTGGTTTCACAAAAGCTATGGGATCATAAACTTGAAAAAGCCTTAGAAAATGAAGACAGGATTGTATGAATTTGAAAATCTAGACCAGTACATTCTTGAAAGGCCACACACTATTATTATTAAGAAGAATAAATGTTCTATAAATGTAGCAATCCAAGGAGATAGTTGAACAAATTGGAAAAACAAATGGAAAAAGTAGCAAAATATTAAGATTTGCAAATTCCAGTGAATGGCTTTGGAAGGGAAAAAAAATCCTCTACCACCAACGTAATTGCATTGTTGGAGCCATATTAAAGATTTCACCAAATATGTGAAAGTTTTAAATTTAAAAGACTTAAATAGTATTGACTTTGTCAAAACAAACAAACAAACAAAACCCCTTAATATGACTACACTTCTAAGATTTCTAGCTCTTGGTAAAACCTAACCATTGGAAAGAACCCAGTCTAATCATATTTATTGATTTAATAGAGGAGGAGGAGGAGGATGACAACATACCCCAAAGGAATACAATATTCCATCGAAATCTAAAACTTCCTGGGTAGATAGGATACTTAAAAACTTTCTGTAAATTAGATTATGTTTCTACTTTTTTTCTTCACAAATGTCCCTAAAACAATGTGTATGATAGATTCACTGTTCCTTCGTGTTTATTGTCAGTTATGCAAACCTAGTGACTCATAAAGTAGTTTGGCTAATCTAAAATTCCTTCCTTGATTCCATGCCACATCCTTGATTGCATCACTAGATAGTTGATGTATGTTGTTCTATTCTTTTAAAGGAGCCTTCCTTCCTTCCTTCCTTCCTTCCTTCCTTCCTTCCTTCCTTCCTCCCTTCCTTCCTTCCTTCCTTCCTTCCCTGCTCTGCTGTTTCCCAACAGGAATAAACCTACAGTCAAATCAAAATAACATATCCATTCACTAACCTTCAGTGTCTTTGCTGTTAATTTAGATGTTTCCCATGTTCCTGTTTATTTATTTAATTAAAATTCTGTTATTTGATTTCTAAAGGTCGTCTATAGATGCATATTCTGTCAAATTATTTTAGAAAATGCCACTTTGTGTTGGTTATGATCTTTAGTACAAACTCATATTAAGAGGGATCAGACACTTCTGTTTGGGTTTACAGGCACAGCGATCTATGCAATGCTTTATGAGCTAATGGATCACTTTTGCAGTTATGGAGGAGATACAGTAACCTGTTATGTGAAGGGGCAAGAACCAATTCAGGGAATTGGTCAGCACATGCAGATAGAAGAGTAAGTGTTTGAAATATACTAGATTAAGGTCTGCCCATCTAATTAGATTTCCGTTTTATTGAAACTTGTACAACCTACAAACATGGGTTCACTTGCATGTGCCTTCATGCCTAACCAACCCACAGAAATTATACGTACACAAGGCTCTGGGGCAAGATAAGCTCCAATTCATCATGCTTGTTTTCTATGTGTAACAGATACATGTGTGGATTCCCCCCCCCCCCCCTCCAACATGGTATTATGAAGGATTGGGGTTGGGGACCATGATAGAAAAGATAGACATCTAGGTTAAGATTTTTATTATTTATAACATGGGGAATTTTTTTTTTTTAGAAAAACACAAAATGGACTGAGGCTGTAACTGCCGTGGGCTGAAAGAAGCCTGGAGAGACTTAACTGGGAAAAGTACATGGAAAAGATGTGTTAAGATAAGTACACATCCCTAAAGCTGGTTCAGATAAACTCTTAACTCCTGTTTCCACTTGCTGATCTTTCTTAAAGAAAAAAAAACCCCAGCTACATTTGGGTTCCAGAGATTATTCTCAAGGGTGAACAATATTCCCCAACAAAGGAGGAGACTATTTGTCTTTTGGTGATCATGCTGTAACTATATAGTTGGAAGTAATTATATAAAGAATTTGCCTTCTTAAGTCTTGCCTTCATTTCCTCCTAGTCATCACATGAACATACCTTAGCTTCTCCTTTTTTTCTGCCTTAGTTTGCCTGTCTGGTATTAAAGTAGGCCTCGCTGTGGCCTAGAGGTGGAGCTCTTGCCTCACAAGCAGGAGGTTGTGAGTTTGATACTAGATAGAGGCAGATGTAGGGTCTCCTGCTTGGGCAAGGGGGTTGGACTAGATGACCTGCAAGGTCCCTTTGAACTCTGTTAATGAGAAATGAGTGTCTGTCATGGGTACCCTCTGGCATCCTTCACTGACCATTTGGTTGCTGAGATCAAGAGATGGGATCACTCCAACCCCTACTAATCACTATAGGCTGCTGTGAGCAACACCCTTCTTTTATAGTTGTTTAGCACTGCCACCTATGGCCAGTTTGGCTCCAGTTGCAGCATCCTTCCATATTGTCATATGGGCACTTTCTATAGCGCTGGCCAAGTGGCTCCTTGTAAATATGGATTGGTGCTTATCTGCAAGAGTGCTGAACCTCTTTTATAGCATGGGTCTCTTGGATGAAAATTAGTCCTGTGTCGCATAGAAGATCAATATAAAGTGGGAAGCATATTTCTGCTAGCAATGGTCACCACTGGATATATTACACTTTCCCCCTTGTATCTACAAAAAAAGAGATTTAAAGTGATTGCGTATTTTACAGTTTTTGCTGCTTTTATTATTTCTGAGGATTTGCACACGTGTTACACTTCTTGCCTTGCCCTTTAGGGACTAATATAGCACAGTTGCAGTTCTTGTAGCCATGTGTGCAACACTCTACTACAGTAACTCATGTAGCTCCGGTGGCAGTGGGGATGGCTGTGTAATTTTGCCCACTCCATTCTGGATTTGGCAGTACTGGGTTACATGCTGTTATTATATGTGGGTCAATTCCAGTTGTGTGTTCTCTGTGCCCAACTACCAGTGCTTGCCATGATGCCAGAAGTGTACTTATTGGCCATATGCTGCCAGCACTGCCTCTTTTGCTTTTTAATGCGTCAGCTGGGCTATTTTTGAACATGGGCAAGGACTCATTCAGAAGAGTGCTAGGCTTGTATACTAGTACTAGAAATACTCTGAAGGGTTATAAACACAGAGGAGGGAGAGGAACACTGGGAAAACACCTGTCTGCTTTACCCCATTCCCCTCTCTTTAGCACCAACCATTTGCTAGGCAGAGAACTTGTTTGATGGCTCAATGTACTGTTTTAGGCATCCATCTAAAAGTGCCCCACTCCATTCCATCCTTTCTAGGAAGATTAATTGGTGAGGACACTGGGTGGGAAGGGAAGCAAAGCCAGGGTAATCCACCAATCCCTTTCCTAAACTTTGCCTTTAATAAATAAGGCAAAACAATATGGAGGGGGAATAGTCTAGAAGTGAGGACTTTGCTTCCAAATAGAGTTCAGAGTGTGTATGTCTGCAGCATTCGTATCTATAAGCTAATTTGTGAATGTGAAGATTACTGTTTTAGGAATTACATGTGCTTGTTTATGTGTATGTATATATATGTTTGTGTATGTGTATATGCATATGTTTGTTTGAATGTGTATGCGTGTGTATGGGGCTGTATGCATATCCTTGTTGTCTGCTCAGTGCAAGATGGGATCGACATGAGTTGAAATAAAAAGCTACAATTTGTCTTCTCTTCCTGACAGATGGTCTTATGCTGACTCTACAGGCCTCATTGTGAAAATTCTGTTTCAATCATATAGCTGCATGGGTCCAAATATCTTTAAAAGTAGCTCTTTGAGCCCCCCCCCCCCTTAGTATCCTCCAGCAAAGCAGGTTGGCATATAAAGGAAAGCATCTATAGCAGGGCTGAACTGGGCCAACAGATCTAGATTGCAAAAATCTGGATGACAAAAAAAAAAAAAAAGACGGAGAGAAAATGCTAATTCTTTCTGTCATCAAGTGGTCACTTGGATTTTTGCTGCTCAGATCTAGTGGCTATAACCAACAGCAGAAATTGGGTTAAGACAAAGACCTTAAATGAAGCCATTGACTAATAATTTCAAGAAGGAATGGAATAAAAACCCAAAGAAGTGGGGCTGGGCAGGAGCCCAATAGGTTCCTAGGAATGATAGCAAGCATTATGGTTGTTCTTTTATCAAAGTTAGTCAGCCCTCTGGGGTGTCATGGTATTCCTCAGCCCTCAGCATGGAGCAGGCGTCTATCTCGGTTTTACTTTTGTTCTTTTCATATTATAAAATGCAAATGCATGACAGAAAAGGACTGCATGTCCACACGGGTTCCTGCCATTCACAGTTGTACTGATCGACGTTTCCTCCCCAAGGAGTTGCGATGGTTATACGGCCGCATTTTCATTTCCACAAAAGGTATGGAGAACTCATGTCCTTTCCAATGGTACCAGTTAATACCCTGAAGGCCAAAGAGAGTAAAAGGAATCAATATGTTGGAACCATTTGCACAACACCTCTTTCCAGTTATGAGATGCACATATATCACACTCTTTCAAGCCAAAATGTCCCAATAATTTGAGTGGGAACAGTTTATAATAACAAAACTTTTTTATCAAATTTGTCTAGCTATCCTTAACCTTATGGCTGTGGTATCACCACTTATGTAGTGTCTAACATTTGGACATTAATATTATGAACAATGAGGTGTTAAACAAAACACCTTATGTAGTTTAGAATTCCAACTCTTCCAAACTGTTGCCTCAATCTCTGTTTTTAAAGTACAATCTTCTCTGTTTTATTTTAAAATAGTTTCCTAAAGCTCTAAATATAAAACCTTATGTAACGTTTAGGGAATAAGTATAGCAACAACAATAGTATTAGTAACAAATCCCAGGCATGGGGAAAAGATAAATCCTGACCATACCGAGCATTTTTTTCCATACTGGGGTTTGAGATTTATGCCATGTTGCTTTCAAACTGTCAATTAGCCTATAAAAGTATATTTTGCTGCAGTGGCTCATCAGTAGATATTTGGGCTGGAAGAAAATTATGTAGACTGGGTTGAGATCCAGATGTGTCTCCCCCCCCCCCAGATAATTATCTGCTATTATTGTTGTTTTTAAAAAACTTTTTGGCATTTGGTGAAAATGTAAACTGCCATTTGTTATTAGTTATGTGGGGTTCTTGGTGATCTCTGAGCTTGTTTTCTTGCTGATGTTCCATTATCCAACATAATCAGTGCTACTAGTTGATCCCTGAAACTAGTCATATCTATATGACAAATTGTCTGACTTCTCACTCACTCTTATACCCTTTCCAGAAGAATAGGCTCTTTCTTGCAAACAGTACTGTATCGATCCTGCTCTTACCTGGCTGTGTCGGGATTCACCATATTTACCATTGAGGTTAGTTCGATGACAGTTTTTATACCACCAGGCCCCTTTGTATGACATAGCACAGTTTGTAACGGCAACATCATTGTCCCTGTCTTTGGTGGAAAATGGACGTCCCTGATGATAGCTGAGTGAATCCCCTGCAAAATAAGGCATTACCTTAATTTTTCTGATCTTTCTCTTTAAGAGACAACAAAAGATTGATATATTCATGCTGGTTTCCTGAGAACTACAATAATAACCAAGAACTATAAGAAAGCTCTGATTCTGGAGCTAAGAATTTAAATGTCTTCACTGCACCTATTTTGTTTCACGTGCTCAGGTGACCATCATCAAACCATGTTTGCTTATATGTGTGAATCATACAATAATAATTATGGCTAATATTTTTTTATCATTTTCTGAATGCATATAAGTCTTAAGAAGACTAGATATGACTGTAATATTTTGATGGGTGACATAACACAGTTAGAAATGACTGCCAAATTTTACAAAACATTTACATCAAAGAAGAAAAAATGGAGCTTCCTAAATCTCCTGGGAACATACTTTATATCTTTCTTATCCTTCTGTGTCACAACTATTTCTACGCTAAATAGTTTTTCTGCCTCTTGGCAGCTGAAATAAGATTGTTCTATGGCTCAGGTATTGCACTATGATGAACAGAGTATCAGCTCATATAAACAGTGTTGATCTTCTGTGCAGTTGTAGAAATTGAACCAATTAAAACAGTGGCAACATCAGGATCTTAAGAATGAACTGTTGCATGTAAATGGGTTGTACTGTAAACAGAACGCACTTCGCTATTTATTTTTGTGGGAAGACAGGACAGCTGAACATTTTGACATAAAACAGTAGTTTTCAGAGTTGGTGGCTACATCCTCCAATATGAGTGGTGGGTTGCAGGTGGTACGCCCCGGTACAGGAGTACCAGAGCACTGAATACCGTTCTGGTCTGGTGCTTTGGAAGGCCTGCCTGCCTGGCCAAGCTCCTTACTGGTGTTTTATGCTTTTTGTGCTTCTGCACACATGCATGCAGTGGTGGGTTTCAAATTTTTTAGAACCTACTCTGTAGGTGTGGCCTATTTTGTGGGCATGACTTGGCAGTCATGTGACAGGGTGGGAGTGGCCGCCTTTTAAAATGTGGTGAAACTCATTTAACAACGCTCTTGCTTAGCAACCAAAATTTTGGACTCAATTGTGATGATAAATTCTTTCTTTCTTTCTTTCTTTCTTTCTTTCTTTCTTTCTTTCTTTCTTTCTTTCTTTCTTTCTTTCTTTCTTTCTTTCTTTCTTTCTTTCTTTCTTTCTTTCTTTCTTTCTTTCTTTCTTTCCTTCCTTCCTTCCTTCCTTCCTTCCTTCCTTTCCTTTCCTTTCCTTTCCTTTCCTTTCCTTTCTTTCCCGTTGGGTCACTGGCAGCGTCGGGGCAGATTTACTTCCAGGTACGCCGGTGGAACCCCCTCTCACCGGTTCTCTAAATTTCACCAACCGGCTCTCGCGAGTAGGTGCGAGCCTGCAGAAACCCACCACTGCATGCATGGCACGTCCAGCGCCTGCATGACGCTCTGCTGAGCAGCTGGAGTGTTGCGGAGGCTTGCGGAAGCATCGCTGACAGGTAGGACGCATTGCGTGCGTGCATGTGGGTGACCCCGGGCCGTTCCAACAGTACCTGTTGGAACGGAATCCGGAACCCACCACTGTCCAATACACACCTTGCTCCAATATGTATGCATATTTTATGCTGCTTTTCAGAATCCTTAAGGACTGTATTGTTAAATGAATAGCATTTTCAGCTTTTGAGACAACTGAGGTACTAGAACAACTGATTAAACTTTTTAAAACTAAAATAACCCCTACTATTAGTTTCTATAGAATTTATTTTATAAAAATTGATTATGGAATCAATTTTATATGCAGACAGCTTGCTGCAGCCTGGCTTTCTCGCCTCGACTATCCAGTCCCGGCCAACTTGTCCCAACTCACTGCAGGATAATTCAACACAGGACAACTGAGGGACAAGAGAATTGCATCAGGCTTTACTGCAAAAGGCTTTAAGTTTGAATCTTCTCAAACTAGAAGTCTTTGAAGCTGAGACGAGCCAGAGTCTGGAGTCACAGCAGCCCGTTGGCCAAGCCTGATGCAAGCATGGCACACCTGGTACTCCCTGCATGGACCCAGGCCAAAAGTGTGGTGAGAGAAGGCCTGCCACTGCTGCCATTTCTTCCAGGCATGCCTATTGCAAGGACCAGCTGCTCTACTGACATCCAGGTAGTGGTCCTGCACCTCCGGCCTTGTCAAGTGCTCAGGGCTGGAAGGAGAACCGATGGGCTTGAGGCTCTTTGGTGGCTTCATTTTAAAAGGGGTTGCAAATTTCTCTAGGGATATTTACTCAGCCAGAAAGAATTCCTAATTGGTTTAGTGGCATTTTCCTGCCCAGTCAATGAAAGATTCCTCGGGGATTCCTGGGATTGACCTATTTGCTCCCACTCCACCATAAGGAGCTGAAAGCAGGAAAAAAAGGGGCTGACAGCAGCATCCTTCAGGGTGACCATCAGTGCATCTGCTTTTCCTCCCCACAATTCCCCCCTTCTCCCCTCTCTCAGTCTCAGCTCCAAATCTGACTTTCCCCTTTCCCCCCAAGCCTGTCTTTTTAATAGAAGAGCAACAAAGAGGATTAGAGGATTGGAGGCTAAAACATATGAAGAACAGTTGCAGGAATTGGGTATGTGTAGTCTAGAGAAAAGGGGCTGCCACAAAGAAGGCGGGGTGTATGTGTGTGTCAACCTATTCTCCAAAGCACCTGAAGGGAGAACGAAAAGCAATGGATGGAAACTAAAACCTAAATTTCCTGATAGTTAGAACAATTAATCAGTGGAACGATTTGCCTCCATAAGTTGTGGGTGCTTCAAACACTGGACATTTTAAAGAGGAGATTGGATAGCCATTTGTCTGAAATGATATAGGGTTTCCTGCTTGAGTAGGGGATTGGACTATAAGACTTCCAAAGTCCATTGTAACTCTGTTATTCTGTTATTCTGAAGGGGAGAATAACTGGGAGTGATGTCAAGGAAGTGGTTCTAAGGGTGAAAGCACATGGATTAGTTCCCTCCTTTCTCCCCAGCCTTCATTCTCCCTGCTCCATGAAAAGAAGATCTGTTGAGATAGTCTGGGAAGGGAGGAGTCATTCTTAAAAGCATACCAGCAGTGCCATTATATTCCCCTATCCGGAGCTTGTAGAGACTCCTGGCATCTCCAATGGAAAACTTGTCATAATAGGCATAAGTGGTTTCTTGACCATCTCTCATATCTATCCGCAGTTCATAGCGCCCTTGTGATGTAATCTTGTGCATATTATCTAACCCTGCAGAGAACACAAACAGAACATAAACAGAGATTTTATAAGACCTTGTATCTAGAAATCTGTAAACAATGAATAAAAAGGTAACGGTTCCCCTTGCACATATGTGCTAGTTATTCCTGATTCAAGGGGGCAGTGCTCATCTCTTTTTAAAGTTGAAGAGCCAGCGCTGTCTGAAGACATATCTGTGGTCATGTGGCCGGCATGACTAAACGCCAAAGGCTCACGAAACACTGTTACCTTCCCACCAAAGTGGTCCCTGTTTTTCTACTTGCATTTTTACATGCTTTTGAACTGCTAGGTTGGCAGAAGCTGGGACAAGTAACGGGAGCGCATTCCGTTATGTGGCACTAGGGATTCAAACCTATTGTAAACATATTTCATTGGTTGTGCTAAAGATACTAGTTCCCTTTGAAAGATCCAAATAAGTCTCTACAATATTTTTATAGCAGGTTACTATCTGATTTGGAAGCCTTCTCTTCCAAAACCAACTGGATGAACTTGCTGTATGGGTGTGAAAGCTGCATTTACAATAGAATGACCATTAAAAAAAACCAACAACACTGATCCATTGTCCTAGCCTTTTGAGGAAGGGATAGGACATTTCTTTATCCACAAACCTTTTATGATGATTATAGAAAGATCTTTATGCTGAATGTCAAGCTGTTTTCACCCAACTATTATTGGTATCCTCATCTTATATGGGGAACCTATCAGCATGCATATCCATGAATTTTCCAAGATCATGAAATCCTTGGGGTGCAGGCAGTGGTGGGATTCAAACAATTTAACAACCGGTTCTCTGCCCTAATAATTTCCTCCAACAACCAGAGCGACCGGACGTTTTCCAGCTGAACAGATGTGGGGTGTGTGAGCTCTGAAGACCCTCACATGAACCCTGTCTGACAAACCAATTCTGAGATTCTTTTTGGATCAGAACCCCCATGGAAGGGGTGTGTGTGAAGAAGGGGCAGCATCTCATCAGAGCCAGAGGGAGACAACAGGTCCCTCGCAGGTTGGAGATTTGCTCTCTGAATCGGAGTAGGGGCAGCAGCATGGCAACATGGCTGCACAAGAAGCTGGCTTCCAGCCAAAGCAACTGAGCAGGAGCATACAGAGACAAGATGAAAAACTGGTAAGAATATCTAATTAACCCATGGCCATAAATCAGAACTTGGAAAAAGCAATCTTGAGAGTATAAATAATATTAATGGACAGATCTGGATTTTGGCAAAAAGAAAGAAACAATGGAAAAAAATGAAGGGTTGAATCACTAGCCCAAAAAAAGCCATTTGCTTGAAACAATTTGGACAGAAAAGAAGAAAGTAGAGAAGTGACAAAACCACTCAAATACAAACTCTAAATTTGGTTTTGGATTTGAAATAGAAAACAAACATACCGAGGAGATTTGCTTCGTCCGAATTTCTTCTAACTAGTATATCTTAAGCAACGGCAATTAATGAGAGGTGGAATGTAACAAGGGGAAGAAATCACTTACAGAGGTTGACAGTGGCATAGGGAAAACTGAAGAAGAGGGTTATGCCCCAACAAAGGGAAATATAAAAGTTTTCTTTGGGTTTGACAGGGGCTTGGGGAAAATTGAAGAGGGTTGACATATCAAAACAAAGAAAAGGGAGAAGACAGGAATAGAGAAGTGGGACCAAAGACTCACTAGGAAAAAATCAGACAATTAGAAATTGTTATATGTGGAAATATAAAGCTGAGATATGTGGTTTACGCCTAAACATGACAATAAAATTGAGTTGCTAACGGTTTGAATATGATAATAGAAAGATAATTAAATAAAGGTTAAAATATATGGAATATGGACAAATATGAAACTGTTATGGGGAGATTGTAAAGCAGAGGTTTGTGATGCCCTTTTATACATGATAATTAAACTGAGTTGCTAATTGATTGAATATGACAATGGAAGGACAATTAAGCACGGGTTAAAATATACAAAACATGGACATATATAGAACTTCTAAGATGATGAACGAAGTGAGATGTGTACCGCTTGTTATTCTATATAGTAGATTAAGGGAATTGTAATGAACATTGAACAGTAAGGATTGTTATTTAAAGACAATTATGGGTAACCTAAGCCAAAATATGGAAAAATGGAGAGGGAACAGGAAATATATTTACAATGGGAAATTATTGAGATTTAAAGACAGAACCACAAATTTGGGGCAGGTAAGGATGCATAATTATATAAATATAATGATGAGAATAGCTGGGAATTGTAACTAGGTCTACATCTCGGCAAAAAATAGGCTGGGGGTAGTGGTTTAAAAACACAATTACTATATAAGTATACTTTTTTCCTCTCTTTTTAAAAAAAGGAGGAAGATATATGTTAAAATTAAATATGCATATTGAAAAGGATTTATAAATATCATCAACATAAAATGGAGCTTACTCGGAGGCTGAAATATACCAAGTAAATGAGATGAAGAGTGCGAAGTAGAGGAGAGAGGTAAGGGAAGGAGAGAGGGATAGGAGAGAGGGCAGGGGGGGGGGGAGGAAGAGGAGGAGAGAAAGAAGGAGTGGAAAGGGGAGAAAGGAGAAGGAGAGATGAAGGGGAAGTAGAGAAGAGAAGGACGACAGAAGGGAGAAAGGAGGTAGGGAGGGGAAGGAGGAGAGAGGGAGGAGAAAGTAATGGATAAGGTACAAATAAAGTGTATGGAGAGCAGAAGAGCCAATAATTGTTTAATTGTTTTTGGGAGTTGATGGTAAGACAAATTGACGTAAACATTTAATAATATAATATGATGTTGGCTATGTAATAGTATACGTGTTGTTATATGTTATGAAAATGAAAAAATAAAAAACTTTATATATATTAAAAAAATTCTTCCAACAACCAGTTTACCACACTGCTCAGAAGCTTAACAACCAGTTCTCCCGAAGTGGTGCGAACTGGCTGAGTTGGGTGCAGGGACTATTTAATGAATATCATCACACTTACCTTGAACCATTTTATTCCAATGATCTGGAATATGTATGTTTCCCTCACTAAAATTCACGACTATGCTGAAAAATTATCTAGTGATTCTCGCATCCTGCCCTTTTAAGCACCTTAAAGGAATGGACAGAGGCTATTAATCTCTCTCCCCATATTTTCCCTCTCAGATGGATTTCCAGTTGGGTTTTTTTTTCTGGGAATGGGTGAGATATGGTGAGGGAGAGGTCAAGGAGCCATGTGTTTTAATCTTCTAGGGAGAAACAGAGAAATCTGACAGCACATTAAAGATCAAAATCCTGCTACCTCAAATAAAGGAAGAAACACAATCAGCAAAATCTCTTTTCTGCTGTTCTAGGCATAGAAAAGGAATAGTTCGACTCCTTAATAATTTCCTTCTACAGGTATAAAGGAGACAATGAAATGAAAAACGAAGTTCAATTTTTTACCAAAATGCCCATTCAGAATACAATAGTCATAAATTAAAAATTATGATTGTTGGTAAAAAGGAAAGTTAGGGCTACCTTACATGATTAAATAAGTTTCCCAAATTGGTTCTTTGTTTTATGGAAGAGGAAGAATAGTCCTAAATTCTCCTCTGCATATCCAGGCATATGTATTAGGCTAAACTGAAACTGAACATTTGTGTACAGTAGATGGCAGCATCTACTTGATCTTCATTGTTTCTAAGGCAGTGTTGGGCCTGGTTAAGACATGAAAAGGAAATCACCGGGACATCCAAAGGCTGCAAGGTAGACTGGGAATCTGGGGAGGTGGGGGAGCACTTGTGCATTACTGACCAGACATTTATATAGTCATATTTGTACAACCACCTTGAGTCAGACTCAGTTTGAGAAAATATTTACTTTTACAGAGTGAGCTAGATTAGGGATTAGAATCTTCTCAACACAGACTTTCTTGGGGCATGTTGTGTTTAATGTAGTACATAGTCTGTCACAGAAGAATAGAATTCTCTATAGTAAAGGAATTCATTTAATTATGCTCTTTGATATTTCCTTATAATACACTAAGGTAGGGCTAGGAATTCTGCCCACCTAGCAGTTTGAAAGCACGTAAAAAATGCAAGTAGAAAAATAGGGACCACATTTGATGGGAAGGTAAGAGTGTTCCGTGCACCTTCGGAATCTAGTCATGCCAGCCACATGACCACGGAGACGTCATCGGACAGTGCTGGCTCTTCGGCCTTGAAACGGAGATAAGCACCGTCCTCTAGAGTTGGGAACAACTAGCAAATATGTACGAGGGGAACCTTTACCTTTTACCTAGGGCTAGGAAGTATATTGTGCTTCCTATACATTGCCGGTTGGAAGGAATATAAACATAATGTACAATAATTCCTTGGCATAGGCTTTTTCTTTCTACAGATACTATAATGCTGAGTGACTGCATAGAATATAATTAAAAGTATATGTGCATAAGACAATGATTCCATGTCATCTGAAGAAAGAATTTGATGAACACATTCTATGGAAGCAAAAGGGCAATTTGGATTGCCACGTTACCTGAAAAATAAGGAAGAAGCCATTCTATGTGCTTGCATAGCATGTGGTTTGTCATTAATAAAAATAAAAACAAAAAATGAATAAAGCTGGCAAGCCAACCAGATTATTTGTTGAGGCAGAGAGAACAATGATTAAAAAAGGCAATTGTGGGGAAGAGGACATGTGTCCATGTTTTCAGAGGCTATGATGAGCAGATAAGTTGTTTCTCCCCAGACAGTGTAAGGGGCAAACAAAATTAGTGATTTGTTACCCAGCCAGAACTCATCCTCCAGGTTTCCAAAGCCAATGCGATAGTCTGCCCATTTGCGAAAGAAATCAGTCAACCCATTCTGTCTTCTCTGAAAGACCTGCAAGGAAAGATGAAGGTGAAAGATACTGTAAGAAATGAGAAGACTTGCACTATGTCTGGCAGGAAGATGTGTGATTTTTCTAAGAGAAAACTTCAAAGGGAAAAAGTTGATGAGTTCAAAATAGACATAAGAAATCTCAGGGAGTTTCTGAACTTTCTATTCTTTCCTTACATTCAGTGCAAAAATGTATTTACCAGATTTTTAAATCACTGCATTTTTTTCAAACTCCAGACAGTTTACATATCTAAAAATATCTACAATACAACAATACAAATGAAAAAGTAAAATCATAAAAACCATTGCCATTGATTTCAGTAAAAAAAAAACACTTCTGTGTGGAAAGATGGAAAGATTTGACATTACCAACTATGGAGTTGTAAGTGGTGGAAGTGACAGAACTTACTGAGATGGACAAACTGACTTCTTTAATTATTGACATTAATCAATAGCCTGGAAACCCCTCAATAGACTTTTTGTAGAAGAAAGAAAATGATTTTTTGGCTTATGGGTTTGACAATTAAAAAGGCTATAGCAAGAAGGAAGTTAGGATGAAATCTTATGGGTAGAGGTTTGGTTATATTTCTATGTACAACTTATTTATTTATTTATTATTTATTTATTTATTTTATTAAATTTATACCCCGCCCTTCTCCTTGCAAGGAACCAGGGCGGCGCACAGGCAATATTAAAAACCATACAAAATACAAAAATATATCATTAAAAAACTATTAAATTATTCCCGTGCTAAAACCCATTTTAAAACCCCAAGAATTTAAAATTTATCCACATTTAAAAGTCAGAAAACGGGGGTTATGCTAGGCCGGCTTGTTGGAATAAATAAGTCTTGAGACGTTGGCGGAAGAGGCGGAGGTCTGAGGTGGTGCGTAGTTCGGGGGGTAGGTCGTTCCAGAGGGCTGGGCCCGCCACAGAGAAGGCCCTTCCCCTAGGCATCGCCAACCAGCATTGCCTGGTTGACGGTACCCGGAGAAGGCCCTCTCTGTGGGAGCGGATCGGTTGAAGGGATGTATGGGGCAGGAGGCAGTCTCGTATGTAGCTAGGCCCCAAGCCATGGAGCGATTTAAAGATGGTCGTCAGCACCTTGAAGCGCACCCGAAAGGCCACAGGTAGCCAGTGCAGCTCGCGCAGGAGAGGTGTTATGTGGGATTGCCTTGAGGCACCCATAATCACCCACGCGGCCGCATTCTGGACTAACTGTAACCTTCGAGTGCACCTCAAGGGAGCCCCATGTAGAGAGCGTTACAGTAGTCCAGCCGGGATGTCACGAGTGCTTGAGTGACTGTGCAAAGGGCCACCCGGTCCAGTAAGGGGCGCAACTGGCGTATCAAGCGTACTTGATAAAACGCCCCCCTGGCCACGGCCGTCACATGGTCCTCCATGGACAGCCGGGAATCCAGGAGGACACCCAAGTTGCGCACCCTCTCCACGGGGGCCAGTTGTTCACCCCCAATGGCCAATGTTGGACTTATCTGGCTGAACCGGGGTGCCGGAAACCATAGCCACTCGGTCTTGGATGGGTTGAGCTTGAGTTTGTTACTCCCCATCCAAACCCGTACGGCCTCCAGACACCGGGACAGCACCTCGACAGCATCGTTGGGGTAATTTGGGGTGGATATGTACAACTGAGTATCATCAGCGTACAGGTGGTATTCCACCCCAAAACCATGGATGATCTCGCCCAGCGGCTTCATATATGTGTTGAACAGGAGGGGAGAGAGGACCGACCCCTGAGGAACCCCACATAAGAGGGGCCTCGGGGCTGACCTCTGCCCTCCTGCCAACACCCATTGCGACCGACCAGAGAGGTAGGAGGAGAACCACCGTATAACGGTGCCTCCCACCCCCAACCCCCCAGTCGGTGCAATAAGATACCATGGTCGATGGTATCAAAAGCCGCCGAGAGGTCTAATAGGACCAGGATAGAGGAGCAACCTCTATCCCGAGGTTGCTCCAGAGATCATCTACCAACGCGACCAATGCCGTCTCAGTGCTGTGACCGGGCCGGAAGCCGGACTGGCGCGGGTCTAGATAATCAACTTCCTCCAGGTGTCGAGGAAACTGTTGGGCCACCACACTCTCAACAACCTTCGCTAAAAAGTGAAGGTTGGAGACTGGACGATAGTTTTCTAATAATGCTGGGTCCAGGGATGGCTTCTTGAGGAGGGGCCTCACTACCGCCTCTTTCAAGACGGCAGGCAAGGACCCCTCACTCAAAGATGCGTTCACAATGCCCTGGAGCCAGCCTCGTGTCGCCTCCCAGGATGCCAGTACAAGCCAGGAGGGACATGGGTCCAATAAACATGTGGTGGCCCTCCTCAACTGCTGAGAAGATGATTTAAGTTGTCCCTCTCTCTCCCTCTCCCCCTCCCTCCCCCCCTCTCTCTCACACACACACACTTTTTAATATCTTTTTAATATTTATTGCTATATCAGCAGTTCTATAAACACATGAAATATGATTTCTTCCCCAGCTCTTTCAGGAAATCAGGGATGATTTCTGGCTGATAGAATATGTTGCTGGAATATGTTCTGGCTGATAGAATATGTTGCTCAAGTGAATCAACATGATGTGCTATCGTAGATGGAACCAAAACTATTTCTGCTCAGCTGTGAGAGCAGCAAAAGCAAGATTTTTATTTTATTTTAAGCCAATTGTGAAATTCATTCCAACCTGGAGCATGAGCAGCTTTATCTGGGAAAGTTTGAATATGAAATTGAATAAGCAAGCTTTGAAGTGGATGGAGTAGGAATACATTTTCTTCAAGAATTCATGCAGGTTATGTAAGAAATGTTTAGATTTTATGGCCTTACTTGGCTTTACAGTATGTGAGTGTTTTATTGTTACTTTTGCTACCTCTGATCTATCTTTTGAAGATGGCTAATACACAGTATTGACTGCAATCTAATCCTGTTATGTGTGCTTGTGTTTATGTGTGAGTGTGTTTGTATGTGTATAATCTCCTATCTCCTACATATGAAATGAAAATATCAGCAATAAGGCCTTTTGCCCATACCTTGATTAAAAAAGAAACACATTTCCTTTTGAGATTAAATCACCTCACAGGTCTTCTGTAGCCTATCCTGGGTCCACACATTCCCTCTAGCTGCAATATATCGAGCAGTGAACATGGAAATTTCACTGTTGATTAATTTCCTTGATAGAACCATGAATCAGTTGCAGCTTCACTCCCAAAAGGAGTTTCAGTGTAAAACCAATCACAAGGAACCTGATTGTAACTATTATTAACTTAGTCCTCAGGGCATGGGAAATAGAATATCTCAGCAAGACATTCTGATGTTTGATTCATATTTTTCGTTCCTGCTTTGCATCCTTTATCTAAGAACTTTCATTCAGGTAAAATATACAGTAAGCACCTGTAAAATCCACCCCAACACTTGCTTTCCAAAATAAGTTTTCTTTTGAAGATCAGCCATTTAAAACAGGTCTCAATATTCCCCCCCCCCCATCTATTTGTTCTATAACAACAACCTTTAATTTATTTAGATTTATAGAAACTTTAGAGTTTCACGATAATAACCTCAGAGACTCTGATGGACTAAAATGTTTTTTCATGATTTAAGATTCTTTTCAGAAACATCTGCTCTGCTACCTCTAATTTAAAAGTAAAGAGATGAAAGAATTTTGAAAAAAATGAACAAAGATAGTTATTTGGCAAACATTCAAAACATAAGTTGGTATTTGTAAAATGAAAAGTTGCGCTACACAAAAGTTGTATTGTTTATATGCTGGACTAGAAGCATTCATTTTCTTCTACCTCTGATAAATGAACATGTGGCATTGTTTATTCACTTACAATCCATCCACCGCCATCTGTAGTCATATCACAGTATACTTGCACTCTCTGGCTCAGATCCCCATTAAGGGAAATGGTGTAAACGCCACTCAAATTGTCGCCATTGATCAAATGCTGGGCACAGTCCTGAGGATTCATAAACACACGGCCTCCTGTAGATGAGGGCAGTAACAGCAAAAGAGACATTTCAGGATTGTTTACATATTGCACTACCAGGGATATCATCCATAATTAATTAAGATCAATGAAGTAAGTCACTTCCTATGAGTTTACTTCAAAGAAAAGAAAATACGCTCCTTAATATGAATATCACTAGTATTTTTTGCTGATAACTAGGGATGTGATCTAAGGGTCACTTCCAATTTCACAAAAAAGAAATTATTCAGAACTATGGAGGAACTTGATCCGTGAGAGGTTACAGGTAGCCCTTGATTTACAACCATTTTTTAACAACTATTTGAAGAAGCAACTACACTGAAAAAAGTGAATGCAGTTTGTGCACAGAAAATTGGGCATCAAACAAGCTCAGACTGGTATTGAGGAAACAACAATGATGATGACAAACCTCTGAATAGCAAAAGAGGTGGGCCATGAGAACTTTGGCTGCGTGATCTTAGACAAGTACTCTTTTGCCACATTAGCCATTGTTTGGCCATGAGTCCCAGCAATCAACAATGTAAATGGGAATTGCTGAGAGGGATTTCTGTGCAACCTTCTTGTGAGAAGGTTAGCTAGAATTGCTGTACAAAGGGCACTTCTGGAGACAACCATTGAACTCTTTCTTGCAAATCGGGACCCCTTTCCCATTTAGACTCCTTCTAGTGCATGATACTCTGAGGTGTACCTTGGAAGAGAACTGTTCTCTGCTATCAGTCTTTTTGACCTTCTGTCTTGACCATGGGGTTGAGTTTGCACAAACCTTGACCCAAATAAGGGGTACAGTTTAGAGTCAGGGGAAAATAAATGACATAAAAATTCTAGCCACAGACCTAGACAACTTGGGATGTTCCTGGTTTAAAACATCAGATCAGTTTTTGTGCTTCTGCCGATGACTAAGATTTTGTAAATAGAAAACAATAGTTATGCTATTCTTAAGTACCATGAAGAATACTGCATACACTTTTGTATAATTTCTGTACCACTAAATGATTGAACTCTATTAATAATTTGGGTTGTGAGAGGTTCTTGGTGCTCTCTGAGCTTGGTAGATTTCTTGTGGACATTTCATTATCCAAACTAGGTATCATTAGTACTAATAGCTAATTTGGCTTGTTTTGCACATATTTTGTTTACCTCTGCTTCTCAAGAAATGGGGCAAGACTTTTGCAGGGCACAGCAAACAGATCTTCATTGCTTTAATGACAATGAACACATACAATTTTGCCTTTGGGACTAATATTGCTTATATGATTTCCTTTTTTTTAGGTACATAAATATTTCCAAGTCTTTCCCTGTGCAGAGAGACATTTACTTTTTACAATATTTAAACCGCTTGTGCTCCCCAACTCACTTCATGGGGATTATTTATTTTCCATTTATATTAATACCTTTAAAACTTTCAACAGACCTTGGAAGAAATGGGTGACATTCAAAATAATGTTCCCTTTGTGTAACTTGTAATGTGTTTCCCCTAAAGGTTTCTATACATATGCACAACAAAGACAGATAGTTATTAACAAGATGCAAGGAATAAAAGGTCCTTTTGTTACGTTTCCAATAAACATGAGCAGGCATAACACAGCCAGGGAATTTTCTTTTTGTTAATCATATCTTATTGTTCTGAAAAGCATTACTAGAATTTAATCAGACTGGTGTCTTGAGACTTTTTTGTTTTTGCTTGTTGTAAGACTACACATATTATATTGTGAATTCTGTAAGTTGGTCCATACATCTGGAAGCCCAGATTGGAGAAGGATGTTCTAAGGAGTGTTCAATTGATCACCTCTGTAGTGCCCTTGGAAGGCTGACTGAGAGGATGTGAGGATTGCCAAATCTGCACTGGATTGGCTCTTGATCCTAGATACCTATAGTACAGTGATGGCAAACCTTTTTGGCACTGAGTGCCCAAACCGGAACATGCATGCATGCACGTGTATGTGCATGCGCTGGAATGCCACAAACCCAAAGACCAGCTGGCCAGTGCACATGCTCGTGCCAGCCAGCTTGTGTTTGGGTTTCCAGCATGTCCATGCATGCCAGCCAGCTGGTCTTCATGCGCGCCGGAGCGCCAGAAACTTGAAGATCAGCTGGCCAACATGTGCATGCCTGTTTTTTGGCTGTTTTTCAGATCATTTTCAGGTGCTCCAGGGCCCATGAAGACCAGCTGTCTGGGAAACCAGAAGAGCAGCTGGCGATGGTATGTGTGCCACAAGGAGGGCTCTGCATGCCACCTCTGGCACAAGTGCCATAGGTTCATCATCACGGCTATAGTAGAATCCCTATTAGTAAAACCCATGCATCTAGGGTTGAAGATCGTTCTAAAATCTGGCCGATTCATAGCATTTCATTACTAAGCAGAAAGTATAAACTGAAAAGTATAGAAGTTGGTTGTTGTGATGTAAATCAAAGGCATTGAGAAGTGGAAAGAATGCAGGGAAAAGCCACAAAAATGCTAAGGGGGTGGGGGACCCCCTTGTAAACGAAATCCTCCAAAGATTGTTTAAAGAAATGTGATGTTTCTTTACAGAAGGAAAGGCTAAGGGCACCAATCATGGCACCAATCATCTGGTAGATGAAGGGATGTCATAGGGAAGGGAGTGTGCATTTATTCTCTAGAGCATTCACAGGTAGAACACAATGTATGAAAGCTTTACAGTGACACATTCATATTTCAAATAAGGAGGAATTTCCTAAATGTAAGAGCTATTAAGCAGTGGAACAACCTACTTCCTGAAATCATGGGTGCTCCATTACTGGAAGATTTCAAGAAAAAAATTGGACAACCATATATCCAGGATGTAATGAGGATTTCTGCACTGGGCAAGGGATTGGACTAGAAGACCTCCAAGAACCCTTCCAACACTATGGTTCTATGAGAAGTGACCAAGTGAGAAGATGTATGTACGCATGCTATGTCAAATTACACCAAGCAATTTGATAAGCTTTAACTAAGCTGGATGGATCATTTTGAAAACTCTTTTATTCTTTGCAACAAACTTGCTCTAATCCTTTATCCTAACTGAAGTGGAAGGAAGAATAATGTAGCAGCCACTGATCTCTAGCTATTTAAAGCAAGTGGGGTTTGTGTCTGTTGATAGCTACTGTTGTTAACTGACACTTCAAAAGCCTTTTTATTTGTCTCAGTGAAGCATAGGTCTGCAATAGGTACAAGGAATTCCTTTTAGGCTACTAGATATAAACACAGGCAGTGCGAATGAGTGGACAGCTCTTTTCCCTTTTGTCATCTCTTCTGAACACTTTAATACAAATGAAATTGGATTTGACCATTTTTGAACGTGACTTTCTAAAGAAGTAATTTCACACAGCTATCCTTTTGTTCTGCTCTTATTCACAATGTGTTTACAGAATAGTATTCTGCTAAGGCGAGATTTCTCAGTAGCACCTGGATTATAACAATGTGTTTCATAAACTGACACTTCAACACAAAGGAAACATTCAGATTGTGGAGTTAGATTTTTAAAAAAAATCTTGCTGTATAGGGAATAAATAGATGTTAGGTATTAAAACAGTTGGGTAAAACTATTCATTTTCTTTACCCTGAATGGGAGGAGAGTGATGCAGAAGGGGCAAAAGAATAGCAAGATAAATGTGGGGAAGAAATGGTTCTTATCTTATCCTGCAGAGATAGTGAGTAGGACCAAGAAACTGCCCTAGGAAGGCAAGGTGGGAAGATAGTCACAGTAAACTATCCACAGCAGTATCTGATCTACAGGTGCATGTATGTCCATGCATGCATGCATGTGGGCTTTCATGTGTATATATTTATATGGCTGCCAACCTCATATACATGATTCCAGGCAGTTCACAATATGAAAAGTAACAGAAACATATACAGAAATATAAAGACAAAAGCAACTGGGATTACAACCCACACTCCAGCACAGCAATGGGCTCCCATAAGACACATGTTGGAAAATGCAGCCCATGTTCAGATTAGGTGCTGTGGTATGTAATCTTCAGGGAGTGTATTGAACAGCTTTCCTGTGGGAGGTGGCAGCTGAAGAGAAAGAGAACTGGCACCAAAAGGTAGGCTTCCCACCTTCTCTTGCCCTGGGTTGCAAGAGAAGCGGATCTGTTGCAGTGGGTGGCAAAAAAAGAAGAAGTATATTTTTGCATGCATATGGAAGAAATGGGGGGGGGTGTCTTCTGCTGCCAATAATTGGACCAAATGAGGTATTTGCACCCTACATCTCTCATTTCTCTTTATTCTTTTTTGGGCAAAAACTCATTCTGGTGGTTCTGTCTAGTGATTGCAGCAGTGGGCAGTGCATTGTATAGTAACATAGTTTTCTGCTAGCTCATAACCTGGAGGAAAATCACTGTAACACTTTATCATCCAGGTGCATTTTTGAAAGCCCTTTGGAAACTCCAGGTAGTAAATCTGAATATTTTGCAACAACTTTGAAATGAATGTATGTGACATATTATGTTATTTTGAAAGACCTATGCTGGCTTGTCAGCCTTGGTGGCCCTATTGTAAATGGTATGTGGGAATGACCTTGGGAGACAGGAGGAAGAGTCACAGCCTAGACCAGCAATGCCTAACCTTTTTTGGCTCGCATGCCAAAAGCGGAGGGAGCGGAGGGGGGTCGTGCATGGGCATGCCACACCCATAATGCTATGTGCGTGACCCCCTGCTTTTGGCGTGCTTTTTTTGCCCTCCCCAGGCTCCAGAGGCTTTCTAGGAGCCCGAGGAGGATGAAAACAGCCTCCCCCTCACCTCCAGAGGCTTCAGGAACTTTCCTGAAGCTTCCGAGAGCGAAAAATGTGTGGACCACCTTGCAGAGCTGGAAACCCTCCAGGTATGTTGGAATTGCAATGAAATTACCTTGTGTAAAAGTCTATCCACAGAAGAATCTGCTAAAATTGGCTCCCTATCATCTGAAGTAAATCAACTGGCAGCATTGCCTTTTTAATGATGCATCCTCTCTTTGGGACTCTTTCTTCAGACAGATTTTCTGGCATTACTTTTATTTTTTTCTTAGTACCACTCAAAACCTTTTTTTCTTTAAATTTCCCTTGCCTTAAATGATTCTGTGCTGGATTTATATTTGCTGCTGTGATTTTGTTATGTTTCATTTTGCAATTCCATACAGAAGTCAAATAATAAACAGGATAGGAAGTTCAGTGTTATTGGAAGAAAATTAAAAAGGAATACATTATTTTCTGAAGAAGTGCATTTGTTTTTCCCTTGTGTCATCTATTCATGCCTTGGTTCATTGCTAACTTTGGAAACAGATGACTAGTTTGGAAAATCTCTATCTTGAACTCCTGTGGAAAGATTTGCATGGTGGAACTGATCTCCTCACTCAACCGGTTCAGTCACTCTGTTCACCAGCAATCCATAAATTGGGATGACTGGGACAGTCATATATCTGCCATTTCTAGTCATTCTGATTTTGTAAAGCCGGCTGGGAGATCCATTCCCATTTCCCATTTTTTTCTTCTGTGCTCAATCAGGAAATGAAAAACTATGGTGGAGATATCAGAGAAAGAGCCCATCCCATTCCATCCCAACCTTTTCCTGTCCCTTATCAATATCCCCACATGATTGCATGAATGCGTGTGTGAAAACCCAAACATTTAGAGACCAAGTGTTTGCTTATGATTTCTTAGTTGTGGTCATGGCAATGCTACTTCCTACTTCCATGATATTGTGCACCACCACAATGCATTTTATTTTCACTGTTTCGTGTGTAGGAGAGGAAGGAGAATTAATTTTTGCTAGGAGGTTTAAGCTTAGTCATAGTAACTGACGGTGCATGGAGTAGTTATGAAAATTGCTCTGCATTTGTGCTGTTCTGAACCCGAGCAGTTATATTATAAGGAATGACGCAAACCAGACAAGAGTTCATTTAAAAAATACCTCTCTTAACAAAACTATGGTGGCCATGCAAAATAGGACAACATATGATGTACTTCTCTTACCTGTAGTGAAGATAGTGGAGATAAATCCACTCCTCACAGCATCTTGAGCTGCTTGCAAGCGCACAGTGTACTCTGTATTTTCAGAAAGGCCTTCTAGGCGGATCCAAGTATCTTCTGCATCCACAATCAGCTCCTTTGTGTGTAGCATCAACAAAATGGAAACACAAATATAACAGAGATGAAGTTTGCAGAGCTTGGGTGAGAATGAATAGCAAATGAGGAAAAGGTATCTGGAAATTCCCCAACACCAAGATTGTTATCTTGAACCTTTGACTCCTGGCAGTAGACGCCAACCAAAACCTGATCAAAAATATAGGAGTGCATGGAAAATCAATTATACCAATATGAAGGCCTCAAATGTAATAGAACATAATATGCTAGGTTGTACTACTACTATTATTGCTGCTGCTGCTGCCACCAACATTGTGGATTAGGGCTCATTCTCTTGTTTGAGCTGCCAGAGAATAGCCAATTGCATGAAACTGACATGAAAAATACGGAAGATTGATTTGAGAAGGGAGTCATGCAGGGGAGCTGGGAAGAATTAGTGTGCTGAGGAAATGGAAAAGGTTCCTATAATCCAATTCAAGAGATTGGAAACAAAGCCAGCCATTCGGGATAATTCATTTCTGCTAAACTGAGAATTTCTCATGATAAAATTTATATGACAAACGTCTAAGTTTCACTGTTGCTTACCATATTTTCAAAACCCAGGTTTTGAAGAGGCAATTTTTTTAAAAAAAATAGGTAGGTAGATAGAGGGATAGAGAGGGATAGAGAGGGAGAAAAATACAGTAGGTAGGGAGTGAGAGAGAGAGAGTGAGAGTAGGTAGGTAGGTAGGTAGGTAGAGGGGGAGAGAGAAGGGGGGGAGAGAAATATAGTAGGTAGGTAGGTAGGGAGGGAGACAGAGTGTGTAGTTGGGTAGGTAGGTAGATAAAGGGATAGAGAGAGAGAGAAATACAGTAGGTAGGTAAATAGGGAGAGAGAGTGTGTGTAGATAGATAAGTAGGTAAAGGGATAAAGAGAGAAATAGAGAGAGAGAGAAATACAGTAGATAGGTAGGGAGAGAGAGAGAGTAGGTAGATAGAGAGAAATACAGTAGGTAGGTAGGTAGAGAGAAAGTGTAAATAGGTAGGTAGGTAGGGAGAGGGATAGAGAGAAAAATAGAGAGAGAAATAGAGAGAGAGAAATACAGTAGATAGGTAGTGAGAGAGAGAGTAGGTAGGTAGATGTTTTCAGGTGTATTTACCCATGTGCTGGAGAAGGAAATCACTGACCACCTTTGGAACAAATCTTTGTTTCTGCAGGCACAGTACTTGACCAACGTAATTCTCATCAATCACTCTAACTAAACAGCTTTCCAAAAGGGAAAAAAAACCTTTTTGCACTGTGCAAACCTCCCCCAAACAGCCCATTTTTTGCGAAAATGGGTCCATTTTTTTCAAATAAAAGGCATGAACAGCCTTGGGGGGGCTTGCAGAGTGCTCCTTGGGGGCTGGGAGGGGCAAAATGAAGAAAAACAGCCCTTTTTTCATGAAAACAGGCTTTTTTTGGTAAAAAATAATAGCATGCATAGCCTTATGGAGGCTTATAGAGTGCTGCTGGGGGCTGGGGGGGGCAAAAACACCCTGCGTTTTGCTCATTTCTGTCTTCCCCAGCCCCCAGGAGCTCTCTGGAAGCCTCCATAAGGGTATGCACGTGACCATTTTGGTGAAGGGGCAGGGTTTCAGGAGGCAAAAAATGCTGTATTTGATGTATAAGACGCACCCAGATTTTCAACCTCTTTTTAGAGGAAAAAAGGTGCGTCTTATATTCTGAAAAATATGGTACTTTATTTATATAGCGGCTCATCTCACCAGAGTAACTCTAGATGGCATACAGAGGGTTAAAACTCCAAGTAAAACAATTTGCAAAATAAATATCCAGAAACAGAAAAGAAACATAAACTTCCAGAAAAAAATATATTAATATTCTGTTTCTATTTTCTCAGATTCAGATGCCCAAAAACCTCTGCTATCTACTGTAATCCTATATCCAGTTTTCCACATTTCTACGACAAGACCTCAAATAGAACTAGAGCACAATATTCCTTTTGTACAAGCATTTCTCGGTGACTGGTGGTTAGGAAGCATCTTGCTCCAAAAATTGGAGATGGATCTCTACATCACTTCTTGATTATTGGACAAAGATAAAAGGTCTGTATCTATTCTTATCAGCTTGTATCTGACTTGAGGACTTTGTTCTTACATCTAAGAACACTGCAGTGTGAGATAAGAGTTTTCTGTTTGTCTATTAGGTGTGGATTTTCTGGCTGATTACTAAAACCTGGAGTTGTATAGACAGGGATTTTATATAATTATTTGTTTAAATTTATTAGCCCAACTTCAATGGATTATATGCAGTGTACAAACCCAATAAAAACAGATAAGACAATCAAACCATATAAACAGTCTAGATTAAAATGATCTTATAAACAACCCAAATCAATCAATTAATCAAACAGGTAAACAGGAGACAAACCTGAACTGGTTATTTTTCTGCTCTTAATGTATGGCTTTTGCTGATAGCTGCCCAGCAGCCCTGTTCATTATAGTATCAAGAAAGGGTGCATTATCTGTCACAGCTGCCCCCCCCCAGACAGCATCCTCCTGGAGATAAGGGTAATACCCTCTTTCCTGGGGTTCCGGAAAACTCTTAAAATATGGATTTGGTCCCAGACCTGGTGTTGATGCATCAATGTATTATTTTATTTCTGCCCCGTCCCCCACCCATTTTTTGATCAAACAAATAGTTGTGAATTTTGCCCACTTTATAGTTATTAAATGAATCACTGCAATTGTTAAGTTAATAACACTGTTGTTAAGTGAATTTAGCTTCCGCATTCATTTTGCTTGTGAGAAGGTCACAAAATCCCAGATCACATGACTCTGGGATATTGCAACTGTCATAAATAACTTTTTCAATGGTCTTGAAACTTTGAACGGTCACTTAATGAACTGTTTTATATTGAAGACTCCTGCACTGTTTTTATATTGTTTTCGTATCAGTGGGGCACACAAAGTCAAATCAAATCAATAAGAAAGCTATACAAAAATGTTGCAAAAACCTTTAAAATTTGCTTGCTTGTTTGGATAGAAGTGATATTAGCTTCCTTCACTCTCTGCAGTAGTTGGCAGGTCAACTGATGGAAATTGCTTCTGTGAAAGCTTAGGATGTTTTTAGTTAAGTGAAGTTTATAGGAGGTTTTTTGGGATAAAAATAGTACATAAAATCTATTTAATAAACCATGTCTTTAAAAATATGGAGGCAGAAATATCTTATCTCTTCTATAATTCCCCTGTGGTTGGCCAACATATAATGCTATTTCTAATTGTATTTTTCTTCAGTGATTACAGTGCAGAATGGATTGAATAGAAGTGGGGAAATGCTCTGAGTAACACTGTGAAAGGATTCTCATATGTAAGGGAAGAGACTAGCCAGCTTTATAATAATAATAATAATAATAATAATAATAATAATAATAATAATAATAATAATAATAATAATAATAATAATAATAATAATAATAATAATAATAATAATAATAATAATAATAATAATAATAATTTATTAAACTTGTTGACCGCTCCCTCTCCCCGAAGGGACTCGGAGCGGTGCACAGGGCTAATAAAACAATAAATACATACATATAGTTAAAAAACAAATTAAATATTTCCCTGCGCTAAAAATCCAATTAAAAACTAAAATCCCCATCTAAAATTTCTAGCAGCCCCATCGAAGAGAGACTATCCTAGGCCGGCCAAGCAGAACAGATATGTTTTTAGTTTTAGACGGAAGGAGCGGAGGTCCGTGGTAGTTCTAATGTCGGGGGGAAGGTCGTTCCAGAGGGCTGGGCCCGCCACAGAGAGAGCCCTTCCCCTGGGTGTCGCCCGCTGACAAAGTCTAGTGGACGGCACCCGGAGAAGTCCCTCTCTGTGGGAGCGAATCGGCCGTGTGGATGTGTGCGGCAGGATCCGATCCTGCAAATAGCTAGGTCCCGAGCCATGGAGCGCTTTAAAGATGATGACTAGAACCTTGAAGTGCACCCGGAAGATGACAGGCAGCCAGTGCAGCTCGCGCAAGAGCGGTGTTACGTGGGTACACCTTGCGGTTCCCATAATTGCTCGCGCGGCTGCATTCTGGACTAGCTGAAGTCTCCGAGTGCACCTCAAGGGGAGCCCCATGTAGAGAGAGTGACAATAGTCCAGTCGGGATGTCACGAGAGCATGAGTGACTGTGCGAAGGGCGTCCCGATCCAATAGGGGGTGCAACTGGCGAACCAGGCGAACCTGGTAAAACGCCCTCCTGGCCACGGCTGTCACTTGATCTTCCATGGACAGCCGGACATCCAGGAGGACACCCAAGTTGCGCACCCCATCCACTGGGGCAAGATGTTCGCCCCCAATGGCCAGCGATGGAGTCAGCTGGTTGAATCGGGCAGCCGGAAACCACAGCCACTCGGTCTTGGTTGGGTTGAGCTTGAGTCCGTTTCTTCCCATCCAGATCCGTACGGCTTCCAGGCACTGGCACATCACCGCTACGGCATCGTTGGGGTGGTTTGGGGTAGATATATACAGCTGAGTATCATCAGCGTAGAGATGGTACTCTACCCCAAAACCATGGATGATCTCACCCAGCGGCTTCATATATGTGTTAAACAGGAGAGGCGAGAGGACCGACCCCTGAGGCACCCCACATGTGAGGGGTCTCGAGGTCGACCTCTGCTCTCCTGTCAACACAAATTGCGATCGGCCAGAGAGGTAGGAGGAGAACCACCGTAAAACGGTGCCTCTCACCCCCAACCCCCCCAGCCGATGCAATAGGATACCATGGTCGATGGTATCGAAAGCCGCCGAGAGGTCTAATAGGACCAGGATGGAGGAACAACCCCCATCTCTGGCCCTCCAGAGATCATCGACCAACGCGACCAATGCCGTCTCGGTGCTATGCCCGGGCCGAAAGCCGGACTGGCGCGGGTCTAGATAGTCAACTTCCTCCAGGTGACGGGGAAACTGTTGTGCCACCACACTCTCAACAACCTTCGCCAAAAAGGGAAGGTTGGAGACTGGACGATAGTTGGTTAATAAAGCTGGATCCAAAGAGGGCTTCTTAAGGAGGGGCCTCACCATAGCCTCTTTTAGGGAGGCAGGCAAGGAACCCTCACTTAAGGATGTGTTGACAACCTCTTGGAGCCAGCCTCGTGTCACCTCCCAGGATGCCAGTACAAGCCAGGAGGGACACGGGTCCAATAAACATGTGGTGGCTCGCAGTCGCCCACGTAACCTGTCCATATCCTCGGAAGTAACGGAGTCAAACTCCTCCCAAACAAGATCTATCTCGTGGCATCCCACTGGACCATCAATGGGGGCTAACTCGTTCTGTATCTGAGCGATTTTCTCCTGCAGAAAAGTCACAAATTCCTCTGCTCTACCCTGTAGCGGGGCTTCCCGCACCCTCTGTTGAAGGAGGGAGCGGGTCACCCTAAACAGGGCGGCAGGGCGGTTGTCTGCGGATGCTATGAGAGTGGCACAATGATGACGTTTGGCCACTCTCAGCGCCACAATGTAAGTCCGTAAATGGGCTCTTACCTGTGTCCGGTCAGATTCAGATCGGGTAAACCTCCATCTTCTCTCTAGGCATCTCTTGTGGCGTTTCATCCCCCTCAGCTCCTCGGTAAACCAAGGAGCCAGGGTGGCTTGGCGCCGCAAGAGAGGCCGCAAGGGCGCGACCCGATCCAAGGCTCCCGTGGTCGCAGTATTCCATGCGGCCACGAGGTCCTCCATCGGGGCGCGGGTCAGGGGTACAGGAAGTGGCCCAAGCGCCGCCTGGAACCAGGGTCCATCAGGCGCCTGGGGCGGAACCAGATAGATGACTCAGGTTCCGCCTCCCCGCGGAGGGGAGTAGCGGTTGGAAAGTCGAGCCGGAGAAGTGAGTGATCTGACCATGACAAGGGCGTGATGACTATATCCCCTATACCCAGATCACTCTCCCATTGGCCAGAGACAAAGATGAGATCCGGTGTATGTCCACCCTCGTGAGTGGGGCCTTGAATTAATTGGGTCAGGTCCATGGCCGTCATGGAAGCCATGAACTCCCGAGCTACCTCGGATGATTCGCCCACCGATGGCAAGTTAAAGTCCCCCATGACTAAAAGTCTGGGGGTCTCAACTGCCACCGTAGCGATCACCTCCAGGAGCTCGGGCAGGGCTGCTGCTACATAGCGGGGAGCCAGGTATACAACCAGCAAGCCCAACTGCCTCCCTAGGCCCCACTTCACACAGAGGGACTCACAACCGGTGGTCTGAGGCACAACGGTCTCTCTCGGCTCAAGACCTTCCTTTACAATAACCGCTACCCCACCACCCCTGCCTAGGGCCCGAGGCTGATGAAAAGCGCGGTAACCTGGTGGGCACATTTCAACGAGAGGGAGTCCACCCTCGTGGCCCAACCAGGTCTCCGCTATTCCTGCCAGGTCCGGCTCCCCCTCTGACACAAGGTCATGGATGAGGGGGGCTTTGTTGACAACGGACCTGGCATTACAAAACATCAGCCTCAGGCCCTGGCTCTGTATTCCCTGACCACCCAGCCTGCAGGGGTTGTGACACCTGACCGTATGCAACCAACGGCCACGTGTCCCCAACCGGGAGGATGGAACTTGCTGGTCTGTTGGACTTGGAGCTTTGCTTGTCTGTTGCTTCCTTCCATTAGTTTTTCATACTGTGTAGGCATGAGTACTATCTTATTGAAATAATAAAAATAATGCTGTAAAACTACTATGTTAGATCATAAATAAAATGATAAATGTTCTTTCAATTTGAGATCTACTCTCAGTAACTACTGAAAATGGCCAATTTAGTGTTTTTGGTGTAATAATAGCTTGTTAGAGTGCCTTCTGTGATATTTCAAGTTTTCAGTCTCATGTACAGCTTTGGAATGAATGATTGGTTTCATGATTGGTTACTCGGAACAAGAGGTTAGATGTATGTCTATACAGATAATCAGTGCTTACAACTTTCTGCAGCAAATACAAGTAAACAGAACCTTCCGTTTAAGAAACACTGTTTTCTTCTCCAACCCATGATGAAGGGCTCTGTACTTTAAAGCATTACGTAACACACAGTCAAACAGGAGCACTGAGTTATTTTGTGTGCCAGAAGAGAAAGAAGTCCTTCCTTTACACTATTGCTTTTTTAATTTGTTATTCCTGATTGTCTAGATGGTTCGTGTGACCTCAAAGCCTTTCACCCTTAACATACTGCCCTTGCTTTTAATGCTTTCAACAAATAGCCATGTTTATTGTCATGGACTGTAACAACATCATATTAAATATATAATTCTTGATTTGTAGGTGCATTAGGAATAGTAATGAAGCAGTGGAAAACACTTCAGAATAAACCAGGGAGGAGAAATGACTGCAGACAATTGTTTTACTATGCAAGTGATTCTGGACTCCTTAGAACATGGCTGACAAACTTGTGGCCTGTGGGCTGGATGTGTCAGGTGATAGCCCATGCCCACACCCAGTTTAGCGAAGGGGAAAAAAGTCACAATAAGCCACATGGTGCCGCTGTGATGGTGCAAATTTGACACCCCTGCCTTTAGGGTCATAACAAAAAGAAAAATCTCAAAGTGGCATTTTGTTTGATTCAATCACTTATCATTATAGGCCACAAGTGGCCAGACCTGGCCACTTTTCCAAAAGCAGCAGTATCGATTCCTACCATTATGAGACAGGAAACTCATGAGAATTGTGATGCAGGTGTACAGGAAACCTGAAAATAGACTTAACATAGATGCTCCCAAATTCTTTGATACAGCCACAAAATGTTGCCATCTGTCATAATGGAGCAAAGAGATGAAGGCCCCACCTTGCGGCTCCCGTCAGGGGATCTGTAGGTCATGATGTAGTTCTCAATCTCAGCTACAGGAGGAAGCCATGAAAGAAGAGCACTTCGCCGAGTCACTTCACTTGCTGTAAGATTTGATGGTGGATCCAAAACTGTAAAGATAGGAAAGGAATCGAGGAAGAGGCCTACATATCTATGTAGAGGTGATATGGATTTTAAAAAATGAGTCATGCAGAAGTTGTAGTTTTCCAGCGGGGAAATGCCAGCCAGGTTCTTAGGTTTCAATGGGACTAACAAATTTCCATTCCCTAACTGAAGAAACTGCCCATCTCTATGTTATTCTTTATGTTTTTAAAAACAATTCTGAGCAAGAGGAGGAGCAGAAAATGAACAATATACAATAAACTACTGAGCTTAACCCAGAAAACATAGATGCAATTGTGTCTTATCTGTACCAAGCAATACTTTCCTTTCATTTCCTCCTAGTATTTGAAATCAATTTGTAAATTCCTATCAGAGGGAGGAATATATAATACTTACGAGTAGTAAAGTTGGTGTAGATGGTTCTACTTGTGACAGGCCCATTGATGGCATACATGATGACTTCATAGCTGGTACTGGGAAGTAAATCAATAAGCTTATATTCTTGTTGGGTCCTGTCCACCAAAATAGTTTCTCCTGCAACTGAAATCAGAGGCAAAAGGATTGAACAGAACATGAGGCTGGGCAGGATCCAAATGGAAACAAGAATTAGAATTAATTATCAGATAGCTCATTAAATCTTACAAAGGAAAGAAAGATAGAACCACAAAGTCAGTTTTCAGATAGCAATAGTCCAGGTTTATTAATAATACAGACTTTATCAAGACCACAATCAGATACAAATTCAGCAAGTCTCAAAAACTGGATCTGCTGAATTCATCTTAAGTCATAAATCTTATGGAAGATTCATTTTTAATATTAGGATAAACAGTGATAGTCATTCCCATGCCACAGTTGGGAACTATTTTGTGATTCATACACAACATCCCTTCTTGGTAGGGAAAAATGTGTAGACACAAATTCAGCCTATATTGCAGGAATCCTGCCAGAAGTAAATAATGTTGAAGAAGGACAACAAAACAGATCCTTTTGTCCTAAATTAGTTACAGTACTTGTTCTTATTTCTGCAAGGGAACAATACTGAGTCAAGGGCTAACTGTCTTATTAACCAACAGTTAACATTTCTAAAAAAATATGATTATACTTGCATCACAAATGTTAAACAAATTTCTGCTTCTTTGAAACGTAGCAAAGGCGGAGCTTCCCGTGCCGACACAACCGGGTTCCCTAAGCTCCAGGGACCCGGCTGGATTTCGTCCCCCCCCCCCCCCCCCCGTGGTTCGGTAAGAACCTAAGCCACTGTCAGGGTTCGCTTCTTCGAATACTCAAGAAAGACCACACTTAAACATGTTTCAAGATGATTAAGGTTACTTTTACTGAATACAGAAGAACAGCAAACGAAGGTCAAGCAGGAAGTGACTAGTTTAGGCGCGAAGCGTGTATATTAAAGCTTAAGCCAACCCCAATAACCCATGCCCTCCACAACAGTGTCCAATGCAGATTCCTCCAGGGCATCAGGTGGGCCTCACGTCCAATGCCATCATCAGAATGGAATGTGATACCGTTAGGTTTGAGATAACACCGGCCCGTACCATCTTCCACCAGCACACATAGTTAACCCCATAATCCCACCCTCCCCGTTTATATGGCAGCCAAGCATGCAGCAAAGCGAAGGCTGACATCCGGACCTCCTCCAGAAGCAGGGGATTCAGGTCTGAAAAATAGACAACAAGAAAACACAAAGAAAACCACACAACAACATATAAAAGAAAAAAAAGAGAAAAGAGGTCAGGGTTTGCTAGGATATTTAGCATAGAATTGTCGTAGTAGTTTTGGGGCTTTTACATGCTGTTTATCCACCCATTCATTACGAGAGGGAGGAAAATCCTTCCAAACTACTAGGTACTGTATTTTGTTCCTATGCACTCTGGAATCTAAAATGTCACGGACTTCATAATGTTGTTGTCCATCCACCATTAGGGGTGCAGGGGCATCAGGATGAGGTTTACGAAGATGTGACAAACGTTCAGGTTTCAACAGGTGGACATGAAAAACTGGGTAGAGGCGTCGGTAGGTTTTTGGTAGGTCCAATCGAACGGAGACAGAGCTGATGATTTTAGTGATCGTGAAAGGTCCCACAAACTTAGGACCTAGTTTCTTGCATTTCTGAGGACTGTCCAAATGTCTAGTAGAAACATATACCCGGTCTCCAACCTTGTATTGTGGTGGAACAGCTCGTTTCTTGTCGGCGTAGAGCTTATGAGATTGATGGGCATCATCCAACGTTTTTCTTATAACGGGCCAAACCGAAACCAATTTACCACTCCAGTCTGCAAGAGAACGAATTTCAGGGGGGTCGTGCGGAAGCTCAGGGATAGGTACAAAGTTCTGACCATAAATTACTTTGAATGGGGTCATTCCAGTACTGCTGTGAACCGAGTTATTATATGCCACCTCAGCGTGAATCAGGAGATCAGCCCAATCATCCTGTTGAAAGTTTATAAAACAGCGCAAGTATTGTTCTAGAACGGAATTAGCTTGTTCACAAGCCCCATTAGTCTGCAGGTGGTGGGAGGAGCTTAAGCCCTGGGCGGAGCCAATCAATCTCAGAAATTCCTTCCAAAATTGTGACGTAAACTGAGTACCCCTATCAGAGATGATACGTTTCGGGACTCCATGTAAGCGATAAATGTGAGTAAGAAAGAGTTTAGCCAAAGATTTAGCGGATGGAATCTTGGAGCATGGTACAAAATGAACCTGTTTGGAGAACAGATCAGTGACCACCCAGATGACAGTATAGCCTTGGCTACTTGGAAGATCAACAATAAAGTCCATAGAAATTTCCTTCCAAGGAGCCTCTGGTCGCGCCACAGATTGGAGGAGGTCGTGGGGTTTTCCAGGGGAATGTTTGGAAGCAGCGCAAACTGGACAACTGGCGATATAGGATTCAACGTCTTTTTTGCGGGAGGGCCACCAAAATTGGCGTTTCACTAAATGTATAGTTTTTACAAATCCAAAATGTCCAGCTAGTCTTGAGTCATGCGCTCGTTGTAACACTAAAGGCCGTAGGGTAGCAGGGACATAAATCTTAGAACCAATCCAGGGGAGATCATCCCTTATGGTGCAGTCAGCAGAATGGGTGGAATACCAATCATCGGTAAGCAGTTCCGACTTAATTCTGGCAATCAGCTCTGTAGGCGGGTCAGTTTGGACCGTGGATTGACCTCTGGTCACGACGGGAGCAGCTATTAAATTAAGTGGTATTACAGGCTGAACAACCATGAGTTTTGAATTGTCATATTGAGGCAGCCTGGAAAGAGCATCAGCCATGAAATTTTTTCCTCCAGGAATGTATTTGAGGGTAAAGTTGAAACGATGGAAGTAGTGAGCCCAACGTAGCTGCTTCGGCGACAATTTGCGGGACGTTGCGAGTGACTCTAAATTTTTGTGGTCAGTCCAAACCTCAAATGGGTGAGGAGCTCCTTCCAGAAAATGACGCCAAGTCATGAGGGCCCAACGAACAGCAAAAGCTTCTTTCTCCCAAATCGCCCATCTGCGTTCAGTGTTGGATAACTTACGGGAAGTGTAAGCACAAGGTTGTAGGTGGCCCTGTTGGTTACGTTGTAACAAGACAGCACTTACGGCCACATCACTAGCGTCTGCTTGAATTACGAAGGGGGAGTTGACATCAGGATGTTTCAGAACCGGTTCTTCTGCAAATAAGCGTTTAAGTTTCTCAAACGCGGCTTGGCACTCCATAGTCCAGTTCAAAGGAGAACCCGGTCGCGGTTTGTTGTCCCCCTTCATTTTGAGTAGGTTCGTGATGGGCAGTGCAATGCTAGCAAAAGAGGGTATAAATTGACGGTAAAAGTTGGCGAACCCCAAAAAACTTTGTAATTGCTTACGAGTGCGAGGAGGGGCCCATTCTGTGACAGCTTTCACCTTTGCAGGATCCATTTCAATACCTTCGGAAGAGATGCGGTAACCTAAGTAGTCAATTTTTTCCTGGTGAAATTCGCATTTAGAAAGTTTAGCATAGAGTTCAGCAGCTCGGAGTTTACGCAAAACAGAGCGGACTAGTTTTACGTGTTCATCATGTGTTTTTGTGTATATGATGATGTCATCAAGATAGACGATAACACCCTTGTACAGGTGCTCATGGAGAATGTCATTGATTAGTTGCATAAACACCGAAGGTGCCCCTTGCAAACCAAATGGCAACACTTTGAATTGAAAGCACCCTAAAGGACAATTAAAAGCAGTTTTCCACTCGTCTCCTTCTTTAATTCTTATCCTGTAATAAGCTTCCCTTAGATCGAGTTTAGTAAAATTTTTGCCAGAAGCTAGATGCGCCAACATGTCCTTCATGAGTGGTAGTGGGTAGACGTTGTGTTCACAGATAGTGTTCAGAAATTTGTAATTTTGAACCAGACGGAGTGTGCCATCTTTCTTTTCTCTAAACATCACTGGGGCGGCCACACGTGGCCTGGCAGGTTCAATGAAACCTCTCTTCAAATTCTTGTCAATAAAATTGCGAAGTTCAACCATTTCGCGGGGTGTCATAGAGTAAATGCGAGGTTTGGGAAGCTGTACCCCTGGGAGGAAATAAATAGAACAGTCTGTAGCCCGGTGGGGGGGGGGGAGAGTGTCACAAGATTTTTCACTGAAAACATCTTTAAGGTCCCAGTACTCTTTAGGGATTTTCTCTTCTCCGGGTATAACTTCCAGGATTGGAAGGGCTACGGTTGAATTAACAGGTTCCTGGAGAGGAGCTTGTTCGGGTATAGGTTGATGAGTGGGCGGTGGAGGCAGCGTTATTGGCATATCGTTAGACAAAATGAAAGGGATTCGAACCCACCCTTCCTTCCAATCAATTAGGGGATTCCACTTTCGTAGCCAGTTAATGCCTAGAATAACAGGGTTGTCAGCAATGGGGGCTACAATAAAGTTAATAGCCTCTTGATGGGTGTCGCCAATAGATACTTGAATTGGTTCAGTTACATATAATGCTGGATTGTCACCTGCTACAGTACCATCCATTTGACAGAAAGCGATAGGTACTTTTAAATTTTTTAGGTGGAAACCCATGTGTTGTACTAATTCCTGGCTGATGAGGCAACGTGAACAGCCAGAATCTATAAGAGCTTGTATTTTACAGTTGGGTCCACTAGATGGAGCCAAGAGCTGTAAAGGAATAGTAAGGGGCCCAGAATGGGGACTCACCCAGTTGTCGTCAGAGAAGGAGGAGTCCTTTTCCCAGTCATCCAGTTCCGCCTTTTGCTGGTCACCGGCAGAGAGATCCAGAGGCTCCGCTCCAAACATCACTGGTTTAGTGCGCACGCTCGGAGGTTTAGCGGGTTTTTCCCCCTCGGCTGAAGAATGCGGGCGTGGTGTTTGCTTCATTTTGCAGTTATTGGCCCAGTGCCCCTCCTTCCCACAGCGAAAACAAGCACCCGAACGAGGTGTAGCAAATCTGCGCTCTTTACTTTGTTTTTGGTAATCCCTCTCATAAATTTGGGGGGCAGGGATTCCAGGCTGACTTCTCTTTTCAAATTAAAACAGAGGTTTTGTTCGAGCTCGATCTAATTCAACATCACCGGAAAGCTGATACCAATCTGCCAGGGATTGTGGCGTATGCCGGTTAGTGCAGGTCTCATACAAGGTTGGGTTTAAACTTTCTGTATAAATATCAATAAGGGCATCCTCACTCCAACCTCTCATATAAACTCCAAGTTCTTGAAAACGTTGCGTGTAAACTTGAACTGATTTATTGCCCTGGCGCAGATTCTTCATTTCCATCCTTGCCTTTCTTTCAATAAGGGGGTCTTCAAATCGCCTCCTAAGAGCTGTCATAAAACTGTCGAAGTTCCCCATTAGTGGGGAATGATTATTGTGTAAGGACACTAACCAATCGGCGGCTGTATTTTCCAGCGCGAGGGTTACAACTCTTATCTTTGCATCATCACCTCTTAAGTCATCTGCAAACTGTTTAACATAGTTGCTGACGTGTAGCAAAAAAAATCCTAGCTCAGCAGGGTTCCCTCCAAACTTAATCCCCAGGGGGGGGGAGTCTTGCCGGCCGGCGAGGAGGAGGGGTCGGTTCTCCCCTTTGTGATTCTCTAGGGGTTCCCACAGGCGGTTGGGGGCTGACTCCTCTTTGTTCTTGGGAGGCGGCCTCTTGCTGTTGTTTCATTCCTTCCCATTCCAGAGGACGCGGATCCCCTCCCCACATTTTATCTAGAGCCTCCTTCCTTTCGTCCGCTTGACGAAGTAAATCCCTTGCCATCTCTCTCAAGTCCCTCTCTTCCTTTAACAAATATGCCACAGAGGGGGGGGGAATAGCGGCGCCTTGTGGTTGTGACCCCAGAACCGATGTCATCTTTAACAAATTCCGTCAATCCCACTCCCTCAGACCAGCGATGGCGTGTTGGTCCTTCTTTGGGGTTTGGCTCTAGGTTAAGGCCCGCTAATAACTCCATCACTGACCTCGAGTCCTCCTTTTGGGCAGCGGGGTGAGAGGCGGCCTCTCCCATCGGGTCGTCTTTCGCAGGCTCCGACATCGGGTCAGGGGTGTAGAGACTTCCTGCTTAATGTCAGGGTTCGCTTCTTCGAATACTCAAGAAAGACCACACTTAAACATGTTTCAAGATGATTAAGGTTACTTTTACTGAATACAGAAGAACAGCAAACGAAGGTCAAGCAGGAAGTGACTAGTTTAGGCGCGAAGCGTGTATATCAAAGCTTAAGCCAACCCCAATAACCCATGCCCTCCACAACAGTGTCCAATGCAGATTCCTCCAGGGCATCAGGTGGGCCTCACGTCCAACGCCATCATCAGAATGGAATGTGATACCGTTAGGTTTGAGATAACACCGGCCCGTACCATCTTCCACCAGCACACATAGTTAACCCCATAATCCCACCCTCCCCGTTTATATGGCAGCCAAGCATGCAGCAAAGCGAAGGCTGACAGCCACCTTGGAGGGGTGGTGAATAGGAGACAAGCCTTCGCTGGGTGCAGGGATCCCGCAAGATCCCTGCCCGACCCGAAGCAAAAGTCTCTGAAGGGAGATGAAAGACATCTCCCCCACCCTTTCTGGGGAGTGGAACTAAGCAGAGGGAGAATCTCCAGAACGAAAGGAATTGCTTAAAAGAGAGAGTACAACATTGGGAAGGTATTTTGTTTTGCATTTGAAACACCTTGCTAAGAAACTTTTCCTTTTTACTAAAGCTTTGAACTTAAAGATAAGCATTATTTTAAAAAATTAAGAACAGTAGAAATAGCTGGAATATCTAGGAATGAAGTAAGATGGTATACGATGTTACTTGGTAACTGTGTACATATAGGGGGTGGGTTACTCCCAGTTGTATCTGTGTAGTTTTGCTTTGTCTTGTCAATGTCTTATTTATGGGTTTTTTTCTGTTTTTCTGAAATCCCAAATCTGATAGTTAAAGTGTGAGTGATAAAAGTGTGACAATAAAAATATTGTTGTAAAATATAATGAAATGAATGAAATTAATGCCAAACATTCTCCAGCATTTAATGATTAATATAAACTTTTATCATCAGCCCCAGCCACTTGTGTTTAGCTTATTGGTGGTGGTTGCCTCAATTCCATGCTGAATCCTGATCATTACATAAACACATACCACTGTCATGGGTAAGCACAATGACATAGTTTTCAGCTTCAACCCCAGGTGGATCCCATTTCAGCAAGGTTTCTGTTGGGGTAATGTTTATGGCAATCAAATTCTTTGGATGATCCATGGCTGCAAAAGAGGCAAAAAGCAAGATGAGGTAGTCATCAGAATTATGTAGTCATTTCAGCAACTAGTAATAATGAAAAAATGAGACCAAGACAATAGAAAACATAGTAAAGATTTATGTTTATGTATGCAAATTTTTTCTAGGAGAATAATGTTATTTATTTCTTAAATTTATTTCTTAAATTTATTTGCCACCCATCTCCCCAGTAGGGGGACTCTGGGTGGCTTATGAGAGCAAAACACCTCAATGAAGCTTTGTAAGCCATTCAGAGTCATTGATCTGATGGATGAACATTCCAATGGTGGTTTTTCAAGAGGCAACTGGAGTTTCTTGAACCTTCTTAGATGGTTCAAGATGAGATGAGAAACAAAACTTCTTCAAAGAAAAACCAGAAAGTCCAGTTGCCTCTTGAAAAAGCAGCTTTGGGACAACCATGACCTGGATGACTGAAAATCTCAATAGACATGATGAATGAACGGATGTGTCAATAAATAAATGTTTTAGAATAATCATTATCAATGCATTGTCCGTGAAGCACTTGATTGTTTCTTTATAGTAGCCTCCCTTGAAGCTGCTGTACTTCAAGCTTAGATCTTACTGGACTATGAAGTAATAGGCTTAGAATTTGTTTGGATTATCTCTTCAGAAATAACACAGCATTCATACATGACCAAAGATATTTTATCACTTCCCTTCCCTCTCTCAAAAAAGGAAGATAGAAGAAAATGATAAACTGATAAAGCCTATAAATTTTCAGCATATGTCTGAAACTTTGGAAAATATTGTTTGTTATATATAACTGTAACTAGGCATATTGTTATTGCTCGATCAAGATATATTCTGTGATAATATCTGAAGATGTGAATTATAGAAATAGTTGTAATAAAATATTCAATTTGTGGACCATATTTTAGTCTTAGCATTCCTCTCCTGCTCCTGAATTATCCTTAAGCCCAAATTTCGATAGTATGATTTTCAGGTCAATATTAATATAAAGATACAAATACAAACGAATGATTCCCAAATTGGCCAACATTTTTCAACCTTAGGCAATTTGAAAGGGTTAGCTGTAGGCTCAAGTCCTGATGAAGTTATCTCTGATTTAGAATAATACAAGTTGGTTGCATTGGAGTAGAATATTTTACTTATTGTTTACTATTACTCCTTTCTTTATAACTTATTTCTCAGCGGGTAGTAGTGGAGCTTTGTCCCAAAGGAAGAATTCAAAATTTATTCCCCAGATTAACATTTGTCTCTTTACTTTGTCAGAGCCAGTGCATCAAATAGCTATTTAGTGGAATATTTGAATTTGACTACTAGTTCAATATGGCCAATATAGTCTGAGGCTTAGACTTCTAAGCAGACCACAGCAGGAATTCATTAATATAATTAGGTTGAACATTCTTTAGCTCCCCAAATTTGTTTTCATTGAAAGACCTAGTTCAGTGGGATCAATGGGATACAGGGTCATCCTATAATTAACTAATAATGCTTGTCCATCATGAGTTATCTTTTCTCCAAATAAACTTGTTACACTTCTAGTATATTTTCAAAGATGCATCTCATACCTGTATACATGGTATGTAAAAGTGATTCACTCTCTTCTCTGCCCCTTATACTCTTTAGGCTGATTTCATATTCAGTTGAAGGTTGCAAGTAGTTGAGAGTATATTCAGTAATACCTTTTGCAACAACTATATTGTCAACTCGTCCTGTATGGATTGAGAAAATGACCTTGTTATTTTCAGCTAATGTAGGTGTTCCAAAAACAGCCTGAAAATGTGAGGTAGTATCCAGGCAGAGTTTACATACTTAGTTCCATGGAAAAATCTGAAAAAACATAGGCCTTATGATGCTTCTTTCTTTTCTGGATGCAAGTACAGGTAGCTCTTGACTTACAACTATTTGTTTAGCAACCTTACAACAGCATTGAAAAAAGTGACTTACAACTAGTCCTTGCAGTTACAACTATTGCAGCATTCCCCTGATTCACATGATCAAAATTTGGATGCTTGGCAGTGAATTTACAACAGCCACAATATCCCGAGGTCATGTGATCACTATTTGTGACCTTCCTAGCTGGCTTCCAACAAGCAGAGTCAAGGACAACTGCTTGATTCGCTTAACATCTGCTGGGATTCAATTAAGATCCATGGCAAAAAAGATCTTAAAATTGAGTGCAATTCATTTAACAACTACCTTCCTTAGTTATGGAACTTTGGGTCTTAATTGTGGTCATAATTTGAGGACTACTTGTTAAGCATCTAAAAACTGGGGAAGTGGCCATAAGAAATCTTCTAACCCATTAGAAGTATATAAATTGGCAATCATCTACAGAAAATCTCTGGTATTGTTTCAGTTCAGACTTGGTGGACTTAATTAAAATGTAATCCAGAAATGTACAGAATAAATTCTTGACACTGTGCATTGCAATCAAACATATATTTGTATTTAACACATTATCTGAAGAAGAGGCTTCTCCATCATAATTTATCTCATGACAAAATTCTTGAAATACAGTATATTTCAATATTTCAGTATTCAGTAAATACAGTATATGCAGTATATAAAATAATACCTAATATTTTTGGAAAGATGTTTATCCATGTTGTGCTTTAAAATTTTGTAAGCATGATAATATTTCTTTTCTAACAACCTAGACAAGATCGCATGTTCACTAGGTTCATATATTGTGCGGAACAATATTGTAGTTTCTTTGGTTTTGGTTCAAAATATGTTAATTCATCCATTCTGGCTTGTAAGCTATAGTTTATAGCTTAGTGCAGTGATGGCGAACCTATGGCATGGGTGCCACAGGTGGCACGCGGAACCATTTCTTAGGTCATGCGAGGCGTTGCTCTGTCAGCTCCAGCATGCATGTGTACGCTGGCCAGCTGATTTAGGCCTTCTTCTGAGGCCATTTTTCGCCCTCTGGAGGCTTTAGGGAAGCTCCCGAAGCCGTTGCAGGGGGGTGGGGGTGGGAGGCTGTTTTCACCCTCCCCAGGCTCCTAGAAAGCCTCTGGAGCTTGGGGAGGGCGAAAAAAGCACACCAAAAGTAGGGGGTCACGCACATAGCATGATGGGTGTGGCATGCCCACCCACGACCCCTCTGCTCTCCCCCTAATTTTGGAACGCGAGCCAAAAATGGTTAGCCATCACTGGCTTAGTGTATTATGTGAACAAAGCTAATTCGAGCTTATTCAATGCCATGGTTAAGACAATGGTGGCTTAACACACTGTACGAACTGATTTTATACTTGTTTGGGGAAACATATATAAAAACTTGTGAATTAGTCTGAGCTGAGAGATAACGAGTGACCTCTAAGTGCCTTGTATATTTCTATGGCTGAGGATGGATTTGAACTTCTCTCTGATCCTAGTTCAATACTTTAACTACTATAATATATTCTATACAATAAATAAACATTATATGCATCTACTCAACTCCAAATTCTCTGTAAACATAATGCTATTTGTTCCCTATTTTTTAAATATGCAGTTGCATTACGTAAACATGGAAGCATGTTTACAGCAGAATGTCAGAAAGCAAGGCAGGTGAGTGAATTACATATGCAGTGAATTACTTCTGGGGAATGTGTACTTCAAGTAATTAGCAGATGACTTTTCATATAGAAGTAGCTTATTCAAGGTGCTTGTCAAATGCAATGAAAGTGTCTTGCCAAAACATTTACCCCTATTTTATTTTGAGTGCCCATCTGTCTTTTAAAATTTAAATCTTTGGAAGTCTGGCATATCATTTTATGGAACTGGAATGAAATAATCTTTTTAAGCACATTAAGACTGCAGTTCTGGGGAAACATAACTGAGAATAAACTGTATCCAATGAACTGGAATCTTAAGTCTGAGCATAAAGGTGTGTGAATGGGACAATGTTAGTCTGCTTTCCAAGAATAAATTGTGCACACAGTCAGTAAGACTCTTAATAATGCTGGGGGAAAGTAGCCCAGCTGCTGAAAAGGTTATCCTGCTATATAAATTCATTGATATATATTCTACTGGGGCCTCTGAGCTCCTTCACAAACTTTGGAGATGGAGAAGAATTACCTTGGGCAGATTTGCAGGAAATCTTATAGTGGTCAAAAGGTGCAATTGGAGGTGCCCAATGGAGAGCCACAGATTCTGTAGTCACATTGACAATTGTCAAGTTCTTCGGTGGATCAATCCCTATATGAAACAAGGGGCAACAGTTAAAAATTCCAAAATTCACATTCTAATGGGAATATAGTGAGTAGCTTTGGGCAGCAATTATACAGTATATATATAATGCTGTATGCTAAATGCTGTCAAGCCCCAACTCCTTCACCATATTATCCCTTCTTTGAAAAGATATACTGGATGGATTGAAACTACCCAAGAGAGACTAGGGCCAATTCCAGGCTAAGGCAAAGTAGGCTTTGACCTAGGGGACCCAAATTTTAAGGGAGGCAAAATAAAAAACCATAAAAATCAAAAGACATTAGATGTACTTCATGAGCCAACACACTCAAGGATGAAAATGTCCAATAAAAGAAAAAAATATATCCAGGACTGAAAATCATAAGCATAAAGCCCAAAAACTTGACGAAAAAAAGAAAAAAGAGGACACATTCTTCACCAAGTCAGAAAATGAACCAAATCATATGAGGCACTGGAAAATGACCTTGCTTAGGGCACCAAAATGTCCAGAGTCACCCTATCTGCAAGTCCCTGGAAGCTGATATAGAGAGTATAAGAGATGACCTTGATCGACATATGCAAGAACTGTTATCCAGACAAAAGAGGCTGATTTAAAACAACAACAACGAGAAACCAAATAAAATTCAGAAATGCCTCAGGCATGGGCTTCCTTGATTCACTGGAGTATAAGAAAGGGGAGCATAATCAGACTTGCACAATTCTGAGCCAATCTCAATAAAAGGCAATCTTAGCCTTCCTGTGGAGTTGGTTTCTTGATCTGGTCTATGAACCCTAAAACTCTGAATTGGATCTTGAAGCAAAGTAGCAGCAGCACAACAACTGGAGCACAAGTATTATATGATCTTATCTATACCTCCAGTTAGCAACTGGCCACTGCATTTTGGACCAATTGTAGCTTTCAAGTCCTCTCCAAAGGCAGCCTATTTGTTGCAGTGGTTTAACTATGAGCTGATGAGGATGTGGTTACTGTAACCAGGGTCTCTTGGTTCTAAAAAAAAAATTTCAAACCCAAACCACCCATAACTGCCATGCCAACTAAAGATCAGTAGGGCTTGTGAGAACCTCCAAACATGGATGTGCTAATGCAGAGGAGAGTGATTGAGAAGCAAGCAATTTCATTTTCATTTTTGAAAGCTCTCTGTTCCTATTAAAGCAACCAATTTCGGACAGAAGTGTGTGGTGTTTGTTGTGTCGAGGTAATTAAGGAGAAATTGGATCAGTTTGCTTCCCAGAAGCCTGTCTCTTCTATTTCCACTCATACTTTTAAGGAAACAAACAAAAATGCTAGTAATTTTATCAATCAAAGTTTGGTTGTGTGATACTATATTTTGAAAATGGTTTTCTGTGATACCAGTTATTTCTACAGTCTAGCCAAGTGAAGACAAAATGGTATTTATGGCACTAGTAGTGGAAATTTGTAAGAAAGCATGAAATAGGGATCTGGTTGTCCTTGTCACTACCTAAAATCCATGTTCTGTCTGCCTCAACTATTTTCTTGCTCCTTACTCCAATCTGAAGTTATGGCCAATTGTATTATAGCTACTTGTATTTGGATTTAAATATCCATTAGATTTAAACATGGAAACCAAAATACAGCTAATAGTGAGAATACAGCAAGGGTTCTCAAACATCAGAGAGCTACAGAGACTATTTTCTAAATTAAAATTTGGAAGCTCTCTTCCTAAAGAATAATGTTGGAATCTGCAGAATACAGTAATACTGATTTCCCTGAGAGGAGCCCCCAACTTTTGCATTCTGTATTAGCTTCTGTTCCAGTCATTGCCCTTCATCAGAAAATGATAAATCCTGAACTAGACTTACACCAAGATTGAGCTGGCAGATGTTTTTGTGATATGTATTGGCTGCAGGATCCTGTATGGCTTACCAGAATTGTTAATAATATAAATGTATTTCTTGGAACAGACTATTAGCTGTCCAAAGGTTTAGGAATTACAGTACTAAGATAAACAAATTGAGATGGAACATTGATTTCTGGTTAATCCATACTCTAATTAACAGAACAAAAATTTGGTTTACATCATGTTATAATTTTCATAACAATCTTTATGGCCTCACATATCATTCTTAGATTAGAAATAACCTGTATTATTTCTCTATTATACTGAAACACTCTATGTTTCAAACTTGATTTAAAGAAATGTTCTGGAATATAATGAAAGCAAACAGTTCTTTAAAGCAGTCACATCTCTCCCCCCCCCCCTCTTCCCCATTTTGGGACATTATTGAAAATAGATGGGGCTATTAAAGGAGCTGAAATAGTAAAGCAAATATATCCTAATGTGACTTCTTCAAGCAGTATTGAGGACTAAGCATACTGTTATTTATGTTTCAGATATTTCAGAAAACTGGACAGCTTATATTAAGTAGGCAATGTAAGCTAGTCTACCTTGAGCTAAATGTGATTTTTAATATCCCAAAAGAGTTTAGTTTAAATCAAAGAGCATTCTCTCATTTCAAAGATTGCCTTTAATATGCACTTATATATTTATTAGATGTATAAAGCTGCCCAACTCAAACAAGGTGACTTGGGCAACATAAAAAGAAAAAAACAAACAATAAATCTGGACTACCACTCCCAAAATAAAGCTATAAAGCAAACAAAATATAAATACAAAATACAAAATATGAAGTGGCAACCAAGCATAATAATAAAAACATCCAAAAGGGGACTCCACTCAATTGGTTTCAAACAACTGGTGGAAAAGTTAGATCTTAACAGTTTTCCTGAAGGTGACCATAATTTTGGTGGTGATGCTATATATGTGTGTGTTTATGTGTCTGTGTAGAGATATACTTACAAGGGCAACTACTCAAAAGGCATTCTTTCTAAAGGACCTTGTAATCAACTCTCTTGTAGAAGAGATTAAAAAACAGGCATCACACCAGAATAGAGAACGCTCTGCTCTTTTACCTGTTGTGACTGAACCAACTATTGGCTCAGAGCTGACAAGGCCATGTACAGCCACCAGGGACATGATATACTCTGTGGATGGTTGTAGACCTGACAAAGCAGCATGTCTCTTTGTAGGGTCCAGCATCACTTCCTTGGTTTCCTTCTTATCTTTGGGACTGTAGGTCAGTATCAGCCTATCTGCTGGAGGTGAGGGGTCATTCCAAGTGATGTTCACGCTGGAGGAAGTTACATGAGAAAAGTGAAGTTGTGTGATTGGTCGGAATCCTAAAAATAAGAGCAGAGAACAGACCTGTAAATGTGAATATGGCAGGCTGGAGTTTATTCAGCCCCAGGATGTGAAATGTAATGATAAATTTAGGTGTGCTCATCAAATAATCAGAGGTAGTTTTCATTAACATAGACATAAGGTAGGGCTAAAACCTCAAGGCTATAAGGATACCATAAAACCTTGAGTGTGTGCATGTAAAATTTTGCATAATTTATCCTTATACATTAAGGATAATATCAACCCAGTTTAATTAATTAACTTAAAATAGGATCAAATGTGCCTCTCAGCTAAGAAAGGTTACTGTTACGTTTAAGATTTTGAGAATTTATCTTTGGAATGGATCTCATGAGCACTCTTGAATTTTAGCTCTCTGTTTTGAGAAATGAAAAACTTCTGAAATCAATTATTCTGTACAAAAGGATTCATCAAGGTGGGCTGCAATTCATGAGGAACAGGGGGGCGGGAAAATAAGTGTGTGTGTGTTTGTGTGATTGTGTGTGTACATGCACATGGCCATTCAGATGCCCAGGTCATGAGAGAAATCTTCTAAATACTAGAAGGCAAAGTACCTACACCAACCAAATGTGACATGGAATGCATAGACAGTCATAAAATAGTCACGGAAGACCTCTGAGATTACCCTGATTAATGTAATAAATAGTACCTGATTAATGTAATCTGATAGTTCTTTAGTACCTGTGAAGGCATCCACGGTGCTTTCCAAGCTTTGCTGACGGCCCCTTTCAGCAATGACTGAGATAGTGTATTCAGTCCCAGGTTCTAAGTCTGTGAGTGCAAGCTCAGATTTATCTTTAGAGACAGTAACCTCTGATGCCATTCCTGAAGCTTGCATGAAGATGACCCGATAATGATCAATGGGACCCTTGACTTTGGTCCAGGACACGGAGATGGATGTTTCTGTGGAAGCTGTCACAATCAGGTCATGAGGTCTGTCCAACTCTATGGCAGCAGCAGGATATGTAAAAAGACAGAAAGTAACAAGGGCATGAGATGCATTAACCTTCAGGATAAGAGCTAACTTAAATTTTGAGTTTTATGTTGAATTTTATTGTGTTTTCATGTCTATAACATTTATCTAAATGTTAATTTAAACTGCTCTGAGCTATTTGAAGAACACAGCTGGAATGTGAAATGATAAATGGTCAGATACATAGACTCTAGAACAACAGATTACCCTAAAAAGTGTGCATTGGATTTATTTCATAAAAACATTTCCCCTGAAAATCTATTTAAATTTGAATTTGTCTTGAGAAGTAGGATAGGTATGTTGGTCTCTATACATTTTATATACAGAAAACACAGGTGAGACTCTCCATAGTAGCCATTAGCTGTCATTTAATGTTATTAGTGGCGAAGTCATGTCTGACCCCATCGACAACGTTCCTCCAGGCCTTCATATCCTCTCCATTTAAGCTCATGCCTACTGCTTCAGTGACTCCATCCAGAACCTCATTCTCTGTCGTCCCCTTCTTCTTTTGCCCTCAATCTTTCCCAGCATTAGGCTCTTCTCCCATGTGCCCATTCAATATTTCTGGCTTAAAAAGATTAACAACTACACCATTTTCTACTCCCAAAGTTGGTCCTCAGCAATTTGTGACCACAACCGGTGACATTTTCCCCTCGCTGCTATAAATAATAAAATATTAATCTCTATCAGTCAGCTGTCCTTTAATTGTCTCTCAGATCTATTAAAAAGGGTGAGTTTGCACAACATGCTAGAAGAAAACCACATACACACAGCAACTGAAAAATGCTTTTCTTCTATCTTTGAGAAGAAAAAGATCCCACATCTGATGGTGAGCATGTTTCTCTTCTTACAGAATTGGAGTGATGAACACTTCCAGGTCAGTGATAGTTTCCTGGCTGACCTTTCCCTTTCCATCTAGCATTTCCTCCTGGTAGCTAAACAAATCTCTTAATAATTGTCCTGAACATATAATGTGGTTGGGATGAATGTATTCTTTTCTTATCTCTCTGACAAATGCAGAGGGATAATTGCCAATGGCTCTTGTAGTGCTTTGTTACAAATGCCCATTTCCCCTTTGTTCTGCTTTGTCCTGCAACATTTCTCACCTTCAAAATCACTTCCCTTCATGGGAATGGGGCGGTTTGTCTTTTTATTCAGTGGGATTGGGGGGCCAGGGCAACCCCAATCCCCCGCCACAAATATCCTATACATTGTAGTGAAAAAGGAAATGAAAGTGAAGAAGGAGCCCTGCCGGTGAAGAAGGGAAGGAGCTGGTGCCGCTTGGCTCTTGTGTCACAGTCCTACTTCCCTTCTACATATGCATTCCTTGTTGAAAGCTTTCCATGGATAAAGAGACTGACAGCTGCTGTTAGTGGTTGGTAGGCTTTAACTCTATGGCTCTAGCCTCCACTGTACTATATAAGAGCCTTCCTGCATTGAACCCTTTCAGGTAGATGGGAAGGAGAAGTCTTGCAAAGGGCTAGTTGAAGCCCACCTCAACAGATTTCTAGCTCTGAAGACTTTTCTTCCATGTAAGTCTACCTGGGAAGTCGTCTGCCAAAATAACAGGGAAAATAAAACTCCTTGGACCAGCTACAGCCCATCTCAGGAGTAGGCTGCCTGTGAGATTGTGGCTGAGTTCTGAGGACATGTACTCAGTAAACATAAGTGAGATGCCTTTGAGTTGCAAAGTCTGTTATGCAGTGCAAATGAAAACTTCATTGACCTTGTTTGGTTTCTTAAAACAATTTATAGGATTCTATAGTGGATTATAGCCCTAAATAAAATAAATCAATAAAACCTATTGTTATTGTTGGCTCATGGCATTGTTACATTAGCCAGGAGACCACAATGCTATTGCAGAGTAGTAGTTTGACTACCAATTTACCAGCTCTGTTGTAGGATATGCTCATGCACTTCCCAAGGTTGGAGGATGGGCTGGTTTTGCACTCGAAAGAAAGATGAGCAGCTCTTCCTGCAGCAGCATCCTAGGCCCCCTCTCTTCCCCAGACCCTTTCATAAATAGACACTGCAACCAGAGCCAGAGGAAATCTGACTGCCTGCATGGAACACAAGCTTGTCTCCCCATCAAAATGGTACCTATTTATCTACTCATCTAGAACATGCTTTTGAACTATTAGGTAGACAGAACCTGATGTGAGTGACTTGAGTTCACCCTGCCACACAGCGCTAGAACTCAAACAGCTGGCACAGAGACCATCTCCAGCATCATTAACACATTGAGCCACCGCACCTCCATAAAACCAATGATAAAATGATAGGTATCCCTTCAAGTCAGTCTTGACTCTTGGACAAATACATGCAATTTCCTTGACAACATGGTTGCCATGCTGCTTCTTCCTAGGGTAGAGAGGCACCCAAAGTCATCCATCTGGCTTCATGTTTAAGGCTGGACTAGAACACAGTTTCCCAGTTTCTAGCCCAGTGTCTTATCATTGCCCCAACCTGGCTCTTAGGAAAAATATATTAATTTAAAACACAATAATTATGCATGTGACACTGACAGGGAGGCACTTATGGGCCAAAAGACAGGTTGTGAATATTAAATCTAAATAAGAAAGGGCAATACTAATGTTTCACTTGATGCCAAAATGCATCAAGTTGATTTATTAGCAGTGCCTGTGACAACTGAAATTTTACAACTGGTTTTCTGGTGCCTTAAGATTGGGGGAATGTTTATGATGGCCATGTGGGATGTTTCACTTTAATGTCTAATGGAAGATAGCCATGGGAATGTATGTTTATTCGGCTCTCAGGGCAGTTGATAAAGGATACATCTTTGCACTTGTGTATTGACTAAAATTTGCATTCTAACTAATTAATTCTGCCTGCATTGCTTAAGGCAGGGGTCTGCAAAGTCGGCTCTTTTAAGACTGGTGGACTTCAACTCCCAGAGTTCCCCAGCCAGCATAGCTGGCTGGGGAATTCTGGGAATTGAAGTCCACCAGTCTTAAAAGAGCCGACTTTGCAGACCCCTGGCTTAAGGGGATTCAGATGTTGTTTTGAATTTCTATTCCCCTTAATAAAAGGTTCTTTTTGAAATACTTCAAGAGTCTTCACTTTCTTAAGTTAGGAGAGGAACCCTTACAGAGCATTTGCAAAATTGGGGGAACAGAGAAAGTCCTTCTTTGAATTCTAGCTGAAAATGATTTACTCAATGCAGGCTTGAAGTTCAAATGGTGTGACCTGAGTTTTTCTGCCTCATTGGTCAATCAATCAATTTCCCTTCTCCCTAATCTGAAACTGCATTCTTAAAAGCACAGGTCCCTAAAATACAGATTGGCAACTGTAATGACACAAGCACGCAAAGCAGTCAGCCAAATCTAATATGGAAAAGAAGTAGAGTTGAGTAACATTGATAGAGCAGTTTGATCTAAAAATCAATATTTTGAGATTCTAAGGCAGACTTTGATATTTGCCACACTAATCACTATATAAATATCAAATAAAGGCAAAAGCTGTTTGCATTGAATTTCCAGGTGTAAATACTTTCCCCATGTGTAAAATGTCAGCTTGCTCTTGAGTGCATAAAAATAGAACATCTTTAACTCTATTCTTCCCAGTATACACAGAAACAGAGGCTAAACCAGAGCTCTTCCCACATCTGTAGCATTTTATTATGTACATCTTCTATTAATTCAAAGCGATGAAGAGTTTTTAAAAGCATAAATATGAATGAAAGAAGCTTTGCAGTTATTCTTCTTTAAACCCTTCAACTTCTTTCCATTTGTATTAATTCTTATATATTTTATTTTTGCTTAGTTTTCTTTATTTTTGTTTGTGAGAAGAATCTGGGAGAATGCATGTTGCTATTTTCTCACATTCAAAAGTATGCATGACTCAACATGGGAGATAGAAAGTTGCAAACATTTGGTTCGGTGTTAAAGGTAATGTTTCTTTGCTGAATTGTTTATGTGTAATCAGCCATGCTATTTTTTTTGGAGCTGAATGGATATTGTTTGATGCTGCCTTTTTTCTAGCATATTTTCTCCCAGTTGCGTGATCTATAGTCCTGCTTCATAAACAGCTCTTGGCCCAGCAATTACATCATCACTGCACTGTAGAATGAAGGCATCTAAACATGGCTGCTATCTTTACATCAAAGGTAATACTCATAAAAGAAGAATCATACACTATTCTTCAAACTTTGAACATGTTTTGAAGGGTTTTGACCTTAATAGGAAAATGAAGTTACAATGATGCCTGCCACTTGGAATTTAGCAGATTTGAAAGCTTGAATGGTTTTCAGCACAGGAAAAGAGTGTTTTTCCTCATTGCAGTGGCCTTATCTTCATGTATGAGTTAAGTATCGATTAACCATTCCACTGCAGGATAATTTCACTCCATGTGATTGCAAGAGAGGAGGGATGGTTGGGCAGACAAGTTAGGCTGTAGGTCTTCTCAGCTTTCTGGAATTAACTGCAAAGATTCACTTTATTGAAGACTGGTTTCTGTTTAGCAAGCAAAGGAAGAAATGAAGAGATTATCCTGTGGATCAGTAAATCTATGTCCCTGGCATTGGAGAAAAGTGGCTGTCAAAAAGCGAAGGAGAAATCCTTGGTAATGAGGTCAGATTGTTTGCAGAGCTCCATCAACAGCAGCTGATTACCTCCCCTTATACATTGTTTCAGATTAAATAAGCTTAGCATTTACTAAATATGCTTAGTCTTTTCTTCCTGATGTTTGTGAAATATTTTTTTCTCAAATGTCAACAGCAATTTGGACAATGTATTCAGAAGAAATATTGCTGTTGCCTTACAATTTTATTTTTTAAATTATTGATTTCCTGGAAGACCTTTATTCAGTCTGTTTCCATTTCCAATAACCCCCCCCCCCCAAAAAAAAACCCTCCAAAAAACCCAATAGCAGTGCAACACAGGTATTTAGTTTCCACAGCACAAATAGTCATGGAGAAGCAGAGCCCAATGGCCAGATAGGAGACTGGCATATAAGGAGAAATAAAAAAATGCCCTGTGGGTGAGCACTAAAACCATTCCAAGCCAGTTTGCTCTAGGGCAGGGGTCTCCAACCTTTGCAACTTTAAGTCTGAAGGACTTCTTCAGACTTAAAGTTGCAAAGGTTGGAGACCCCTGCTCTAGGGAGTAAGGCACCAGGATAGAAACAGGAGACTGTGAATTCCACTCTTGTCTTAGACATGAAAGCCAACTGAATGACTCTCTCTCTCTCATCCCATCTGACCACACAGGTTGGTTAGTGTGGGTAAAATTAGGAAAAGAAAGGAGTATTAGGTATAAAAATAATGCAGATGGAGTTAATCAAAAAAATCTTAAAAAGAATCTAAGGGGGGTGCTTTTTATAATTTTTGGTGGAGTTATGACAAAGCAAAGTAATATTGGGCACAGATCCATATTAGAATGCAGAAGCTTCTTAAAACTAATATACAGTTAAAACCTTTTAGGATTACTGGATAATCAGATGGAAAAAAGATTTGTTACTATATATGTTGACTGCAGTGAGAATTTGACATACGCAGAAATGGAAAGATACATCCCCAACGGAAAATGGATGGAACTAGCAGAGAGAGCAAAATGGACTGTTTAAATATGGTCCTTTTACAACAAAAGGACCATATTTAGCTTTGTTTTGGAAACTGCTTCTGGACTTTGTGCTCGAGATAGAAAAAAGTGCACTCCCGATTTTGGGTTTTGCTGATTAATTTAGTTTGTTGTTCTAGAAATGAATAGTATTTGTGGTAAAGTAAAAACATTAATGGCAGTAGCACTAGGACTTATATACCACTTCACACTGTTTTACAGCCCTCTCTGAGAGATTTACAGAGTCAGCCTATTGCCCCAACAATTTGGGTTCTCATTTTACCAACCTTGGAAGGATGGAAGGCTGAGTCAACCTTGAGCCTGGTGAGATTTGAATTACCAAACTGCTGGCAGCTAGCAAGCAGCAGAAGTAGCCTGCAGTACTGCACTCTAATCACCGTGCCATTACGGCTCCAGTAAAATACAAAATTAAGCAGTAATTTTATATTTTACTGTACTAAAAAAGCTGGATTCTTTTTTCTTTACCCCTTTCCCCTATATTCTCGTTCTCCTTTCTTCCTCCTTTCCATTTTTCTACCTCTTATTTATTTTCATTTTATGTTTGAATCCCTAATGCCATGTAATGGGTGAGCTCCGGTTAATTGTCCCAGCTTCTGCCAACCTAGCAGTTTGAAAGCATGCAAAAATGCAAGTAGAAAAATAGGGACCACTTTGGTGGGAAGGTAACAGCATTCCCTGCGCCTTTAGTGTTTGGTCATGCCGGCCCCATGACCACGGAGACATCTCGGACAGCACTGGCTCTTTGGCTTTGAAATGGAGATGAGCACTGCCCTCTAGAGTCAGGAACGACTATCACATATGTGCAAGGGAAACCTTCACTAATCTTAATATAAGGCTTGGAAAAAAAAAAAACAGGAATATGGTCAGAGTTTGGCATCATTCTTAAAAATTGCAATCTTAATTTTTGAGCTGTACCCGTTACGAAGGAAAACTATTTCATAGGAAGAAAACTGTCTTGAGATAGTATCTAATGAATAAACCTGTGACCTAGACCACTGCATCAATATTTTATCTTCTTTTAATGCATTACCTCAGCCTGTTGCACCAGTAAATTTCTTTCATTTGAGGGCACACGCTAAATAGAGAACTCAGTTAAGAATAGATCCTTGTAGGCTAAAACAACATTCTCCTATAAAATGAAGACATTAGCAGCTTTTCAGAAATGTACAAAATGTTACAAAGGAAAAGGGGGAAAAAACACCTAAGGGAGGAGATCCAAATAGCTCAATAAGGACTAAGAATGTTCAATAAACATAGGATGCCATTCTGTGGGCATGTTCTGCAGGGAAATTTACTTCCCCAAAGAAGGCATCGTTAGCTGGCTGGAACTCTTGAATATTGTCACATTTTGTTTCATTTTTAATATGGTAAGTAAATAGATTCCTTATTGTAATCACAGGTAATAACAATATAGCAGAGCATAAGGTACAATACTGTAAAGCAAAACAACAGTTAAAAAAAGATGATTAAAAAAAAGTGCTGGATATAGGAAAATTGGATAAACTCAGGGATACACTTAAGAACTTAAAGTTCTGTTTGCTTAAATGTCAAGGTAAAAGACCAACCTGACTAATAACCGTTGGAAACACACCTGCAAGAATGTAACTATGGTAAATGTTATAAGGGTCCAAGACCTTATGGACACAGACCATACATTTGCCCCGACCTCATCATAAATGGAAGACACGGTGAGATATGTTCTCTGCTTATTACAGTGAGAGATGCTTTTCAACAAGGGAGATTTTGTGCTTACAAAATCTCCCTTCAAGGCATGGTCTGCAGAAAGATGTAACAGCCATTTAAAAGTTTTTTGTAATAATGATACCAGGATGAAAAATTAAATGACTGTAGTGCAATAGTATGTTTATTGGCACCCCTTTCAAAAAACCTGATCTTCCTTTGTTCCAAGAGTTAAATTCCTCCAAGGAGGTTTGAGGATACCTTTGTAGCCTAGGCAACCTAGGTTTGTCCATTGATTCCCAATAACAAAACTAGCAAGATTTGCTCTTCGAAGGCTTTCTAGTTTCTTGTAATGCTCCAGTAGAGCAAGACATACTCTAATGTCAATGAAAGGTAACCCTACATCCACCCTTAGCTGGAATGTCAGGTTTTATATACAGGTTGTCCTCAACTTACAATCATTTGTTTAGTGACCCTTCAAAGTTACAATAACACTGAAAAAAGTGACTTATGATGGGTCTTTACACTTATGACCATTGTAGCATCCTCATGGTCACATGATCAAAATTCAGACACTTCGCAACCTGTGTGTATTTATGACACTTGCAGCATCCTGAGGTTATGTAATGGCCATTTGATACCAGGAAAGTCAATGGGAGGAAGCTGGATTCACTTAATGATTGCAGATTCATTTAACAACTGTGGAAAAAAGTTGTAAATCAGCTGTGACTCGCTTAACAACAGCCTGGCTAAGCAACAGAAATTCTGATCCCAATTGTGGTCACAGGCTGAGGACTAGTATGTCACTTACCAGTTCTTGCATTCATGGTGGCTGGAACACTCTGCTTACTATTCGTTATACCTGAAATCCCAATTCCGTATTCTGTTCCTGGCACCAAGTCTGCCCAAGGAAATATGCAATAAAATATAAGTGACTCAATAAATGATTGATTTCCATATACGCAATATTTTTTTTTGTCTGACTTTATAGCCTGATACTTTTTCCACATAGCAATCACAGTTGCTTGGCCAAAGCCCTTATTATAAAACCATTATTTGAATATTTTGCTAAGGCTTGCAGGTGAGATACAAATAATGGAAGAATATAGCAAATAATGGAATGATTGTGCACCATCTTCTTTACTTTGAATTTCTTTCAAAGTAAAGCAATTCAGTTAAGACGTCTGAAAAATGTCAGTATTTTAAAGACTAAATAACTTTAAATGCTATCTCCACATCATTCTTCTTTTCTTTCTTGAACAAAAAATTGTTATCCAAGATCAATGCTCAGAAGGATCTGGATGACATGGAGCATGTCCAGAGAGATTCTCTCTCTCTCTCTTACCTTGGACAGAAAAAAGCAAAGAGCTCTTAGAAAATCTATTGTAAAACAGAACTGAATACCTTCTCTGGAATCCATATTGGGTTTTTTGATAGGAATCTCAGGTTTTTCAAGCCAGGTAAAATGTGGCTCCAGGTGGAACAAGGGACTTAAAAATTTTTTTTAAAGTATTTCTGGACAATGCTCAGTCCTAGCATTTATTTCCAGCATTACAAATAAGCATCCACATCAAAACTAAGTTATCTTCTCACCATCAACAAACCAGGTTAAACTATCTACCCCAAACCACCCCAACGATGCCGTAGCGGTGATGTGCCAGTGCCTGGAAGCCGTGCGGATCTGGATGGGAAGTAACGGACTCAGGCTCAACCCGTCCAAGACCGAGTGGCTGTGGTTTCTGGCTGCCCGATTCAACCAGCTGACTCCATCGCTGGCCATAGGGGGCGAACATCTTGCCCCTGTGGATGGGGCGTGCAACTTGGGTGTCCTCCTGGATACCCGGCTGTCCATAGAAGATCAAGTGACAGCCGTGGCCAGGAGGGCGTTTTACCAGGTTCGCCTGGTACGCCAGTTGCGCCCCCTATTGGATCGGGACGCCCTTCGCACAGTCACTCATGCTCTCGTGACATCCCGACTGGATTATTGCAACTCTCTCTACATGGGGCTCCCCTTGAGGTGCACCCGGAGGCTTCAGTTGGTCCAGAATGCAGCCGCGCGAGCAATTATGGGAACCGCAAGGTGTACCCACGTAACACCGCTCTTGCGCGAGCTGCACTGGCTACCTGTCGTCTTCCGGGTGCGCTTCAAGGTGTTAATTATCATCTTCAAAGCGCTCCATGGCTCGGGACCTAGCTACCTGCGGGATCGGATCCTGCCCCATACATCCTCACGGCCGATTCGCTCCCACAGAGAGGGACTTCTCCGGGTGCCGTCCACTAGACTTTGTCAGCGGGCGACGCCCAGGGGAAGGGCCTTCTCTGTGGCGGGCCCAGCCCTCTGGAACGACCTTCCCCCCGATATCAGGACAACCACGGACCTCCGCTCCTTCCGTTTAAAATTAAAGACACACTTTTTTCGCCTGGCCGGCCTTGGGTAATCTCTTTTTAGGTTAGGGGTTTTAGGGGTAATTTTTAGTTTAGTTTATGGGTTTTAGCGCAGGATCAATTTAATTCACTTTTAATTTTGTATTTTGTATTTTGTATTTGTCGATGGTCTTATTTGTATTTTTAGTTGCCTGTGCCCCGCCTCGAGTCCCCTTGGGGAGAGAGAGCGGGATATAAAATTAAATTATTATTATTATTATTATTAAACACACAGATAGACCAACACATGCATATTCAGACAACAGACTCTAGGATTTGTCTTATAAAAATGTAATTAATGATAAAGCTTTTGCTGCAGTTGTGAACAAATGGCAAAGTGACTATGTAAAGGATAAAGATAGGAGATCTTTTAGATTTTTTTTTTTTTTAACATTTGTGAGTAATCCTGGGTCTCTCCTTGATGTGAAGAGAAATTCCGGGAACTGATCCATTCACTGTTGCATTTATTGGCTCTGCTCTTTAAAACCATCTTCAGCCCACCATGGCAGTTGCCAGAAAATTATAAATGACCGGAAGAGTTTATGTTATATATTAAAGCAGTGCAGTCTTCAAAACAAATTTCAGAAAAGGTTCAAGCTGTTTATTAAAATAGCCTCTTTTTTTTCAGATTTCTGGATAGGCCTCAAAAAGAAAAAAAAGAAAAAGGGGGAAAAATGCCACTGATTTTCGAAATCCACTCTGAAAACATTTTCCCCAGGCTAGACCAAAATGATAGCTGAAGTAAGCTAAATGTAGTATTTGCTGATTTAGAAGATGCATATCCTTCTGTTCCCTGCAAAAAAAGCCACTCAACACTGCTAGTAAATCCTTGCCTTTTTTTGTCTGATTACAAACATTTCTCTTATCTGTATTAAACAGTACATATTTCCCTTCATCCACTCCAGAAAGAATATTATAATTTTTCTGGATTTAAACGATTTTATTGGATTAGAACTCTGGAGGATTTTAACTATGGGTACAAAGATATTGCCTAGAGCCCTGGTTAATCAATATAAAATGAAGTGTATGTATGTATGTATTTATATATATATTTGTTTTCATCGATTTTCATGGGTGTAGGTATGCTGGTCTTGTTGTATTCGGGCGTTTTCCCATGTAAAAATGAGATTGTCTTTGCAACGTTTCGGCAAGATCTCACTTGCCATTTCAGGCTTTCATATATATATATGATAGAATATTATCACAGCTCCTGTTCAGAGATCCCTTTAAGGGGAGGAGACTTAACGTCATCCCTCTCTGCCCTTCGACTCAACCTAGAGATCATCCAGACAGAGAACCAAATAGATTACTGCTGTGTGACATTTTTTAGATATGTGTTAGATTTTTAAGGGCTGAAAATAAAGAGACCAGGATGGATCCATTTCAGGCTTATTAGCCTTCTTCAGCTGGCCATACTCCTTCTACTGGAAGCCTGAAATGGATCCATCCTGGTCTCTTTATTTTCAGCCCTTAAAAATCTAACACATATCTAAAAAATGTCACACAGCAGTAATCTATTTGGTTCTCTGTCTGGATGATCTCTAGGTTGAGTCGAAGGGCAGAGAGGGATGACATTAAGTCTCCTCCCCTTAAAGGGACCTCTGAACAGGAGCTGTGATAATATTCTCTCATTTAAGAGTCCTGTAAATTGGCTGATGTATCAGGGATACCGGATAGCTCAAGGCATAGAGAGGCTTGCCTCAAATGCTGGAAAGCACCGGTTCAAATCCCAGTAGAAGGAGTATGGCCAGCTGAAGAAGGCTAATAAGCCTGAAATGGATCCATCCTGGTCTCTTTATTTTCAGCCCTTAAAAATCTAACACATATCTAAAAAATGTCACACAGCAGTAATCTATTTGGTTCTCTGTCTGGATGATCTCTAGGTTGAGTCGAAGGGCAGAGAGGGATGACGTTAAGTCTCCTCCCCTTAAAGGGACCCTGAACAGAAGCTGTGATAATATTCTCTCATATATATATATATATATGTTCATTCTAATAAAGCAATGGTTAGATCTTGGAAGATCTGGTAGTCTATCAAGCTTTTATTATAGTTATTATAATAGTTCTGGATGCCATTATAAAACCATACAGTTCATGGTTTTATTACAATGCAGTTAAAATTTAATTATAAAATATATACTTTATTACATGTAAATGTTCATTATATAGCTGAAAAAATGGCTGAAAGACAGTATGAACAACAGTACGATCTCCCAACACTATATACATTATTTGGCCGCTGTTTTCACAGCAAAAGGTTTGTTGCTAATTCTACAAAATGTTCATCAATGTACTCAAGATGAAAGGACGGCTTTAACTTTGGGGCAGAGCTTCTATTTTTCATGCCCTGTTTCCTCCAATGGGGGGAAAACATATTCCAACTGGCAATCGTGGTAACTGCTATCAGTCAGTGTAATGGACCTGTACCTAAATTTAGTAGGAGAGATTTGGAAGAATAGCAGCAAGGGTCAGTTGATCTGGTTAATTCCTACAGCATTAAAGTAACTCCTGTAACAGGCACCCAATCCCAGACCTGAATACAACAAGACCATCATGCCTACACCTGTGAAAATCTATGAACACACACACACACACACACACACACACACACACACACACACACACACGCTACTGGGGCTGTTAATGACAACAACAATCCCTTGGATAGTGCCGTTGATCCTTGGGGATTGATAATGACAATTTGGGGAACCCTGGTTTGTAGGACCTTCTAGTTCAAAACAGAGTATTGTTTTCTTGACAAGTCCTGTGCAGTGGTCAAATTTATGCAATAGGTATTGCTGTCAAAAAAAATTGTAAAACATTCTTAGCAGAGACTTAACAACAAATGCATGTGATTTATAATCCTATATTTTATTGCAGCTTTGCCTCACACTGGAGAAATTCTTGCAAATGAGTAACTGATGAGTAACTCCCCTCCAGGCTCCTGGACTGTCTCTTTCCTGCTGGTAACAAAACACTTTCAGAGGGTTTTAAATGCAGTGGGAGAACAATAGCATGTCACCCTGATCACCCTGAGCCTGTCCTCACATAATATCTTATCATAATATGGATGGCAATTTATTTTGTTTATTTTTGTGTAGAATGGGTGAGAAAGAATTATATTCTTTTCCTGGGACTAGTAGCAACTCAGAGGGCAGAGTGACAATTGTACGATGTTCTCTTCAGGCTCCCATTAGGCAGTTGAAGGCGATATTGATTGGCTTGTAATGATCCCTGCTTGGCCCCAGGCTCTGGAGGTTGGCAGTGAAGTGAAGACATTTGCAGAATCAGTTTCAACAACTTGGAGGGGAGGGGAGGAGAATAGTTGCAGATGTGTTACTCAGTATGGGTTTGAACCATTCTGACATTCTAACTACTCTACATTTACACTATGTTTGTCCTTCTTGTCTTGTATTTTTAAACATATCTGAAAACTTTACATTGGTCTTGGATTCATACAATTTTTGAAGAGGAAATTGTCCTTGGTAAATTAGAGTCACGTATAGCACAGTAACTGCACAGTATTATCAGTTCACATGTTTTTTTTCAGTGCGTTAGATTATTTTCTGCATCATGATCTACAGCAGAGGTTCCCAAACTTGCCAACTTTCCTACAGAGGGCTTTTCCATCCAAACGGTCATAGGGAGGGGTAGGGGCGATGGGAGACAGGAAGGTTACCATCAGGTGGAAGCGCGTGGCCGTTGGCTTCAAGTGGTCACGTGCACCAACCCCCTGAGCTCCCCCTGCGAGCTAGATGGTCAGGGTTCACAGAGCCAGGGCCCTAGGCTGATGTTATGCAATGCCAGGTCCGTGGTCAACAAAGCCCCCCTTATTAATGACCTTGTGTCGGAGGGGGAGCCGGACCTGGTAGGGATTACGGAGACCTGGCTGGGCCATGAGGGAGGACGTCCTCTCGTGGATATGTGCCCGCCAGGTTACCGCGCGTTTCATCAGCCCTGGGCCCTAGGCAGGGTTGGGGGGGGTAGCGGTTATTGTTAGGGAAGGTCTTGAGCCGAGAGAGACCACTGTACCACAGACACCAGCTGTGAGACCCTCTGCATGAAATGGGGCATAAGGAGGCAGTTGGGCGTGCTGATCATGTACCTGGCTCCCCGCTACGTGACAGCAGTCCTGCCCGAGCTCCTTGAGATGATCGCTGCGGTGGCGGTTGAGACCCCCAGACTGGTAGTCATGGGGGATTTCAACCTGCCATTGGTGGGCGAATCATCCGAGGCAGCTCGGGAGTTCATGGCCTCCATGACGGCCATGGACCTGACCCAGGTAATTCAGGGTCCCACACACGAGGGTGGACACACGCTGGATTTGATTTTTGTCTCTGGTCAGTGGATGAGTGATCTGGGTGTAGGGGATCTAGCCATCATACCCCTGTCATGGTCAGATCACTCACTTCTCCGGCTCAACTTTCCAATCGCTACACCCCACCGCGGGGAGGCAGAACCAGAGATTCCTAGGTGGTTCCGCCCCAGGTGCCTGATGGACCCTGAGAGGTTCCAGATGGAGCTTGGGCCATTACCTGTGACCCTGACCCGCGCCCCGACTGAGGACCTGGTGGCGACATGGAGTACTGCGGCCACCGGGGCCCTGGATAAGGTCGCGCCCTTGCAGCCTCTCCTGTGGCGCTGAGTCACCCGGGCTCCTTGGTTCACTGAGGAGCTGAGGGTGATGAAACGCCGCAAGAGACGCCTAGAGAGGAGATGGAGATCCACACGCTCTGAATCCGACCGAACACAGGTGAGAGCCCATTTGAGGACTTACCTTATGGCGATAAGAGTGGCCAAACGGTTCTACTGTGGCACTCTTATCGCATCCGCAGATAACCGCCCTGCCGCCCTGTTTGGGGTGACCCGCTCCCTCCTTCAACAGAGGCCGCGGGTAGCCCCTGTACGAGTCCCTTTGGGGAGAGGGGGCGGTTTATAAATGTAATAAATAAATTAATTAATTACAGGGCAGAGCAGAGGAATTTGGAGAATATCTGCAGGATAAAGTCGCTCAGATTCGAAGCGAGTTGGCCTCCACCGAAAGTAGTCTGGAGGGAAGGTCCAAGGCAGGTCTTGAGACAGTTTTGTGGGAGGAGTTTGACTCTGTTACTTCCGAAGATATGGACAGGTTACGTGGGCGACTGAGAGCCACCACATGTTTATTGGACCCTTGTCCCTCCTGGCTTGTACTGGCATCCTGGGAGGTCACACGAGGCTGGCTCCAGGAAGTAGTGAATGCTTCCTTGAGTGAGGGGATCTTGCCTACCGTCTTGAAAGAGGCGGTGGTGAGACCCCTCCTCAAGAAGCCTTCCCTGGACCCAGTATTGTTGGTAAATTACTGTCCGGTCTCCAACCTTCACTTTCTAGCGAAGGTTGTAGAGAGTGTGGTGGCACAACAGTTTCCTCGTCACCTGGAGGAGATTGATTATCTGGACCTGCACCAGTCTGGCTTTTGGCCCAAATACAGCACTGAGATGGCATTGGTCGCGTTGGTGGATAATAATAATAATAATAATTTTAATTTATATCCCGCTCTCTCTCCCCAAGGGGACTCGAGGCGGGGCACAGGCAATTAAAAATACAAATAAACCACAAACAAATACAAAATACAGAGTTAAAAATAGATTAAATAGATCCTGCGCTAAAACCCATAAACTAAACTAAAAATTACCCCTAAAAAACCCTAACCTAAAAAGAGACTACCCAAGGCCGGCCAGACGAAAAAAGTGCGTCTTTAATTTTAAGCGGAAGGAGCGGAGGTCCGTGGTTGTCCTGATATCGGGGGGAAGGTCATTCCAGAGGGCTGGGCCCGCCACAGAGAAGGCCCTTCCCCTGGGCGCCGCCCGCTGACAGAGTCTAGTGGACGGCACCCGGAGAAGTCCCTCTCTGTGGGAGCGAATCGGCCGTGAGGATGTATGGGGCAGGATCCGATCCCGCAGGTAGCTAGGTCCCGAGCCATGGAGCGCTTTGAAGATGGTAATTAACACCTTGAAGCGCACCCGGAAGACGACAGGTAGCCAGTGCAGCTCACGCAACAGCGGTGTTACATGGGCAAACCTAGAGGTGCCCATAATTGCTCGCGCGGCTGCATTCTGGACCAACTGAAGCCTCCGGGTACACCTCAAGGGGAGCCCCATGTAGAGAGAGTTGCAATAATCCAGTCGGGATGTCACGAGAGCATGAGTGACTGTGCGAAGGGCGTCCCGATCCAATAGGGGGCGCAACTGGCGTACCAGGCGAACCTGGTAAAACGCCCTCCTGGCCACGGCTGTCACTTGATCTTCCATGGACAGCCGGGTATCCAGGAGGACATCCAAGTTGCGCGCCCCATCCACAGGGGCAAGATGTTCGCCCCCTATGGCCAGCGTTGGAGAGAGCTGGTTGAATCGGGCAGCCGGAAACCACAGCCACTCGGTCTTGGTCGGGTTGAGCCTAAGTCCGTTACTTCCCATCCAGATCCGCACGGCTTCCAGGCACTGGCACATCACCGCTACGGCATCGTTGGGGTGGTTTGGGGTAGATATGTACAGCTGGGTGTCATCAGCGTACAGGTGGTACTCTACCCCAAAACCACGGATGATCTCGCCCAGCGGCTTCATGTATGCGTTAAACAGGAGAGGCGAGAGGACCGACCCCTGAGGCACCCCGCATGTGAGGGGTCTCGGGGTCGACCTCTGCTCTCCTGCCTGCACAAATTGCGATCGGCCAGAGAGGTAGGAGGAGAACCACCGTAAAACGGTGCCTCCCACCCCCAACCCCCCCAGCCGATGCAATAGGATACCATGGTCGATGGTATCGAGCCGCCGAGAGGTCTAATAGGACCAGGATGGAGGAACATCCCCCATCTCTGGCCCTCCAGAGATCATCTACCAACGCGACCAATGCCGTCTCGGTGCTATGCCCGGGCCGAAAGCCGGACTGGCGCGGATCTAGATAGTCAACTTCCTCCAGGTGACGGGGAAACTGTTGTGCCACCACACTCTCAACAACCTTCGCCAAGAAGGGAAGGTTGGAGACTGGACGGTAGTTGTTCAAAAGAGCTGGGTCCAAAGAGGGCTTCTTGAGGAGGGGCCTCACCATGGCCTCTTTTAGGGAGGCAGGCAAGGAACCCTCACTCAAGGATGCGTTGACAACCTCTTGGAGCCAGCCTCGTGTCACCTCCCAGGATGCCAGTACAAGCCAGGAGGGGCACGGGTCCAATAAACATGTGGTGGCTCGCAGTCGCCCACGTAGCCTGTCCATATCCTCGGAAGTAACGGAGTCAAACTCCTCCCAAACAAGATCTCTCTCGTGGCATCCCACTGGGCCATGAATGGGGGTTAGCTCACTCTGTATCTGGGCGGTTTTCTCCTGCAGAAAAATCACAAATTCCTCTGCTCTACCCTGTAGCGGGGCTTCCCGTTCCCTCTGCTGAAGGAGGGAGCGGGTCACCCTAAACAGGGCGGCAGGGCGGTTTTCTGCGGATGCTATGAGAGTGGCACAATGATGACGTTTGGCCACCCTCAGCGCCACAATGTAAGTCCGTAAATGGGCTCTTACCTGTGTCCGGTCAGATTCAGAGCGGCTAGCCCTCCATCTTCTCTCTAGGCATCTCTTGCGGCGTTTCATCACCCGCAGCTCCTCAGTGAACCAAGGAGCCAGGGTGGTTCGCCGCCGCGAGAGAGGCCGCAAGGGCGCGACCCGATCTAAGGCTCCCACGGCCGCACTATTCCATGCGGCCGTGAGGTCCTCCATCGGGGCGCGGGTCAGGGATACAGGAAATGGCCCAAGCGCTGTCTGGAACCCATCCGGGTCCATCAAGCGCCTGGGGCGGTACCAGATTGGTGACTCTGGTTCCGCCTCCCCGCGGAGGGGAGCAGCGGTCGGATGATCTCTGGAGGGCCAGAGATGGGGGTTGCTCCTCCATCCTGGTCCTATTAGACCTCTTGGCGGCTTTTGATACCATCAACCATGGTATCCTATTGCATCGACTGGAGGGGTTGGGGGTGAGGGGCACCGTTTTACAGTGGTTCTCCTTCTACCTCTCTGGTCGATCACAATTTGTGTTGGCAGGAGGGCAGAGTTCGACCTCGAAACCCCTCACATGTGGGGTGCCTCAGGGGTCGGTCCTCTCGCCGCTCCTGTTCAACACATATATGAAGCCGCTGGGCGAGATCATCCGTGGTTTTGGGGTAGAGTACCACCTCTACGCTGATTATACACAGCTGTATATATCTACCCCGAACCACCCCAACGATGCCGTCGAAGTGATGTCCCGGTGCCTGGAAGCCGTGCGGATCTGGATAGGAAGGAACAGACTCAGACTCAACCCGTCCAAGACCGAGTAGCTGTGGCTTCCGGCGTCCCAGTACAACCAGTTCACTCCATCACTGGCCATAGGGGGAGAACATCTAGCCCCTGTGGATGGGGCACGCAATCTGGGCATCCTCCTGGATACCCGGCTGTCTATGGAAGATCAAGTGACAGCCGTGGCCAGGGGGGCGTTTTACCAGGTTCGCCTCATACGCCAGTTGCGTCCCCTATTGGACCGGGATGCCCTTCGCAAGGTCACTCATGCCCTTGTGACATCCCGTCTAGACTACTGTAATGCTCTCTACATGGGGCTTCCCTTGAGGTGCACCCGGAGACTGCAGCTAGTCCAGAATGCGGCCGCGCGGGCAATTCTGGGTGCCCCTAGACATTTCCACGTAACACCGCTCCTGTGCGAGCTGCACTGGCTGCCTGTGGTCTTTCAGGTGCGCTTCAAGGTGCTGACCACCATCTTTAAAGCGCTCCATGGCACGGGACCTAACTATCTGCGAGATCGCATCCTACCCCATACATCCCTCCGACCAGGGGTGGGTTTCAAATTTTTTAGAACCTACTCTGTAGGTGTGGCCTATTTTGTGGGCGTGGCTTGGCAGTCATGTGACAGGTGGGAGTGGCCACCTTTTAAAATGTGGTGAAACTCATTTAACAATGCTCTTGCTTAGCAACCAAAATTTTGGACTCAATTGTGATGATAAATTCTTTCTTTCTTTCTTTCTTTCTTTCTTTCTTTCTTTCTTTCTTTCTTTCTTTCTTTCTTTCTTTCTTTCTTTCTTTCTTTCTTTCTTTCTTTCTTTCTTCCTTCCTTCCTTTTTTCCTTCCTTTCCTTTCCTTCCTGTTGGGTCACTGGCAGCGGTGGGCCAGATTTACTTCCAGGTACGCCGGTGGAACCCCCTCTCACCGGTTCTCTAAATTTCACCAACTGGTTCTCGCGAGTAGGTGCGAACCTGCAGAAACCCACCCCTGCCTCCGACCGATCCGCTCCCACAGAGAGGGACTTCTTCGGGTGCCGTCCACTAGGCAATGCCAGCGGGCGATGCCCAGGGGAAGGGCCTTCTCTGTGGCGGGCCCAGCTCTATGGAACAACCTACCCCCCGACCTCAGAACAACCACGGACCTCTGCGCCTTCCGACAAAAGCTCAAGACTTATCTTTTCCAACAGGCCGGCCTGGCCTAACCTACCTTCCAGCCTTTTTAGTCTGATCATCTAAATTATTTTAATTGGGGTTTTTAAGGGGTTAGTTTTTAGGATTTTAGCTTTTTAGCGCAGGGATAAATTGTTTAATTTGATTTTATATATTTATGATGTATCTATGTTTGTACGTTTTTAACTCCCCTGTGCACCGCCCCGAGTCCCTTCGGGGAGAGTGAGCGGTCTACAAATTAAATTTATTATTATTATTATTAAGACTTGTGGACTTCAACTCCCAGAATTTGGGTCTGCTGGCTGGAGAATTCTGGAAGTTGAAGTCTACAAATCTTAAAGTTGCCAAGTTTGGGAACCTCTGATCTACAGTAATATAGATTCACAGGATGTAATAAAAAAGGACAAGTTGGCAGCTGTACCTGGTTTGTATGTGCATTGCAGCCTTTGCAACCACCATCCTGATTGTTTTTTAAAAAAAACCACACTCTGTAGACACTCCTGACCTGATAACAGCTAATATAGATTATGGGTGATCAAAAAGAATTCTTATATTGGGAGTGATACTGAATAAATGGGTCTATGTCAAAGAGTTGGATCTAAAATCTCTTTCAACCTGACATATGAAGATAAAGAATAAAGGACAATTAGCTAGAGCTTATCAATGATATTAAATACTGTCTACCAATACAATCCAATATCCATTTTCTGACTAAGAATGCAAGAAGGTAGCTTCACTTTCCCTTCTCTGATAAAGGAAGTTGTGGATCACAAGGAAAACTGTACCTCCCTCTCTTTCCTGGCATATCTCCCATGGGAGGGTATGCAAAGGTCGTGTGCAGTTCAGGAAGGGTAGGAAGGGTGCGTAAAAGGTGCCACATGGATTTGGAAGGGCATGTGAGGATGCCGCACAGGTCAGGGTATGCAAGGTGCACAAGAGATGTTGCACAGATTGAGGAGAGTATGCTGGGGGAGAGTGAGTGACTGGCACAGCCTGAGCATATAGAGGCTGGGAAAGCTGGGTGGTGAGAGAGATGTATCCAGGCAACTTGCAACCTTCCCTCTCTGCTTCCCCATTGATGAAGTTTCCTGCCAAGTTCCCACAAGCAAAACTAGAAAAGTAATGGCAGTCATGACTGAGTTTATACTTCCTGATGACTTCTTCATTGACTTGTGGAAAGTCAGGGCATATAGGAAATAGCCATCAGTGGTGTGTTAACTGGTGCTGAAGCAACTACAACTTCCCCAATTTTTATTCCCATGGAAGTATATTAGCCCATTGAAGATACTTAGTTCAAAAATTGTTGCCCTATGGTGCACTGATGCATCCAACTGAAGATTACAAACAGACAAACATGACAGTTTTACCAGTGTACATATTCATTGATAGGAGATTTGTTGATTCTGGATACCATTTTAAGAGTTTGTGAGTGAGATGGTATCTAAATTTGATAAATAAATACAATTTTGTCCATTTTAGGTTGATAAAATTGGGTGTGTTGGAAAAGAATAACTAATTCTTGATTATTATTCAGAACTGCTGCAGTTGTCTTTTATAATGCTAAAATTAAGAGAGAGATAGAACATCCAGCATGGCTTTATTTGTTACCAAACTGATTTGACATCTAACATTTTCACTTGAGTTTCTTATTTATGAGGTATAAATGAAACACTCAATAATTAATGATAGGAGCCAGCTTCTCCCTGCGTGCTGTGGAGCTATAAGTATCCAGCAGCCTGCAGGAAGCTTGCCCTGTGGTTTTTGGCACATCAGGGGAGACAGCAATTTAGTTAATTTCCAACCAATCCATCATCTATTATCATTATTGGATCAAAGCAGATCCCACTGGCTCTTTGTCCGCTTTTTAAAAAAAGTATTTGTTTACTGAATGGATGTTGGCAATTCCTTGGAAGTACAGAAAGCATAGGAGTGTAGACAATTTTCTTCCCAGAAATGAAAAGCAGCATGCATGTATTTTAAAATTAAATACATATTGTATTATATTTACATACTGTATTGTATTATATTGTATATTAAATACAATATGCTATGGATGAATAGGATAGATCAATACAAATAAGAAGGACAGCGTTGCCTCTGCTAGACTAGTGGGTAGGTTGCCAAAAATCTCTTTCTTGTGTGGGGAGGATTTGTGTTTTTGTTTTGTATTACTTAAAGGTAGACAGAAATATCTATGTCGTCAGGAATTTTGCTTTGTCAGGCTTCTGAATCTCACAGAGGGTTTTATGCACATTAAAATCATGCGAGTAGAAGCTTGCTGTAAATGTCCCTGCTGAACCCATGGAAATTAGAGAGAGGATGGGTTGGTGTCTGCTAAACCACAGGTGTCTGCAGAGCAATTGGCAAGTCACAAAATATGCATGCATTGCAGTTAGGAATGGAGGCTTATATGCTGAATGTGATTTCTCACATAGGTTGTTTTTCCATCTGAATGAGGCCAGCTGGTATTTCAGTCTTGTCTCCTTGAGTTCTACTTATCTGCCTTTGTTCGATTTCACTGACTGCCCAATTTTTAAGATTACAGAATGAGGAAAAGATTCAATGGATTTTTCTATGAAAGCATGGACGGATGAATTAATGCAATGCTGCTGATGTCTGTCCATATTGTTTACAGCTTCATAGAGTGATCTACCTGTGTTTTAAATTACTTCATATAAACACCTTGTCTCTTAAATAAGTTACACAAAATTATTCTGGTAGCTATTCTGATTAAAAAAGAATTAAAGATAGGACACTAAATGAATATGTTTTTTCAAAAAATTCCCAATAAACAGAAAACCTTTTCCGTCCTTAAACAACACAAGTAATTTAGCATAGAGAAACAGGTAAGATGGTGGGTGAGGTTTTTTTTTTTTAAGTTTGCGTTTTATATCAATGAGATGGAATGGAAGCTGCTTCTGGCATCAATGGGAGCTTTCCACTAGAGTTAAACAGCAGCTGGGAGTGGAGAAAAGAACAATTGCCACAAAAGGGAGCATTTCTTCCCCCTTCATCATGCTCTCATCCCTACCATCACAGCTGTTATTAAGGTTGGAAAAATATTTGAGCAGCTCCTCACACCTTTTATTGTATAATTATATGTATTTTGGCCCTAAGATCAAATCAAGCTTCATCTAGTCCAGTTCAGTAGGCAACAGCTAGTTTATTAGTGAGTTGTCAGAATATCAATGCTTTACCAGTTCAGTGAAGTTGCACCACAAAAAAAGCAGCCTGGGGCACAAGGTTGATTCAGCTTTCCATTCTTCCGAGGTGGGTAAAATGAGGACCCAGATTGTTGGGGGCAATATGCTGACATTTGTGAACTGTTCAGAGAGTGCTATAAAGCAGTGGTTCCCCAACCTTTCAGGCGCCACAGAACTGCAGTAGCAGTGGCGACGGCGACGGTGGGGAGGCGATGACTTTGCACATACAACCTGTAGCTCCTGCACAGGCGCAAATTAAGCTTCATGCACTCACATGCCACTTGCATGGCCCAGTTCCCAACAGACTGTGGAGCAGTCCATGGCCCAGGAGGTAGGGATCCCTGCTGTAAAGCACTATGGGGGGAATATATAAGTCTAAATGCTCTTGCTCTTGCTCTTGCCACCTTCTTGGATAGTTTCAACATCCAGTCATCCTGTTTTTTAGTCAATTAAAAAAATGCATGGCAAGATACTTAATTTCTGTGCTATCCCCTTTCTATTTTTTTCACCTTATTCTTGCTGCTTTGAACATTGTTTTTTTTTCCTTGCTTGCTTCAGTGCTGAAAATAAACCAAGCAAGAAGAAAATGCAGTTCAAAGCATGATTTCCTTTGTTGTTTCACAACAAGTAGCAGGGCTTCCTGCTGCACTTATTTGGAGAAATTCTGGAGGAAAAATACAATGAAGAAACATAGAATTGAATGTCCCCCCCACTCCGTTCTCCCACTTCCATTCTAAAGAAACCTTTGGAAATAATTAGGGACCAATCACATTAGTTGCGGCGGAGAGAAGAGGTAATTAATCAGGCCAAAAGCAGCAGGAGGAACCTCGAAAAGAGAAAATAGTTTAAAAAAAAGATTATCTATGCCTGCAGACTTTCTTCTTTTAAGAAATTGGATTTTCTGCATGAGGAACATATGGTATAATTATTGAGAAATCAAAATCTAAAAGCATGAAGATAGCAATGTTATCTGCATATTCTATAAAATTTGAGTAAAGGGAGAATGGCCAATGCACATTAAATAAAGCATATGCAATACAATTTGAGTACAAGTTGTTTTATGCTCAAAAGAGCCAATTTGAACATTACATTCTGGAAACAAAATGTGTCTTGAGAGTTTGTTTTGCTCAGGAATCAATTCAATCTGCAATTGTTTCAAGTAGTGGTGGTTGGAAGATTATCTGGTCTCTGAATCTTGACATATTTTATTTTAAATGGCAGTGGTTGCTCAACTGTTAATTTTCCCATTAACCAGCATCCTTCAAGTATGTTTGTCAGGGAATTGATGTCTGGAAGTCGAATCATGGCAACTGGACTTCTGTTTTTGTTGGATCATAATATTTCACTGCTCGTCTGAAGAAGCTAATTGGATATGCAGTGAAATGGTTCGAGTCCAGTTGCCACAAGTCCACTTCCAGGCAATTCTACTTGGATTACTGAGATTCTTCATCGACAGGGAAATGATGAATTGTTGGAGCAATTCACATTCTCTAGGACAGTGATGGCTAACCTTTTTTGGCTCGCGTGCCAAAAGCGGGGGGAGTGCATGGGGGGTTGTACGTGGGCGTGCCACACCATAATGCCATGTGCATGACTCCCTGCTTTTGGCATGCTTTTTTCACCCTCCCCAGGCTCCAGAGGCCTTCTAGGGGCCTGGGGAGGGTGAAAACAGCATCCCCCCACACCTCCAGAGGCTTCAGGAGCTTCCCTGAAGCCTCCAGAAGGTGAAAAACGGCCTCAAAAGAAGGCCTAAATCAGCTGGCCAGCACACTCATGCACGCTGGAGCTGACAAGGCAACGCCTCGCGTGCCCTAAGAAATGGTTCCGCGTGCCACCTGTGGCACCCGTGCCATAAGTTTGCCATCACTGCTCTAGGACAAAGCTTCTTGGTTGGACATTCTTTGCCTGCTACTGGATGGAGACTAAGGGTTAGTACTCTTACTTACTAGGACTCCAGATCTCCAGACTATCAGGCTTTGCCTACTGCTACCAATATTCAGATATGGCTGGTGGTAAGAAATGAATGCTATCCCTTAAGCACAAACTTGCCTGTGTAACATATAGCCAATCATTGGCTCAGTGGAATAAATCATATCAGGACAAATTTCTAGTCCACGTCACCTAAGTCATGGAAATGACTATCAATGGAGGCTTGTGTGTTGTTCACACTGTATAGACACCCATCTGGTTTGCTTACAGATCTCTCTACTAAACTTTGTAACTGCTGTGAGAATCAGTTACAGTCCTCATATGCTCTCACCAACCTCCTTCCATGCTGCACTCATCTTCCCACATAGACAGTAATGATATTGGTGGATCCCAGTTTTCAATTTGACTGGGAGACAGACTGGGTTGATGCTGAATTGAACTCTATGGATGAGGTGGAGCAAGACGCAAACCACAGCCAAGACCTTAAAAGAGATATTTTACTTTTTCTAAACAACTTAGGGACACTGAAAGTGAGTTGGTGGCTAGACAAATGTAATAGATGATAGACAGACAGACAGACAGACAGACAGACAGACAGACAGACAGACAGACAGACAGACAGACAGACAGACAGACAGACAGATAAAGACAACTTGCTGCTTCAGAAAATTGCCTGACTTCCAGGAAGGTAATTGCAGTTGTAAAAGATTCTTTGCTTTGGGGATGTTGGACTTTAATATAGATGGTTTTGCATGGATGTGCATGCACACATACAAATAAACAATTTTTGTTAAATGTTAAGTGAGATTTTATGTATATGTAAAATGTATGTAAGGCACACGAGATGCATGCTATATTTATAAGATTATTTGAATGCATTTCAGGTTGGGACTACATGGTATGGAGGGGACATTACTTATGCTTAATGATGACCTTTGACAGAGCTTGACAGCTCTACTATCCTACAGATGCTACTATCCTGGCCCTCTTTGATCACCCAGCAGCTTGCAATTCACTGCCATCCTACTGGCTTATTGCAGAAGTGGGAATGAGGAACGTAGTTTTATGGTGGTTTTTCTCCTTGTCTGTAGCAGATTCCAATAGGTTCTGGTTGGGTGGCAATAATTGAGTTAGAAGCCCTTGATTTTTTAGGGTGCCTCAGAGCTTAATATGCTCTTCAATCCTATTGAACAATAATGATGGAAGAAGCCATCTTAGATTTGAGATCATATACAGTATTGGTATATTGATTATTGTCATCTGTACTTCTTGACTCTTATTCAACCACGATGCTGTCAGGATGTTATCCCAGTGCCTGGAGGTTGTAAGGTTCTAGATAGGGAGGAGCAAGCTTAAGCTCAACTATAGCCCAATCATGGCTGCTCCTGTCTATGGAGATTCTCAGTCATCCAGCTCATGGTTGTCCCAAAGGTGCTTTTTCAAGAGCCACCTGGACTTTCTGGTTTTCCTTTGAAAATGTTTTGCTTCTCATCCAAGAAGCTTCTTCAGCTCTGAAGAATGAGCTGAAGAAGTTTCTTGGATGAGAAGCAAAATGTCTTCAAAGAAAAACCAGAAAGTCCAGTTGCCTCTTGAAAAAGCATGTTTGGGACATGGCTAATCCTGCCAATACTAGGAACCTTCCTTCCTTTGACTTGATTGGTGTTTCTTTGCCCTGCTTGGGACTGATGCCCAGACTTCCTGGATTCTCAGTTTCTGCTCAAGAAGCAGGCAGAAGTCCTTTTTCACTGCCATCTTAGGAGAAGGTTTGGTAACATTTACTGATATAGCATGCTATATCAGCCAATATGGACAAGTCCTACCCCACCAAATGTTGTAGAAAATGTTGGCATTGATACCATATTCCATATTTCCATTATTCTCCATGTCTGGAATATATGAAACATTTCAAGTTTTTATTCTAAAAGAATAAGGTACATTTAAAGATCAGTTCTGTCATAATGCTGACAACTTAAGGTATTTTCCTTTGAACTCAAAACAAAACATGTTTTCCATTTTATGAACCTATATATTAAGCTTTATCAGGAAATGCTCCTCTCGCTACTTCTTTTTCAAACATATCCTACATATGTGAAAAATTATTACCCCTTCACTCTTCCAGCCTTGTTTTCAGTATTCTCATTTGTGTATTGGATCCAAAATCCTTTAATTTTCATTAAAATCCTACTTGTGGGAATCCCTGTCATTTAAAAAAGAAATCATAATTCTGTTATAAATGAAAAGATTTGCTCATTAAGGTATGTTTTGCTAGGCCCCAAAGCAAAAGTTGAGCAATTTAATCCATTATGAGTGCTGCTTTTTTAGCCAAGGATTGTACAGAACAGAGTATACTGCTTACCTCTCCCTCTTTGGAGGCTATACATTTTTCAGTGTAGAAGGCAAAAGCGAAAAACATGGGAGGGCTGTTATCACCCTGCCCTGCTTGGAAGAGTGGTGATCGGGGGGGTTACTCTTGGGCTGTGATGGAATAGATGGCCATTAGTCTGACCAGTAGACGTCCAGGGGCATTCTAATGAGAACAAGAACAACATATCCATTCTTTTCCCTAGCTAGAATTCAAAGTCAAGTGTCCTATTGATTTCATTTGAAGTCCTATTGATTTCAACTGAAGTTATTCAGGTATGTGGTAGGTCTCCCATCACAGCTATTTCCAGACAAATAAGCTTCTCACCATGCTATCAATCAAAAGGCCAAGCTTTTCTTTTCTTTTTTAAGATTGTCTATGGTAGGACAGGAAAAGGAATGTGAAGAACATAAGAGGGCTACAAAGCAAGAAGATACTACCTGGAGTTTTGATGAAGTTCTGTGAATGAAAAAGGTAACTGGCCAATAAAGGCACAATCTGGAATCCTCCTTTAAAAGCCATCACCTCCTTGTCAGCGGTGGGCCTATGTACCTTTCCCCTCACCCTTAATTTCCCAGAGCATTTCTTAGGCAGCAGATGGTGTAACAAAAGCAATGGATTGAGGGGTGGGCTCTTGACATTGGAGAACTAGCACCATGGACAAGGGCTAAAATCATTTAGTTCATAAATATTTAGATGATACAATAAGACATTTCCTTGGTTATGAGACATCTCTGTCACAAATATTAACTGCGACAGGTAAATGGATTTTAATTTTTATTAAAATCTATTTAAGGCAGCAACACATAAAAACTACTTGGATGTTTCAAGTACAGGTTCAGAGACTGCGGTCTATTGAAAATACTGCATTTGTGTAGGAAAAGAAGCAAAGATAGACAAAATAAAATTTAAAACCTGCCCAGTAGGGTAAATTGACATTTTTGATTTAAGGAGGCATTACAGAAAATTTATTTTATGTTCTTAGACTCATTTGTGCTTCAAAAACTATATTTGGAAGAAAAACTAGAAAGAGATGAGAAACAGGAGTATCATTTCCTGCTTCAGGGTTCACAGAAGAAAACCTGTTTTACTAAAGAGACCAAGGTAAAGGAGAAAAACAGGAGCCTTTGGGAGAGCCAAGGAGCTTACAAATAAACTGACCAATTGAAAGTACTTCTTATAAGAAACTTTGTTAAAGGAAGACATTTTTTCAACTTTTGAATAAGCTTCATGAAGATTTTGAGGCAAAAAGAGCCACTATAGATTGAACACAATACAGAATGAACATCTTAAGGTAATCATTCCTATTTAAAATACTGGGCTACAGTATTTTTTGTTTTTTATTTCCTCCTGGGGCTTTTATTTAGCAGTTTTAGGAGAGTTGTGTAATAGCAGGGTTTTTTTTAAAATATAAAAAGTCTGGAGGTTGATTAGCATCCAAATGCTGTGCTAATCTTTAAAGTGGTATTATTTTGCAAAGGCAATAAGAATACCAATGGGCTTTCATCCCAAACTGCTTTTCACATTCTGAGGCCATAACAACAAAGATCAGATAGAAATAGTTGATCTGTTGGATAAGACTTGAAAGGCCTGACTGAAATCCTAATCTCAGCCTTCTGGGTGCTTTTGGTCCAGTCATTCTCTCTCTCTTCTCTGATTATTACCCTTGACTTATAATTAAATCTAAAAAAATCCAATATATATTTCCTTATAGTCCTAGAAAAAAGTAGAATATAAATCTAATGATTTAATCAAATGAAACACTAATTTTCTAGAACAGGGGTGTTAAACTCACGTTGTCATGTGACTTATCATGTCTCCCCCCCCCTTTGCTAAACCAGCTGTGGGCGTGGCCAGCACGTGACACAACTGGCCTGTGGGCAACAAGTTTGACACCCATGTTCTAGAATGAAGGGATTATACTGCAACCACACATGCATGTTTGCACTTAAAAGCAATTACGAGGTTTTTCCATTGGAGTCTCTGCAATAAAAAGAAAATGTCCTTATAACTAGTCCAAAGGCTTACCAGTGAGGGTGGCTCTCGATGTGGCACCTGCCTTGCGTGGCACCAAAACTTCATGGTACTGCTCACCAGCCAGGGTGCTATATACTACTTTGAAGTTTTCCACTTCCGCTTCGCTATTGTCCCACTCAAGGTCTAGGCTGTCTGATGTCCGAGAGAGTATGCGTAAATTCTTTGGAGCATCAATTTCTGCATTAGAAAAAGAAAGCAAACGATACAATTCCTTTATAATCACACCAAATGTATCTCATATTATTAAGATGTGTTTGAAAATGCATTTCAAAAGCAATTCAGGTGGGCAGGTTATTTAGGTTTCATGCTCTTACTCTAGGAAGAGAGAATTTGAACCATAAACACAAAGGAATTGCTAATTATAAAATATCAACAATAGTAACAATAAGAACTATGTAATTGTGAAACATATTAAAGCAGGTGAAGAATTTCATGATCTTGTCTAATTAGAATTTGGAGAACATTGTTCAGCCAATCACCTAATTTATGTGCAATTACAGATATATGTTTCAGTTGTCAAATCTGCTACATTTAAAATAAAGTCAAATATGGAAAATCCAAGGAGTCAGAGTTTAAAATGAGATCAGTTTGCTTCAAATTAAAGCCTAGTTTAATTTTATGAAATAAAGGACTCTGTTATTAGAATTGATCCTGTACAGTCTTAAGCAACAAGAAATCTTTCTTAGCTTTTAAATTTAAAAATCGAATCTGAATGTGGATATGTGAACAGCATTCTTATCTCTCTGAGTTTTGTTGTTTCTGTTACATTTAAAAGGAGCATAATTCTAGATAGTATATGAAGCTGCACTAAGCTGAATCTTCCCTTTAGCTGCTTTGGTCCAGGACTATCTGCTGGGACAGACAGCAGCTCCTACCTTTGCATTCTGACATTTAAAAAAAGAAATACTATTGTTTGGCTCAGGGCTCTCTTAACACAGAGATACGTCCTCCTATCTCATATGAATGCACAAGGGACCTGAAACAATGACATTTCACATTTAAATATGCACCTGGTTGAAAGTGTCAGCCAAGCATGCTTTGCCTGTAACAATGGTTCTTAAACTGTTTGATCCAATTACCCTTTTCCTGGCCTCAAATAATGTCATTAACCTGCCCACTTATGTACACAAAAAACCAACTGTGGTTTTACCCAAGCGTCTTAGCAGTGGCAGTCCCAAATTGGATTGTTGACTCATAAACAAGCAATTACAAATTGCTGCAGGATATGCCCCAATTATCACCTAACTATAGGCAGAAAAACCAAATGCAAATTGCATACATAAATTTTTGTGTAGGTTTGGGTTCCTTTTCATCTGTGTACATTTTCATTGTGAAGTTGACAAGAATTCCTGGAACCTCAGTAAATGATATGCAGGGTCATTATCAGAACTGTATAAATTTGAGCCCAATCTGAATTGCAAATAGCAGAAAGAAGAGAAACAGAAGCAGGAATAAAAGGTCAGGAGGCTTTAAAGATGCACAGAAAAGAGTTACAGATTAAAGCTACAGGTGAAATTCTATATCCAGGCTAGATATATCTAGCTTCTATATCCAGGCTTCTATATCCAGGCTGGAAATTCTATATCCAGGCTTCCATCTAGAGGGAAGCATTCCTGTGTGAGATTTACACCTAAGATGGACTGGATGTGGTAGCTGCATTTCATTTTATTAAAAATACCAGAGGTTAAATTTGACTTCAGTGAGGTTTTAGTTTTGCTGACTTGTCTTAGTCCACACCAAAAGAAAGGTCTTCCGTAATTTTAAGAAAAGTGAGTTAAGATGTGGAGGTCTTCCTGTTGAAATTGGTGTGGTATGAGTTTCCCATGATATAATCAAGGATTTACAAATATAAGGAATTTCAGTGCATCTCAGTGTTATTGCCTTCAGTCTGTTGTGAGAAAAACATCCCCTCAAGGTACAAAATGTTTCAAAAATAGCAACTTCTTACCACCTTGTATGTCCGGGCTTGTCCCACCTCCCAAATCATAAGATCCAAGCAGATAAAAAGCAGAAATGCAAAAATACTGGAATGCCAGGTTAGAAGTTAAAAGGCAATAGAGTTTTGCTATGCACAGAATCATGTGGAAATACTAGCATTTTTAAACAAAATGTGGAAGAGAAAATGATCTGCATTTAGGCCTAAGAGGGGATAGTAGCATAGTATAATCTTTATTGTCATTGTACTTATTTACAATGAAATTGGATGGACTGGGCATTCAATTGCTAGCTAATATACAAGCACTGATTGATAGTTCTTTATGCACTGTTATTGACCAAGAAGTGCAAGTGCTCATTGACCAGCAGTTCTCTGTGAAATTTGACTTGAAAACATATTGTATGCTTAAAACATCCTGATACCCAAATAAATCTAAAAATAGTCATGGATCAAAAAAAAGCTTGGCTCATCCTCAGGTATATTTTAAATTGAATTCACTGTGGTTTGAAGATGGAAAAGTTAGCGGTCTAGAAGAATTGTAGCTATCTTTGAAATAAATTAATCACAGCCATCCTTATGGAAGAATAATTGACCCAAATGTATCATTTTGTGGTATCCTTCCCTAACATTCTGATGGTTGCCATGCCACATTCTGGCTACTGAAAGCAAAAGAAGAACATTTTGCACTGTGTGAAACAAGAGTAGCAAATACATCATGCAATGGTTTTGCTACTTTATTTATCTTTTTGATTATGACATCTCACCAAAGAAAGTCTAGGAATGAAAAACTCAGCAAATCGATAAATGCACATCCCCCTTTCTCTTAAGTACAGTCAGCACAATATTATCATAGAGATGATACAAAGCTCTAGTATCCATCTGAAATCTTTATGACAGGCAATAGCTAAGCCATAAAACAGTTCCAAGCTCTGCTTTCCATTTCCCCCTTTATGGAGTTGTAAATTAAACCTGCTAGCTGACTATGGTGTTGACTAAAAAAAAAACCCTGTTCTAAGTTCTTGAATATGATACTAGAATGTACAATACATTTATTACGAAGTTGGTCAGAGTTCTCAGTGTAATGCTTGTCTTTCAACCCAATATTTTATCCTCATTCCCTACGATTGCTTTGTAAGCTGGTTTCTTTTGGAATTAATGATTTTTAATTTTACTTTATTTTCCTAACTGAAATGGTTGACAGGATGGTGTTTCTCTGCTGTTATGATGAAAGAGGGAGGACCAAAAGGAGACTATTCAGTAAGTGCCAAAGTACTTAGCATGCCTGTAGAATAATGATGCCACATGCCTGCGAGCTGAGCCTGCTTTTGCCTACAGTTTCTCATTGGCTCTTTATGGAGCATTCATTGATGCAGACTCCCAACTGAACAAACTGTGCTCACTTTTCTGGTAAGAGCAAAGATTCCCCTTAGTAGAAAGGGAAGGCTGCAGATGGGTTGGCAAAGGAGATAGCCTTAAAAATGTTCAGTGACAAGAAAGTGGAAAAAAGAAAGTTGGAAATGGAGTTGAAAGATGGAAGAGAATGTAGATTTAGACATGTTAAGATGGATGGTTGGTTTCAGTCCAGAAACAGGCTAGTGATCCTTACAAGGATCAGGCAATATTTGCACGGATCAAAGCTCATTAGTTTTTTCAGGAAGAGGAAGAGGTTGAAAAATGAGAAAAGAAATGAACTCTAAAGTTATAATTCTCAAAAGATCATCCACTGGATCAAAGCCAATTGCAAATAATACTGTAAGTTATTTCTGAACCTAGAATTAAGAGTAGGCAGAGACAGAACTGAAGTTAACAAATGTTAACCTTGTATTCACACGCAGATACTTACATATAAAGTTGAATAGAGATGAAAGTTGGAATTCAGAAAAAAATCTTACTTACACTTGCAAATGTACTTGCAAAGTAATTTAAGTGAGCTATTAAATTAAGCGAGTAATTTCATGTAAGAAAGCAAACTGCTTTTTTTATTCAGTAGTTGGAATAAAAGGGGAGAAAAGCTGGAATGCTGTTTCACACTGCCTCTTTAAGACAAAAGCTTTGGAGCCGTAGGCCTATCCTGTGACAGTCTGCCTTCTTAAGGACATGCTTTTATGATTTTAATCTATTTATTCCAAGATCTCAGGCACAGGTGGATTTTGATAAGCCTGAAGATTTTTTAGGTAGAAATGCTAGCATTTTTTCTCAGATTCTTCTAAATGCAAAGAATATACCATAACACCAAGCTATGACTCTTCTTCTACTGTCCTGAGGGAGAAAGCATAGGGCCAGCATTGAAATACTCAACTAATGCTTGGTCTTACCTGTTATGAAATTGGTGATTGCAGCATCACTCTCATTAGCACCACGGACAGCAGAGATAGAGACTTCATATTGGGAGCCAGGTCGTAAAGCTTGCATGGAATACTGCCTCAGTGGAGGCTGCAATCGGAAAGTGGACTTTCCCCCTTCTTCATTCTCTAGGCCATATTTCAGTAGAATATAGTCCACTTTAGCCCGGGGTGGAGACCATTCAACGAAGGCCACAGTGTCAGAGACATCACGGACCAAAATCTGGGTTGGCCCATCAATTACTGGAGGCAGGAAGTACGTGAACAAAGAGAAAAGAAGAAATTAGTTACTTTGATCACAGGGACAAAAAAATATATCTACATTTATGGCTGAGTGAAAACCCCTTATAAACATTTTGCATGAAACAGAAAAATGCATTTATAATTTGTGGTTTTGATGATTAGAAAGAAAAGATAACTGAAAAGCTATTACCAATAGCTGTTTGTGGTAATCATAGAGTAAGAGATACTTTTGTAATTGTACTTATACATGCCTCAAAGGAAATCAGAAGTTTCTTCTATTTTTATCTTTTGTATTCTTTGTTTCTTTGTTTCTTTGTTTCTTTCTTTCTTTGTTTCTTTCTTTCTTTGTTTCTTTCTTTCTTTCTTTCTTTCTTTCTTTCTTTCTTTCTTTCTTTCTTTCTTTCTTTCTTTCTTTCTTTCTTTCTCTTTCTTTCTCTCTCTCTCTCTCTCTCTCTCTTTCCTTCCTTCCTTCCTTCCTTTCTTCACTCTTGCTTTTTTCTTTCTTTCTTTCCTACTTCTGCTCTTTATTAATATGTATTAGTTTTTAAAACTGTATATATATAGTTTTAATATAAATTATATATTACATATATGTTACAGTTGAAATAAGGTCTTTTGAATATTAGAAGAAGCAATCTATATTCATTGACAAGTTTATTTCCAGAGAAACCGCACTAGGGTAAAAGGAAAAAAAAAAGAGCAGTGACAATCTTGCACATTTTTATTTGGTGTTTAAATGGTTCAGAGAATGTATATCCAGATAGATTTATATTATTATTATTCTGTGGTTAATCTTTGGTGAGATTCACAGCCTTTGGGGCTGGTTGGTAGCTCAACAGCTTGAGTCCTAACCAAGGACCTAGGAACTGTTAAGATAACATCGAAGGATATAAACTGTTCCAAGTAGGGTGGTTTTTTGTAGAGTCAGAATGTTCAAATCCAGTAAATTTAGAATTTCTAAATAGCGAGGTAGCCCTTTAGGTATTGCTCCAAGGGCTCCAATTACAATTGGTACAACACACAATTACTTTTTCCACAGTCGCTCAACTTCAATTTGCAAGTCCTGGTACTTTGTGATTTTTTTCTTGCTGTTTATTTTCAATTTGTGCATCACCAGGTATTGCAATGTCAATGAACCATACTTTTTTCTTTTCAACTATTGTTATGTCAGGTGTGTTATAGGCCAAGTGCCTGTCAGTCTGAATTCTGAAGTCCCACAAGATCTTGACTTTCTTATTCTCTAAAACTTTCAAAACCTAATGTTCCCAGTGGATTTCCTGTACTCAAATCCAAACTTCTGCCACAATTTCCAGTGAATGATTTTAGCAACTCGGTCATGGCGTTGTAGGTAGTCAGTTTGTGAAATTTTGCTGTAACCACTGATCAGGTGGTCGACTGTCTCATCTTTCTCATTATAAAGGCAACATTTGTTAAAGAATTCCATGTGAAATTGTTACTGTCTTCTAATAGTTACAAGGGATTTAAAAAAAAACAACTGTGTAGATTGAGGTTGAGGCAAAAGGCATCAACTATTTGTTAGATGCATCCATTAGAACTTAGAATTTCACGTACAATAAGGAGGCCAACTTATATATAGAAAGACCCAGTTTGTCTAGTGGTTAAGGCACCAGGCTAGAAAGCAGGAAACTATGAGTTCAAATCCTGCCTTAGCTATGAAAAACAACTGAGTGACTTTGGGTCACTCATTCTTTCTCACCCAATCCACCATGCAGAATTGTTGTTGTAGGACAGGGGTGTCAAACTGGTGGCGCGCGGGCCAGATAAGTCATATGCAGGCCACGCCCACCAGCTCTGTGAATAGAAAACACATTGCAAAACATCATGTGACACTAACACTAAAGACACTTGAGATGTCAATATGAGGCATTCCTCTAAAAAAATAGTTTCTATGAGTCTTTTTTCACTCAAGTTGCACAGTATCCCTGGAAAGTCCTGTCACAACTCCTGAAGGCATGTTGCTGGTTTTGTCTTGACAGCAAGCATACTTTAAGCTCCTTTATTCTTACTCATACTCATAAGTATTACTCATAAGTCAGGGTCAAAGCCCAAAGGAAAATAAAGGGAACGAGACCAATGATTACTCTATCAGCTCTTCTATTGTCATAGCAAGGGATGGCTTTGCTTATGAACCATTAGGCAGAAAAGTCTCTTAAACCAGTTGAAATGGATAATTGCTTCATGTGGCCTATAGATGTCATTGGTAAGCTACATCCTATAAGCAGTTTTCAAATACTGCTATATCTGTAAAGGGGAAAATGTTTGTGTGCAATAAATGTCTGTATGTATTTGCTGACATGATGAAAGAATAACTATGGTGTCCATCAGAATTGCACATTAATATTTAGCATCTTCTCTTTTCTTTAAAGGAATACCTCCTTGTGTTGTGCAATAGCTGGCATACATATTTTTGCCTGGATCAAGAGTTCATTAAGTCTTTATAATTAGCTTTGTTGATGCATCCTGTGTTGAACCTATTTGCATGGTTTTCTTCTCCCACTCCCCAAAATAGATTTTGCTAAGTGAAGATATGTAATAAGGAACATTTCGAGACAAATGAAATCCTTGCTTCCTAGGGGAGAAGCTGTTTAATCTTATTGTTGAGCTATCCATTCCAGTAAAACGGTTCCAACAATGCTTCTACAGGTGTTTCTCGTGTCCCACAAATAGAGTACGAAGGAGAAAACAAAAGTCTTTTTTATCACTGCATTTATTATTTAGAAGTATATTATTCCTAAACATGACGATTCTTCTTGAAGCAAATTACTTTTTAAATAGTCTTATCCCATCAGGAAAGAAGATTGATATTAATTCACAAGCTTACATAAAAAAGTTGGTTAGGGTTACTTACAGGTTGAAACGCTGGCTGAAGTGGGTGAACTTCGGGCTTGTTCCTTGAGAGCTACAACATTAACTGTATACTCTTCACCTGGTTTCAGGCCAGTCTGATTGAAGGTTGTCATACTACTGGGAAGTTGAGCAATCACACCCCCTTCATTGTCCTATAGACATTAAAAAAACTGATTCAAAGTTAAATAAACTTTGAATTGTCTCCTAGGGCATTGAACATCATGTTGCTGTGCCCTAAAATTTACTTCCCTTCTCTGCAAAGAAAGAGAAACATCTATGCCCCAGCAAATTGGGAGCTATAGTGAATTTACTGTAGTGCAGTGAAAGGTTGGCAGTCATGAAATGGCAGTCTGTAGCAGTATAGATTCTAATAATGTATGGCATCTACAACCTTCGGGTGTTCTTTCCTTTTTTAAAACACAAAAGAGCATATACGATCAGTATGAATAAATATAAAAAGTGGAGAAATGTGTATAGGAAAGTATATACTTTTGCTAATAAATGAAAATATGGTAAGAATGGATGTTTTTTCAATTTGGAGGGGAAAAGGCAATTGCTCCAATTTTAATAAATCATAAAGTGAGTATTTACTTAGAGTTGGACCAAATTGCCTATATCTGGGATAAATATATAGAGTATATATGCAGGATGGAGGAATATACAGTAGAAACTGTAATGTGTGAAAAGGAAAGGAAAAAAGAGAGGGAAGGAGAAATAGAAAATTGAGAAAATGAATAATCTTTTGTGTGACTGAGAAATCTTTTGCTGATATTTTGTCTGTGTTTGAGAATGAATTACTGTCCCTCAGATAGATGGATGAATTGTTGTGCTTGTAGGTACGTTTATGCTATTGTAAACGCAATACATATCTGGCTGAATTTTCAGTATTTCCTGCAGCATTGCTTATATGCTCAATGTTTTCCTGCCTCCACTAAGACTTAAAAATAGGTAATCTTTTAAAAACATACAAAAGTGATTGTTAGTACATTCCAATCCCCCATAAACCAAGATTTACATGAATAATTTTATACTTTTGTTATCCAAACTTAATACTTAAATTGTGAAGACTGTTACAGAAGTAGAAACTAAAACAATTTCTATAAATTACCTTCAATCCATGAAACAGAGTGGAGGCAGAAGAACAGTTACCATATAACTTTTATTAATCATTTTAAATATGATTTCATTAAAATGATATAGCAAACTATTAAAGAAATAAAAGTAGCACCTGTTCTGTAAGTTCCAGCAAATTAGTAGCTGGTGAGCTGCAGGTTCAATCCTTTCATAACATATGGTATTTGTGTGAAAAATTCCTTGTATGTCTAATCACACTTGGCCACTTAAAATATTCAGTTCAAAATATTTATTCAGCTATGAGTGACAATGTAGTAGTATAAAATAATTATACATAATTATATGCATACCATATTTTTCGGAGTATAAGATGCACTGGAGTATAAGACGCACCCAGGTTTTGAAGAGGCAATTTTTTTAAAAAAGTAGATAAGTAGATAGAGGGATAGAGAGGGAGAGAAAGAGAGAGAAATACAGTAGGTAGGTAGGTAGGGAGAGAGAGAGAGTAGGTAGGTAGGTAGGTGGGGGGGGAGAGAGAAATACAGTAGGTAGGTAGGGAGACAGAGTGTGTAGTTAGGTAGGTAGTTGGTAAAGGGATAGGGGGAGAGAGAGAGAAATTCAGTAGGTAGGTAAGTAGGGAGAGAGTGTGTGTAGATAGATAAGTAGGTAGAGTGATAGAGAGAGAAAGAAATAGAGAGAGAGAAAAAAATACAGTAGATAGGTAGGGGGAGAGAGAGAGTAGGTAAATAGGTCGATAGAGGGGAGAGAGAGAGAAATACAGTAGGTAGGTAGGGAGAGAGAGCGTGTAGATAGGTAGATAGATAGAGGGATAGAGAGAGAAATAGAGAGAGAGAAATACAGTAGATAGGTAGGAAGAGAGAGAGAGAGAGTAGGTAGGTAGGTAGGTAGGTAGGTAGGTAGGTAGATGTTTCCAGGTGTATTTACTCATGTGCTGGAGAAGGAAATCACTGGCCACCTTTGGAACAAATCTTTGTTTCTGCAGGCACAGTACTTGACCAATGTAATTCTCATCAACTACTCTAACTAAACAGCTTTCTGAAAGGGGGGAAAAACCCTTTTTGCACTGTGCAAACCTCCCCCAAACGGCCTGTTTTTCACGAAAATGGGCCCTTTTTTTTCAAATAAAAGGCATGAACAGCCTTGGAGGGGGGGAGGGGCAAAACAAGGAAAAACAGCCCATTTTGTGTGTGAAAAGGGGCCATTTTTTGGTTAAAAAATAGCATGCATACCCTTATGAAGACTTATAGAGTGCTGCTGAGGGCTGGGGGGGAGCAAAAACACCCTGTTTTTTGCTCATTTCTACCCTCCCCAGCCCCCAGGAGCTCTCTGGAAGTCTCCATAAGGGTATGCGTGTGGCCATTTTGGTGAAGGGGGTGGGGTTTCAGGAGGCAAAAAATGCTGTATTCAATGTATAAGACGCACACAGATTTTCAGCCTCTTTTTAGAGGATAAAAGGTGCATCTTATACTCTGAAAAATACGGTAGTTGTTTCTATGTAAATACATCATAAATTAGAAAGCAGAGTAATTCTGACTTTCACTATATTATATACATGCAATAATGTAATAATCAAAAAAGCTTCTGCCTTTTTCATGGAGCAGGGGGTTTATAACTACAGTCAGCAGCAAACTACAACCAGAGCATCAATCCTGTGATCTTCACTCTACGGTGTGACATCAGCAAAAGGTGGCCTGCTTTATGCATATCAGCTTCTTCCATTGCTTGCTGATTTTTTTAAAAATTTCTTCTGCCTTTGGTTGATTTGAAAAACACTGACTTTGACTCACTCTCTCTTAACTTTGTCAGCCAAGTATTTCAACTCAAATGCTACTGCCTATCTCTTTAAGGCTCTAAAGAGCCTTTGGTCCAGAGAAGGGTATATAACAAAGCAATATCTCATGTGGTCATGTGAAGAAGAACAAAGAGGAAAAAAAGAGAGTTGGATACAGGATCCAAGCAGAGGAAAAATCACATAAGCCAGATGAAATCCATTCTAAGGAGATGCTCTACTGCAGGGGTGTCAAACTCGAATCGTCACCGCATCGTCATGTGACATATTGGGACTCCCCCCCCTTTGTTAAACTAGGCTGGGCTGGGTCCAGTATGTAACATATCTGGGCTGCAGGCTGCAAGTTTGACATCCCTGCTCTACTGTATTAATCCTGTCCAAAGACAGAACCAAGGCTAGTTCTATTGAGGATAATTCTAGAAAGAAGGATCTATTAACAAACAACAAAGTCAAATTTCTGCTTTAATTCAGGAATGTGTGAATAAATCGATAATGCAGACATCAGTGGAAAAGGAATATTGTTGGGTAAATGTATCAATAAAGGGAAGTTCCAAAAGGATAATCAAGAAAATCCCTGTGACACTAAGAGCTCTAAGACCAAACAGTGTTGCTTCCAATTTACATTATTAAGAGTCACTACTCTATGAAACTTTCTGTTGCAACTTTATTCCTTATGTTGCTCTTTATAAAGCATCTTCAATTTGATGGTTAGTGTCCCTCAGTCTCTTTTCCTAAGCAAGTTACCTATATTGGACTATGAAGAACTAAGCCTTATAGCTCTTGTATGCAGATTTAGCAGATTTCTCTTTTCCATTTTCTCTTTCAAGCAGATGTTTTCCCCTCAATCAGAAACTTAACTCAAAATTCTACTGTTAGAACCATTAAAAGTGGGATCCAATTTCACAGGTGTTTTGGATGTTACTTTGGCAAAAACATCCTTATGGTCATGAACAGATTGTAACTAGGTAAGACATAACTCTAATGATTTTCAGCACCACATTGTAATTGGTTTATTCTCCTTAATGATAGGCTGTCCCTGAGCAATATCCCATCATGCATGCAGGCGGAGAAAAGCATTAAGGCATCAACCACCTGAATTGAAGTCGGGAAAATCGCTCACATCTACCAGTTCAGTAACATTTTCTCTGATAGGGATCATGGCCTCTCTATCACTTTCTAATCTGTACTCTAAGCCTTCTAAATGCCCCTTTGAACCTGTATTCAAGCTTAAATGTTACTGCTGAACCTTGAAAGCTTTAACTATTTCAATGTCAACTGAATGTAAGTTGAATAAGGTTGCTCTATTCCTGATAATGTATGCCCACCCTCAATAAATTGCATATTAAAATTAAAGTTTCTCCTGGGTCTTTGTTCACTTTTTTAATTTTTTGTCTTCCCTCTAGCGCTGCCCATATGTTCCCCCAGCCTATATACCAGAGGTTCCCAAACTTGGCAACTTTAAGACTTGTGGACTTCAACTCCTAGAATTCTCCAGCCAGCTCTGCTTAGAGCTCCAGCCAGCTCTGCTTAGAGCTCCACCCAGCTCAGCTCAGTCTTAAAGTTGCCAAGTTTGGGAACCTCTGCTATATACCAAAGATAACATAACATGAGATTTCTCCACAAGTTTGGATAACAACTACTTCTATGAAAGGACATCTCCAAAGGCAAGACAGCTACCTTGGGGATGAAGCTGATCTCCCAACCATCAAAGGAGAAGGCGAAGGGTTCCCATTCCATCTCAACAGTGGTCTCTGTGATAGTTTTGAACTGCAGTCCTCGTGGAGTAGAGAGTTCTGAAATACAGAGATGCAGATAGAGATGGGGAATACAATCTTTCTGTAGTTCAGGCTTAACTATCCTCCTCACCACATACTCAAATGTCTATTTTCCATTGTCCAAAGTACATAACTTGGAGACATCCTGCTTCAATAAAACAATTAGAACCCTTATACTGTGCACTTATAACCCCAGGGAGGGACTGGTGGAAACAAGACAAAGAAAAGTATCTCTCTACTTCTTGAAAGAACTCTACTAATTGAAAGAATCCAAGTTATTGAAAACTGGAGCAGTTTTGTGAACAGTGGGGAGATTTTCCCCAGGGGTAACACTTCAGCATGAAGCAAGGATATTTGCAGAAGATTAATTATGTCCACAATGATATCCCGAACAAGCTCTATGGGTCAGTGATGCACTAATGCAAAAGTTAGTTGCATAATCAAGATAATGAAGACGAAAGAGGCTAACTGATTTCCATATGTTTCTTTCCAAGCTATGCTTGTTTCTTCAGTAGTAGCAGGTTTTCATGAATGCATGAGGAGCCTGGCTTTGCTAATGACAAATCCATTTGGCAGAGTGCCACAGCCCCTCCTGACCGAAAGCTCAGAATATTCATAATTGTCAGCTCCAAGCTGCAATTGCCTGTAATTCATACTTCTAAATTTTCATGATATCTTTATGATATCATAGCCAGAAAGTGTTAATCTATATGTAGGAATGGAAGCTATTTGTTTTTAATCAAGTGAATTGAATAGATGTCAGTTGAGACATTTTCTCTTGCCTATCGTCATTTTAATACAAGAAACTCAGTGAGAAAAACATTGGAAAGAGTTTATGAATGCTGCAGGCAGCACCAATAAAACTGTGTGTATGTGTGTGCATTACTTTCCTTGTGGTTCACCCACTGAAAGATGAATTTCATCATGATATTTAAGATCGACTGATTTACAATTATCTTAAATCATCTCCCTTTCCCTACAATGGCATAATTTTAAAACATGTTAGCTAAAGATTGCAAACTTTTTAATCACCCCATATCCTTAGCAGTCGCTTGATATATTAACTGAGCTTACTTCTGTGATATGAAAACTTCAATCCCTCTAATTCAAGTTGCTACCATACTCATACAACAGTGGTGGGTTTGTACTGATTTTACTACTGGTTTGCTTCTGTGTGCTCTCTCTCTCTCTCGCATGTGATGCTTCTACGCATGCACAGAAGCATCCGGGCAGGTGGGTAAGTCTCCCGACGCTGCCACTACTGGTTCGGCCAATACAGGCTGAACCAGGCCGAACCAGGAGCAACCCACCTCTGCCATATAAACAGCCCAGGTTATCCCCCCACCCCAACCTTAATGGACTTTAATTCCCAAGCACTGCTGTAACCCAAAATTTGTGAGCAGATATGATCTGAGATGAAACAGACCAGTGGTGGGTTCTGGATTCCATTCCAACCAGTATGGTTGGAATGGGCCTGGCAGCGTCCATGTGGATGCGTGCAGTGTGAGCGCACACATGCACAGCATGTGCATGTGTCTTGGCACTTATCGAGCCTCTGCAACACTCCAGCTGCTCAGCGGAGCATTGTGTAGGCACTGTACACACTGCGTACGTGTGTTGAAGCGCTGAAGACTTAAAAGAGTGGTAAGGAGCGAGGGCAGGCGGGTGGGCCCTCTGGAGCACTGTACCGGAACGGTATCCGGTGCTCCGGGCAGGCTCCGGTACACCCATACCGGGATCTACTGCCTGAAACCCACCACTGCAACAGACCTCATTATGCAAGGATGCTAATGTTGTTTCCAATAGATTTCCAACATCTGATTGACTTTTTAAATTACTAACTCAGTATTCCTGGAGAATGAAACAATTGTAATGGGACTTGGATTCCAATGATTTTGAAAATCACATGAATATTGGTGTTGTCTCTCAGAGTTGAAACTTTTCAGTTAATCCTGATAAGGATTGCCATACCTTGATTTGTGCTTTATAATGCAATACCTCTCTGCTAAGATTCAGATTGGTTTGATAATATTATTTGCCTTTCTCAGCTCCCCTTTTTGGACATCAGTCCTCCATCAACTAATTTTTCTTCCAAACAGAGCAATTCATTGTTTGTACAGAATTCTGCTGTTTTGTCTTCATGAAGCTTATGGGTCCAAGGGAAGCCAACCTATTCATAGACCTATGAGGTTTGCTACACAGTAAATTCCTGGAGATATTAACTTCATATACCCTTCCCAAGGTAGCTAGCCATATAAGAGTTGTGGCATATTCCGCTGAGTGTTGCTTCCTTTGATTCACACTGCCTGCTGTGGGATACCCCTGAAGTCATACCTGTTGCTGCAAGTAGAAAAAACCCCTAGTTTATTATAAATTGGGGAAGGACTAAATGGATACCTTACATTGTGTAACATCACAGAACTTTCAGTTTCTCAGTCTTTGATTGAGTCTGACTGACCTGTGCATTCTGAAGCTTATATTTGTTCCACATTCCTCCCCACCATCCCAAAGTGGCTTTCTTATAGTCAAAGCAAGTATTGCAGTTCTGTGACGTGAATTTATATTAGTTTGGCCTTCACTGGTTGATTGGAATCAGAGCATAATCTGTCCCACAAACACTACACAGCAAAGTCAGCCTATAATTAGGGAGAGTGGCAGCTGTTTCAACTAACAAATGTGAGGGTTAGGGAACAACATCAGCAGAAGACTTGGAGGACAAAGCTATGTGCAGCAAGCAGCCTGGTTTGGTTTGGCCACCCTAAATTAACCTGCTGTTGGCAGCTGTAGAAATTGTTGCCATTGTCAGCTTGGTTGGATTCTGTAAGCTATCATTTTTTGCCAGGCAGCAAAATATCTCAATTAGTCCACTTTAATAGGTAGAGCATGACTGTTCCAAGCTTGTACTGTCCAGGTTCCACTTGGATTTAAATAAATCATTTTGTGAGGATACATATAAATACTCAGCATGAGCAAGGGTGCATGAATATTTTCTGGAACCAAAGAATTTGTGAAACCAATTTTTCCAGTATGTTCAGTGGACTCAGTTACATCATACAACATATATCTGACAGATTTTATGGGACCAGCCCCCTTGGGCTTATTCAACATATCTACCAAGCAATGTATAGCAAGGAACTAGGGCAAGCAGTTGTAATAAGGGAAGAAAACCAAAATTCTTATTGGAGATGTGATATAGAAATTTGGAAATCCCAGGGACCCAATAATAACTGAGATGTTGACTTTGCTGGTCATTTTACCAAGCTCTTTTAATTTCTTTTGTATTTTTACAGATGTGTTTTCTGAATGAAATTTTTCCATATTGATTTCGTTAAGATATTTTGAAACTGACTTCAAATCACTAAATGTTATTATAATCTTCAGCTATAATTAATAAACAGAACTGCCTAGAACAGGGGTGGGCAACCTTTGCAACTTTAAGTCTGAAGGACTTCAGCTCCCAGAATTCTCCAGCCAGCAAAGCTGGTTGGAGAATTCTGGGAGCTGAAGTCCTTCAGACTTAAAGTTGCAAAGGTTGCCCACCCCGGCCTAGAATGTGTTTCGTTCTCTCAAAGCAGAACAGAACAATTGCTCCTTTGCTGCAGAGGAAGCAGGCTTCCCCAACAATCATTCCATAGGAGCGCATCGTATCTGCAACCCATAACCTTCAAACAGATACTTTTTTTGTGTTTTCATCTTCAACCTTTTTAAACCCAGGAAAAGGGATGTCCTTAAAAACCTCTTTTTAAAAACTTCTCTCAATTGTGAAACCCGGAATAGCAATTCAGGGTGCAGAATTACTGGAGAATACTTACGGGTGGCTACCTTGACTCCAACAGGGGCACTGAGCACTTCACTGATAACAGCATAGATGCTGATGTTGTATGTCAGGCCTGGCTCCAACTCCTTCAGAGTGACAGTGCTCCAGTCACCTGGCACCCGCTGCTGGAGCTGCAAGCCCCCTGGCACAGCTGGTTGGTAGGAAATGACATATTCAGTCACAGCCATTGGGCCATCCCATTCCAGGTCAATTGATTGGTCTCTGACTGCAGCCACTTGCAGACTCTCGGGAGGAGCAACTGGAGGTGGGGAGGAGAGAGAGAAGGAGACAATTTTCAAATGTGATTCACCTGTCTCCTCAAACTACTCTTTGACATCTGTTTCCCCTTTGCCCAACTCACTGAGATTCTGATACTGAGCACCTTACTTTGGGAGTATGTTCTATTGAATTCAATGGAAAACATTTCCAAGTCAAATGGCAACATTATTTGTACATGTTCCTACAACCAATGTGGATTTGCCTTCATCTTTATATTTAATGGGGCCACCATAATTCCTCTTCTCTGATGAAATCTCTTGATGGTATTGTCTTTGCAAGGAGATTTTATTTTGTTAAATATTCACTTAGATATCGATTAAACAAATGCCTTGCACAAAGCAGACTCAAGCCTTAGTTAAAGTTAAGTATCAGTGTGGCGTTTGTATTTCCTGCTCATGGGGAGACCTTTCAGGTAGGCCTTGGGAAAGCCTATTTTTAATTCATAGCTTATATTGTATCTTGCCATAGAAATATTTTTCTGATTGTCAGGTCTGCCTCTAACGATAACCAAGAAAGAATCCACTCAACTCCATTTATAAGAATTAAGAGTACTTTTACTGATTATGAAAAGATAGCAGTGAGGTAAAGCAAGGTCTGAGACCCAAGTGTGCGAAATTATACCTATCAATATGTGTCCAACCCCCTTTCCCCAATAACCCCCACCCCATTGTCCAATGCACAATCCCCTTAGATGTCAAGTGGGTTGCATCTCCATGAGCATCATCAAGATGGTATGTAAGACCGTTGACCTTGACCACCGCATGGCTCCAGCCAGGGGTATGCAAAGCAGATGGTGAAAACATACTCCCTTCTCTAAATCACCCTCCTGCACCATACAGTCCCATTCCCAATTACCAGCTCCCTCCCCGTTTCAATGGCAGCCGAAGCAAGCAACAAAGCAGAGGCTGACACTGACAGACAATCCATTCAGGTCCAAATAAAAGTCCCATAAGTTGTGTTTCTTCTTTGCACGGTATTCTTTTGGGGTGGCTTTGAGTTTAACCCACAATGCCATTCTCCATTGCCATGCTCTTTCCAGCATTCCGCTTGTTATATGCATATGTGCAGCATTTTTGCACGGATATTTTCTTTTACATAGTATAAGATATAAACATTCCAGGATTTCAAAATATTACAGCTACATCAGTTTATGACTAGTTCTGTTTCTGTCTCTGTCTTTCATTGTTTGTGGCACTTTGGAAAGCGAGCTATGCTGCCTTGGCAGTCCTTGTTCATATCTTTCAATTTGTTAAGGGTGCAAAGGAGCTTCATACGGTAAGATGTGCTTGCACACACAATTCCCTATCCAGATTCAGATTCAAATAAAATGATAATAACTGATCTTTAAAAGCTATTTTTGGTAGCTATGAAGATTAGAAACATGCCTTTTTAAAGTGAAAGTTCAGAATTTGGGGAATCTAAATATAAATGTGGGACAGTTGCCAAGCCCCCAATCACAATAACGTGATTTCAGGCATGCTGTGACAAATGTAAGTGTGGTCATAAGTCTCTTTTTCAGTGCAATCATAATTGCTAAATGAATGGTCATTAAGTGAATGCTAATAGTATAAAGTATAGTAGCGTTAGAAGGAAGGAAGCTCTTTGGAATTAAGTAAGAAGCCTTCTACTCATCGAGTATTCTTGTGTGTGAAAGTGCCAGTGCTAAGAGAGAGATCAGATAGCATATTGTGAAGGCTATTTGCTAGGATATGGAATAAGTAGAATTGAAATTTCCATGTCTTTGTATTATTTAACTTGTCAGCTTGTACATGAAGTGTGTTGAGGCTTTATTTTCAACTTATACGGAACAGGTCAAACGCATGGCTGAGGCTGTAAAATTGATACAGAAAAAAAGCTTGCTTAGCCAAAAAGGCTTTGTCTCTATATTTAGGAGATATGCAAATATATGTAAGTTCTCTTTATTTTAGAAATCATTTAGTACAATAAGGATTAACTTTAATAAGCAGAGGGCATTTGAGAATAATAACTGCCTGCGCAGTCAGCTGTAAACAATAATACAGAAGAGGTTGCCTTTCATGATTCTACCTCACTGGTGAAGGAAGAAAAATATCAACATGTCAGAGTCAATATAGAAACACACCCAAGCCTTTTAATTAGCCAGAGGAAATTACTTCTATCACATTAGCTGCTAAACCCTTGACTGTGCTTTTTTTGTTTGATGATGGCATTGTTTAGTATATTCTTATTTCCCTTTGGGGTGAGGCGCTGGGGACAATAAGGCAAATTTAGTTCATAAGGAAAAAAACAAACATCTAGGGTAACTGACATGAATATGGATAGGGATGAGATTTTTTGGAAGCCTTTGAAGCTCTTGTTGGCATCTTCAGGCTGTGATAGCAGCCTTGGCTTCTATTATTCCAACTGGAGTGGGTGAAATGAAAACATGGAGTGAAGTGATAAGAAGGAACTTTCCACTCTATTTCTTAAGTACTGTAGCAATCCTATACCATTTGCCATAAAGTCTAGTAGTAAACTCAATGGAAATTGCTTAGACTAAACAGACATATCATTGTACTTATAGCCCCTACCTCTGTTTCAACAATAACAATAGCTTTCTCAGTATTCTTTATATACAGGTAATAACTGGCTTGGAAACCAAACAGCTGTTGTGTTGTAGCAACCCAATTTGCAGAAATCAGGTCGTGAAGCTTGTTGTTACTGTATAATTTGTAGATAGCTGCACTACTGCCCTTAAAAGCAAGAAACCAGTAAATAATTCCAATGACTGAACTCCCATGTCTTTGCTTTCATGGTGCATCTAGCCTTGGGACTTCTGCAACAAGCATGGATTGAGAAGAATGGAGTCTACTCCACACAGTTGGTCCAAACTCTCCAGAACATTGGATGGTAGAAAGAGGGACTCAGCTCATTTTGACTTGCTAATCTTCTATGCATAAAAGGTGTATTTGTAAGGACACTTGTCAATCATGTGAGTGCCACAAGCATCTCAAACATTGAACCGTTCACTGAGAATATCAAGCCACTCATTGGAGGAATTCCCTTTGGGAACAACATATAACAAAATAATATATTTGGATGAATGAGGCCTCTGTTCCTACTGCTGCCAATAAGGGATAGCAGTTCTCCAGCCAGTCTATATGAAAACAAAAGAGATGCCTCAAACATGTCATCTCACAAATGTAAAGACTGTATGATTTGTGGGAATGACCAGGGATATGATCTTTAGATTCATAGATAATGATTTAAATTACTTATATGTAGAGCTTCTGGCAGATGATGGGCTACACCGCACAAGAATCAGGAATCAGGAAGAACATTTTTGGAAAACAAATGATTCATCTTATCCAAAGGGCTTTAAACTAAATCTGGAAGGGGAGGGAGACCAATCTTTAGGACCTAATCCCAAGCATTAACCTCAAAATATTGTGTAGTGAGAAAGAAAAGGAACCCATGTACAAAACAGGAGACATAGGAAGCAAATGCAGGGTCATCAAGAAGGAGTCAGATGCTTATACACTAACATTAACAGATCAAGGGGAACTCATCAAATTTGCAGATGATGTCAAGTGGGAGGAATAGCCTCAAGATAGCCTCAAGATATAGAAGGATCTTGACAGACTTGAACACTGGGTCCTATCCAACCAAGGGCAATTCAGTGGTGAGAAAAGTGAGGTCTTGGCAAGAAAAACCAAAATGCACAGGTATAGAAGAGGGGGTACATAGCTAAACAGTTGTGTCTGTGAAAGGGATCACTTAAAAATGAGTCAGCAGTCTGCTGCAGCTGCCAAAAAAGCCAATGCAGGTCTAGGCTGTGTCAAGGATAGCATCAAGATCACAAGAAATACCTCTCTATACTGAACTATAGTACCTCTCTATACTGCACAGTGAGCCCACGCTTCTTCCAGTTCTGGTCACCACCATATAAAAATGATGCTGAGGCCCTAGAAAGAGTGCAGTGAAGAAGAACAAAGATGATAAGGGATTGCAGGCTAAATCCTATGATGAGAAGTTAAGGGAACTGGGTATGTCTAGTCTAAGAAAGAGAAGGACTAGGGGTGACATGATAGCTGTTTTCCAGTACTTGAGGGGTTGTCACAAAGAACAGGAGATCAACCCATTATCCAAAGCACCTGAGGGTAGGGCAGGAGTAATGGATGAAAGATTATCAAAGAGAGTGCCAACCTGAATGGCTTCAGTGGAATGGCTTGCCTTCAGAAATTATAGGTGTGCCCCATCACTGGATATTTTCAAGAAAAGGCTGGACTGCCATTTCTCTGGAATGATATAAGGTCTTCTGCTTGAGAAGATGGTTGGACTAGAAGACCTTCTAGGTCCATTCCAACTCTGTTTTCCTCTGCAAAAAGGAAAGAGGCAGACTTCTGGAAAATGTTAGCAGGAAAGATTCTGTTTCTGGTCATTGCCTCTTTTGCTTCACTCCCTTTGGACAATTCATTTAGCAAGATGAAATTGCCTTGAGTTAGGAGGGAGTGGTCTCTCCCAAGAACTCTTCTCACCCTTATTAAGCTTACTATTTGAAATGAGAAATGTGAAACAGCACTTTTCTCCTATTGTTTAAATAGCCTTCTCCTCGAAGCAAAAGTAGAACAGCACTTTGGATAACAGCTCTCCTGCTCTTTTGGGGGAAAAAGGAAGAGAGGGGAGAGAGAGAGAGAGAGAGAGAGAAAGAGAGAGAGGGAAGGAGGGAGGGAGAAAGGGAGAAAGGGAGGGGAGGGCACTGTATTGCTTAACTGATGAATGGCAGAAATTATCCAACAACCAAAGTGTTTAGTCCTGGGCTTGAAGTGCTGCCTGAGCTTATCATACCAAATGCCAAGAGTTGGTCATGCAGCAGCTAAAACCTTCTTGTTGCTGCAAGTTCTAAAACATAAAAAACAAACTAAGGAAAATGCATCCCAGATCTGAGTTGTCTTCTGAAACCAAAAAGTTTGCTACTTCCCATGGCATCTCTACAGGAAGCTAGAACATGTAAGATTCTTCCAAAAACGCCTGTTCAATGTTAGCACTTCTGACCCGCTTAGTAATCCTTGCTGATTATCAGAAATACAGGGACAGATTAGAAGTGGATTTAATGCCCTTAAAGGTTGGAATAAAAATCCTTTGTTCTTCTACAACTGTTCTATCATAGATATTTATGATTCATTTATTTATTACATGTCACATTACAGTAATCTACAGGGTTTCTTGGTGATTAACAATTAAAGAGAGATAATGATTTTAATGTCCACAAAAACAAAACTAATTAAGTTAAATAAAAATTAAAAATGAAGCAACAACAATTAAAACAATAAACATCCTATCCTCCAGAAGGGCTCCGTTTTCATTAGTTTCTGGAAGATGTTCAAAAAACTGCTAGTCAAATTTCTAAAGGGAGTTATTCCACAGGACCGAGGCCATAACTAAAAAAACAGCATTTCTGTGTTTTACACCCAATTGCCTCTTGAAAATGGGAAACACTAGCAGTTTTTCCTGGGAAGAATAAATCAAAGAGATTAATTTTGGGGAAAGTTGATTTGGCAAGTACCCGCATGTCCAGCCATGCAGGACTTTATAGGTGAAAGCATTTTGGATTGTATCCAAAAGCTCACTGGCAATTAATGCAATTTTCACAGCTCATGGCAACAAGTGCCAGTTAGCAAGCAGGTTAACAAGCATTTTGCACCAGCTACGATATTCAAGTGGTCTTCAAAGACAGCTAGATTATTTTGAAGGTAAGATCCAGTGACCTGCTGCAAATATGATTAGAGGTTGTGCTGGAGGTTCTGGGAATCATGGATTGCTGCTCTTTCCTCTGGTCACCTGCCAGCATCTCCTGAAGTCCTTGTTATTGTCATTGCTTGCCCTCTTTATTAACATTTTGTTTCTGGCTTCCTTTCCTACCCTCTGTCTCTCCCCTCCTCTGATTTTGCTAGCAGCTTCTTTCTAGACTTTCAATAAAGTAGAACAGAGAAGAGCAAAGCCATCAGCCCTTTGAGATAGGCTAGGTCAAGAAATAGATGCAAGTCATACTAAACAAATTCATGATGGGATTATTGGAGTTACATGCTTCCTTCTATCTCTAGAGTATTAAACCCTTGTCCCTCTCCTTAATGGCTCATTTCTTCCTTCCACCACCTCATGGCACTTTCATACCTTGCACAAGGTCAGCTTGATTCTTTTTTTAAACAAGAGTAGAAATTTACTATTTTATATAGAAAAGAAGAAGGGCGTAATAATAGTATTTACATATTTCGTTGACAGTATTTGAGAACAGCAGGTCTCCACTATTTTATTGGCGGAAGAGTGGGCATATTTGCATAATTCTGCATTAGTATTTTTATGCTCCTTTTAAAAATATATGTGCTTGAGATGTCTAAAAATGACAAATGAAATTTGCTAGCGGTCCTTTGAGGTTTATATTTATCCATTATCTTACATTCTAACATACCTGCTGAACAATCCCGTCCTTGGTAACCTTCCTCGCAAGAGCACAGGCCTTCTTGGCAGAAACCACGCCCACTGCAAGCGTTGAGGCACCTCAGCTGCCCACAGTCTTCCCCTACGTAGCCCTCTTGGCAGATGCAAGTCCCATTGGCACAGACTCCCTTCCCCGAGCAGTCCTCTGGGCATCTGATCTCGTTACAGTCTTCTCCGGCAAAGCCTTCTTCACAGATACATTCTCCATCCACACAGAGTCCTCGGGAGCTGCAGTCAGTTGGGCAACGTGCCTCGGAGCAATCCTCCCCACTATAATCGCTGTCGCAAACACACTGGCCATCAATGCACACACCCCGGCTAGAGCAGCCGAGGGGACAGAGAGGCTCAGAGCAATTCTTCCCAGCCCAGCCTTCATCGCAGATGCACCCACAAGTTTCCAGGCTAAAGTTACCATGACTGCCGCAATGGGGGAGGTAATCCAGCTGCCCTGGAATTGTAAAAATAATTATTAGTGCTATATCCTTGGCACACTTCAGACCTTCTTAATAATGAATAAAGACCACATCAACTCAGCTCAAAGTGAGATATATTGGGATATCTTTAACAACTGCAATCGATGCCTCTATTAAATTCATAGTCCCTCCTCCCCTTTGGCCCCCAAAATGTGATTGGCTACTTCTCTCCATTTAGAATCCCCCACAGTGATTCTAATGAAGTGTTGGAGTAAGGAATAAACATGGCAAATAATTCTACATTTTCCTGGCATTAATGGAAGAAGGAGTTTCCTTAATAAAGGCAAGGAATGAGAAAGACAATGAGAGAATGACAGATGCCTGCAATGATATTGACCCAGCCATCACTGGACTAGGGCTTTGAGATTTCTAAGAACATCTGGGTTGATTAGGTAAAGTTGCCAATCCTGGAAACCATTTAATGAAACATTACAAATAAGTATGGAACGCTATTGTCCCTGACAATACTTAGGTGCTAGAGGTCTTGGGAAATACAGTTATTCAAATGTTATCATGCCATGCTATGGATCTTTCGGAATATTTCCCAAACTCCATGGAATTTAAAACACAGCATCTGCAAAGGCCACAAAACAAGAAGGGGTTTCAAGTGTTGCAAAATACTTTGCAGATTGCTCATGCTCTGATCCCTCCCTCCCTCTCCCCCAATAAATAGTTGAAAGTTTTAATGCAACAGAGTTGTAAGCTAGACAGGTTTATATTTTGACCCAGGTAATACCTGTCTTGGAGCATCACAAAGAGAAAGTAGATAATATATATACGGTATATATGGCAGAGCATGTTTTGATATTTTTAAGGCTTTCTGTTATCTACTTTCTCTTTATGATGCTCCAAGACTGTATTACCTGGCTCAGAATATAAACCTGTCTATCTTACAACTCTGTTGCATTAAAACTTTCAACTATTTATTGGAACTTTTTCCTCCTGGTATTGATTTTCCAAGCATATCTCACAGTTTTTTTGTTTGAGCGGCATCGTCTCGGGTGCTAAGAAGCCCAAGCATTGTGATTCTTCATGATGTTTGTGTTCTTCGAATAGATGCCAGGTGGCCTAGAAGCTCCATATCCAGCGGGTGTTTCTGCCACCAGATGGTCACTCATGGGCACTCTGAATAGCATCCATCACGGGGAAAAGTGGCCCCGAGACATACAATTTACAGGCCACTTAATGTCCTGGTGTCTGCAGGATGGCAACATTTAACATGCTGCTGCATCAAATAAATGGGAAAAGAGAAGTTAAGGAATTGGCTACAGGGGAGATTGGGAAAATCCTGGCAGGTGAAAAGTATTTCTTCTATACCAAAAGCCAAAGAGATTCTTCCCCATTCCCAGCAAGTTGCAATTCTGATAAATTCAATCCACAGTTGCGATAACAGAGGTTCCTCCTCCTACAACCATATATTGGTGGTATTAATATCAAGTTTAGATGTGATAATTTGGGAGATGGGGTAGAAGGGGTGGCAATAAAATGTATATAGATAGTCCTAGACTTACGACCACAATTAAGCCCAAAATTTATGTTGTTAAATGAGAAATTTGTTAAACGAGTTTCCTTCCCATTTTACAACTTTTCTTCTACATTTGTTAAGTGAATCAGTGCAATTGTTAAATTAGTAACATGGCTGTGAAGTGAATCTGGCTTCCCCCTTGGCTTTGCTTGGCAGAAGTTGGGAAAGGTCACATGACTCCTTGGACACTGCAAATGATTGTAAATGTAAGCCAGTTGTCAAGCATCTGAATGTAAATCACGTGACCATAGGGAGAGTGCAATGGTCATAAGAGTGAAAAATGGTCATAAGACACTTTCTTCAGTGCCATTGTAACTTTGTATGGTCAGTAAACAAACTGTTGTAAGTCGAGGACTATCTGCATTTTTGAGATTTTATTATGAACACTACCCCCCGTTCCGTCCCCCCGTCCCCCGTCGTGTGGGAGATCTTTTAATAAAAATTGAAAATTGTTTTCCTCCTAACTTTGGATAGCTATAGATCAGGGATGTCCAAACTTGGCAACTTTAAGACTTGTGGACTTCAACTCCCAGAATTCCCCAGCCAGCTATGCTGGCTGGGGAATTCTGGGAGTTGAAGTCCACAAGTCTTAAAGTTGCCAAGTTTGGACATCCCTGCTATAGATCAATTATCATTCTTGATGGATACTTTGCATAAGGACTCCATCAGAACAAACTTGTACTTGAGGGGGGAGGAGTTATCAAAGGTTTCATTAAAATCCTCCAGCTTTCTCCCCCCCCCCCACCCCAATTTTGGCTCAAATCTAAATCCTCAATCCCATACTTAATCAAAATTAAAAATATCCACAAACATTTAGAATAAATCACAAGTAGACAAGTCTTTGGTTCTGTGGTGGCCACCATGAGCCTTAAGGAGGTCCTCCCACTTTTTACTGCCAGCAGGAGAAGAACATCTGAAAGAATTTTACATAGAAAAAAAAAGAAGGGGGGGACGGGACATGAAAACATCCTAATATATTTTTGGATAGATTTTTAACTTGAGTTTGCATACTCTCTAATATTTCAAAGAACATCCTCCTTCTAAGAACCTTTGCTGGAGCAATCCACTCTTATGCACAGGATATTTATTGTCATTCCAAAGGCTTAATTCTACCCTGGTGCCTCAGCATGCATGTCCTGGTTTGTATGTACAATCTCACTATAAACATTTAATGATGCAATGTCCAATTTTGCAATGGAAATGCTTATATTAATTAAAGACTTTTAGTTTATTTATTTATTTTAATTTCTATGGTCGCTCTTCTTACCAACGTGATTCTAGGCAACAACTCAAGACTTAGAGCCTGAGGGTTTTACTGCACCTATAGAGCCTTTGCGTATTGCATAATGCCTATCACACAAGAATCCTATGGCGCAGTGGTTAGAATGAAGTATTGCAATCTAATTCTACTGACTGCCAGGAGTTTGATTCTCAAGGTTGACTTCCTTGCATCCTTCCAAGGTTGGTAAAATGAGGAGCCAGATTGTGGGGGTAATATGCTGACACTGTAAACTTCTCAGAGAGTGCTGTAAAGCACTATAGAGCGGTATAATAAGTCTAAGTGCTAATGCTCTAATGTCATCATTAAAACAGCAATAATACTCTGCAAAATGATAAAAACTGTACTTCTTCTTCATACCATCAAAACCACCATTTACTATTTGGTATATATCTATGAGTGCACAATAGTGAAATTATTGCAAATGGTAACTTTCAACAAAATTGGAAGAGTCATTTGCCAAAGATAGGTAGAAGAATTGTCCTTAAAAGAGATGGGACATACTGCCAAACTGTGAGCCCATCATGATTTAACAGCCCCCCCCCCCCATGGTTTCTAATCTGAGAATTTGCACAACTGAAATGCTACTCATGGCAAATTGCTTCCTGCTGCTCAGTCAATTCTGGCAAACAGCAAGAATCTACATGTGATAAAGAAAAGATGCAACTGTTGGATCCAGCTTCTCAACTTTATATTACATGGTGAGACGGAGAAAAAAAAAAGTAGGTTGACAGCTGACGACATAGGACAACATATTTCAGTATTGTTTCATCCCTTAACAAATATTCTCCTCCCACGCAGAAGGAAGGAGAAGATGATGTGCGGGAAGGAAACATACATTATCCCCCTTTCTTCTTCCTAACAGGTTCACGTCTAAAATACTGCTGATTCTTTTACTGTACTATGTGTTTTGGGGGTGTGGTGTAAGTGAATGAGAGAGAAAGAAGTCTCTTTTATCTTCTTCTTCCTAATCCCACTGCATACTGAACAGCAGAGAACAGTTTTAATAGAACTTCCTTATCTGGGTTGCCAAAATTCAAAACTCTGGATGACATTAGATAGTAGGGGAAAGCTGCAGCAATCTATCTTTGTTGTTGCTTTCTAGTTGTCACCTACATTTTTGTAGTCCATATTCAGTAGGCTGAGCCTTGGTGCACACTCTCTTCCTCAACATCCATCTGGAGGTATGTAGTCCTCGTATCTTGCTTTTGTGGTACAATTTCCTCTCCCCACAATTTTCCTTCTTTCTTTCTGCTCCCAGCTATTTTTTTTACCTTTCATTTCCATAGTTCAATTACTCCGATATTCTGTGGGCTTCAAGGTTAATTGATCTTTGAGTGATTTGTTTGACAGATCTAATTTTCTTAAATCTTTTTCTCCTCACAAACACATTACTGTGTACCAGGAATCCTCTGGAATTGCAAAACTGCTATCTTGTTTTTCTTCCCTACTACAAGGAAGTTTCTTCACTCCCATTATAGAACTTTCTCCCTTGCTTGCTTTAATGCTCTACCATTGGAAGCAAAGCCTAAAAGCATCTACATTTCAGAGCAAATTGTCAGTGTGACATTCAAACAGCAGAGTCTCTAGCTGAGACATTTCTACACTGGCTTTTCAAAGGTAGTCCATACTTTCACCTAATAACCCCCCTTGCATTTTATAGACTTTATAGATTACATTCAATTCTGTTTTTAAACTTGATTTGCTTTAAATATTTTCCCCCCGGATAATCTGAACTTATATTAAAAAAGAAACTAAACCTCCACAAGTTTGAGTCTTGTTTGGCTTTTGAAGGAACAAATGGGGTCTGAAATAGAAGATTGGAACATAAACAACTCAATTAAAACACTAGTTTTTCTTATCAATCACTTCCTGGTAAGGAAAATAACTCCAAGGACCTCATTAGAGGCCTTGCTCTGAATGTATCTATATCTTGAGCCTAACTGAATGATTATTTGAGGTGAGTGGGCAATCCAGCAGGTGGTTCCATATTGTGAAATGTCTTCTTAGGAAAGTTCACTTAGTCTTAGCATCTTCCCTTTTTGCTCTTTCAGGGCACAACCAAACATATTTATTCACTCAAATGTTTTAACGTATGTGCCTCCACATTGTGTCAGTTATAACATAACACTCTGGGGATATATTTTTGAATGATAGTTTTAGATATCTTCGTTTATCGAGTTTTAATGGTTGATCTTAGTCTTTTAAAGAGTTGGTGTTTCTGCAGTTGCCATTCATACTAAGTGCATATATAAAATGATTTTATAGATCTTACTCTTTTATTGTTAAGTTCAGGCTATAGCTATATGATTGATTGAAGACTAGCTCAGTTGTACCGCTTAAGCTACTCCTCATGGGGGAAATTAAACAAATTTAATAGAACTGGAAATAGAACTTCTCTTTTGTTTGTTTTTCCTGCCAACCTCCTGTTGCCCAGAGGCCTTTGGCCGTAGATAAATATTCCTTGGTGTTCCGTTTGGGATTCCTAAGTTTAACCCTTTAAGATCAATGCATGTTTGGGAGGAGATGGCTCTCTGGAATGTCTCATCCATTGCTTCCTCCCTTTTGAACTACGCTTTCTAAATATAGGAAGGATAGCTCTATAGTCTTATTGCACAGATGCTCTCCTTCAGGATATTACTATAAATTGCTAAGGCCAAGTTCTTCACTCCATTTCCATTTCCCCTGTGTTTTCAGTTGAAGTCTTAACCTTCCTTGTCTCAGTTTCTTTCAGGTTCTTTCAGAGGTACTGTCCGGCCTCTCTTGTCTCAGCTGTGTTCAGCGTCAGAATCACAGCTTCTGTCTCATTTCTGATTTTTAGACTCCAGATGCCCATTATTATTCCTTTCTTCCCTCAGTGCACTGGAAAAGACTCAATTTCTCAATCTAAATGAAAGCTGGAAGCATTGAATACGAGAGAATTGCTGGAGTCAATATTTAAAGAGAAACCCATGAAGGGCATTTGCTGATGGCCTGGTAATAATGTTGGAAGATCCTCCAGAAGAAGTGGAAAAACTAAAGGATTTAGTGATGTTAGTTGGTTTTAAAATTAAGAAACAAAAGACAAAGATGTTAACAAAGAATGGAAATGGAAAATGAAAGAATTTTTCTTGCTGGGATTAAGGGACAGTCAATTAGAAAAGAGCCATGGAAGTTTATTCTTAAATACAATGACTGCTACAAGATTATTATACCAGCAAAAATGGAAAGACTTTGAAAAACACACAAGGGAGGAATGGTTGGTGAAGATGACAGAACTAGCAGAGAGGGCAATGTAAACTTATTTGATAAAAAAAGATCAACAACTGTATTTATCAGTGATGTGAAACACCTTGGACTTTTTGCTGAAAAAAAGAGAAAAATGGAACTTGTGATTTATTGATTTGAAGATTAGAAAGGGTAGTTTATGGAAAAAAAGGAAATTATGATGTAACCTTAAAGAGAGGGGGTGAAATATAAATGCATTTATACCTTCAGTCAAAAAGAACAGAAGCCACTTCTTTATAATTTTTTTCATTTTTGTTTCTTTTTTATTTTCTTTCTTCTTACTCATTCTTGTTTTATTTTCTTTGTCTCTTTTCTAATATCTGCATTGTTTTTATCTTTTTAAGAATCTCTTCAATAAAAGTATATATTTATATATATATATTTGTTTTCGTAGGTTTTCACGGGTATAGGTATGTAGATTTTGGTTTATTCGGGTCTTTTCCCGTGTAAAATTTTAAAAAAAAATTTTTTTTTTCATTTGCAAAAGGCAGAAGCCAAAGCCTGATGATGATGGGGGTGATCCCATCGAAACGTTGCAAAAACACCTTTAATTTTACACGGGAAAAGACCCGAATAAACCAAAATCTACATATATATATATATATATATATATATATATATATATGTTTTCGTAGATTTTCACGGGTATAGGTATGTAGATTTTGGTTTATTCGGGTCTTTTCCCGTGTAAAATTAAAGGTGTACCTTTAATACCTTTAATTTTACACGGGAAAAGACCCGAATAAACCAAAATCTACATATATATATATATATATATATATATATATATATATATATATATATATATATATATATATATATATATATATATATATATATATGTATATATATATATGCTTACCAGGGTGTTGTGACACACACACACACACATACATACATACAGTGCACTATATATATAGTACTTCTTTCTTTGATGACATTTTCTCCTATCTAGCATATTTTTTGTGTGCTACAATGTTTTCCCAAAAATAAGACAGGGTCTTATATTTTTTTGACCCATGAAATATGGTCTTGAGCTTATTAGAGGAGGAGGGCTTATTATTTTTCAGGTGCAGGAAGCAGCAAGCCCACCAGCCCCACCCACTCCATCCCACCATCTGCTTGCCTGCGGCCACAATGACCCAAGTTCTCCTTGCATCCTGGCCTTTGGCTGTCCTTGCTTGCTGGCCACGGAACAGCTGACTGTGCTGCTCAGGCCTCGTGGGAAGGGGGATCTTCCTGGCAGAATGAACAAATGAACATACACACACACACACACACTCCCCCTCCAAGGCAGCCACACCCCTTCACTAACTTGCTTTCTAGCTTTATTCTCTGCTCCACGTGCAGGACAAGAAAAGTAGACTGTGTGCCTATGGTAAAAAAAAAATACCAGAAAATACCTTCCAAGTTCTCGCAAAAAAACAAAAAAAATCTTGTGAAATTGGAAGTAGTCCCACAAACTACCTTTCTTGCCCTGCACGTGGCAGTGGAGAATGGAGCAGGAAAGCAGGATAGTGGGGGGATGTGGCTGCCTTGGGAGGGGAGGTAGGGATCTCTCTCTCACACCCACACCCACAAACCATTCTTTCCTTGGGAGCTCTGCACAGACGCAGAGAAGGCTTGGATAGAGCATTTGGGGGATGTGTGTCTGGGCTGAGATCCCAAGGAAAGAACGATTGCCAGGAAAAGGGGAGGGGATTTTGCCTCTTATCCTGTTCTGAGTCTGTGCTGAGCTTCAGAACAGGGTAAGAGGAAGGAAAATTTCCCCTCCACGTTTTTCAAGCTGTTCGCAAAAATGCCTCATTCCAACCCTTCAATCCTGCAATCCTGGAATATACTGAAGGCTCGAAATGGGACATTTTTGCAATATTCCTGCCTCTCCCCCTGTTCTGAAGGTCAGCACAGACTGAAAACAGGATAAGAGACAAATTCCTCCCTCCCACATGTCTTCAATCCTGCAATCCTGGATAATGTGAAGGCTTGGAATGTGGCGTTTTGCAAACCTCTTAAAAATGGGGAGGGGGGATTTCATCTCTTATTCTGTTCTCAGTCTGTGCTGACCTTCAGAACAGGGGGAGAGGCAGGAATATCCCCCCCCCCAGGAATATGCAAGTGAGAAGCAACCTCCTGTAGGCATTAAAATCCATACACTTGGGACATCGGACGAAGCCCTGCAAGGAGACGCTGCTGCTGAAGTGCAGGAAACCCACCCACCTGCAGATCGTTCTTTCAAAGAGGAGTTTCACCAGGATGAAGAGGTGGCTGAAGGCGGCGTTTGTGTCACTTTCATCCTGGTGAAACTCCTCTTTGAAAGGGCAATCTGCAGATTTCCTGCACCTTGGCAGCAGCGTCTCCTCACAGGGCTTCTTCCAATGTCCCAGGTGTATTGATTTCCATGCCTTCTTTTCCTGTTCTGTGGATAGAATTGCGAGCTGTGACTGTCACCGTTAGGTAAGGAGGGTATGAGGCATTTGGGTTGTGTTGCTTGGCCTCCGGCTTCTTTTGCAGTTGCAATTGGCTGCAAAAGCAACCACTGTTTGCTGGAGGCAGAGGCTTGAGAAGCACCCACGAATCAGCTGTTTTGTGAATGGAGCAGCTGATCCGATTAAGGGGCCAAGAAGTCCTGAGGTGATCGGCGAAAGGAAGGGCTGCCCCCTGTTCTGGCTAAAGCCACCCTTCAGTAGGGCTTATTTTCAGGGGAGGGTTTATACTTTTTGCCCACCACGAAAATCTGGCATGGTCTTAGTTTCAGGACATGTATTTTCGGAGAAACACAGTACCTATTCTTTTTGGAACTAAGATTCATTATGCCAACAGCTCTCCTCAATAACATCTTAGTACAATGGCCTGCTGTTTCTTTGGTTTTGAAGAAGAGATTTGTAGAGTTGACCAAGTAAACCATGTCTTTTGAATGACTAAACTGACAGGTTTCCAATGAATTCCACAAAGATTTGCCATTTGCTATTCAGAAAGAACCCGTATGAACAGTTTTGCTTCCATTGAAAAAGTTGTTGCTGTTGATTGCATTTTGGTTTGCATGATGGAATATCAAGGGCATTTTAAATATGCGCCCTCGTTATATTATCACAAATGATGGAAGGCTGTTCATTAGTAATCAGATACATGATTGTTTGTCTCAATGGCACAGATGTGAAAATTGCTGCATTCCTTGGCTCTGTTCAGAAGTTCATTTTCATCATATGGAAGAGGAGAATGAGGCTATGTTTCCTGCCCATCATTCACCATTATACACATAGTTTTTACATTTATCTAGGATTTTATATTGCACAGAGAACATATACTCAAAGAGGACTCTACTTTTGAGAAGAGCTGCCCATCTATCTTCTCATTCCAATTTGAGGAAGCCACAAAGAATGAATGCTAGTTTCTGTTTATCCCATCAGATCTGGCAAGATCCCTTTGGAAAACAGTACCATCCCATTAGAAACCTACTAGAAAAAGTGTTCTGGCATTGTAGAACAGCTTCTTCCTGAGATTTGAATTGCCCTGACTTGGTTGGCTTTCTAGAAGCCTTTAAAAATCTGATTCTTCCTTCAGGCTCTAAAGTCAGGATGATAATGGAGTCCAGCATCTTTGTATTGCTTTTGTATGTATGCTTATGTTTTTAATGCTTAGGTAGCGCAAATTAGCAGAATAAATGAATGAATGCTACCATAGCTAGAATTAAAAATCTAGAAAACCACTCAATGGCAGTAAAGAGTTTCTGCATCTGTTCCCTGCTATCTAGTGGTCATCTGGATCTTTTCAGTTAAGGTATAAGAAAAGAGTAAGATTGAATGAATTCCCTTCCCTTGATGCTTTGTATACATAGTTGCATGAGGGAGAAAAGGGCTCTTGTTTATACTACTTTCATTTTTTGGAAGCCATAAAGGGCTTTTATGATGCCACAGAGATGGCAGTATATAATGTTATTTTGATGATCATTTCCTGTTCTTTGGTTTCCTTAAATTTTGGGATTAACTAACTCCTTGTTTCAAAATTGTTAGGTTGCTTATGCATCAAAATTTTAATATACTTTCTCAAACTCTGGGGATAATTCTTTTAAACTTTCTTTTTCTCCTTGTCTTTTTAAAATGTAAGCTCACTCCTAGGAATAGGAAAGGATTTGGTGAAGTCTTTAATACTTAATTTTGTCATGGGAGATACAATCATAGTGCAGATTTTCTTGAATATGTAAACTTTTCCTTAGAATAATCAGGAAATAGTTTTATTTGAAAGGGGTTGGGGAAGGCACAGAAGGGTAACCCTTGGATACTTTCAAGCAATACATTCTCAGAAGATTGATGCCTGCCTATCCACAGCAATTTTGGACAGAGATGCTACCAGAGGCAAACCTCTTCCCACAAACCTTTTGAAGTGGTGACAGCTGTCAGCCTCAACACCTTTAAGAAAGGATTAGACGAGTTCATGGAGAACAAGGGTATCCATGGCTATCATTATGGATGCCTAAGGACACCCTCCGGGTTGGAGAGATAGGCAGGATATCTCTCAATGCCATTTGCAGGGAATCATAAGCAGATGAAGACATCTGCTTGGGAAGACCCTGAAGCAAATGAGCCACTGTGTGAGACAGAATGCTGGACTGGATGGGCTGTGGCATGTTCCAGCAAGGCTGTTCTTATGTTCTTATGAAGTGATCCTGAACCATCTGAAATAAAGGTTCATTAACCTGTGCGCATAGTAGTAAAAGGAGTAGAACAGATTATTTTTTTCTTTCTATAAAAATAGTTAAGTGTAAGGAAAGAAAACAGAGTGAAAGAAGGGGAAAGTTGGACATAGTAAAAATTAAACATGAACCTAATCCTACTAATAAAGAGTAAAATTAAAAAGGATGTCAAGGCTGCCAAACGTGAAACTCTGAAATTTGGAAGCAGAATAGAGAATTCGGTGTTCAAGCTTCAAGCAAATGACCCCAAGTCCATTCTTTCACCTTTGACATTTCTTAGCTGCTAGGAGGACCTCATGGCATTAGTTACTACCTGTGGCTGCATTTTCTTGACAGCAATTGGAGTTGCATTGGTCTCGGAGTATAGACACCTCCCTTTCCAGCATCTCAATCCTGCTCAGCAGCTCCTGTATGTCCCGAGAGGAGGCGGCACACTTGCAAGTCTGTTTGGGGAGGTTTATCTTGTGGGTGAAGGTGACCTGGCTCTCACTGTCTGAGGTCTGCTCGGTGTATTCCGTCATCCGGTCATCTTCCGAACTCACCTCTGGGTCAGATGAAGCCTCTAGGGATGAGGAGCAGAGGCTGTCCAGAGGCACATTAATGTTGTATATATGGCTGAAGACCATGGGTTGCTCTTTGATAGGGGATGTGTAGTTGGCAAAGCTGCCTTCTTCATCAGTCACCTGTTTTTTAACTCTCTCTGTCACCACTTCCAGGTGGCATTCAAAGGGTCTGAAGATGGACGCCAACAGCATTACGTTGAGGCTAAACAGAACATTTCTTAGGATCACATTTTCACCATCCGCCCTCATTTTCTTGAGAAGGACAGGGAACTTCTACGCCAGCCTTGGGGAGCAATGTTTTAGGAAGACCTGTAATGAAGCACAGCAACATATTGTTACAAGTAGCTCCTAAGAAAATCTAATGACAAAGATCAAGACAGTGTTTCTGTGCATGGGAGTAACATTGCATAGGATAAAATAGAAAGGTACAAGTAAGCCTGCAACAGGGATCCATTTGTAATTCATGCCAGTCAAAAGATTTTTCTAAAATTTTGGAAAAGGATCAAAAATTGGCTAGAGGCAATAACAGGTGTCAAAGTAGAATGGAAACCTGTAGGTTTTTTATTGGGAATAACCACTGCGAAATACAAAAAAGAAATCCAGTATTTAATATTACATATAATTATGGTGGCGAGGATTGCCTTTGCCCAGAAATGGAAAAACAAATTAACTCCAAGCGAAGATGAAATAATAAGAAAGGTTATGTGGACTGTGCTGAAATGGACAAATTAACTAAAGAAATCCAGGGAAAAGAAGGATTAGAATTCTACCAGATATGGGATAAATGGTATTCAGGGGTCTGCAAAGTTGGCTCTTTTAAGACTGGTGGACTTCAACTCCCAGAGTTCCCCAGCCAGCATAGCTGGCTGGGGAATTCTGGGAGTTGAAGTCCACCAGTCTTAAAAGAGCCGACTTTGCAGACCCCTGGATAGGTGGATGGAGGAAAGAAAAAGGATCAATGAAGGAAGATAATAAAGCCCAAAAATAGTAGTTAAGAAGAATTAACACATATATATGCATCCAAGGTTTAAATTTACTAGAGGTAATCAGCCAATATAGCAGACAGATGAGTAAAATAAGATGGTTAAGAATGGTGAAATGCAAATGAAATATAATAGAAGGGGAAATAATATAAGGTGAGCGGTATCGATTGGCAATTGCTATTAGAAAGAACAGGAAGCTCCTGTTCATATTGTATTGTGCAAATGTGGTGTACATGTATTTTACATTTGTAAATAAATAAAAAATTATTTAAAAAAGATTTTTCTAATCCGCAGTAAAACAAAAGGTGACTGAACTCTTGCAGCCACTACTATTTGTGACTTTTCCCATTTGCAAAGTGCTTCATAACCTTAAAACTGTGCAGAACTTTCCCATCTGGTCAAACCAGAAAGCCTCTCTGCCTTTATACAGAGTCAGGCTCTAGGCTGCTGGTGGTGTTGAGTAGCTTTCTTGTCCCACCTTTCTTCAGTCAGGACAAGCAGCAACTGAATCTGGCACCATCTGAGGAAAAGGAGCCTGAGATGTGCCAGATTCCCTCAGCCATTGCTCTAGACTAGAGTAGGGACTGAGAGATTCAATCCCTCAGTCCCTATTGCATGCTGAAATACTTATTTCCCCCTGAATGCAGGCTCTTCCATTTCACCCTTACTTTAGTCTCTTCCAAACTTTTGTGAACACTCAGTTTTCGGCTATCAACTCTCTGGCCCAGCAATCTGTTGCTTGATTCTCAGTCTTTAAAATTAAAAATTAATTGCTCAAAATAATTACTGCAATAATTATAATTGTTAAGTACCGTGGCAATCTGGAGAAGCATCTGGAGTGGCAATATTAATTGGCTGAGGACTGTTTTCTCCATTGCCATGTTGATGGGGACAACAATGTAATGCCCTTGGAAGGAGCCCATTGATTTATGCCTATTGGATCTGAGCAGTTTCTTTAGTTAACTTGGAAAGACATTCATACTTTTTCAGCTTGGCTGATCGGTTCTAATGAGATGGGTATAGTCCACCTCAGAAGGAGGAATACTTCCTTACCCCTCTAAAACATTCACTCTGTGCATATTGATTGGCATTGGGGAAAAAAGAATGAAGTATTAAAATACCGATAGTGATTATTTCAAGCATGCCTTCATCTCAGTCCATGTAATGTTCTCCAGAAATGCAAAGCTAGTTTCAGGGTGCTGCATTAAAAGTAATTAAAAAAACCCTGCACAATATTTAGTTTATTTATGTTTCTGCTTAAGTCACACAGGTACAGCTTATTACAAGGCATTTCACCTCCCACTTGCACACAGAATGATTTCGTAAAGTGTCTTTATCTACAACAGGGCAACTTTCCATTTTGGTATTGATTTGCAGCCTCTGGGTGTTAAATCCAAATTCCAAGGGCCAAATTCATCCTGCAAAGAAAGCTATTTTCTTCAAAGTAGTTAGGTCGAATCTATACTTTCGTTCAGCAGGGTTTTTCCTTTGTTGTTGTTGATTGAGGATAGGTAGGTGGGGGCTGGGAAAGCTATGCATTGATCAACATTTCACTCTGATGCTTTAAAGAATTGTGGCAGAGCCTCTGCAGGCAAAGTTGCGATTCCATGCCAAAAGAGCCTCATTATTCCAAGCACAGCACTGGGATCAGGGGACTGCCTCATGCTTCCTTGCTGCTGGAAAATTTGTCTTGCATTTAATTTTCACTGGACACCTGTACAATTTGAATGTAGCTTGCCTGCCTGTTTATTTATTTTTATTTGTATATTTATCCATTCATTCATCAAATTTACAAGGTTGCCTATCTCTGAAAGACTCTGGGTGGTATAGAATAAAACTATAAAACAGTTAACAAATTTATTTAAAAAATCAAAATACACAAAGGCTAAGAGAGGACAGCAGATGTTAAGAACAATGGACCCACTTCAGTACTTTGCTGGTTCCTTGAGGTTCCCAGGCTTGATGGCATGGCATAACCAGGGTTTGAGGGATTTCCAAAAAATCAAGAGGGATGAAGCCAGCCTCATTGTGGGAATGGGGGAAGATGTTTTATAAGGTGAGTGACACAGCAAAGAAGGCCTGCCTCCTGGGACTCATCAAATGTGAAGTCCCTAGCAGGTGGTATCTGCAACATGCCTTCTCTGCCAGATCTAATGGGATGGGCTGATGTAATCAGGAAGAGGCAGTTCCTCAGATAATCCAGCTGCAGGAGAACTTTAAAAATTAAATCCAACATCTTGAATTGGATCCCGATGCAGGCTGGCAACTAATGCAACTTGTGTATTGATCTATAATTACACACAATTGCCCATACCACTGTATTTTGCACCAGCTGAAGCTTCTGGATACTCTTCAAGGGCAGTCCAATATAGAGCACATTACAGTAGTCCACTTGGAAGGTAACTAGGATACAAGTGACAAGCAGAAATCCAGAAATTGATATAACTAACACATAATACAAACCTGTATTGAAGCCATTGTTATAATTACTCTTGTATATATATTTTTTGTTTGAAAATTAAAAATTCAGAGTATTTTTGCCATCTCCCCAATCTAGTCTTGTCTTGACCAAGCCTTTCTGGAACAATCCAGAGCCACCCTGGAATTTTTCCACCTACCCTTCTTTTTATTTATTTATAGTCTATTTATTTTTAATGATAACATAACCCTACAAAGGAAGAGCTGAGGTGAAATTGTCCACTAGCAATAAACAATGGATAGGAGATTAAATAAATATTTCAGTCTCCCCATTATGATACACTGTATAACATGTTTCCATTTCAGTTGCAATAATTCTCTCTCTCTCTCTCTCTCTCTCTCTCTCTCTCTCTCTCTCTCTCTCTCTCTCTCTCTCTCTCTCTCTCTCTCTCTCTCTCTCTCTCTCTCACACACACACACACACACACACACACACCGAGCGAGAGAGAATAGCATGTAAATAAATTTTATTTTTTACACTTATGTATTCTTTGTACTACTCATGTGGCAGTGTTATAAGATTCTTCCACAAAACTGGAATAAGAATAATTCAGATAGCATACGGCCAAGTTTATCCAGTGCTTGCTATTCATTCTTTCCTCCATGAATTCAGTAGTGGATACTTAGTCTCATATTTTCATTTTATGTCACTTTCCATTTCCCAGTTGAAAATAGGAACTCTTACTCCAAGCCCCATTTTAAAATTCTAACTCCTATCAGCCTAACTCTTTTATATATGTCTTTTCTGTCTATCACTGCTTTAACCATTTATTTACTACTGACTGCCCTGTGCTTATGTAAAAATAGGCACTATTGGAGAAGTGGTGGTAGGAAGCAACATTATTACCCTAATATATGTTTTATCAATGATATAAAATATAATTCATTATATGTACATAGTAGTTTACAAGGGAAAGGAGTATTTATTTACATAGCTTTTTTTTAATTATTATTTTTTATTGCTATTTAAAAGCAAGAAACCAAATGTGGGCTACAAAAATCTGAACCACCACCAGATGGCAGCAAAGGTATAGATTTTTCTGCCTTATACAAACTACTCAGATTTGTTTCATATCTGATAGCTTCAGGATTTACCTTCATATTGTGCTACTTTAACACAAAGATGTCCTGCTAAGACATATCTTCCGGATGTTTCTTTTGCCTTATCCCCAATGCGTTGCAGAGAGGGCGCCCTTAATTTATCTTCAACTATTTCAGCTTAAAAGTAGAATTTTCCCCTGTCCTACTTTACAAGCATATCATAGGAGCCTAAGATAATTCATCAAGAGGACTGGTAATTTATTTATTTATTAATCACATTTATGTAGCCACCCATCTCAATTAAGGCAATTTTGGGTGTCACAAAACAAAACAAAACAAGCTTCAAACTGAGGCTGAGGTGGCTTATTGGCTATTTTACGTTGTTATAGGAATTGGCCCCTTCTCTTGTTTCCTGACCACTCTTCTCCAAGATCATTTGATTGAATTTTGGCAACAAGAGGATCCAGTTCTTTCAAACTTTCCTTTCCCCTGCACCTGCCAGATCTCTTAACTCTTAAGCATTATCCACAGGCATGCATCCTAAACCCATGCTCGTCCCTGTCTTTGGCCATCTCCCTCAGCCCAGGCAGCAGAACTCCAACTTCCTATTTCTTAGAAGAGTAACAAAAAAGTTACAGATGGCACTTACCCCCCGCGAGAATAGCAAGAATGTCTAAGAACAAATCTGAAAAATGTTGGAAATGTCACCAGACGCCGGGTTCATACTACCACATGTGGACTTGTACTGAAGCTAAAAGATATTGGACTGAAATCCACAGGTGGTTGGAGAAAATGACACATAAGCACATAGATATTAAACCAGAGCTTTTTCTATTGGGAATCATTCCAGAAATATATAATAAAGACTTGAAATATTTGATTGTCTAAGAGCTGCTAGAATTGTATTTGCAAAAAATTGGAAAAATGAGAAAATGCCAACACAAGAGGAAATTATTTGGAAAATAATGGAATGTGCTGAAATGAGTAAACGTACATTTGAAATTAGAGAACAAGAGGATGAGCAATTTTACAAGGTATGGGATTTGTTTTACCAATGGTTGGATAAAAAAACTTGGAAATGAAACTGTTTTATCTATGTGTTTCTAGAAAGTTATAGTTATTATTATGAAAGTTTTTTGTTATAAAATAGTGTGTTTGACTATATGATATATAAAGGACAATAATGAATCTAATGTATAAGAGTGGATGATCTGAACATTATGAATAATTTTAAATAGTGAGTATTTGATACTGGAAATCTTTTTTATATGTCAAATGGGTTAATGGATGTAATGAATAATTGAAACATACATGAATGAAAATATTTAATAACTATTTGTGGTAACAATTGAAAATTAGTACTGGAATTGAATATGTTGTATACTCCATGGAACATTAATGGTAATTTGAGCACACAATGCTCAATAATAGCGATGTATTTAGTTATGTTTGATGGATAACCTGTGATTCTAATTCTAATTGCAAAAACTGATGCACAAAAACTTGTAACCAAATGACATGCTTGATGAAATTGAGGAAAGTATTTTATATGTGTTGTTTTGTTTTTGTTTGTTTTAAAAATAAAAATGTTATTCAAAAATTTTTTTGGGGAAGGAAGTGATTCTTTTCCCCATTGGCATCTTATAAGGTTGGTGTGTCACCAACATAAAAAACTTATTGTTCTTTTCATATAGACAGCTGAAACATGAAGAAATTCAGAAATGCATTTTCAGAATCGTCTATGAAAACTAGTAGTTACTCTTATTAAGAAGAAAAAGTATTCCCATTACTTTCTCTTAAAACGTGTGGGCATATGGAAAGGATAGGGATTCACTCTCTTTAGATTAAAAATTCCCCGTTCTGGAGTGAAGCTCAAAACTGACACATCATGGGTCAGTTTTGTTATATCAGTTAAATCAGATGGCCTTCTCTAACTTATTCTATTTCTGATAGAAAATCTTCCATGAATGTATACATTGGTGCATGGCCAAAAAGGAGGAGTTTTCCCTAACTAAAAATTAACACCACCTCATGAGGAGAATTCATGGAGCTGAGCAGCAAAATAGATGACGATCATAGACTGTATAATTGTTACTGCAATCACATTTTATTCTGTTGTGGCTTTCTTTTGTGGAGGCCTATCTGTGATGGCTCTCCCCCACCCGCATTAAACAGTCAAAGTCATAGTTCTTACTTTAGTTTAAATCCATTACCATTTGTTCTCATTCCCAGTTGATCCAACTTTCTCTTCTCTTCTGTTTCCATTTGCTCGGCTCATTTCAACAACACATGCTAAATTATTATTTTGTTCTTAAAGAACTTCATTCACAGTGTAGCTTCTACTTTTCATTGTATATTTCATAGATACTTAAAAAACCCACTGTGTTTCTTATAAGCACATAGTGTAACTGCATCCCATATGGCTTTCCTGACAAGCACCTTTCTCTATGTTAGACATATCGATCAATTTTACACAACCTTACCCCTGGTTTTATGGATCCCCTCAAGGGGATTTAAAAAAAATGTTAACAGCAGAGTTCCAGTTTTTCCATGAAATGCTTCAGATTTAAGAAAAAGTTAAAATGAGCTTCTCTGCAATTAACACACAGCCAGTTGGGTGGCTTTCTGATATAACCTCAAAGATGTTCTGGAGGTCCTTAGTCACTTATTTTATAGGACAGTGCAGGAGGCTCTGCGCATGCGCAGAAGCGTTGTGTGCCCGTGGGAGCGTGCCTGAATCGGTAGTGAAGAAATTGGCAACCCACCACTGGTATGATTGCCAAAATTAACTCTGTCATAGCATGAAGTTCATATACAAAGTCAATTAGTATCCTTCATTCTCAACTTAAGAATTTGCACCTCTCCCCCAAAGCATAATGATTAACTAATTAATCTTTATCTTGGCAAATTGGTTATTGAAAATGCTTTCCTTTTTTGAACTCTGCACTAGGAATGAGATAAAAGGTTATGCATGATATTTAAAAAAATTAACTACAAAAATAACAACTATTACGGTTTTACCATGTCTTGGTTTTTTATTTCTTCACAAAGCTCTGTGTGTGTGTGTGTGTGTGTGTGTGTGTGTGTGTGTGTAAAATTCTGTGAGACTAACATGAATCTGATTTAGACTTAGAGTCTTCAGATCCCGGCATTTTTAAACTGCAAGAAACCTTGGTAAAGGGAGGGGGGCAAAGGTTGGAATGTAAGCCCATCAAAGGTCAAGTGGTTATGAGAATGGCAGCAGCTAAATTGGAGGAATCACAAGTTCTCCACATTTGCCTACAGAGCAAGGCAACAGCGATCAAGGCCAGACTGTAACTTCCAAAGGAATCTGTAACTAAGCAGGCTGCATGGATTGAGCTGTTTCTACATGGCCATGTGGATTTCACATATGTCGGCTCTGTCCTATTTGCATGTTATTGTGCATTAAAAATTTGGCCAGAAAGATTTATAGTTGAAATATTTATTTCCACAAAGGACAAATGCATTTTCACTACATCTAGGTATTACCAAGCATATATTAATCTGAGAAGCTTTAAATAAATGTTCATGTATCTTTGAAACTGAGAAGTACATTGGGAAAGTCTAAGGATGGAAAAGTCCAAAGTTTTTAATTTGCTATTGGACTGGGAAAGGAGGAAAATTCTTCAGTCATTCCTGAACAAGAAGTGAGAGAATGAACTTTTTTTTTATTGCTGGCACATTTGTTGAAAGGGAATTCCCCCCCGCCCCCCCAAGCCCTGCTTTCCCTAGTTCAGCTCTCCTGCTGCAACTAAACTAGTCAGGAAAACAACACAATGAAGACACCTTGAATAGTAAAACTGGATTCTGATGATCTCATGCAACTTTTTGTAATGTGAAAATCAGATTCCTGCCTGCTGTTTTATACATTCTTTAGGGTAGACGCATGACTAGGCTAACACAGTCAGTGCTGTTGTCTCATCTAGATTTAATCCCAGAGATTAATCCATTCTATTCTATAGACCCGTGATGGCGAACCTATGGAACACGTGCCAGAGGTGGCACACAGCACCCTCTCTGATGGCACACGAGCCATCACCCCAGTTCAGCTCTGCCACGCATGCACATGCCTCCCACCGGCCAGCTGATTTTCGGGTCTCTGCTGTGCATGGGGGGAGGGGCACATGCAAGGTGACTACGTGCACATGCGTGGGGGGTAGAATGCATGCAGGGGGTACACATGTGCAGCGGGAGGACATGCACGCTTTACATTTTGGGGGGTTGGGTTTGGGCGTGCATGCGTGTGTGCTCTTTGGGCACTTGGACTGGAAAAGGTTAGCCATCACTGCTATAGACAATATGTCTGATACTCAGCTAGTAACATGATCAAAGGTGGTCTGAGAACCACCCCAACTTATATGAAGCAGAGGAGCAGAACAGGCTGGGAGATACTAAGGGCTACATCCTCCGCATGTGCGTTGAGAATGGAGAAAAAACTTTGTTCCCATGAAGAAAGGACAAAATAATAGATTTTCCAGACTGTGCATACATATCTTACAGAATGAATGGGGACCAATGCAGGAATATATACTACAGCAGTGACAAATGTAACATTGCTTTATATAATTCATACCTGTTTTCTGTATTGTTTTTCCCCCCCAAGGGGAATGAAGAATCTTCTTCTCCTACAACCAGTTGTTTACTAACTTTTTCCTTTTCACAAAATCATGGCATGCCTGAAAACATGCTCAGCATTTATAGCTTTAATTTTTCTTAAAGTTACAGCTGCTGTTTGCCTTCCTCCTTAATCAATGAATAATAACCTCTCCCTGAAATAAAATCAGTGGATGTCATCGCCACCTTTGCTCTTTGGGAGAAAGAAGAGCACAGATTTAAGTTCAGCAGTAATCTTATTAAATCTCCAGTTAAGGCAGGGAAGATGGAACACTATAATTCTGATGAAATGAGCTGTCCTCCTAAGGTTTGTTAAAATGGAAGTTGTTCAGTGAATGTTTATTTCATTAATTGGTTAGCATCATTTGTATGCTCCTTATTCATAACTACTCTAGATTAGCTGATTAATAACTGTTAAAATTGCTACAAAAACATTATACTACCATATTTTTAATGCTGCTCCTTCCCCCTCTCCCCGCTGCCCTGGTGACTATTGATTTTTTCCAAAGGCTCTTTGAGAAAGTAAAGTCTTAATACTTTTCAGAATGCTATCAAGGACCACCCTAGCCTTGGGAGAAGATTTCTTGATTCCTGCCTTCTTAATATATCATGGTGGCCAATCTGTAGTAGGCGTTTTTGAGCCTCTTATCACCAAGTCATAAGTGGCTTGGGTTCTTCTTCTGCTGTAACAGTCCATATGAAAAAGTGATCATCTTAAACATGGATAGGCATCTTGGTTGTCTCTCATTTTCTCCAAGCAATATAGTCAAGAGCAAGGCATAATATAGGCTGTAGTCCAAAGCATTTGGAGAAAACTGGGTTGCCTAGCCCTTATCTGGACAGTAATCAACTTTTTCATACTGGGATCCTCCTTTTAGCACACCCTACAATCTTTTTTTTTTAAACCCAGTTACATTGCATGCCATCCCAAAACATCAATTTCCTGCACAGTTTGCAGTACTTGGTACAAAATTTCCATTTGTCTTTTTCTTTCTTATGCATCACTTCCTATTTTCTATTTCCTCCCTATCCTTCCCACAAACTGACAAATGAAAGAAAATGGCAGAATTAATTGATTCTATTCAGCTGAGGTGGGGTCTGGCGGAGACAATGTGATTTGCCCAAATCACCCAGTCGGCTTTTATGGATAATGCAGGACTAGAACTTACAGTCTCCTGGTTTCTAGACTGATGCCTTCACCACTAAACCAAATTTCCATTCTTCTCTGGTAAAAATTAATCCTTTATACCTAGAAAATATTATAGAGTAGGCTAGGAAGCCTCCACATGGAGTCTTCTCAGATTCTCAGACTAGCTATTCTCATGGTAACTAATGGCTTGAAAGAAACCCCACAGGTTTCAGGTTGCCTTCTGGCCTCATACAATATCTCAGGTGGTTCTACAACTAAGACTTATTAGTAGTTTCTATTTCCAAGAATTGCTATAACCGTGGGGCTGGGTATTATTTTGACTTTCCATGACTGCCGTTTTTATATCAATATGTTAGGTGTAGGATAGCAACTCTGTTTCTGAGGGAGCTGGCTGGAGAAAGAGCAGTACTTCAAAGCCATATTTGTGCATTGTGGGGATGGTGGATGTATGAATATGAAATTCCCCTTGTGCTTCTCTCTGTGGAACTGACTCAATAAAGAACACAAGAGTCACTTTTTCATGGGAAGTGAACAGGGTTCGACCAACTGATGAAATAAGAGAGCAAAAGTGTGTGCAGCATGCAGGGGAAGATGGATGGATAAAAGACAGAGGCAGGAGCAGGAGAGAGGAGAGACTAACAATATAAAGGTATAGAGATAATTCAATAAGAAGGAAGGATGAATGTGATCCTGCAAAAGCAAGGGAAGAAAGATAGAACAAATACACATTTGTTAACACTTATAAATTAGAGAAGATAAAAGAACTTGATGAAAAGATATTTGGGAAAGCTACATCACAGATCCTACCCATCTTATCAATATAATTATCATGGTAACCTTCAGCAGCCAAGGTAATGATGTCCTGTGATAATTTATAAGCACTAGATAATGGACTTTTCCTACTGCTCCATTTTGATACAGTGCTAATGAGGTGAATTGAGAGCTTTCTGCAGGTAGAGGAATCATGTAATCTGACTATCTTCAGCAGTTTTTTCCCTCTACTAAATCTTTGCTGTCAAAGAAGAGTAGCTTGATGCTGACTGCTCTGTAATTTTGTAGCTTCCATTTTCTCCTCACAAGAAAGACTTCTCCATATTTATCATCTTCTCCACAAAGAATGCCAATGGAACTATTTTGCTTGAATCTTACACAGATCCTGCAAATGTCAATACATATTTGTATTGCTGCAGGAAACAGCAAATAGAAAAGTGGATTTGGAGGGTAGGCAGAACAATGTTACTCCACTCCAGTCATCAATGGTTTGATGCCTGCATTTGTGTCTGTCATATTTTTAAACCTTCCAATGGGCAGTCTCAGACAGCAACCAAGACTTAACTTGATCGATAAAGGAGAATATCTGTAGCTTAGGGTGGAAATGAGGTGTCTTTGGTGCTCTGTGAGTGTGGCTGTTTTCTTGAAGACATTTTATTACCCAAACTAGGTAATATGATAAGTGCTCAGGACACCTCACTTAGCTTCACCTCACCCATATAGCCAAGATTAGCTTAATGTCACACTTTCTACAGTAGGCAGAGCTATTAAAGTAACATGTGAGAAAGGGACACCATTTCATATCACAGTTTGGAACTCACAGTTGAAACACCTTTTTGGGCACTCTGTTAGAAGAAAAGCAAGTTGCTTTAGAAGCAATTATTCTGATTACAGGTAAATTGTAGGAAGGCTACCCTATTTTTAGTTTACTAAAGTTTACTTTCTTTTGAAGCAAAATAAGATTACCTTCTTGCAATACTACCCAGTTCAATACATCAGTGTTTCTGAATAGTGATGCCTTGGGGGCTATTGGTCTGTCAACCTGGCAAAAGTAGTGTCATTGTGTGGCTCCTTTTCTATGTATGTTATGGCAGTGGTCCCCAACCTCCATGGACTGGCAGTGGCAGCAGCAGCGATGGGGGGGAGGGAAGGGATGGTTTCACATGCAGCTTAGATCCTGTGCCTATGCAAATGAAGTTTCACATGCTTGTCAACTGCTTGTGTGGCCCAGTTCCCAGGGTCCATGTACTGGTCCCGGTCTGCGGCCATGGGGTTGGGGATCTCTTTGTTATGGCATTGTACATACACTATATTGCCAAAAGTATTCCCTCACCTGCTTTTACTCGCATGTGAACGTACAGTAAGTGACACCCCATTCCTAAGCCATAGGGATCAATATCACGTCAGTCCACTGCGCACTGTTCTTGAGCTAATCTGAAGGCCACTTGATGTTTGGAGGTCTGTAGCGATTGACTCTGCAGAACGTTGGAGACCTCTTTGCACTATGCACCTCAGCATCCGCTGACCCCGCTCCATCAGTTTACGTGGCCTACCACTTCGTGGCTGAGTTGCTGTCGTTCCCAAACACTTCCACGTTCTTATAATACAGCTGACAGTTGACTGTGGAATATTTAGAAGCGAGGAAATTTCACGACTGGATTTGTTGCACAAGTGGCATCCTATCACAGTTCCACGCTGAGCTCCTGAGAGCAACCCATTCTTTCACAAATGTTTGTACAAACAGTCTGCATGCCTAGGTACTTGATTTTATACACCTGTGGCCATGGAAGTGATTGGAACACCTGATTAATGATTTGGATGGATGAGCAAATACTTTTGGCAATATAGTGTATGCCCCAAAGAACCTGTAGCATTCTACTTGTTTGCCACTTCTGTTGAAAGCAGCAAGATCCTGTGGACAACATTGTTTCTAAATAATAAGGAAGCAAATTCTGCTATGTAATGGCTTTTCTTACTGTGTCTACTACATAAGAGGTATTATTAGGTTAGAGATCACAGTGGATGGTGTAAACAGCCCCTCTCCAAGAACAATTAGACAGTGCATGGGGTAGGCTCTCATACCAATTAGTGAGGTGGTGGAATAAGCACAAATTATCTTCTTTGAATTTTATTTTTCTTTGTTTCTTTTTGATTCAACTAACTACTGTGAATACTTCCCTCTTTCCCACATCCAGTAATCCGTAAAATTCTCCAAAACGTGATGAACATCTGATCTTTCATTTAGTGGAACTTCAGGAAAACAAAATGAAGAAAAAGGTTCATCATGCAGAACTAATGACATGTGTCCAACATTAATATGAAAGCAGTCTGGAGCCAGAATTATTACTTATCATAGCACTCTGCTTTTTGATAGGGATGCCAAAGAAAAACATTGAAACGCTGTAGTTTTAGCAACTGTACAGCTGTTTTTTCCCCACGAGCACAAAATATTCTAATTTTGAGTTTTAATAACCTTAGTGTCTTATATTCAGAAGACTGACATTCTGCCCAAAACCTCCTGTTGGGACTTGGGAATTTTTGCTGACTTCAGAAAGCATAGGCTTTCAAGAAGTGCTGAATAGAACAGAATAACAGAAATGGAAAGGACCTTTGAGGTCGTCTAGTTCAACCCTGCTCAGGCAGGAAACCCTATAACATTTCAGACAAATGGTTGCCCAATATCTTCTTAACAACTTCCAGTATTGGAGTACCTGCAACTTCTGGAGGCAAGTCAGTCCACTAATTAATTGTTCTGTCAGGAAATATCTCTTTAATTCTAGATTGCTTCTCTCCTTGATTAATTTCCATCCATTGTTTCTTGTCTTGCTTTTAGGTGCTTTGGAACATAGACTGACCCCCCCTCTTCTTTGTGGCAACCCCTTAGATATTGGAACACTGCTATCATATCACATCTAGTCCTTCATGTCACCTCTTTTCATTAAACTAGACATACCCAGTTCCTGCAACCGTTCTTCATATGTTTTAGCCTCCAGTCCCCTAATCATCTTTGCTGCTATTTTCTACACTCTTTCTAAAGTCTCTTTTCAATGTTGTGGCAACCAAAACTGGATGCAATATTCTAGGTGTGGTTTCATCAAGGCATTGTAAAATGGTACTAACACTTCATGTGATCGTGATTCTATCCTTCTGTTAATGCAGCCTAGGACTGCTAGGGGTTTTTTTTTTTGGCAGCTGCAGCACACTGCTGTCTCATATTTAAATGATTGTACACTAGGATTCTAAAATTCCTCTCACAGTAACTAGTATTGAGCCAATTACCACCTATACTGTACCTATGCATTCAGCTTTTCTCTTGATAGCTATTTCACAATGATGAAGTTTTCTCTCTTTGGGGGTTTTCTGAAGCTTAAAGTGAAGATTTCTGGAAAGATGGGCCCTACCTTTATGTAGGAGATCTATGAAAGGAGAATGACTTTCCTGTCTATTTCTTCAGGGAATAAAATGACTTGGGCCATTTCTGAAACCGTAAGATCACTGGAACACATTTATCACTGTAAATAGATGTGATTGACATTCCAATAATATAGAGTTGGCATCATTTTTGTGGCTGTAGCTACTACTTTTCCACTTTCAAAAAACTTTCTTGGTCCACTGTTTATTACTTTTACAGTTTCTTGCAATAAAATCAGTAGAAAAACATAATTCAAAAAACCCTCATTAAATACAAATTCCTATTATAATTATTTTAAACACAATCATTTTCACCTCACCATCAGAATTCCAATTCTAGCATGCTTTTGGGTGCATGCACGGATAGATGGTTGAATGGTTTTAGGATTTCATTAAGGAATTAAAGCCCAGTAAAGAAACAGGTATTGCAGTCCCATTCGAAAAAGATAAAAATGCAGAAGAAGCTCTCATAATTTGAACAGACAAGGAGCTTGAAGAATGTGGTTTAAGTTTCAGGATTCAGAGGGATTTGTTATTACCTGCCGCAGGTACATGTAATTTCTCCTAATTAGACCCATCAATCAATTTTGCTTCCAAAAGAAAAATGAACTTGCAGGTCTTGCATAGCCTTTGTTGGAACATAAAAGGAAAACACCAGATCTTTTTATTAATTTCCTTTTTAGGCTCTGTTATTTTACTGTAATAAACAAAGGCAGACATGGATATAGGACTTGAATCTGTTCAAAGATGTACACTTGTTAATTAGCATGGGTGTATTGATAACTGAAAAAAGGGATTCCAGCAAGTTAATAATTTGTTCTCTCCCTCCCTCCCTCCTTCTAGGAGATTCATATACAAGTTAGGGCTATGTTATACAGCCTTTGGGTCCCTTCTCTTAGGGAGTTACACTTGGTGGGTCCCAGGAGGTGGACCTTCTCCTGTGGCATCCACCTTATGGGACATGCTTCCCCTGAAAGTACTTCATCCATTTTAACATTGAACAAATCTCTCAAGCCCAAACTCACTACAGCCCTCCTCCTCCTCCCTGCTTGTATGTTTTCTTATAGGTTTCAATTATGGCTTTTTTGTATATTTATCATTTTCTTTTAAATTCACTATTCTACGCCACCCTATTTTAAGTCACAATTTTGGGAGATGAGTGGAGTGGAGATATAAATATGACAGACAGACAGACAGATAATGCTCCTGTATTTAGTTTACTTTTAATAAATCTCAGATATCAAGTTGGGAATCAATCCTATCTGTAGAACCAGGTGTTCATATCCGATGGAATTTCTTCTGCAAAGGTATTAAGAAAATGTTACAGTATTAAAAATATTAAAAATCGACACATTTGCAGGCAATGGAAATGTATATGGCTTCTTGTTCAGTATTTTTCTTTCACATAAAAAATGAATAAAACATATTGAAACCTGTTACATTTGGGGCTTGAGTCATATATTAAAATATCTCTCTTCCCTTCCAAAATAGATTAGTGAATGTCAGATAAGAACAAGAGAAAATGTCCCCCTTTGCTCTTCATTGAATCCAATTTAGAAATTAGAAGTTTTCAGGTGGGCATTTGAGCATAAACAGAAAACCATGTGAAACTTTCTGCTCAGTACAAGGTGCTCAAGGGGAAATGTGTATAAGAAAAAATGCTGTTGGCCTATATGAAAAAAAAAGAGTAGGCTGGAATGCTTTTATTAGTTTCTTTTCAGTTTGTGTCAGTTTTGTGTTAATGAGTTGATTCTATTATGTTTCTGCATTAATGTGGATTTTCAATGTCCTGTTTAGAATGTATGCTGATAAACTCCAAATGAGATTTTCTACATGAACTTTGGGTTGTGCAGATTTTCTGGAAAATATATTAAAATGCATTTTAAAATATGGAATTGACAACAAAGAATATACAACTTGAAGTTTTTGCAGAGGAAATTGCTGGGAGAGGTTCATTGCATTTTGAAAAAAAGTACCCCAGAATAGCAAAGGGAGAGAAGGGAGAGAATGTTGAGATAGAAGTTCATTTAACTTTTCAATTGTTGTAGACAAGTTCAGGCACTGAGAAAGGTTTATCTAGCATAGAAGGTCTCTTTTTCAGGGGTTTCTAATTGCTTTTCCAAGACGACAGCTGAATCTTGATGATGGTTGTATAACTGAAGGGAGAAAGTCAGGAAAGCTTTCAAAAGTCAAGGAATGGAAATAGAACAAGGATCTTTCTTAAAGTGTCCTAGATAGAACAATCCAAATAATCTACCCCCACCCCACCCTCTCTTCTTTCTTTTCCCCTTATATTCAGCTAAAATCAGTAGGAAAGGTTTAGTTAGGTTTAAGTATAGACCTACTGATTTGAATGGGGAGTCTTCAACAGACTAGATCAAGCCCTACATTTTTACATCAACTTTTACTCCATCCATATTTAGTTTAGGTTGCTCTTATGCTTCACAAATTTTCTTTCATGGAGCATAATTGTTGCAGAGCACACTGGAATGCTTCTGGTTTTCTTTCTCTTCTGTCCCTGCAGCCAGCACCTTGGCTTCTCTATTAATGATTGATGAAATCAAATTCACCAAGGTTGGGTTGGGTCAGGGCAACACTGTACTGCAGTGTGTTCATGTGGTTTTCAGTTTCTGTTGCTATATTAAGCTGCCTATGCCACTCGTAAAATCCAGAAAAATCTCATTTTTGAAAAATAACACAGCACTAAGAAGGTCAACAGGCTTGGACAAAAATAGCAGCAATTTGTTGACTACAAGTGCTAGTGTGACAATATTCTAAGAAGGAAAACTTACAAACTGCAGCTTAGTAATTAGAGGAATATGAATGAGAGCACATATGGTTATAGGTATATTTGGCTAAGAGCTGAATTATTTGTTTGCTATTTTTTGCAGACAAGGGATGACAGCGACTTACAGTTTTGGATAAATATCTTGAAAAAGCAAGTTAACAATACATTGGTGCTTAAAACTTTGTGAACCCTTTTGAATTTCCAATATTTCTGCATAAACATGACCTAATACCTAATGCATGACCTAATCCACAACTAGTCTTAAAACTTGCTGAAGAGAGCCCAGGTAAACAAAATAATAATAATAATAATAATAATAATAATAATAATAATAATAATAATAATAATAATAATAATAATAATAATAATAATAATAATATTTAATATTTATAAAACCGCACCCTCTCCCCACAGGGACTCGGGGCGGTGCACAGGTAGAATAAAAACAATAAATACATACAAACAATTCTAAAAGCAAATTAAACATAACCTGCGCTAAAATTTCCCCATTAAAACTAAGCAGTACTAATTTCCCAATAAAAACCCCAAAGACAGAGAGACTTATCCTAGGCCGGCCAGACAGAAAAAGTGAGTTTTTAATTTAAGACGGAAGGAGCGGAGGTCCGTGGTCGTCCTGATATCGGGGGGAAGGTCGTTCCAGAGGGCCGGGCCCGCCACAGAGATAGCCCTTCCCCTGGGTGTCGCCCGCTGACAATGTCTAGTGGACGGCACCCGGAGAAGTCCCTCTCTGTGGGAGCGAATCGGCCGTGAGGATGTATGAGGCAGGATCCGATCCCGCAGATAGAGTGAGTGAAAAAAATTACTTGTTCATTTATTCATTGAGAAAAATGATCCAATTTTATATATATGATTAACAATTCTCAAAAGGTATCCAAGGGTAGCAAACCTGTTGCTTTCTCAATCTGGGTGACTGATAATGCTGGCCAACCTTCAATTTTGCATTTGGGCAGCATTCCCAAACATGCTGGCATGTAGCTAAGAAAGAGGAGTTGGGAGGGAGGAAAAAGGCAAGAATTTTCAATAAGGTAAAGCTCAAAGCAGCATTATGTTACCCTTTCTGGCATGACAATAGCTTAGCCAAAATGGCATTTCCCCATTCAAAGGTAAAGCAGCACTGGCACAAGGAACAGCAAACCTCTAGGGACAGGGTTGCACAATTAAGGGAAGAGGGTTCATTTCATTTTATTTCTGAATGGCTCCAGGTTGACTCAGTCTTCCATCCTTCCAAGGTCGGTAAAATAAGGACCCAGATTATTGGGGACAATATGCTGACTCTGTAAACCGCTTACAGAGGGCTGAAAAGCTCTATGAAGCAGTATATAAGTCTAAGTGCTATTGCTATTTCAGCACTGGGATGTGCATTATGGTCTGGAAGACGCAACTGAGGAAGATGGACAAATGGGTCCATTTGGTCCTCTCTAACTACAAATATATTTATTTTTAACCAGATACTGTACATTTCCCATCCACTTTCTTCACCAATTTACAAAAAGCAAACTAATGTCAGAAAACCCTGCCAGTTTAATCCCTTTGGGGCATAACTTTTATTAATAAATACATGTTTTGTCAGTTGAATATAAGTTTGATATTTGAAAGTCAAAACCAAGGCTGCATGAAAAAATCCCCAAAGTGAAAAAGTGAGCAGCCTAACTCCTGCTCTGCAGTTCATAGTTTGGTTTGGGATGAGTGGCATTTAAGATTTTAGATTGAAATGTGACACCCCCCCCCCCCAAATACCTTAATCAGAGCACACATGCTTTGTATGCAGGCCTGTCACTCCCATTTCCAGGTTTAAAAGGAATATCTGTGAGAAGGGCTGGGGAATTTTAAAGGGCCACAGATAAGTAGAATAGAGGAACCTCTGTGAAAGAAACATGCATGTTTGTTCAGTTCTCACATGGGTTTTCACATAATTGAGTGAATAGGAAGATAGGAAACTTTATATTATAGCTTTGAAATGCCAAGGGTAGGTATCACTGCAGGATCTAATCTGGGTCGGTCACCAGGACCAGAGGTTTTGTTTTCCAAGCTTTTGGACTCGTGCTGGAGCCTCTCTTCGGGGAACTTCTCTCTAGCAGAGTTGTGTCTGCTGTTCTGTGTGTGGTATTTATATGGTGCCTGTTGTATGTGGCTTTTTAGATGCTGATTGGGGTGTGTTGATGGCTGGTTCCAGCACCAGTCTGAAAGCTTCTGGTTCTGGTGACTTACTGGGATTGGATCCAACAGCATTATCCTGGGACACATATATTTGCCTCCATTCATAGATATCATGATCTGTAGGCAGCCCTGTGACAGAGCAACCATTCATCTGACACATTATTAAAAAGATGCACATAGTGATACTTAGAAAGTGCATCTAGTTTCTCATTTGAATGGAATGCATTCCCTAAAAGTTAGCCACAATTATTTGCAATTTGTACAATTTTTGTAAATTGTATTGTAAGGATAGGGGTTCAGAAAGACTTCCCTCAATATAGAAGGTTTGAATGCTCTATTTTATCTGGGTGTCTACATTTATATGTGGGAAACATGATATATAATTAGACTAATTGAAGAAAGCAATGTCTATCATGAACTACACTGCAATTTACTTATATTTTTATATCGTTATTCATGTGTATGATATAACGCAGGAAGGTGGAAATGAGAGTGGCAATGAATGAACAGGTTTTGTTATAGCCCAGTGTAGATGAATGACAGGGTGAGCTGGGGAAAGGGAGTTTTGGCAAGAGAGAAATTGATTCATATTGATTTTATGGTAGGTGGCCATGTGAATCAAGTTGATGTGACAAGAACAAGTATTTCCTGTATTGTAATGTAAACCTAGCCAAAACAAGAACACATTTATCAGTATCAAAACAGAATTTCTCAGTTTTCTTGAATTGTTTTGGAAAAATATTTGGAGATGAACTGTGTAGATTTTGTTTAGTACTATTATACTGAGTCACATAGACCTTAATCCTGCTGCATTTCTTAGGGTTTTGTTTATTTCCTCCATGATTTTTGGCATCAACACAATTTACAGTGAGTAATTCCAAAGTGTTGAAGATAGCCACCTTTTGGGTGAATTGTAGCAGATTCAGATAATGAAAAGAGAGTACTGAATTTATGTCTGAAATCAGCAGGGGAAGATGGAAATAAGTGAATGATTCATATGACCATGAGCTACAATTATTTTTTGGGTAGATTTGTATATTCCCAAAACATTAACTTTATAGCTTTTTGGCTGCTGATAGGTTACATATTGTCATTAGACACCCAAGTACCTTCTGAGATATGCAACATTTTCCATTGGGTAAAACTGATGTCTCAATGATGCTCTCTCAGTGGAGACAAGGTATACAATCAAGGAAATTTGCCTTCATTCATAATCATAAAAATCTTCATGTCTTCCTTATGAACAAACATAAATACTTGATAGACAAGGCTACCTTTACAAATTGTTTAGAAATTATATACTTATTTATTTAGAAAACTAGCTATACCCGGCCACGCGTTGCTGTGGCCCAGTCTGGTTAAATGGCCAACCAATGTTTGTGTAGGCAGCACTGTTGAGGATCACCAGCAAACACAGCAGCTAACAGGGTGGCCTGCAGGAAGAGGAAAGTGTCAGGGATGTTGGAGGTAACAGAGGGAGGTTTACAGAGAAACAGATAAAGTGTTTCAAGGCCCCTATCAATCTCAACGCCCCTAACTATCCCCAATATACCTCCAGGAAGGCAAGCCGTTTTTTAGAAGGGTGCTATACCTTATTTGTCCCCTCAATGTCCTTTGAATTAGCGTGGCAAGAGCAGAAATGTCTGCCTGGAGAGGAGAGTGCTGGGCCGTGAGGAGAAAGGGGAGAGGTGCAGGCTGCCTGTTGGCCTCTGAGAGGCACGCGCACGCGCTGGACGTTTCAGGGCCCCTATCGATCTCAATGGCCCTAACGATCCCCAATCCTATCAATCTCAACGCCCCTAACTATCCCCAATATACCTCCAGGAAGGCAAGCCATTTTTTAGAAGGGTGCTATACCTTATTTGTCCCCTCAATGTCCTTTGAATTAGCTTGGCAAGAGCAGAAATTTCTGCCTGGAGAGGAGAGTGCTGGGCCGTGAGGAGAAAGGGGAGGTGCAGGCTGCCGTTGGCCTCTGAGAGGCACGCGCACACGCGCTGGACGTTTCAGGGCCCCTATCGATCTCAATGGCCCTAACGATCCCCAATCCTATCAATCTCAACACCCCTAACTAGCCCCAATATACCTCCAGGAAGGCAAGCTGTTTTTTAGAAGGGTGCTATACCTTATTTGTCCCCTCAATGTCCTTTGAATTAGCGTGGCAAGAGAAGAAATTTCTGCCTGGAGAGGAGAGTGCTGGGCTGTGAGGAGAAAGGGGAGAGGTGCAGGCTGCCGTTGGCCTCGGAGAGGCACGCGCACGCGCTGGACGTTTCAGGGCCCCTATCGATCTCAATGGCCCTAACGATCCCCAATCCTATCAATCTCAACGCCCCTAACTATCCCCAATATACCTCCAGGAAGGCAAGCCGTTTTTTAGAAGGGTGCTATACCTTATTTGTCCCCTCAATGTCCTTTGAATTAGCGTGGCAAGAGCAGAAATTTCTGCCTGGAGAGGAGAGTGCTGGGCCGTGAGGAGAAAGGGGAGAGGTGCAGGCTGCCGTTGGCCTCTGAGAGGCACGCGCACGCGCGCTGGACGTTTCAGGGCCCCTATTGATCTCAATGGCCCTAACGATCCCCAATCCCTCTCTGCCAATCGCGCATGTCAATCGCACGTGCAGGGGGCTTTTTCATGACGTAGGAGGAGCTACAGTGAAGTAAGAATATTTTTCAGTTCGTACCTTTTTTTGTGTGTAATTTGTACACAACACATATTTGTTAGGCACAAAATGATTAGCTATTCTATTATCCGAAGTGCTTGGCTACATTGTGTGAAAGTTTGGTATAAATCGTTCGGGTACTTTTTGAGATTAGTGGATTCGTACAAACTATTTTACATTTTTATTTATATAGATGTATAAATCCACCCACCTTAAATACATAATCTGGGAAATGAATAATGCATACAAAATGAAGACCTTAAAATAACACAGTGTAAAAACAAAACAAAATGAACAAACAACCCCAAAATAAACAGAAATAAAGGCAAATTGTTTGGGCAAATGGTTAATAATCACCCACTTATTTCCATCTTCCCTCAGCTTTAGCTAAATTCAAACTAAATATGTTTCATTACACAATTATTATTTAAAAATATTATGCTGACCATTATTTCCTTAAATATTGTGCTTATTGGTAAATTCTGATAATTGGAAAAGGATCATTTTCAGCTGCCCATTACATGGAGTGTCCCTTTATGGAGACTAGATTTATCACTGGAAATCTGAAATCTTTGGGGAATAACTGAGGATGTTATAAGTTGACCAGGCCATCTAGGTAATCACTGGTCTTATCTGAATCTTTAGAATCTCACTGGGCTCTTTTTATGGCCCCTATGAAAATAATGGTCAATAGATGTTGAACAAAATGCAGGAGGTTTGAAGACTGATTTTCACTCACCTTTGATAAGATCTAAGCTCAAAAAAGTGGCACATATTTTTTAATACTGCTCCCTGGGTATCCTTGGAGCTAGGCACAAATTGCTGTTTGCAAGATTCACATTCTTTGCATCAGTCAGAGAAATCTCTTGTGCATTAAAAAACCATGGTTGTTTATTACATTTCTCTTGGAAACATTAGATCTGTTTACAATGAAATTGGACTTGAATTGTATCCTGAGAATTTTAACTCCTGCAGTGTGCTAGAATCCACTGAAAAATCAGGGCAAAGGTCATAAATTGAGAGATTATTTTCCTCCTATGAAGTTCTGAAAAGCTTCAAGGAGCACTGGGAATCCCCTACTTTACTTTTTACTTACCTATCTGTGTCTCAGGGGTAGGGGGAGCATATGATGGATCATATAAGCGGAAAATAAATCCAATAAACACCCCCCCTTAAAAGAAGCTAGCAATCTTAGCTGAATTTTGGTAGAAGCATAACAGACACTTTAATTTTATGAGTGTTTGACCATTGAAAAAAGGTACAAAAAAGGAGATGAAAGAGATATAACAATGCATCGTACAACAAGGAAAAAACAGCATACTGTAAACCGTTTCACATATTATTATTTAAAATTCATAGATGATAGCCATTTATAGAATCACACTTTTATAAATATGTGAATCACACAGACAGAAACTTTATTTCAGTCATTGACCATTAAGGAACATTCAGTAGAATGAACAAAGCAAAATTATCTTCTAACAACAATAATTATTGGCAGCCATTTGTGGGCGAAGCTTACACATAACAGAGTTATTTTTTGACAAATAGATTTATCTTGGTTAATTGAATCATACAGTTGGTCTTTCTTGTTTGAATAGCAATGGTGGTTTAACTGTTAATTTGTCTACTTTAAATACGATATAGCTTTTATAGCTTTAAATATGATGTACTGGGATCACTTACAATAAAGAATTAGCATTTCTTCTTCAGAACAGCCTAGCAGCCTGATGGAGCTAAGAAATCTTGCATTCAACTTCTTGACGATAAGAAAAGATCTGGTAGATTCTGTTTTTCAAGGGTACAGTGTGTTGTATATAGGATGTGTGAGGACACTGTTGCTATCAATCCTGTTTTACAAGCACTTCATACATTTGATTTAAGTTGCTTATTCAGACAGTTTGTTAAACCCTTTAGCTTATTGAAAATGATTGAAAACAACTTTTGAGGTTTTCTTTCTTAGCTACAGTATGTCCTTCAAACCTTTTAAAATGGGCATATTGTAGTCTGAATCTTGAATATCGTACACACATAGTATAATGTCCTGCTACTTTTTGAGCAAAAATTGTTGCCATTTAGAACCAATAAAAAGTTACCTGGCCCCATCAATAAGGTTGTCATCCTATGTAATTTTTCCTGAAGCATTCATATTTCTAATTTATTGGTTCTACTCAATAGCACAGGCACCATATGGCTGATACCACCTGCAGCTTTGTATTCCTTATTCCTCAGACTATCTATGTCTAACATTACAAATGCAAGATGAGAAAGGCAATAAGTTCATGAATTAAAATTTCATTGCTGTTGAGTATATTCACTGTCCATCTGAGAATGAATTTTTGACCTTTTCAACAAGATAGAAGTCTAGTATCCATTGCGGCGCCAGTTGTATTCATGAAGTTCATTCATTGAGACGAAGGAATATTCCACTGAGTCCTGATGAAAGCCAGCAGAAAAATCTTTGGCATTTACCTGAATGTGAAGGATTTGTTTCACCAGATTGTGTCTTTCAAGTGGTGACTTGTGGCCTTGTTAGGGTTTTTCTTAATACTGTGCAGAAGACACACACAAAAACTGTTTGTTTTTTCCACAATAATGTTTTATTCTACAAAATGAAACTCTTATCTAATCCTATTCTCTTCTTATTGCTTTAAATTTACCATTGTATTTCTACTGTATTCTTATTTAATCTATACATTTCTATCTCTGTTTGATTTCTATATTCCTATTCCTATGTTAGCAATATGTTTTCTTATCTTAACCGTTTCGTCTTTAAATCTTTCCTTTTTCCCAGGGTTCCAACTCTTGTATGCAATCTCTAGTATTGTAGAATATCCAGACATAGAGAATAAAAGTCTTACATGAAAAAGAGAAAGGGTGACCCTACTCCTGAGGAAAGAAATGAAAGTATCAGGATAAAGCTGATCATTTGGAAGATTGGAGTCCAGTTTCAGACCTGAACTAGAATATATCTTCCCCAGTGAGACCGAATATTGGATTGAAACGTCATAGTCTTCAAGATCTAAATCAGTTTCTTTTCCAATGTGATTGATAGCTGTCCCGCAATGTTAAGGATGTGAGAAGTCTTAAGAGAAAGAAATGGGATGGAATCTGAGATGGCAATCCTTACATACATACAAGCAGAACCAGTCCAGATCCCAAGAATAATAAAGAGTAACAAACCAAGGAATCTGGAATATAGCTCTTATAATTTTAAATTGTTTTATCTGGATTTGCACTTGGAAAATAATTCTTAGGTATTTAAAGACCATAGTTTGTTTCACATGATTGTAATTTGTTTTTCAGCAATGAAAAACAGCCTTGCCTCTTGTCTTTGTAATTTTTTTCAATAATATATTTCCAAATGAGTATATTCAGTATTTGACCCTTTTACTGCTGCTGACCAAATGAATATTAAAACATGGGAAAAAATTTAATTAAATAACTAATTTACACTTTCAGATGCTGCTAATTTCCATCCTGTAATTAACTCCCCAATTCTCTGAGTTCTTGTTCACCACAGCAGCTCTTCAAAAGCTTTCCCTTTGTGGTAGAGAATCAGGTTGGAAGACTGAGAATGGAGCACACCGAAAACCGCTGTATGAATGGCACAGTCCATTACCAGGAGGTGCTTTTTGCAGACTCAGGGACAAAACTGAAATGCAGGCAAGTTGCAGAATCATCTAAAAATTAAGTTAGCTAATGCAATAAAATAGCTTAGAATTAAATCTTGCATGGAGGGGATTTCTGCACCTCTAAACCTACTGACCTCTATAACAATATTTCTCAAACTTGGCAACTTTATGATGTGTGCACTTCAACTCTCAGAACTGAATTGGGAATTGCGAGAGTTAAAGTCCACACACCTTAAAGTTGCCAAGTTTGAAAAATACTGCTCTAGGAATACAGATACAAGAATTTAGCAAAGGAGCTTTGCACTTGTTTCCTTAGCTAGTCACTGATGATGTTACCTAGCTTGGGTAATGAAATGTCTGAAACAAAACAAACAAGCTCAGAGAGCACCAAGGATTCCTCACTTGTTTCCTTGTTCAAAACATAAATTCTCAGAACCTTTCCTCCATCTTACTTTCAGTTCAGTCTGTTTTCTCTTTGGTTCAGGTATTCTGATTCAATTTCCATATGACTCTTAGCTGCAAACAGACTTCAGTACCCTATGCTACCACTATTAACTTGCTTTATGTTTCATTCACATAAGCACCAGCATCAAAACAACTTTCTGATAAAAAGTTATATTCCTAACATTAATGTTGATCACTCTGTGCATGGTTTACACTGTCTGACAAAGGGCTATGGGCCCAAAGAGAGATATACAAAGGAGAAATATGTGATTTTGTTCTAAAAAAAGTCCTTGCCAATCTGCCAAATTTATCAGGTATGATGGTCATCTATGATCTAACAAAGAAAGAAAGATCTATTCAGATACTGAATGACAGAGTCCACACAAGATCGTCCCTTCCAATGAAAAAGTTGCTGATACTGTTAGGGTTATTCATATTCAAGAAGAACTGTGGCTAATGAAAACCAAAAAGGAAGAAGAATGGGATTCTGCAAACTGAGAAGCCATAAGATATTTTAAATCAGAATGTTCAAGTGATTCACTGCAGATTCACAATGAGGACATGAATTCAAAGATGTTTGGAATAAATTCCAAGGCTTATTTCAGCAAAGCAATACTGTATGGCTTTTCAAATATGTTTAATATTACAAGTATGCAACAAAAATCTAAAGCTGAAAATGAATTGCAGGCTTAAATAGGTTCCATTTTGGAAATTTTATTTATTTTATTTTTATTTTATTAAATTTATACCCCGCCCTTCTCCAAACGGACCCAGGGCGGCGATCCTAAAGCAATCCTAAAGCCAAAATGTAACTCTACCAGAAGTAGCTGAAAGAGTTGCATTCTTAACAAAACATGAGATGATTATTAATATTCTTTAAATAAAAGATAACTTAAGTTAGCTTCAAGAACCTTTACAGCACTGGAATATAATCTCAGAAAGCAAGCAGAAAATGAAATAAACCAAGAAGGAATAGGTTTTGAAAGTTGAAAAATAAATAAATTTCAAATTAGCAGGCAGGTAATGCATCCCTTTCAGACCTAATTTACATCTGAAAGAAAGCTGCCTAGAGTTGTCAAACTCATAACTGTTGGAGGGATTAAATGCAAGAGGCAAATGCCAGAGAATCAGTCACCGACAAGGCAAGTGATGACAAAAAAGAAAAAGAAAAAAGGAGGTTGGGGAGCAAAGCCAAATCACCTATTGGTAGAGAGAGAAACTGTGGAATAAATCTTAATAAAAGTCAGAAGAGTAAAATTCATCTGCAAAGCGATGCAACCACCCACTATTTCAATAATTATTCTCCTGAATTAGTTAGGAGTTTTAAAGTACTCGCACATGTTGCAGATGGAGAAACTGTAGAAGCAGAGGGAACAGAAAAATGATCTTTCATTTGTAAAATTAGCGAGAAACTGTTGTCCCCAATTCAGGTCTGAGCCTGGTGCCGAAGCCAATGATGGATGCCAGACACGAGGTGCGGGTTTTCTGATTGCTTTTTATTGGAGGACTCCAAGGAAAAGGGTTTCCTGGTCAAAAGGCCAAGAACCAAGAACAAAGGATTAAGAAAGCTTTATACATTTTCACTAAAGAAGAAGGCGGGAAAAGGTGAAACAATAAGAAATATCCTTTAATAAACATTTTAGCACTATTTCTACAATTTGTTCTTTTGGTCTATAGCTGCCCCATTCCTAAGCCTTGGCTAATGAATGCCCCAGGAGTTATCTAATAGACATTTCATTTGTTGACGGCCATCTCTATTCCTAACTTTTAGCTGAGGTCTGCAAGTTGTCTAATTCTTGTTGCTTTTATCAACTTTCCAACTTTCCATAATTGCTACAAGCTTTATACATGTATATTTCCTGTTGATAAGCATTATTTGTCCTTATGAGACAGATAGACAGTCACCTCACCCCCCTGTTACAGTCTTCCTGATTTACTTTCAAGTGTGTGCCATGACCTTGCTTTAGCAGCCAGTCCATCAAACAAATGTAAGAAATATTTAGTCATAATGTCTATTCTGCACCATGCTTGGAAATCAGTTTTCTGAGTGCTGGATTACACTCAGGCATGTATATAAAGCTACTGGTTTTTTCCCCCTGACAACCACTTCCTCCTAAAAGGAACACTGGGGCAGAATTTTCTATATTAAGTACAACATGCATCTGACAAATCATGCAGTATAAAAAAAAAGTGTTTGTACAATGAGTGCATGAAACATTGGGCACCGATTAGGGCACAGAAATATAGACCGTTAAAGGCATGACTAAGGAACTGAAAATGAAACCTGAAGAAAAAAACCCATTAAAATAAATGTTAGGGCAAATGTGACTTGGACCATTTACTGTCTCTTGGTAATTAGTAGAAACACATAGGATTCATTCAGATTGATGTGGATTTTTAACCTTATTTCCTGAAATGTATTGATGATTTAAAAAAAAATGTTTTCACTTACCCATTTAATGAAAAAGGAGATGTTTTGGAAAAGCTATAATAATATGTTATAAGAAAAAATAAAACAAGGGATGCAGAATTCTTGGCCCTGCCACTGTGGACTGTAAATTTACAGATGGTAGATTATTTTGATAAATGACGATAGCTAAACAGTAAAAAAATATCAAGGCTTTGTTTAGAGATCCCAATTAGGGAGCGGCAATGGAGCAGCATCCAAGCAGGAAGAATGATCCTTGTTTCTTGAGAAAAGATCCAGAAATAACTGCATAGCAAGTAGAATCAGAAAGCTTCAACCAGCAGTAAGATGCTAAAGACTTACACTATTTATCAAAGACTAATAAAGGAGAATATTTTTAGCTCAGGGTTGACATGAGGAGTCATTGGTTCTCTGTGAGCTTGCTTGGTTTTTTTTTTGGTTTTTTTGCAAATGTTTCATTATCCAAGCTAGTTAACATCATCAGTGCTAGTCACTGATGATGTTACCTAGTTTGCGTAATGAAACATCTGCAAGAAAACAAGCAAGCTCAGAGAGCACCAAGGATTCCCCATTTATCAAAGAAGATAAGAAAACAAGCCCTTCCACAAAACAACAAATAGAAGGGCTGCAACACACTGACAAAGACAAGTGGCTGTAACTAGCTAAAGACTGAATCTCTACACAAGCATAAAATACAAATTCTCAAATATATAAAGGAATATCAAACCAGTGTTGGAAGTGTGAAAGAGAACACTTGTGCATGGTGGACCTATAAAAAGCAAACAAAGAAATTTTGGGTACAAATCCAATGATGGTGAAACCAGAATTGTATCTGTTGGGTCTCCTGGACACTGACTTAGAAAAGAAATATGGGAATTCATATTTGCATATATGGGAAAATTACTGTACGCACAAATATGAAAACAATAACCAGAATGGAAAATCAATCAGTCAATCAATCAATCTTATGGTAGTGGCAAAGTTAACCAGCTTGGTCAGGGAAAAATATGAGAAAGACGTTTTTGAAAGACTGGCATCTTTATATGGACTTTAATAAAGCTTGGACAAACATGACAAAAACTCCTGTCCTGGATAGGGGGTTGGACTAGACGATTTCCAAGGTCCCTTTCAGCCCTATGATTCTATAGTTTTATAGATCTCGATCAGGGGTGGATTCTGGCTTCTTCTACTGCCAGTTTGTTCAGGGATGTGCTTTGGGCGCGCATGCTTTTTGAGTGTACACGTGCTTGATGCACGCTATGCGCGCATGTGCAGCAGTAAAAAAATTGCTTCTGTGCATGTGCAGAAGCAAAAAACATGATGGTGGCACTTACAGCACGGCTGTCCGAACCAGTCCAAACCGGTAGGAATCCACTGCTCTGATCTAGATATTAAAAAAGATTAAAAGGGAAAAGGAAGCGAATTAAAAAGTAAGACGACAGAGATAAAACAACTGAATGAAACCTTTCCTTACTTTAGAAACTGGATTGAAAGAGAAGAAAGAGGAAGAAGGAGAAATTAACAGATCTACAGAGTGCCTTGGACTGATAAAAGCCAGTGAAGTACAGATGGCACATTTCTTTAAAGACCAAACATCAGCACAATTCTACCAGACAACACTATAGATAAGGATAGCAATAAATAAAATCCTGTATATATCAATAGTTATTAGTCCAGACATATCAGCATTAGGAATTCTATGTAGGAAGGTGGATGTACCAACAAAGACTGACTAAGTTATAGCCAACAGAATACAGCTATATCTAAAGAGAACTTCAGGTATTTTTCAACTACTGGGTTATATGGATAAAAACTGAACTGAAGAAGATATAAAATCAATCCGTAGAATCATGTATTTATTTATTTATTTGTATTCCACCTTTATTACAAATAACTCAAGGCGGTGAACATATCCAACAGACCTCCTTCCTCCTATTTCCCCCACAACATCAACTTTTATGAGATGAGTTGGCTGAAAGAGAGTGACTGGTCCAAGATCACCCAGATGGTTTTCATGGCCAAGGCAGGACTTCAACTCATAGTCTCTTGTTCTCTAGCCCAGTGTCTTAACCACTAGATCAAACTGGCTCCACATTTCAGTTCCCTTGATGGAAGAGTAAAAATTCAGAGTAAGAGTCTAGAATCAATGCAGAGAATGGCAGGTTGTTATTGGATGATTTTCTGCTCTAACTGCTTTAATCAGTTGCTTCATTTATGTATTCCTCTTGGCATGCTCCATTCTATCTGTTTTTCCAACTGAGTATCTTTGTCTCATCCCATTCAGATTCTCAGATTCTGGTTCTTATACATCCACTGTAACTATCACAGAATCCAACAATACAAGCTGGTTAGGACGACTCAAGTGATGTGTTGCCCTCATGTTTATCCCAAAAAATGAGAAATTCTGCCCTCTAGACATTTTCTAAGAGCTCAATGGGGCAGAGATATCGTCTGCGCATGCGCGAGATGGCGGCCTGCTTCTGAGCTCCGTGAGGGATCACGGGGCTCCGAGGCTGCTTTGGAGGTGATGCCCGGCCCGTAGACGATCGTGAGGGCTGGGCCCAGTGAGCGGACCACCCTGGCTATCGATTGAGACCAGAAGGGTCTCCCAGGGTGGTCGGGTGGCTCAGAGACCGGTATGGAGAGCGGAGCGGAGAAATGTGGATTCGGAGAAGGCCGACTGGAGGCGCTCCGGGAACGCGCCGGGGGATGCCGGGCCGGCGGCCGGGCGGCGAACGTGCTGGAGGGCCGGGGCCGGATGGCGTGGGTGGCGGGCGGTGGGCGGCGCGGAGTCTCGACCGCTGGGTTCGTTTTGTGACTCCCAGGAGCCCAGGAGTGCCGGAGATTGGCGGGAGCGGCATCGGCGCTATGGCGCCATGGCGGTGCGGTGGTCTGGTGGTTTGGAAGTTGGAATGGTGGGCGTCCCAGCGGCGATTTCTAACAGCTGAGCCGGGGGGCGCCGGAACTTGGAGTGTGGGCCGCTGCGGGGCTGAGAGAGTGGGCCGAGCGGCCTGGCGGCCTGAAGAACGGCCAGGCGGCCGGAAGAACAAGCGGCCCATTAGGCCTCAAATCATCTAGGCCACAGCTTAGTCCCCCAACCAGTGGCCAAAGAACAACCATGGCGAGGCCTTGGAAGGCCAAAACATCTGAGCCGGTGCCAGGGCCCGAGAGATGCAGGTCGGTATGGGAGGCCGTGAGCCTGACGAGATTGGGCTTAGGCCGAAAATCGTCGATACCTTCGTTTCCAAGAACTATTTTAAGAGCTATCTCCAGAACTATTTTAAGAACTATCTCCAGAACTATTTAAGAACTATCTCTAAGAACTTCCTGAGCCAGATACCATTCTCCACTGGAACTTTTAACCTCTCATGAATTTTATTATATTTATATTTAACATCTATTTAACATCTTAGTATAATATCAGCAGCCAGGATGCCCACATAAGCATTTCGCGTCCCATTTTACATCTACTGTATATTTTGTATGTATTCCAGAGCAGACCTGATTCGACTGCGAGAATCCCCTTACTCGCAGGTATGGCCCTCCGCTCTAACGAGGGCCCACCTTGATGAGGGATTATGTAATCAAGAGAGGTGGGCGAAGCGCAGATGTAGGGTTTTTTTAGTTAGGAGTCTGATTCGGGTTTTAAGGGGTTTTAGGGTGGAGGGTGGGGTGAGTCAGGCTGGGGGTGGGAATGTTATTAGGTCAGCAAACGGAGTGGAGAAGGAAGCAGAAAGGTCTATTAAGAGGGGGGACCCACAAGTCGTTTCCATCGAGGGTTTCTCTATCAAGACGGTCGTAGGGAGGGGCAGGTGCGATGGGAGACAGGTTTTCTCTTCCCGGTTGGGGGCACGAGACCGTTGCTTACAAGCGGTCAGATGCCACAACCCCCGCAGGCTAGGTGGTCAGGGATTACAGAGCCAGGGCTCGAGGCTGATGTTCTGTAATGCCAGGTCCGTGGTCAACAAAGCCCCCCTCATCTACGACCTCGTGTCAGAGGGGGAGCCGGACCTGGTAGGAATAGCGGAGACCTGGTTGGGCCACGAGGGAGGACTTCCCCTCGTAGAAATGTGCCCACCAGGTTACCGCGCTTTTCATCAGCCAAGGGCCCTAGGCAGGGGTGGAGGTGTAGCGGTCATTGTCAGGGCAGGTCTTGAGCCGAGAGAGACCACTGTACCACAGACCACTGGTTGTGAGTCCCTCTGTGTGAAGTGGGGCCTAGGGAGGCAGTTGGGCTTGCTGGTTGTATACCTGGCTCCCCGCTATGTAGCAGCAGCCCTGCCCGAGCTCCTCGAGGTGATCGCTACGATGGCAGTTGAGACCCCCAGACTGATAGTCATGGGGGACTTTAATCTGCCATCGATGGGCGAATCATCGGAGGCAGCTCAGGAGTTCATGGCTTCCATGACGGCCATGGACTTGACCCAAGTAATTCAGGGCCCCACTCACGAGGGTGGACATACGCCGGATCTAATCTTCGTCTCTGGCCAATGGAAGAGTGATCTGGGTATAGGGGATATAGTCATCACACCCCTGTCATGGTCAGACCACTCACTTCTCCGGCTCGACTTTCCAATCGCTACACCCCATCGCAGGGAGGCGGAACCTGAGTCACCTATTTGGTTCCGCCCCAGGCGCCTGATGGACCCGGATAGGTTCCAGACGGTGCTTGGGCCACTTCCTGTATCCCTGACCTGCGCCCCGATGGAGGACCTCGTGGCCGCATGGAATACTGCGACCACGGGAGCCTTGGATCGGGTCGCGCCCTTGCGGCCTCTCTTGCGGCGGCGAACCACCCTGGCCCCTTGGTTTACCGAGGAGCTAAGGGTGATGAAACGCCACAAGAGATGCCTAGAGAGGAGATGGAGGTCTACTCGATCTGAATCTGACCGGACAGAGGTAAGAGCCCATTTACGGACTTACATTGTGGCGCTGAGAGTGGCCAAACGCCATCATTGTGCCACTCTTATAGCATCCGCAGATAACCGCCCTGCCGCCCTGTTTAGGGTGACCCGCTCCCTCCTACAACAGAGGGTGCGGGAAACCCCATTACAGGGTAGAGCAGAGGAATTTGTGATTTATCTGCAGGAGAAAATCGCTCAGATTCAGAACGAGTTAGTCTCCATTGATGGCCCAGTGGGATTGCACGAGGTGGGTCTTGGTTGGGAGGAGTTTGACTCTGTTACTTCCGAGGATATGGACAGGTTACGTGGGCGACTGCGAGCCACCGCATGTTTATTGGACCCGTGTCCTTCCTGGTTTGTACTGGCATCCTGGGAGGTGACACGAGGCTGGCTCCAGGAGGTTGTCAACGCTTCTCTGAGTGAGGGTTTCTTGCCTGCCTCTCTTAAAGAGGCCATGGTGAGGCCCCTCCTGAAGAAACCCTCTCTGGACCCAGCTTTATTAGCCAACTATCGTCCCGTCTCCAACCTTCCCTTCCTGGCGAAGGTTGTAGAGAGTGTGGTGGCACAACAGTTTCCCCGTCACTTGGAGGAAGTTGATTATCTGGACCCGCGCCAGTCCGGCTTCCGGCCCGGGCACAGCACCGAGACGGCATTGGTCGCGTTGGTAGATGATCTCTGGAGGGCCAGAGATGGGGGTTGCTCCTCCATCCTGGTCCTATTAGACCTCTCAGCGGCTTTTGATACCATCGACCATGGTATCCTATTGTCATCGGCTGGAGGGGTTGGGGGTGGGAGGCACCGTTTTGCGGTGGTTCTCCTCCTACCTCTCCGGTCGATCGCAATTTGTGTTGACAGGAGGGAAGAGGTCGACCTCTAGGCCCCTCACATGTGGGGTGCCTCAGGGGTCGGTCCTCTCGCCACTCCTGTTCAACACATATATGAAGCCGCTGGGTGAGATCATCCGTGGTTTTGGGGTAGAGTACCACCTCTACGCTGACGACACGCAGCTGTATATATCTACCCCAAACCACCCCAACGATGCCGTAGCGGTGATGTGTCAGTGCCTGGAAGCCGTGCGGGCCTGGATGGGAAGTAACAGACTCAGACTCAACCCGTCCAAGACCGAGTGGCTGTGGTTTCCAGCATCCCGGTACAACCAGTTGACTCCATCACTGGCCATAGGGGACGATCACCTTACCCCTGTGGATGGGGCACGCAACTTGGGCGTCCTCCTTGATGCCCGGCTGTCCATGGAAGATCAAGTGACAGCCGTGGCCAGGAGGGCGTTTTACCAGGTCCGCCTGGTCCGCCAGTTGCATCCCCTATTGGATCGGGGTGCCCTTTGCATAGTCACTCATGCCCTCGTGACATCCCGGCTGGACTACTGCAACTCTCTCTACATGGGGCTCCCCTTGAGGTGCACCCGAAGGCTTCAGCTAGTCCAGAATGCAGCCGCGCGGGCAGTTATGGGAGCCTCTAGGTTCTCCCATGTAACACCGCTCCTGCGCGAGCTGCACTGGCTGCCTGTCGTCTTTCGGGTGCGCTTCAAGGTGCTAGTTACCATCTTTAAAGCGCTCCATGGCACGGGACCTAGCTATCTGCGGGATCGCATTCTGCCTCATACATCCCTGCGACCGATTCGCTCCCACAGAGAGGGACTTCTCCGGGTGCCGTCCACTAGGCTGTGCCAGCAGGCGACGTCCAGGGGAATGGCCTTCTCTGTGGCGGGCCCGACCCTCTGGAACGACCTTCCCCCCGAAATCAGAACAACCACAGACCTTCGCTCCTTCTGACAGCTTTTAAAAACTCATTTCTTCCGTTTGGCTGGCCTAGGGTAATTTTAATTAATTTATAGTGTTAAGGGGTTTTAGAGACAGTTTTTAGTTTTTATAGATGTTTTTAGCGCAGGATATGTTTAATTGTGATTTTAAATTTTGTACTCTGTTTGTGTCTATTGCTTTTAATTTTCCTGTGCCCCGCCTCGAGTCCCTTTGGGGAGAGAGAGCGGGTTATAAATAAAATTTATTATTATTATTATTATTATTAGAATGAATTGTGGAGCCAGAATTCAAAATGACAGACTTTTAATTGAGCCCAGAATAAAAAAGACATAGGTAAAATAGCAAAAGATTTATATGATCTGAAGAGAAACCAGAACTTCAGGTGGCTTTAAAATAAATAATCAGAAAACAAAATTCTCATCAATATGGCTTTTTTAATGAAATATTGACAAAGAAGTCGGGCTTCAAGGTGGAGAAAAAGATTAAACATCTCGGGTTTACATTGACAAATACAAATTCTAAATTATTTCAAAAATTCAATTTGTGGAATGATATCACAAAAAACTTATTAAGATGGGATAATTTACAATTATCCTTATTGGATAGAATGTTTCTAATTAAGATGAATGTTTTACCAAAGATGTTATCTTTATTTCGGATTTTACTGATATTTAGAATTAACACTCCATTTAAACAATGGCAAAGCGATATTTCCAAGTTCATATGACAAAGACCCCTACACACCAAGAATTAGATATAAACTACTGCAAGATGCTAAAGAAAGAGGAGGTTTGGGGTTACCAGATTTCAAATGTACTTTGATGCCTGCTGTTTTGTCTCAGTGAAAGAGTGGGGTGACTCTTCAAAAGAGTAGGTGTGGGATCTACTTATGAATGAAAACAGTAGTACGTATACTGTACATTAGCAATCACTTTTCTTGGACGCTGAGTGTAAAATAGGCTCATAATTTTATGGCTTGAAAAATGACCCTTCTTTTTGAGAGCCCATAATAGGTGTGCGATGGAGTGTAAAGGGAACAACAATATTCTCTGTATAGATTTACATGACATTTCAGGCTGACAGCCATTTGCTTTGTGGGATGCTTATTTTTTTTTAACAGGGGCATATTCTTTAAAGCAGGGGTCTCCAACCTTTGCAACTTTAAGTCTGAAGGACTTCAGCTCCCAGAAGTCTGAAGACTTAAAGTTGCAAAGGTTGGGGACCCCTGCTTTAAAGGATTAAATAGTATGCATTAATAACACTGATTTAATAACCAAAGGTTTGGACTGGCTGTACATTAGAAAAAAGCAACACACTGCTATCAGAATTATTTTCTGTTTCAGTCAAGAAAGACCCAAAGATACAGATAAAATTATGTCCAGCCTGGTTGGTGAAGAAGAATGAGATTTCCCCCCCAAAGTGTGTGTGTGTGTGTGTCTGTATTTATATCACTGATTCAAAATGAGAAGCAGTGCTGATTCTTGGGGTTGATTTGCACGTTCTTTTCTGATATCTCAGTAAAATGTCGCAAAGGTTGCGCCTTTGCGGCCTCTCACTCAGCGTCGATCTACCTTGGCTCCTTGGTTTTCCGAGGAGCTGAGGGAAATGAAACGCCAGAAGAGACACCTAGAGAGCGTCTGGAGGTCCACTCGCGCAGAATCTGACCGGACACGTGTGAGGTCGCATTTGCGGACCTACCTTGTGGCGATGAGAGTGGCGAAGCAGGATCATCTCGCTGCTCTCATCGCATCTGCAGATAACCGCCCTGCCGCCCTGTTTAGGGAGACCCGCTCCCTCCTTCATCAGAGGCCGCGGGAAGCTCCTTTGCAGGGTTGGGCAGAGGAATTTGGATGTTATCTGCAGGATAAAATCGTTCAGATCCGGGGCGAGTTAACCTCCAATTGGGTTAGTCCAGGCGGGATGACAGAGACAGGTCTTGAGACCGTTATTTGGGATGAGTTTGATACTGTGACTCCTGACGGCATGGACAGGATACTGGGGCAGCTGAATGCCACCACATGTTTATTGGACCCGTGTCCCTTCTGGCTTGTACTGGCCTCCCGGGAGGTTACACGAGGCTGGCTCCAGGGGATTGTTAACGCTTCTTTGAGTGAGGGGTTCTTGCCAACCATCTTGAAAGAGGAGGTGGTGAGGCCCCTCCTCAAGAAGCCCTCCCTGGACCCAGCTGTGTTATCCAACTACTGTCCGGTCTCCAACCATCGCTTCCTGGCGAAGGTTGTTGAGAGTGTGGTGGCACGACAGTTCTCCCAGCACCTGGAGGAAACTGCCTATCTAGACTCACGCCAGTCCGGCTTCCGACCTGGGTACAGCATGGAGACGGCATTGGTCGCAGTGGTAGATGATCTCTGGAGGGCCCGGGATAGAGGTTGCTCCCCTATCCTGGTCCTGTTAGATCTCTCAGCGGCTTTCGATACCATCGACCATGGTATCTTATTGCACCGGCTGGGGGGGTTGGGGTTGGGAGGCACCGTACTACGGTGGTTCACCTCCTTCCTCTCCGACCGGTCGCAATTTGTGTTGGCAGGAGGGCAGAGGTCAATGTCGAGGCCCCTTATATGTGGGGTGCCTCAGGGGTCGGTCCTCTCGCCCCTCCTGTTCAACATCTATATGAAGCTGCTGGGTGAGATCATCCGTGGTTTTGGGGTAGAGTTCCATCTGTACGCTGACAACACCCAGCTGTACATCTCTACCCCTAACCACCCCAACGATGCCGTCAAAGTGATGTCCCGGTGTTTGGAGGCTGTGCGAGTCTGGATGGGGAGGAACGGGCTGTGACTCAACCCGTCCAAGACCGAGTGGCTGTGGTTTCCGGCACCACGACATAGCCAGCTGGCTCCATCTCTAGCTATCGGGGGCGAGTCATTAGCCCCCGCGGAAAGGGCTCGCAACTTGGGTGTCCACCTGGACTCTCGGCTGTCCTTGGAGGACCATCTGACAGCCGTAGCCAGGGGGGCCTTCTATCAGGTTTACCTGATACGCCAGTTGCGCCCCTTTCTGGATCGTGATTGATTGTCTGTATTTTTATATTTTCTAGTTCCTGTGCACCACCCTGAGTCCCATGTTGGGAGAGAGGGTGGTATAGAAATCCAATAAATAATAATAATAATAATAATAATAATAATAATAATAATAATAATAATAATAATAATAATAATAATAATAATAATAATAATAATAATGTAATTTTTGTGCAGCTGATTTCACACTATTACGGCTTCTTAGGGCAGGCACTAACAGAGTGATTGTGTTTATAGAGTTGCTATATCAGGGAAGGTCAAAGTTTAAGAACAAAAATGTGAATTTGTTCTCCGTGGATAAGGAACAGATTTTTAAGAGATCAGAAAAATGAAAACGTTCTTTGTTCTTTTTTTTTTAAAGTTAGGGAACTAGCAAATACATGTTCAGTACAGTAAGTGGCTAAATGACTAATCCAGACTTTCCAGGTGGCTGAGACTGACCAAGAAAATAGACTTTATTTCTAAGCAGAATTCCGTTCCTGCTTTCTTGCAACAAAATAGTGACTTGATCATATAGAAACATCTTTCTGTCCTGAAATGGTTTATGTCAGGATTTAGGAATTTGGGCTCTGCCAAGCAGCCTCTACAATCTGCTCTTGCTGAATTTGAGCTAGGTTGGCTACAAACTCGAGGGCCAAAGCATCTGAATGCCACACTCCCCTTGACTGAAAGCAAATCCCATCGGCTTAATTATTAAACTTACTGCTGTGATGGTAGCTATGTGTATTGTCACTTTTATAATATATTCTTCCTGGTATTATTGAATTTTGCACCACAGTTCAATAAAACTCTGTTTATTCCCATATGACGGAAATCAGCAACTTAATAACAAAGGTTCTGGATGATTTAATTTCATTGGTGCTATAGCAGGTAAGAGAACTCAGCTCTTGATACCAATATTCAGAATAGTTTGTTGGCTTGCTCTTCTGTGAATCATTTCTACATTTCCAAGAATAAATAATCCTGCAGTGAGGTTATTAATTTCCGAGTCCATTATCCAAATTTATGCCAGCATTCGTTTAGCCCCTAATAAATGACTTCACTGCTTTCATGGATGCATATCTGCAGATAGTGAAATATAAATTTAATTAACAAAGTAGGCTCATCACATTGCCTCCTTACCAAGGACATGTATTCAACATGGCCTCATCTCCTCACCAGACCTCCACAGATGGATTTAGGTATACGGGCATTGAATAAGCACCAGATGTCACTTCCCACATATGGATGAAAATTCTAAGAAATCAGTAATCTGCCAGTCCCCACCAGGCTTGCTGCATAACTGCCCTTCCCTGTCCTCTGCAATGCCATGCCTATAGAAGAGAATAGATGCAGCTCAAGTTGAACTGTGGAGTTATTGGTGCTCTCTGAGCTTGGTTGTTTGCTTGCAGACATTTTGTTGACAGACTAAGTAACATCTTCATGATAGGAGGAGGGGAGTTAATAAGCAAAGATCAAACATCACCAAGGTCTCTGGAGTGTCATGCTCTGCTTGGTGGGTGGCAGCAGTCAAGGAAAGGAGCACTGCCAGGGTGGGAATAGAAGAAAAAGAGAGATAGGTGCATGAGGGATGGGTGCTTGAATAATGAAATATCATTGCCAACACATGTGTGCATGCTTAAGGTGAAATCTGTTATGCAGCTTAGATGGGTTGTTTGCATTGTTACCAGTCCTCCAAGGAGCCAGGGAATAAAGAAGGAGGAGAGATGAGGGAGAGAAACTCCAAATCCACCCATTTCATGGGGTCCCTTGAATGAAACTAAAGCTAAGGCAGCTCAGCCTGGTTTGGACTGATGCAGCCCAGGTGACACCCATATACTACTGGGCTTCATCCTTTCCTCCACCTGCCACATAATATCTGCAAAGGAGAAAGTGTAGGTGAGAGAGCGTGAGAGATTGAAATTGGTGGAATATGGAGGAAATTACTGTCTCTTGAATAAAAGGAGGTAGGGCTAGAGTGGACTATAGTCGTGATGGTGAACCTATGGCATGTGTGCCCGAAGTGGCAGAGCCACTGTCACCTAGCAAGTGCGGCATCGCCATTCTTCTTCCAGGTTTCTGGCATGCATTCATGTGCGATGATCAGCTGGTCTTCCAGAAACTGGAAGAGTTGATCTTCCATTTTCCAGTGTGAGCCTGTGCGCCGGTCAGCTGATCATCACGTGCAAATGTGCGCCAGTAACCGGAAGCCTAGCTGGTCATCATGGATGCGTGAGCCAGAAATCAAATTTCATTTTCCGGCATGCACATCCCTCCTGGGCAGCTCCTCTTCCAGATTGCATCCCAGACAAGCGTGTGCATGCGCCATCACTGGACTATAGGTAGCATTTCCATATTAACATACTTTCTTGTCTCGGGAATGGTAGAAAAGCCCATTGTGTTGCTGAGTGGATGAACTGAGAGCCTCTGTGCTTTATACTGTACTTACTGTATGTGCATGTAAGTCACTTGACCATGTTATGGACACTCAGAAAGTACAAACAGACAGAGGTAGGAGACAGACAATGATATGGCAGTGGAGATTCATTGTCTTTATTTTGTTGTACATTTTTATTAAAGATTTTGATCACTATAGTAAAAACTTGAAGGGAGATAAAAGAATAGTAAGGAAGAATAAAAAATGTGCAAGAAAAAAAGAAAGAATATGATAAAGAAAAAGAAAATAAATATATAAAGAAGTGACTTGCAGCTTCAATTACAAACAGATATATTTTCATCCCATATTTCATCCATTATCTATAATATTAAGGATTTAGAGAATCAAAGTTGGGTGGCACATGTCTCCTAATTTGTGGGCCTTCACAAAGGTCAATGCTCTCTCCGCTCTTTTTTAATATGTACATGAAACTATTGGGCAAGACCACCCATTGACACAGGATGAGGGATCACCAGTAAACTGATAATTCCCTGTCCTAGAACCAGGCTCTATAATAACCCAGAGTCTGCTATTGCTACCCCATCTACACTAACAGCACCTGCACAAGTGCATACCAACAGGAACACACACAAAATTAAAGGATGTGATTTATGCCCACATCTGCAATAATACCCCTCTAGATATACATGGGATAAATGGGACAAACTTTGTGCAAAAGAATTAATGGACACAAGTTTGACATTAGGACTCAAAACAAGGACCAAGTAATATTAAAGATTTTAATGTCCCAGAACAATCAAGGCAGATCTCAAAATGACTGAATTTCAACACCTTTGTTGAACACGAAATAGTTGAACTCACATACATCAAAATGTTTCAGGCAATCTGAGAAGGTCTCAACAAATATAATGCATTTTTAATATATTACACGTGTTAATTGAAAAGGTACTTGTAATCTGTCTCACATATATTATAACTCTCATCTGTAATGTAATTTGTCTCACATAACCTATCTTCTCCTTCTCCCCCACACAGCTGCCTTCTTCCCTCATCCCAATTATTTATATCTCACATCACTTTAGCCACTCTATGCATCTGATGAAAATGAGCTGCAGCTAATGAAACTTCTGAATAAATTTTGTTAGAAAAGTTGCTATCTTAAAAAAAATTTTTTTTGCTATAATAGACAAATATGGCTCTCCTACAATTTGCATCTATTGTATCTTTTTATTTATTTTTTAAAAATCTTTTTTATTTTGTAATTGGTATTCAGTTTATGTTTTTATACATGTCAGCTATTGAGAATTGCCACAGATTGTGGAGTATAAAAATACTATACAAAGAGAGACAGGGAGGAGGGAAAGAGCAGATTGAACTACTAAAAACAAAAAGTGACCCTCCAAGAAGAAAAATTCACCAGTGACGCTGGGTTTAAATAATGTAGTAGATATAATTTTCTATGGACAGGACTTATTTCAAAGTTTAGTATCTTGAACAAAAGAACTTTCTGCAATATCATCAGTCACTCTCTGTCCAGCTCCAAGGCTATTCCTTAAGTGCTGGTCCATCTTCAAAATTAAAGTTAAACTAAAGTGACAGTTCTTTTTTTTAAATGGTGTGGCATCTGAAAATTTAGGGCATTACTTTTCTTAGCAGGATTATTTTATGATTGAAAGGAAAGGTCTAAAATTTGATGCACTTTAGATTCAGATTAATGCATCTGAATTTCAACTTTAACAACTGGACAGTGATTTGTGAGAAACATTCACTAATGTATACAGTAAATGTCCAGAATATCAGGCAGTGTCTATATTTTAGCTCAAACTAGAAATGTGTACTTGATAAAATAAAATTAAAGATGAGCAATTAATGTTTATTACATAAACAGTTATAGGACTGAAATGGCTTGCTTCAATGGAGTGATTGCATTTGATTGCTTAATTACATAATTACATAGTAAGATAAAATATAAATACAGAATTAAAGAGCATTATACTTCTAATGTTCATTGAAACATTTTGTTCTTGACAATTAATGGCTGATTCTAATATATAGTCTAATAATACTCAAAAACATGCAGTTTTCTGGTAGTTACTGTACAAATAATTATGGAGATTGGGAAACACTTGGTTTTCTAGATAGTGAAACTGAAAAAAATGTCATAGATCTATAGTATGTCTTAAAGCAAACATGAAAGCAAAAAGAGAGCATCAATTTATCCTTAATGAGAAGGACTTATAAATATTTGAATTATAAATTCTAAATAGTATCATTCAATGCTATCACCAAGCTAACCTTAGCGATCAACATTAGAATAAAAAACCAAGGCTCTTCATATTCCTTTTCAATTGAAAGCCAGACAATTGTCCGTTTATGTCTGAAAGACTACAATAAAATGTGGAGTGCTTTTTTTCTTGGCATGAGATCATTTAAGGTACTATCAGAGACAATGTAGGCTCCTGTGATAGAATCTGGCACCCACCCACATGAGTGGAGGCTGCATGTGCACAAGCAACCTGAAATGCATAAGTCAAGCTATGCAGCAGTGGGATGCATGTTCACGTCAATCTGCCGCCCTTGCAGCCTGGTTTCCCTCCCCTCCAGCCAGGCCACCAAGTCCAAAGGTTGCAGACAGCTGATCTATTTATCATCTAGCCATGGTGGTGCCATGGTTAGAATGCAGTATAGCAGTCTAATTCTGATGACTGCTGATTGCCAGCACTTCAGCAGTTTGAGTCTCATCGGCTCAAGGTTGACTCAGCCTTCCATCCTTCTGAGAGGTCAGTAAAATGAGGACCCAGATTATATGTTGACCCTGTAAACTGCTTAGAGAGGACTGTAAAGGGCTCTAAAGCACTGTGAAGTCTAAGTATATAAGTCTAAGTCTCCCTCCCTCTCTCCATCATCATCTCGCTATCTCTATTCCATTTCTATCTGCCCCCCTTCCCTCAGAGAGGGGCTTAGGACTGTGTACAATATAATGTATCAGATAATTATGCAGAGTCTGCTTTAGTCTGGCAAGATTCTGTATGTATAGGCGAACAATAATAAAGTAGCTACTATGAGCTTTTATGCATGTTGTTCTTCTTTTAGTGCCTGACAGTTCCACTAGATTAGCAATTCTTATTTTTTTTAAATTAGATTATAGAGTAAAATACAAAAGCAAATTGGATGACATAGTGGGGGGAGAAGGGGAAAGAGAAGTGGGGTGGGGGGAAAGGGAGAAAAGAAAAACAAAGCTTTGACTTCCGACTCCCTCTCTTGCAGTAAAATAAAACATTAACATCAAAGCACAACTTTTTACTTTCCATTATAATAAAAATTAGGTATTTCTATAAAAACAAATCAATCTAATCAATAAAACCCAAGATCAAAGTTTCATTTTTTTCCATCTCAAGCATAAAGTCCAGAAGGGGTCTGCTTGTAGCAACAAAAGTACTTATATTGTTTTCTTTAATCAAAAAGGTCAATTTAGCCATTTCTACCAATTCTATCAGCTTCTATAGCCATTTGTCCATGGTGGGAATCGAAATATCCATCCATTCCAATTCTATCTTTAAAACCATGTCTGCACCTCAACTCTATGATTTTCTTCCTAAACTTAAAAAAAAACTCAGAGAAAGTAATGCCTCTTGTTTATATCTTGGTAAGAAACCCTGGAAAAGTGTGTGTGTGTGTGTGTGTGTGTGTGTAGAAAAGAGAGTTGTGGCAAAATTTTAGTTTTTGTGTTGTTCTCATCTTTTGATTGTGTTCCTGGTATGTGATTTGATGGTGAAGTCCCTCAAAAAGATGTCCACTCTCCTATAGAAAATAATGAACTAGAAAGGTCAATGACCAGACTAGACATACAGAAGTATGTCTTATCTTTGTTTCTATGAAGACTGCCAAATGGTGAATAGAAACAGGCCTTCTCTCTCTCTCTTGGTTTCTTATTATTCTATGCAGGTAAAAGTAACATGGCCTCATGCCCACCTATGTAATACATACTTGTCATGTTTCATTAGACATTTTAAGGTATTACGGACCTCCGCAGGGCCTTTCCACTTAACCCAGATAGTGTACTTCTTGTCAGAAGTAAATTACTCTGCTCTTGCTGCCTCCTTCCAGGTTCTATCAAAATACCATCATCTATTATCCATATGCAAAACACATGCTGTGTCAGCTCAAATCTAGTAGCATGTCTCAACTTTTTTTTAATGCATGGTAATGTACAAAATGTACTGGAAGCAACAAAAACACCACCTGTTATTGCTATAATGGTAACGCAGGAACATGGGAAAATCCAAATGGGCTGAAGACAAGTTCTGAATGATATGCCCCATTGGGACCAAATTAAGTATATCCACCCCAGACCACCCCAACGATGCCGTCGAGGTTATGTCCCGGTGCTTGGAAGCCGTACGGATCTGGATGGGTGGTAACAAACTCAAGCTCAACCCGTCCAAGACTGAGTGGCTGTGGCTTCCGGCGCCCCGGTTCAGCCAGATTACTCCAACTCTGGCCATTGGGGGCGAAACACCGGCCCCCGTGGAGAGGGCGCGCAATTTGGGTGTCCTCCTGGATTCCCGGCTGTCTATGGAAGATCATGTGGCAGCCGTGGCCAGGGGGGCGTTTCATCAGGTACGCCTGATGCGCCAATTGCGCCCCTTACTGGACCGGGGTGCCTTACGCACAGTCACTCAAGCACTCGTCACCTCTCGACTCGACTACTGTAATGCTCTCTACATGGGGCTCCCCTTGAGGTGCACCCGAAAGCTGCAGCTAGTCCAGAACGCAGCCGCGCGGGTGATTACTGGAGCCCCCAGATGCTCCCACATAACACCGATCCTGTGCGAGCTGCACTGGCTTCCTGTGGTCTTTCGGGTGCGCTTCAAGGTCTTGACGACCATCTTTAAAGCGCTCCATGGCTCGGGGCCTAGTTATATGCGAGACCGCCTCCTGCCCCATACATCCCTCAGACCGATACGCTCCCACAGAGAGGGCCTCCTCAGGGTGCCGTCAGCTGGACAATGCCGACTGGCGACACCCAGGGGAAGAGCCTTCTCTGTGGCGGGCCCTGCCCTTTGGAACGACCTACCCCCTGAACTCCGCACCATCTCCGACCTCCGCCTCTTCCGCAAGTGTCTGAAGACACACCTATTCCACCTAGCCGGCCTAGCGTAACCTCCATACTGATTATTAGATAGTTTTAAATTTGGGATTTTAATTCGGTTTTTAGCGCAGGGTTTATTTATTAGAATAAGTATTTTAAATTTTGATATATTTTATATATTTTGTATCTATTTTAACATCCCTGTGCGCCGCCCTGGGTCCATTTGGAGAAGGGCGGGGTATAAATTTAATAAATAAATAAATAAATAAATAAGTGGGGAAGGGCCACCTTAGCAGCAGGTGACTCTACCTCACTTCCCACAGAGGTCTGCAGCATAAATCATAAAGAAGAGGTAGTGAAAAGAGTGCCTTATTAGATTAGAAGCTTTGTTGTATTAGATCAGCGGTGTCAAACTCACGGCGTCACAGCGGTGTCATGTGACATATCAGGACTTTTTCCCCTTCTCTAAACCGGGCATGGGCATGGTCAGTGTATGATGCATCCAGCCCGCGGGCCAGATGTTTGACAGCCTTGTATTAGATGAATTTTCTGTTTGGGTGGTGGCCAACCATATCTTGTAATCTCAGTCTGGGCTCCTTGAGGCTTTTCTAACTCATAGATCATCTATTCAACATAACTGCAGGGGATTCAGAATCCCAGAACAATATCATTTCATAATTCAGGAAGGTAACCTGGGATATTTTAGTGGGAGAATATACAAATTTGGCAAAGAATTTGTATGTATGTGGGGGAACTAGAAATCAGAGTTGGCCACAGAGTTTGTGGGTTCAGCCTCTGTACTCTCTAATCAAGTTTCGCCTTAGATGGGACTAAAATCTCCTTCTCAAATTCCTACTTTGCAAATCAAGCTGTTGAACTAGAACAGGAAGGAGCATAATTTAAGTCTCTAAAATATTATTTGCCCCTTCCCCCCAAATTGCATTTGATGCCTAAAATTTCCTAACAAATATAATTTCTTTATCTGAAAGAAAGAAAACGTATTAAATGTGTGACAACAGATTAAATTAACAATTTTTAATTTACTGGGTCTGATATATAGTCAAATTATATTTTTGTTATATAGTCATCCCTTTTCATTACCTTTAAGGGAAGATATTCACAGACCTGTATGCCTCTATCAGAGTTATCCTTCTACCTACTCTCCTCCAGTTACTTTCTCATGCTGTCCTATCTCATGTGTGACAGATAAGCATGCACACAAAGCAGGACAGTTCAAAGGCTTTATTCTAGTTGAATAATTACAAGAGCAGCAGACAGGGTATAAACGCAGAAACATACACCTTGGAAAATTTACAGGCCAATTCCCAATAACTGAACTGAAAGTCCATTTTATCATCAATTTTTATAGATGTTAGTTAATGGGAAGCATTTTGAGACTTAACCAAATAAGTGAACAGATGAAAAACCTTGGATGTCTCAGTAGGTTCGTGCAATGTTGAAGGTGAGAAACACCGCTTTCAAATCAGGCAATGTGGCAGCACTTAGAATAGCAAGAGCTGATTTGAGATGTGCTATGAAAACAGCAAAGTGGGCCTATGGTTAGAACATACAGAATTCCTTTCAAGATCCTATGGACCCTAGATGTATGTGGCAAAGTATTCAGATCATTGCTGACTATAAGGCAGCTTCCCTGACGTGTAAGGGTGACAAGGATTTTCTAAACAAGCTAAATATGTTTTTTGGATGGTTTGAGGCCGCAAACAACGTTCCAGCAAGGAATGCTCCTCCCCTTCCTGATGAACAGATGGTCAGGTTTGATACAGCTACTGTTCAGTAGGTCCTGCAGAAAGTCAACACTCAAAAAGCTGCTGGTCCTGATAATATCCCTGGGTGAGTACTTAAGGAGTGTTTTAACCAACTATTCTCACAGACATCTTCAATCTCTTCCCATCATGTTTTTAAGACTGCAATCATTATACCAGTGCCCAAAGAAATCTATAATCACATGCCTTAATGATTACCATCCAATTGCACTCACTTCCATTAGGATGAAGTGTTTTGAGAGATTGATAAAGGACTGTCAGGTTTCATGCTTTCCCCTTACATTTGACTCATTATAGTTTGCCTATTGGAAGAACCGCTCTATAGATGATGCACTTTCCTATAGTTTGCCACACCTGGAGGTGCAAATGCTATTTGTTTATTTTAGTTCTTCATTCAGCACAATCATTCATCAGCATTTGGTGAACAAACTGGGCCTATTAAGATTTTTTTTTTTTTACAGAGGCATGATTAGAGCATTTTAACAAACTGCATCACTGTTTGATTGGTAGTAGCAGTGATCAGATAGAAGGTTCATACAGAGAATGGTAAGGACAGTCATGAAGATTATAGGAAGCTAGCTTCCCGTTATTCAGGATACTGCTTAGAAGCGCTATGTGCTTAGAGCTCAAAGCATTGTTAGAGACCCCACAAACCCACTTTATGATCTATTTCTGTTACTCCCCTCTGGGAGGAGGTTTCAAAGTAGCTCTAGTAGGACTACCTGATTCTGTAACAGCTTTGCTCTCTATGCCATCTGTCTAGCAAACTCATAAGATTAGTTTTTCTTGCCATGTACATTGGTATCAGGGGTGGGTATCAAAAATTTTTACTACCTATTCTGAGGGCGTGGCCTATTTTGTGGGCATGGCTTAGCTGTCGTGTGACTAGGTGGGCATGGCCAACTTGATGTCACTCACCAGGAAATGTTATGGATTGGGTAAAATCTGGTGAAGCTCACTTAACAACGCTCTTGCTTAGCAACCAAAATTTTGGGTTCAATTGTAGTCATAAGTCAAGGACTATCTCTGCCTTCCTCTGCATGGCAGCCTTGTCCTAGTAAACTCCTTCTCCTTTCTGGCAATTTTCCTCTCTGTTAGAGGCACCAAAATAATCCAGACAATGTAAGGTTTCCTGCTGCAGCAGGGGATTGGATTAGATGACTTCTGAGTAGCCTTCTAGCCCTAAATTGCTGTGCTGTGCTGTGCTGTGCTGTGCTTTCTTTCTTTCTTTCTTTCTTTCTTTCTTTCTTTCTTTCTTTCTTTCTTTCTTTCTTTCTTTCTTTCTTTCTTTCTCCCTTCCCTCTGTGGGAAGCAACCAACAACCCCCCCCCCCCCAATAAAATATTACTCCCAGAAAGGCTCATTCCACATGCCTGCCAGAGAGATAATGAGATAATGAGCCTATAGAAAGTTTGGCTCCATTCACAAGCAGGTAATGATCCAAAATCTTTTAGAAACACAAAGCCCATATTGCACAAACCCCAAAGTTCAAAAACATACAACCATATAAAATCCTACCTTTTATCTAGTTTGTTGTTCAGTTGACCCAGAATGCTGAATGTCAATTTACAAACTTCCTTTTGAGCAGCTTTTCAATTTAAAGCAGGTTCCAATTTAAAGTTTGCAGCATTAAGACTTGTGGACTTCAACGCCCAGAATTCTACAGCCAGCAAAGCAACTTTAGCAATGTTAAGACTTGTGGACTTCAACTCCCAGAACTCCACAGCCAGGCATGCTCAGTTCCGATCTAAAGCAACAGCATTTTTTTCTTACTTTGCTGAATCCAGGTTAAAAAATGAGATTTCTTCTTTTTATTTTTTTTTCTTTCTCCCTTCTCTTCCTTCCCCCCCCCTTCCCCCCTCTCTTTAGGAACTGCGCATGCGCGAAGATGGCGGTCTGCCACCGAGCGCTATGAGGGCCGCGGGAGTTGTGGGCGGCTAGGGCATGTCGCCTGGCCCGTTTGCCAACTTTTAGGGCCAGGCCCAGCGAGACGCTCACCCTGGCTGCCTTTTGAGGCCAGGACGAGCTTCCAGGGTGATCCGGCGGCTCTGCATGGGCCATCGGAGGGAAGCTGGCCGGAGGCTCCAAAACGCCGGGGAGGCTCCAAAACGCCGCGCTGCTCCGAGGCTTGAGTGGAGCGGCGCGTGGCGCGGAAGAGAGAAGGAGAGAAGGAGAGGAATGGAGGAACAGAGTGGAGTGGAGCCGCGCGGCGTGGAGGAGAGGAGGAGAAGAGCGGTGCCGGTAGGAGCTGTCGAGCGGAGCCGGGACGGCCAGTGGGCGGAGAAGTGACCAGCGCTGGAGCGGACATCAGAGGCCAGCGACTGTAAAGACCTGGGGAGGCCAGACAGAGCTGGACCTGGCTAGCTGAGGACCAACTGGACTGGCATGGGCCGGCAGGGTAACATCGAGGCCGCAAGGCCTGGCTGGGCCGGGCCGGGCCTAAGGAGATCTGGGCCTGGCAGGCCGAAAGATACCAGGAGCGCTGGAGGCGTTGGGGCCGAAGGAGATGCCACCGGGGACAAAGGTGGGCAGTGGAGGCTCCAGGCCGAGAAAAACTGGCCTCAGCTATTAGAACTCTTCAGCTGAGGCCCTTAAGACTCCTGGTATTGTGGGACTGGAGGAGTCCTTGAGGACTACAGGCCGGGACTAATTTACAACTGGAAGGCCAAAGCCACCCGCTACCCCCAGTCTGATATATCTATATGAACTAACTCTCCCACCTTCGATGACAAACTAACTATTTATGAACCATGATGAACTATCTTTGAACCATGCATGATTTTCATGAATTTATGAACTATTTATGAACTTTTTAGAGCCGGTCTAGACGTCTCCTGAGTTTAACTTGTACTATACATACTTTAACATCTATTTTAATATTCAATAACATCTAGAATTTTAATGCCCTGTCTAACAACTCCTCTGACCTTATATTTTATATATATTTATACATATTTATATATATCATATTTATGACATTCACCATGAAGTACTCTAAGACAGACCTTTTCTACTGCGGGAGTCCCCCTACTCGCAGGTATGGCCCTCCGCGTCAACGAGGGCCCACCTTGATGAGGGATTCTGTATCAAGAGAGGTGGGCGGGTCGCAGTTCTAGGGGTGTTTGAACAAAATTCTTAATTTGGCTTTTAGGGGGTTCCAGGGAGGAGGGGAGGGATAGTTTACAATTTAAATGGGGGATTGAATCTGGTTTTAGCGCAGGCTTTTGTCATTTAATAAGTTTTTAAATTATAATTGGTACTATTTTGTATATTGTTTTAAATTCCTGTGCGCCGCCCTGGGTCCTCGCGGAGAAGGGCGGGATATAAATTGAATAAATTGAATTGAATGGAATTGAATTTTGGTTTTTAAAACCTCTTTTCCCTTGCCTGAACTGACAGGGAAAAAGGGCTTAAAAAAAAGCTTTTGACAGAGGTTCGGGGGGCGTGGGCAAGCCACCATTTTCACTACCTCTTCTGGTGTATGGGACAGGACCAGGAGAAACCCACCTCTGATGGGTATACATCTGAACTAGATTGTGTTGTTTCTCTGTGTCATATAATATATGTGGGTATGTGGGTATATGCATTATTTGTTTGTTTGTCATGTTTATGTAGTGTATATTGGAGGTAGTGATGCTTTGAGATCTGTATACAACAAAATTTCATTTTAATGTATGCTGATTAATGTATATTTAAAGTGATAATAAAGTTATTCTAAGTCTAAGTAGCCTTGCAATTTACCAAATGGCTGTAGTATATCAGTCCAGTTTGATATAGAATAGTGGGTCTCAACCTTCCTAATGCTGCAACCCTTTAATACAGTTCCTCATGTTGTGGTGACCCCCAACCATAACATTATTTTATGTTTTCAGTATTTTTTTGAAAATATGTGTTTTCCAATGGTCTTAGGCGACCCCTGTGAAAGGGTTGTTCGACCCCCAAAGGGCTCCCGACCCACAGGTTGAGAACCACTGATATAGAACATTCATAAAACTGTAAACATCATCAGCATATAATAACAGGATGTGCTCAACTCAAACTGCTTTTATGCTCAGAATTGGATTGCCTAATAAAACAAGCTAATGGTTCCAATATAACATTAAAAAGAAGAAAAGATAAAGAAAATTATTGGCAAGTACCACAAGGCATTGATGGTGATAGGTGAAGAGACAATTCCATGGGCAATATAGCCAGTGAAGGATTAGAGGAAGGAAAATTCATGTTTGTCCAATGTTTACTCTAAACGTTTCAATTGTACATCAAAGGCCATCAAAATCACCATCAAAGTCATCAAAGTCACTATTAACACCATATTTTTGACTACATCTAAAACAACATCTAGCAATATTAAATCTAATATTGCATTACGTCTTTATAAAATCAGATTGAGCAAGAAATAATTTGAAGATAATTTTGATTGTGATCTCTTTGCCATGGTTTCATTCCGCAAATGTTATGCTGCTGCCAACATTTAACAAAGAAATTGAGCGATAGCTTGCACAATCAAGAATATTATTTACCAATTTCAATTTATATTTATGTTAGCCTCATTAAAGGAAGTTGGAAACAACTTTGTTCAGAAAAGTATCATTACAAACTTCCAACAATATAGAACAGAGAGACACAGGACAAAAATATTTATGCTTTATGCCATTCAGTAGGATAAACATTGGGATTATAAACATTAATGATACAACTAGAGGTTGTTTTAGACATGAGCAAATTGTTGCTTTATGCAGTTCACTTAATATTCTCATTCAAATGCATAGAAGGTATTAGGTTCCAAATTAGCAGACAGAAATAAATTATACAGTTTCAGTGTTAGAAGTTTTGCATTTATGTTCAATTGTGTCTCAATTAATATTTTCCCAATTTTCTTGGAAATTATATTTAGTAAACTAGATTTTAGATTTTTCCATGAAACATATGCAATAAAAGGACTACAAATATATTCCTTAAAAGCATTCCCATTAAGTTTATAGAATATCTGATATTAAAACTATATTCAAAATCTTGATTCATCTCTTTCATAAAAAAGATAATCCTTTAATAATGATGTATTTAAATACCATCTTGAAGAAAATGGAAAACTTTTAAAATAATAATTAATAGTGTTACTGAACATGAGCATATATTAAAACAGGATCTATATTATATAAGTTTATCTTATCAGTTGGGGTTTGAGATACAAAAAGTAACTAAGTCAGGAACAAATCTGATGTGAAGTTGGAAAAAAAGTATATTTTTATTGTACAGGATTTAGAAGTATGTATAGCAATCAAATTAAACCGTAACATTAAAGCTTTTCCATGTTAAATTGAAGTGGAACAATATTCTGATCTTACAAAGGATCCAAAACTTGATTACCATTTCCAACCATAATTATTTGGACCAGAACAAACTTAAAAGGTATTCAAAATAACTACAGTATGTAAAAATGTAGAACAGCTTAATAAAGCCATTATAATTAATATATAAAATGAATCTTTTTCATGAGAAAGAATATTTAAATTGCCTGGTTTAGGAAGTGTCTACTTTCTCTTGGGTCTTTAATATTCCACAAAATACTAAGATGGTACAAATTAAAAACAAACAAACAGCACATAAATCCCTTTTCCCGTATGCTCATAAATCAAAGAAAAGAAAAAGAAGTATAATTATAATGAACTTAAAAAATACAGTAAATCAAGAAAAACTCAAATAAAAAAATGTACTGAATAAATATCCATTCTTTTAATAGCAATAAAGACTTCTGAAAAATAAAGATTGTGAAAACAATAGAAAAATAGCTAAAACTAAAGAGAAAATAAAACACATAAGCAAACATGCTATAGATAGAAACTTAGAGAAAAGACAATAAAAATATAGCACAGAAAATGGCTTCAAGGTAAGGGGACCTATCTTCTGAAAAATATAAAATGAAATCTATTATAAAGATTGCTACTTCTCTGCTACAAAAAATCTCAAGCTAATGAACTTTTTTTGGGAGACTTTGAATCAAATAAGTCTTCAAACCAAATCCAGTAATAAACAAAATGACCCCCCCCCCCAAAAAAAAGAAAAGAAAAGAAAAGAAAAGAAAGAAAGAAAGAAAGAAAGAAAGAAAGAAAGAAAGAAAGAAAGAGAAAGGAAGCTTAATCTCCTTCTGTTTTGGTGCCAGGTAGTTTTTATTGAAAAGCACATGATTCCAAATGCTTTTGTAAGCAGATGTAGAAACATCCTTATCTTTGCATTCCATTCTAAAGGTACTACCTGCTAAGCTACATGCAAGATATGATTCTGTACAATTAAACTTAAAAATCATATGTCAAAAGACTGAGTTCCTATACTGAAATAGGAATAGAAAGCTACATGATAAGAAATTTCACTTTCCAGCTTATATGTTGACTGCAATGAAAAAACACTCATTTATAAAACTATATAAATAAAAATGTAAAATAGTTTGTACGAATCCACTAATTTCAAAAACTACTGGACCGATTTACACCAAACTTTCACACAATGTTGACAAGGACTTCTGGTGATAGAATACCAACTCATTTTGGGCCTAGCACACATGTATCGTGTGCAAGGTAAACACATGTAAAATGTACCCACCGAAATGTGTTTTCACTTCCCTGTAACTCCTCCCACCAGGCAACAGTCATTCCTCAGCCACGGAGGCCTCTTGGGGCCAAAAAAGCACCAAGATAGCAAACTCCCAGATAGCCCATAGAGAGAGGTGGGGGGGGGGGGGAGAAATACTGCTCAAGACTGTTCTCTGAGGTAACAATACGGAGGCAGGCAGCTGCTTTAAACCGGTGTTTGGAGGCCGTACGGATCTGGATGGGTAGTAACAAACTCAAGCTCAACCCGTCCAAGATTGAGTGGCTGTGGCTTCCGGCACCCCGGTTCAGCCAGATTACTCTAACTCTGGCCATTGGGGGCGAAACACCGGCCCCCGTGGACATCCCTTCGTCCGGTCCGCTCCCACAGAGCGGGCCTACTCCGGGTGCCGTCGGCTGGGCAATGCCGGCTGGCGACACCCAGGGGAAGAGCCTTCTCTGTGGCGGGCCCGGCCCTCTGGAACGACCTACCCCCCGACCTTCGCACTACCTCGGACCTCCGCCTCTTCCGCCAACGTCTTAAGACGTACTTATTCCAACAAGCCGGCCTAGGATAGCCCCCCGCATCTGACTTTTAAATATAAATTATAATTTGGTTACGGTTTTAATAATGGGTTTTAGCACGGGTGAATTAATTTAATATATTTTTAAATTGATTGATGTATATTGTATTTATGGTTTTATATAATGCCTGTGCGCCGCCCTGGGTCCTAACAAGGAGAAGGGCGGGGTATAAATTTAATAAAATAAATAAAATAAATAAAATAGAGGGCGCGCAATTTGGGTGTCCTCCTGGATTCCCGGCTGTCCATGGAGGACCATGTGGCGGCCGTGGCCAGGGGGGCGTTTCATCAGGTACGCTTGATGTGCCAATTGCGCCCCTTACTGGACCGGGCTGCCCTTCGCACAGTCACTCAAGCACTCGTGACATCCCGACTCGACTACTGTAATGCTCTCTACATGGGGCTTCTCTTGAGGTGCACTCGAAAGCTACAGTTAGTCCAGAATGCAGCCGCGCGGGTGATTACGGGAGCGCCTAGACACTCCCATATAACACCAATCCTGCGCGAGCTGCACTGGCTTCCTGTGGTCTTTCGGGTGCGCTTCAAGGTTTTGACAGCCATCTTTAAAGCGCTCCATGGCTCGGGACCTAGTTACTTGCGAGACCGTCTCCTGCCCCATACATCCCTTAGACCGATACGCTCCCACAGAGAGGGCCTTCTCAGGGTGCCGTTGGCCGGACAATGCCGACTGGCGACACCCAGGGGAAGGGCCTTCTCTGTGGCGGGCCCTGCCCTTTGGAACGACCTTCCCCCTGAACTTCGCACCATCTCCGACCTCCGCCTCTTCCGCCAGTGTCTAAATACACGTTTTTTTCATCTAGCCGGCCTAGCGTAACCTCTGCAAATGACTATTTTAGACAATTTTCTGGGGATTTTAATTTGGTTTTAGCACAGGACGGTTATTAAATAAGTTTTCTAAATTTTTTATTGATTTTGTATGTATTTTAAAATTCCTGTGCGCTGCCCTGAATCCGTTTGGAGAAGGGCGGGGAATAAATTTAATAAAATAAAAATAAAATAAAATAAATAAACTGTTTAATACGAACTGAACCAAACTGTAACAAAGAACCACCCATCTGACAGCAAATACAGTTTAATAAAAGAGGGACTAGGGGAGACATGATAGCAATGTTCCAATATCTCAGGGGTTGCCCCAAAGAAGAGGGAGTCAAACTATTCTCCAAAGCACCTGAGGACAGAACAAGAAGCAATGGGTGGAAACTAATCAGGGAGAGAAGCAACCTGGAATTAAGGAGGAATTTCCTGACAGTTAGAACAATTAACCAGAAGTTGCCTCCAGAAGTTGTGAATGCCCCAACACTGCAAGTCTTTAAGAAGAGGTTGGATAGCCATTTGTCTGAAACGGTATAGGGTTTCCTGCCTAGGCAGGGGGTTGGACTAGATGGCCTCCAAGGACCCTTCCAACTCTGCTATTGTATTATTGTATTACAGTAGGTAGGTAGAGAGGGAAATAGAGAGAGAAGGAGAAATACAGTTTAATAAAAGAAGGACTAGGGGAGACATGATAGCAGCCTTCCAATATCTCAGGGGTGGCCACAAAGAAGAGGGAGTCAAGCTATTCTCCAAGGCACCTGAGGGCAGAACAAGAAGCAATGGGTGGAAATTAATCAAGGAGAGAAGCAACTTAGAACTGAGGAGGAATTTCCTGACAGTTAGAACAATTAACCAGTGGAGCAGTTTGCCTCCAGAAGTTGTTAATGCCCCAACACTGCAAGTCTTTAAGAAGATGTTGGATAGCCATTTGTCTGAAATGGTTTAGGGAGTGATGGCTAATCTTTTTTGGCTCGCATGCCAAAAGCAGGGGGAGTGCAGGGGCGATGTGCACAGGTGTGCCACATCCATAATGCTATGTGCATGACCCCTGCATTTGGCATGCTTTTTACGTCCTCCCCAGGCTCCAGAGGCTTTATAGGAGCATAGGGAGGGTGAAAACAGCCTTCCCCCACCTCCAGAGGGCAAAAAACGGCCTCAAAAGAAGGCCTAAATCAGCTGGCCAGGGCACACATACACACTGAAGCTGATAGGGCAATTCCTCGCATGCCCTAAGAAATGGTTCCGTGTGCCACCTGTGGCACCCATGCCATAGGTTCACCATCATGGGTATAGGGCTTCCTGACTAGGCAGGCAGTTGGACTAGATGACCTCCAAGGTCCCTTCCAACTCTACTATTGTATTATTGTTTTACAGTAGGTAGGTAGATAGAGGGATAGAGAGGGAGAAATACAGTAGGTAGGTAGGTAGGTAGGTAGAGGGAGAAAGGAAGAAATATAGCAGGTAGGTAGGTGGGTAGGTAGGTAGGTGGATAGATAGATAGGGAGAAATACAATAGGTAGGTAGGTAGGGGGATAGATAGATAGGGAGAAATACAGTAGGTAGGTAGGTAGAGGGATAGTTAGAGAGGGAGAAATACAGTAGGTAGGTAGGTAGGTATGTAGGTAGAGGAAGAAACGAAGAAATGCAGTAGGTAGGTAAGTAGAGGGATAGACAGAGAGGGAGAAATACCGTAGGTAGATAGGTAGGTGTATAGATAGATAGGGAGAAATACAGTAAGTAGGTAGGTAGGTAGGTAGAGGGAGAAAGGAAGAAATGCAGTAGGTAGGTAGGTGTATAGATAGATAGGGAGAAATACAGTAGGTAGGTTGGTAGGTAGGTAGGTAGAGGAATAGAGAGAGAGGGAGAAATACAGTAGGTAGGTAGGTAGAGGGATAGAGGGGGAAATACAGTAGGTAGGTAGGTAGAGGGAGAAAGGAAGAAATACAATAGGTAGGTAGGTAGAGGGAGAAAGGAAGAAATGCAGTAGGTAGGTAGGTAGAGGGATAGCTAGAGAGGGAGAAATACGATAGGTAGGTAGGTAGAGGGATAGATAGAGAGGGAGAAATACAGTAGGTAGGTAGGTTGGGGGTTATATGGTGGTTGTGTGTATGTGTGCAGGTGTAGATCTACACACAGATTGGTTGGCCATTTAACCAGACGCAACGCGTGGCCGGGTATAGCTAGTATCTCCATAAAATCTGCTATTAATTCAATCATTCTGAAATATTATATATCAGGAGAAAAAGTTTTCAAAGTGTTAAGCAACATTGCATAATTTTCTTTTTGCACAGTTTAGTTTTAACTTTCTTTTGTGGGTCAAAAATAAATTCATGTCTCAACTGGTCTCCATTTCCAGGGGATCCAGGAGGAAGAGTTGATTCTTATTTTACTTGTCTTCTTTAATGAACTCTCATGAGCAGAGTTTAAATTTTTTTAAAAAGGAGATTTCTATCTACCTATCAAAAGGTGAGACAATGAATTCTTGCACTGCAGAGGACTAAGTTTGTAATTTCAGCATACTGATATACCAGCTGGAAATTTGATCGGTCAGTTAGGGATGGGCTGCTCATAACCTCCAGTAACTGAGTTATAGTTCCATAAAATTGGAAAATCAAAATGGGCAAAATTCATTAACAATATAATTTTTCATTTCTTCTTCAAAATTAGAGTGGGTATAAGAATGGGAAGTCTCTTATTCCCAGTTTAACTCTCCAACTCCATAAAAAACAAGATAAATACTTTGGCACTTGTCTCTCTTCCCATCCCTGAGTTTTAAAGGTTAAAATGAGAGAGGGAATTTTAAAGGTAGAAATGAAAATAGGAATCTGCTGAAAGATTCTGAAAAGAATGCAACTTGGAATTACAATTTGAATTAAAGCAAGAAAATTTAAGGGACCAGTTTCAGATGTGACCTACAATCAGCAAGGAGGGGTTTCCTTTAGGAAATTACAATTTCATCTTCACCAGGAATATTTAATTCAGGCCTCCAGATTTGATCTGCAAAAGTCCCAATGATAATAGATGAAAGCAAATAGAGATAGAAACTACTTACTTTTTATTAGACTGGCCCCACCCCCATCTATTCTCTGCCTCCTGAGTCCCAGCTGATTAGGAGGAATGGGGATTTTGCAGTATCCTTCTCCTGGAGTGAGGAGGGAATGGAGATTTTACCGTATCCTTCCTCTGCCATGCCCATCAAGCCATGCCGATCAAGCTATGCCACACCCCAAGCCATGCCCACAGAACTGGTAGTAAAAATTTTTGAATCCCACCACTGCTTCGGTCCCATATTTTTAAGTACGGTAGCTTAAAAACTGACAGGGATTCATCCTAAACTAGCAAATTTTTGCTGGGGCTGCATCTTTAAACTAAAAGCTATTTCTTTTCTCAGGGAAATCATATTCAGTTTGTAAGAGTTAAATTTGTATAGATTTTCCACTGTCTTATTCCCTTAAGTAATTTAATAGCATGCATACAGATTTTGTATTGTTGCCTAAATTAAATTTCAGTTGCCAATCATTTTATAGCTTTTCTGCTCAGAAAACTTCTGGAAATCTTTGTCAGTAATAATTAGCCTAAACATTTGATTGCCCTCAATATTATCCAGTTGAGTTAACTGGTGTGGAATCGAGGTTAGGTTGAAATCAATAGCTTCAGCCATCTCAGTTGGCTTTATAGTTTTACATAATGTATTCAGAACACTATATACAACAGTGTTTCTCAACCTTGGCCACTTGAAGATGTCCTGACTTCAACTCCCAGAATTCCCCAGCCAGCATTCGCAGTGTTGAGAAACACTGCTATACAATCAGAATATATTTATTTTTAAAAAAGTTCAAGCAAAGTCAAGAATTTGTTCCCAATCTCAAAACCTGGAAACACGTATAACGTGTAACACAACTGAGACTGGAATTTCCATTGCTAAGCAAGGTGGTTGTTAATTCAGTCAAGACCCAATTTTACAACCTTTTTTGCCATGGTTGTTAAGCAAATCATTGCAGTTGTTAAGTGAACCTTGTGGTCATTAAGTGAATCTAGCTTCCCTTATTGACTCTTGTTGGAAGTCAGCTGGGAAGGTTGCAAATGGTGATTATATGAACCTAGGATGCTGCAATTGTCCTTAATATATGCGGTTTGTCAAGCAACCAAATTTTGATCGCATGACCATGGGGAGGCTAAGATGGTCATAAGTGTGAGGAATGGTTGTAAGTCAATTTTTTCAATGCTATTGAACTTTGAATGATCACTAAATGAATGGTTGTAAGTTGAGGACTACCTGTAATTAAGGTCTTTACAAACATTCAGAACCACCCTAAAACCTTCCTTCAAATTCTTATGAAATTATAGAATTAAAGAGAAGTCTCTGAAGAAGAGATTGTGTATTCCATTAAATGATGAGTTTTTGCTGCCTCTTAGCACAGAGGTAATGAACTGAAATCCTGTGAGAACTCTGTCTACTTCTCTCTGCAAGGATACAAGAACCCCATTCCATTCTGTTTTTCCAACATTTAATCATCTTTTGTTTCTGGATAAGCTACATAGAGAGAGACATATATATATCATATCAAGAGGAATAACTGAAAATAGAACAGAAAGCAAAAGATATATGTTTGATTGGCATTTAGTACTGTGGAAAATTTGATTTCCCATTAGGTTGTGAAAACCTTCTAACTTCTAATGAGAAAAGGCAGTGCAAAAGTACCTGGTGCAATCAGATTTTGCACTCAAGCCACTCCTGAATTGATCACTGGCTGTGGACTCATCAGAGCAGAGGTTGTGAGACAGGATAATAGTAAGACCATGAAGAGGTGTTTTTGTATTGAAAACTAGCCGTTCCCGCCACACGTTGCTGTGGCCCAGTCTGGTTAAATGGCCAACCTCTGTGGGTAGATCTACACCTCTGTGTGTAGATAACGCCCAACCTACCTATCTACTGTATTTCTCCCTCTCTCCCTCAACCTACCTACAGTACCTATCCACCTACTGTATTTCTCCCTCTCCCTCTCTATCCACCTACCTACCTACCTACCTACCTACCTACCTACCTACCTACCTACCTACCGCATTTCTCCCTCCCTCTCTCTACCCCTATAGCTGCCTACCTACCTACCTACTGTATTTCTCCTTGAATCATATGGACAGAGTATTTATGTCATTAAGGATGACATGATACCTGTGGCCCTGCTCTCTCTGTATCCATCTACCTACCTTTTTTACAATTTTTTACATTTCTGTTGCATGTACCTGGCACAGGTGTGACATCTACACAATCTATATATATCATTGGTGCCGTATTTGAAAGGAACGTTGTGTGAAAATTTGGAAGCAATCGGTGCAGTACTTTCGGAGATTAGCGGTTTTGAACAAACTCTTGTTACATTTTTATTTATATAGATAAAGTATATTCATTTGATAGATGTCAGCAGAATGTGATAAGGAGAAGTCAAGATGTTTGCCATGATGGTATGGTTGAAACCCTGCCCATTAAAAAAAAAATTCATTTATTTCATTCAATTTGTAGATGCAAAATTCTAAATTCAATCCTCCTACCCAACAATCTCATTGATTAAAAAAAGAAGAATGAGAAGGACCAAGAATCTGATAGTTAATGGCAAGATTTTGTGTTTAAATTGTCAATAGTTTCAGCAGTCCTTCTACTTAAGTGTTTCTCAACCTGGGCAACTTTTTAGAGGTAGAGATTTCAACTCTCAGAATTCCCCGGCTAGTATGCTGACTGGAAAATTACAGGAATTGAAGTCCCCGCATCTTAAAATTGCCAAGGTTGAGAAACATTGCTCTACTGGGAGCATATGCCTTTTTCTTTGCTTAGGGGCGAGATATTGGACAGGACTGCGTATTTCCCAATTTAGATTCTAAAATGCATAATCTTGCGGCGGGAGCCATTGTTTTTCCTGTCTCCTTGATCATTCTCTCTCTACCACCAGTGCTATAATTTCTTCTTCTTAAATGAGATATTTATGTGAAACTGTCTCTAGTCAGGGTTTATGTAATCATGAGGCTATATCAGCACTCCTGCTATGTTATTATATTATCATATCATATCATGAACAAGAGAAACAAACGAGTAATAATTTTCTAAAGAAATACTGACAAATTATAACATAGTTAAGGTACTTGCTGGGCTGACAGAAATAGATCTCAAATGATGATAAGTAGATGATAAGATTAAAAATTCTACAAATGACAGACCTTGAACAAGAAAGATGGACATTTCCTGTCAATGCCAGTTATGATGGAAGTGCCTGCTTATGCAGTTTACCTTCTAGCCCACGAAGAGGTGTTTTTGTATTGAAAATAAAGTATACCCATTTGATAGATGTCAGCAGAATGTGTTAAGAAGTCAAGATGTTCATCAGTTGAAGCCCTGCCCATTTAAAAAAAAAAAATTAATTCATTTATTTCATTCAATTTGTACTCTACCAACTCCCAATGATTCTGGACAGTTCACATAAAATATGAAAAAACTATACAAGAATAAAAATAATACAGCCATAAAAGAAGAAAAAAAGATGACAAAACTGGAGACCAACCAACAACCCTCCCCCCCGCCCCCCACAACACACAGTTCTCAAAGGGGACTACAGTCATGCCAGCCAAGGCTTTGGCTGGAGGGCCAGATCTTTTATGTGTATTGCAAAAATAGGCAGAGCTTTAATTGCACTATAGAGGCCACTATATTTTTTTTTAAACCCAGCAGACTCTTTTTTGTCATATATTGAAATATAGTTATAGCTGCTATGCTTTAAAACAGATGCTAGGCTAAGGTTGTTATGTTTTAAAAAAATATGCCAAATATCTTTGCCTCCTTTCCCTTTGTTTATTTTACACTGGCAGCTTTGGGTTGCTGCTTCCACAGCTGCTCAGGGCAGGAGAAATATTAGGCTTTCTGGGGTTTGGAGTAAGAGGCATCCACTCTCATCTCCTGGCCCATGTGCTCCTTTTGGATACAAGGGTCACCTTGCTCCAAGGAACCATAAATGCTGCAGGAGTAATGTCTCTTCCCCAAAGTATAGTAAATTGTTCTTTCATCTTCTATCAAAGCAGCAGCATAAAGAGGAAGAAGGCGGAATTTGTGGTGGATTGAAGAGAGAAAATAAATTGTATTCCTACTGCAGAGGCTTCAATTGATAAATAATGCATATAGAGTTTGCAGTGATGACTACTCTTTTCCGATTCAGCTGGTTATGATATATTTTGACACAAACTGTATGTATTTCTTACAGGTAGTGAATGATTGCAGCTTATTTCAAGTTATGGAAGGGGAAAACAGGCTGTTAACATTCTGGATCATGTCAGACAGGTTAATCTGGCATTTTACCTGGGGATGTAATGTATACAGGGAAAGCAAAGACAAACTGTTTTTTCCTCTATTTTATAATATTTGAACTTAGGTTGGGATATCATTCAGAGAAATGAGCCAACCCTCAACTCCATATTCATCCCCAAAATTCCATAATACAAATGTATTCACTTTTTCATATGCTTTCTTTAAACCAATAAACACATATTAAACTTCCTTTCTCACATTCATACACATTTCAGTGTCTAGCAGACGGGCACAAATCTGGTCTGCACATTGCTTGCTTAGCATAAAACTTCACTGCTTTACTTTTAATAAATTTTATTCTCTGTCAGCCTTGGTATCATTTCACTCTTAATTCTGCCAAGCATCTTTTTAGGCAAACCTAGTAAATGAATCCCTGCTAATTTTTTTTAAAAAAAGTTTTTTAAAAATTTCAAAACAGACATAACACAAAAATCCTCCTTCCTTACATGCTGTAGAAAGTGTATCAGTTGGTTACAAAATATTTCCGTGCATGTCTTCCACAGTCACTCATAATTCATATTAATTCAAGTACTTTAAATCAAATATATTTATACATATTACCCTCATCATATCTCCATTCTCATTTGACTATAATTGTTTAAACGTCCTTCATCATAAAACATACCAAAACTCAAGACATAACGACATACTGGCATCTCATTTGCTATTTCTAATATCTTCCAATAATACTATTCCTTACGGCCTATTCTAGCGAAACATGCATGAAATAGAGAAGAAAAAGTAAAAAACACACGTAGTGATGAATAAGGAGAAATTTAGTCCGTAGGTTATAAAAATAATAGTGAAAAATATAGAAGAAAACTTGATGCATTCATTTTAAAAGGTTTGCATATGGTCCATCTATAAAAATAGTGTTTTAAAATTAAGATAACACACTGACCAGAACCATCCAAAGCTTAATTCTGCCACTTATTTCTTTTATTCTTAAATTTAAATTGGCTTTAAGTTTTTTATAGGCAGTTTCTTTTAAATCAGTAAAACTTTCTCACCAGCTGTAAACACGTTCGCTTCTGTTTTGGAGCCATCCCAACTTTGTCAGCCCAGGGGCTGTTTTTTTATCGCCAGCTAGAAGAACTTCTCCTGGACCGATCAGGGACTTTGCAGTGTCCCTGAGATCAGCAGGACACGTTCTTCCTTTTCCCGTCTCTTCAGGACGGTTTAGGTCCGATTGGACCACTCAGCAAAAAAAGTATTGGTGGTGATCTCGGAGCATTGAGATCGGGTGACCATTTCGTAGAGATGTAGGATCCTCCTCCACCCTGCTAATGTTTGTATTCATTTTTTCTATCTTTCCTGTTGCATAGGAGAATAATGATTTTGAAGCATCTAGCATTGATTCAGTCACTTCCAATACTCATTAAATGAGGCACATGGTCAATTCATAAGCAAACCACATCCTTATTTTAACATTGTTCCAGTTTCATCACCTATAACTGCAGCTTTATCATTTTTCAATTTTTTGGGGAGCATGTTTTGCTTTGCTTTTACCATTTTTTTTCCTCAGACATTTATAGCACTTTTTGAATTCCCATATGCATCTCTAAAATACTTCATCCAGTAGTCCTTCACTTCAGTTTAATATCAAACATCTCTTTTATTATTTACATTATTAGTATCATCACTCTGCCAGAGGTTCCTTGTTGTCCAGACTAGAAGGACACTCAGAAATACTAGACCTATCTTCACTGTAAGGTTACACTAACAGAATCTTGCAAGTTTGAAAGTACATCTCTCCCCTCGCATCTTTACAACACAAAAAACTAGGGAGGGTATTTTCTGAGACAATTGTCATGTCCCGGTTCCTTCTGGGGACCAGCTGTCTCTTATCTGACCAATTTCTAATTTGTGGCTCTTTCTCCTCTCTCAAATTAATTCCCATGTAGCATTTCCTTTGTTTAGCCTTTTTCAACCACTTCCCAAACATTTCCATAGCCTATTTTACCTCATCATTCAACCAAACATCTTTTTTTTTCATGCTTCTTATTATAAGTGTGTATGTCAGAATGTTGTGCATTCAGGCTTTTCTCTCTCAGCTCTCCTTTTATGTAATTTCCCAATCTTATCATGGTGAGCTGTTGGACAACTTTTTTTTGGTAATGTGCAATGAAAGCATGAATACAAAATGTCATTCGTTTTCAGCTGTCTTTAGCTGCACTGTGACCCAATCATTATGCTTCATTTCCCACATTTCTAAATCAAGAGCAACAGCTCACAGAGAATGTTCTGAGGATAACTAGCAGTACATTGTGGATATCTAATTCTATAACTTTAGAAAAATAAAGTTTTTCATTCTATTTTTTCTGTATAAGCAGATTATTTGAGAAATCCAATATTTGCAAATATGGATATGAATTGACTTCATCTGCCGTTCTAGGACAAAAATATGGTTCAGAACATACTTGTTCTTTGTTTTTCTCACTTCACAAATATTAAATTACAGCTTTCAGATAAAAATATTTCAAAATATGATGAAAGCAATATTTTTATAACAATTGAACTTGCAGATTAAGTTAAAAAAACAATGCAGAACAAGCTTTTGGTTATAACTACATGAAGATGAGATAGCTTGAAAATAAGACTGTCACATGTCTTTATAGCAGAATTAAAAATCTAAGTCCATACTTCAGGAATGCAATAATATGATTTCAGTTATAAAAACAGTTGTTTTATTCTTTAATCAGCATTGATGCTATCATACTCTGAACATATGAACAGTTTTTCCTTGCTTCTTTACCAGCATTATAATTTTATCAATCAAATGTATTTACAGTATTTTCTTTCCTTCATACACAATTTACATGACATGCCAATCACATTTAAGCAGTAGCTACTGCAATGTTAAAATCATCCTCTTTCTTTTGTTTTAATATTACTAGACCAAATGTGCATTAAAGCAGATTACAAAGCAGGTATGGCACTTCAATAGCCTCGTCAGCATAAGTCATTATAAATAATGAGATGCAGATGGAATGATACTTTAAGAATGCAGTAGAAACTTAAAAGGCCATTGTGAAAATTAAATAGGCCATGTTCTCATAAAGCTGAAGTCTTAGGAGAAGAAAAATGAGCACAAGGAGAGACATGAACAAACCAATCCATTTACTTCTCTTAAGAACCAGCAGGCAAAACCAGTTGTTTGTGTCTTTTTAGAGGGCGGAAGACTCTGTGGCCGAGTTCAAGCTATATTGAGAACATTTTCTGAGAACTAACAAATTATCTTGGGACATAATGCTTTTGGAATGAAATATGCACTCTTAGTGGGTAAATGGATTGTTTTCTATTTTGTGGGAACACCAAAAAGGAACATTGGTCCCAATCAATTAAGTCCAGGTAATTTAGTAGTGGGTGGGTGTGCCTTCTGGTACAGGAGATTATATTTTGAGAGATGAGATGATATGGAGACAAGTGGTGCTCGGTGAAGTTTCCAGAAACAAATGAGATGGAGTGCAACTATACCTCCTTGAAGGGAAGATATCTGAGGGGAGGGAGGATTAATAACAGTAGTGAGACCTTGGAGTGCTATTGCTTCTTTGACTCCCTTTTCCCTTTCCTTTTTATGACAACTCTCAGTCTAAAAATTTAAGGGTAGGAATTTGTGGGTAAAAGCATTCAGTGAAGTCATGTGAATCGTCACCTGCCTTATGACTGACAAAACCCAGCTCAGACAGAGGAGCAAATCTCTCAGGGGGCCTCTACATTAAGCAAAAAAGTCAAACCGTGTTAGGAAAGAAATGCATACCCTTTCATCGGCCATTATTCTTTCTCATCTGCAAATTACCTCAAGCCATTTTGTTACTGGTTGGGTGCCAAGAGCGTAGATTTTGTTTAACCTTGCAAATGTATTTTAAAACAACAAGAAGGGGGGGGGAATCAAAGGGAATCAAAACTAGTGAATAAGGAAAATGTGCACAACTCCCTCCCTCTCTATTTCTTCTTGCCCCTTCTGAAAGACATTTTTTTGCTAAACCAGGAGTCTCTAACATTTTGGGAATTTTAGAAGCATTCTCACAAGTTCATTGCAAACACAAAATACCATTTCACCCAAAGTCAAGCTGGGGAGAATGGTCCCCATCCCAATTTTGATCTTCTAAGATGCTCTACAGCTTCCTTCCTCTTTCTTTATCTCTCTTTTTTTCCTAGGAAGAGGAAATAATTTTCAAACAAAGCACTGGACAGCAGCCACTTAGCTGTCTATGCAGGAGCCATTGGCACTGCTGGAAAAACACCATCCTATCTCTATACAGTTGCTGCTCTTTTTGTACTGATCCAAGATTTTCATCTCCTTGCATTTACCCCACCCTCTCATAGAAAGGTATTCAGCAGCTAGCAAAACTGCAAATCCAGGAACAAGCTTCTTTCTGAATTTGAACTAAAATGACCTTAATCAAACAGTGCTTCAGGGAATGGCCTTAATATTTTTTTTATCATAACTGTGGAATGCTAAGCACTGAAGCAATCAAGATGAAAATATCTTTGTTAAAATACCTTAAAGAAAAACTTAGGCCAACCTGCCCCCCCCCCCCCAAGAGCAATGGGTAAGCCACATTTATCTATCAACATTTCATAGTGCTTTGAAACAACTAGGACCACACACAACCATTTCCATTTTGCCTCCCAATCATCAGCTGGTAAACTCAGTAGTACTTTCTTGATTTGCACAATCTGATGATCTGAATCATTATTCATAAATTTGTATAGATACAGTTTCAGGCTGAGAACAAAAACATGCACTTAGTAGTATCACAGTCTCTCTCAAGAGTCATCAACTTTTTCTAAAGTAAAAGGTCATGTTCTAGGACTTGCCATTCCAACTCATCTCAACTGAAGGGCATGAGTTTATGAAAAGTTATTCAGTAAAAGTTGCCTTTTGCTACTCAGTCTGGGATGCGATAATGGGGTAGACCAACTCTGAAGGAATAATCCATGGGGAAATTTTTCATGTGCTAGTCTTATTAAATGATTGATTGATTGATTTATTGATTTGATTGATTTATTAAATTTCTATACCGCCCTTCTCCCTTCCGGGACTCAGGGCGGTGTACAGTCAGCAATAAAATCAATGATGTAAAACAGGGATCCCCAACCTTTTCTGCACCGGGGACCGGTTTCATTTTAAAGAAAATTCTGCGGCCCGGCTGAGTGGCTCAGCGGTCATGTGACTGGGTGGGCGTGGCCAACTGGGTGGGCGTGGCCAACTCACTTAATGGTCTTGGTTAGCAACCAAACTTTTGGGCTCACTTGGGGTCATAAGTTCTTTCTTTCTTTCTTTCTTTCTTTCTTTCTTTCTTTCTTTCTTTCTTTCTTTCTTTTTCTCTTTCTTTCTGTCTCTCTTTCTTTCTTTCTCTCTTTCTCTCTTTCTTTCTTTCTCTTTCTTTCCCTCTTTCTCTCTTTCTTTCTCTTTCTTTCTCTCTCTCTCTTTATTTCTTTCTCTTTCTCTCTCTTTCTCTCTCTTTCTCTCTTTCTTTCTCTTTCTTTCTCTTTTTTTTCTTTCTCTCTCTCTGTCTCTCTCTCCTTCGTCCCCCCATCTCTGTCATTCTATGTGTGTGTGTCTGCCTCGCATTCACTCACTTAATCACTCATTCTGTGTCTCTGTCTATCTTTCTCTCCCTCCCTCCCTCTGTCTCTCTGTGTGTGTCTGTCACTCTCTCTGATTTCCTCCCTCCATCCCTCCCTGTCTCTCTCTGTGTCTGTGCCTCCCTCTGTCTGTCTGTCATTGTCGTGTCCCCCCCACGTAGCCTCCTCAGCCTCCTCGCTCACTCGCCTTAGCCTGGCCTGCCCGCCCGCCGCGCTTGGTCACTCGTTCGCTCGCTCAGGCTCCTTCCAGGAGCTGAGAAGGCTCTGTGGGGGGGGGGGAGGAACGGCGTTCAGTGGGTGACCCACCGGATGCCGGTTCCCTCCCCTCGCCCACGGAGCCTCTGCAGCCCCTGGAAGAAGATGAGTGGCCGGCATGCCGGCTGGGGAGGCTCCGCAGGGGGAGGGAGGAAGGGAATCGGTGGCTGGTAGGGAGGGCTGCGGCGGCGGCGCCCAGGAGTCCCACCATCGACAAGGGTGGAGGAAGAGCCGCACTCCAACGGCGCGAACAGCCGTGCCTGCGCTCTCCCGTGCTCTCTGCCCAGGGGGCTGCCCCCTCCTCCCTCTTCCTCCTCTCCAGCCCTGCGGCCCGGCTCCCACCAAGCCACGGACCGGCACCAGTCCGTGGCCCAGGGGTTGGGGACCCCTGATGTAAAATATAAAAAATACATGAAATATATATTTTAAAATATATTAAATAATACGCCTGTTCTAAAACCATTAATAAAACCTACTAAAACCATTAAAAAAATTATGCCAGGCCGGCTACATGAAATAGATAGGTCTTCAAAGCCCAACAGAAGAGGCGCAGGTCCGTGGTCGTGCGTAGGTTGGTGGGTAGGTCATTCCAGAGGGCAGGAGCCGCCACAGAGAAGGCTCGCCCCCTGGGGGTTGCCTGCCAACATTGCCTGGCCAACGGCACCCTGAGGAGGCCCTCTCTGTGGGAGCGCACTGGTTGGTGGGAAGTATTTGATGGAAGGAGGCGGTCTTGCAGGTAACCAGGTCCCTTGCCATAGAGCCCTTTAAAGGTAGTTACTAATACCTTGAAGCGCACCTGGAAAGCCACAGGCAGCCAGTGCAGCTGACGCAGAAGAGGTGTCACATGGGACCATCTAGGAGCTCCCAGAATCCCACTCGCGGCCGCATTCTGCACTAACTGGAGCCTCCGGGTGCACTTCAAGGGAAGCCCCATGTAGAGAGCGTTGCAGTAGTCCAGGCGGGAGATGATGAGGGCTTGAGTGACTGTGCGTAAAGCGTCACGATCCAGAAAGGGGCGCAACTAGCATATCAGGCGAACCTGATAAAAGACCCCCCTGGCCACGACTGTCATATGCTCTTCTAGTGACAGCCGAGAGTCCAGGAGGACACCCAAGTTGCGAGCCCTCTCTGTGGGGGCCAAAGACTCACCCCCAATAGCTAGAGCTGGCACCAACTGGCTACATCGTGCCGCCAGAAGCCACAGCCATTCGGTCTTGGACGGGTTGAGTCGGAGCCTGTTTCTCCCCATCCAGACTCGCACGGCCTCCAGACACCGGGACATCACTTCCACGGCATCGTTGGGGTGGTCCAGGGTAGAGATATACAGCTGAGTATCGTCAGGGTACTGGTGGAATTTTACCCCGAAACCACGGATGATCTCACCCAAAGGCTTCATATAAATGTTGAACAGGAGGGGTGAGAGGACCAACCCCTGTGGTACCCCACAGGTGAGGCACCTTGACGTCGACCTCTGCCCTCCTGCCAACACAAATTGCGACCGGTTGGAGAGGTAGGAGGAGAACCACCGTAAAACAGTGCCCCCCACCCCCAGCCCCACCAGCCGGCGCAACATGATACCATGGTCAATGGTATAGAAAGCCGTTGAGAGGTCTAACAGGACCAAGATAGAGGAACAACCCCTATCCCGAGCCCTCCAGAGATCATCCACCAACGCGACCAATGCTGTCTCTGTGCTGTGCCCACACCAGAAGCCGGACTGGCGCGGGTCCAGATAGACAGTTTCCTCCAGGTGCTGAGGCAGTTGTCGCGCCACCACACTCTCAACAACCTTTGCGAGGAATCGGAGGTTGGAGACTGGATGATAGTTGGCCAACACAGCCAGGTCCAGGGAGGGCTTCTTGAGGAGGGGCCTCACCACTGCCTCTTTCAAGGCGGCCGGCAAAAACCCCTCACTCAAAGAAGCATTGACAACTCCCTGGAGCCAGCCTCGTGTAACCTCCTTGGAGGACAGTACCAACCAGGAGGGACACGGGTCCAGTAAACATGTGGTGGCGTTCAGCCACCCCAGCATCCTGTCCATGTCCTCAGGAGTCATAGGATCGAACTCTTCCCAGATAACAGTCTCAAGACCTGCCACCATCGGCCATCTGAACTAGTCCAATCGGAGGCCAACCCGTCCTGGATCTGATCGATTTTATCATGCAGATAACACCCAAATTCCTCTGCACGACCCTGCAAGGGGGCATCCCGCGCCCTCTGGTGAAGAAGGGAGCGGGTCATCCTAAACAGGGCGGCAGGGTGGTTATGACATGGAGCTATTCAACAGCTTTAATTACAGTTACATTTGTTCCTTTGCTAAAGGTGTGTAAAAGAAAGAGAAAGAGCATGGAAAAAAAGAGTATTTTCAGCAAGTAAGACAAGGAACAAGTTTGCTACAGAAATCAATTCTAAAAGTTCATTAAGGATACAAGATTACTTTTGAGCTTTTGTGTTGGATAGTAAAATACATCTAGAACAGGAATGATTCTATTGTATTGTTTTTCTTGCCCAGAAACAAGTAATAGCCAGCTAGGCAGGTCAGAATCCATTTCGGGCTGGCCAGGGTTTCAATAAGAAGATTGTCAGCTGCTGTATAATGGGTTAACCATGAGGAGCAGCTGCCCCGATCCATGTTGCCCCCCAATCCATGTTGCTACCAGCAAAAACTAAAAGGCCAAATAAAAGTATATTGGGAAGAGGTGAGTTTTGAAGGACTTAAGAAAGAAAGCAAGCAAGCAAGAAAGAAAGAAGGAAAGAAAGAAAAAGAAGAAAGGAAGGAAGGAGGGAGAGAGAGAGAGAGAAAGGAAGGAAGGAAGAAAGAAAGAAAGAAAGAAAGAAAGAAAGAAAGAAAGAAAGAAAGAAAGAAAGAAGCAGCCTTAAATATATGTTTTAGAGCAGGGGTCCCCAACCCCCGGGCCGTGGACCGGTGCCGGTCTGTGGCTTGGTGGGAGCCGGGCCGCAGGGCTGGAGAGGAGGAGGAGGAGGGAGGAGGGGGCAGCCCCCTGGGCAGAGTGCACGGGAGAGCGCAGGCGCGGCTGTTCGCGCCATTGGAGTGCGGCTCTTCCTCCACCCTCGTCAACAGTGGGACTCCTGGGTGCCGTCGCAGCAGCCCTCCCTACCGGCCGCTGATTCCCTTCCTCCCTCCCCCCGCGGAGCCTCCCCAGCCGGCATGCCGGCCACTCGTCTTCTTCCAGGGGCTGCAGAGGCTCCGTGGGCGGGGGGAGGGAACCGGCATCTGGTGGGTCACCCACTGAACGCCGTTCCTCCCCCCCCCAGAGCCTTCTCAGCTCCTGGAAGGAGCCTGAGCGAGCGAACGAGCGACCAAGCGCGGCGGGCGGGCGGACGGGCCAGGCTAAGGCGAGTGAGCGAGTAAGCACGGCGAGCCGGGCTGAGGAGGCTCTGCGGGGGGACGACGACGACGACGACAGACAGACAGACAGAGGGAGGCACAGACACAGAGAGAGACAGGGAGGGAGGGAGGGAATCAGAGAGAGCGACACACACACACACACAGACAGAGGGAGGGAGGGAGAGAAACATAGACAGATACACAGAATGAGTGATTAAGTGAGTGAATGAGAGACAGACACACACACATAGAATGACAGAGATGGGGGGACGAAGGAGAGAGAGACAGAGATAGAGAGAGAGAAAGAAAAAAAGAGAAAGAAAGAAAAAGAAAGTGGGAGAGAGAAAGAAAGAGAGAGAGAAAGAGAAAGACAGACAGAAATAGAGAAGGAAGGAGAGACAAAAAGGAAAGAAAGAGAAAGAGAAAGAGAGAAAGAAAGAAAGAGAGACAGAAAGAAAGAGAGAGAAAGAAATAGAAAGAAAGAAAGAGAGAAAGAAAGAGAGAGAGAAAGAGAAAGAGGGAAAGAAAGAAAGAGAGAGAAAGAAAGAAAGAGGGAGAGAGAGAAAGAAAGAGAGAAAGAGGGAAAGAAAGAGAGAGAGAGAGAGAGAAAGAGAAAGAAATAAAGAGAGAGAGAAAGAAAGAGAAAGAAAGAGAGAAAGAGGGAAAGAATGAGAAAGAAAGAAAGTGAGGAAGAGGGAAAGAAAGAGAAAGAAAGAAAGAAAGAAAGAAAGAGAGACAGAAAGAAAGAAAGAAAGAAAGAAAGAAAGAAAGAAAGAAAGAAAACTTATGACCACAATTGAGCCCAAAAGTTTGGTTGCTAACCAAGACCATTAAGTGAGTTTCACATTTTCCAAGTTGGCCACGCCCACCCAGTCACATGACCGCTGAGCCACTCAGCCGATCCGCGGAATTTTCTTTAAAATGAAACCGGTCCCCGGTGCAAAAAAGGTTGGGGACCCCTGTTTTAGAGGCATTGGGCAAGTGGAATCAAATGGACAGAAACATTTAATATATGAAGAGGATTGGAGAGTTGGAGAAAAAAGTCACAGGTAATTATATAAATGGAAATTAGCACAAGAAGTGTTAGGTGGAACATTAAAGTTGTTTATTCTGTTACTATTCATTTTATTGAACTTTCACAAGAAAATTCCCTATGAAGTATATCTTAAGTTCATTAATTCTTATCTCCTAAATAAGCCACAGTGGTGCAGTGGTTAGAGTGCAGTACTGCAGGCTACTGGTACTTCTACTGACCTAATTTTATTCAGAGTAACTGTACTGGACAAAGTCTATACAAAGTTGGTGCAAGAATATAAACTCACACTCATCATGTTACAGATTTTGCAGAAGGAACCAATGAAATTTTCGCTGTTGCCTAGAAATAATCATGCTTTTCAAGAGTTTCAGAAGTGTTCATAAAGAGGGTGACCTTCTGATATGCCAGAATCCTCAGACAATTTCTAGATGACACCAGCTGAAGACGTAGATGCGTATTTAATCTTAATGGTTCTAAAAAAAGTAAATCCTCTTTGAAACCTGACATATTAGGATTGATTTAAAGTTATAGTCAGCTGTCACATTACATCCCTATAGGTCAAAGAAAAAAGAAGCCCTCTTTACATAATATATCTGTGGATATAAAAATTGGATGTTTGAAATTTGGCAGATCGAATCTCACCAGGCTCAAGATTAACTCAGCCTTCCATCCTTCCGTAAAATGACCCAGATTATTGGGGGGAATATGCTGACTCTGTAAACTGCTTAGAGCGGATTGTGAAGCACTGAGAAGTGGTATATAAGTCTAAATGCCGTTGCTATTGCTAATATAAATGTTTACCTAGTTGATGCTCTACATATGAGATTGTGTGACTGCTCACATCCCTGCATTTGTGGGCAAGAACATAGGCACAACTATAATTCTTTTTATATCCACAATTTTTTTAATATTATGTAAAGAGGGCTTCTGTTTCCTTTGACCTATAGGAATGTAATGTGACAGCTGACTATAACTTTAAATCAATCCTAATATGTCAGGTTTCAAAGAGGATTTACTTTTTTTAGAACCATTAAGATTAAATACACATCTACGTCTTCAGCTGGGGTCATCTAGAAATTGTCTGAGGATTCTGGCATATCAGAAGGTCACCCTCTTTATGAACACTTCTGAAACTCTTGAAAACCAATCTCATTGTAATTTTATTACAATCTTATTACAATGACAATAAAGATGATGATGATGATGATGATGATTAAAAGCATGATTATTTCTAGGCAACAGTGAACATTTCATTGGTTCCTTCTGCAAAATCTGTAACATGATGAGTGTGAGTTTATATTCTTGCACCAACTTTGTATAGACTTTGTCCAGTACAGTTACTCTGGATAAAATTAAGGCAAGGCAATAATATTTATATTGGTTAATGTAAATATTGACCAGTTGGTACTAAAAAAATTAATAAGAGACTTTTGAAAAATATGTGATTTGTTTCAAATGACTATGCAAGTGTCTTCTCACCACTACTGCAGGAAAATCTCTTTTGAGTATTCTCTGTGATGGTCCAGCTTTTCACTTCACTTTCCTTTTCCTGCCTTTCCTTCTTGAGGTTTGACTGTTTGCCCTGTTTTCCAACCCACATTTTCTGTCGTCCTCTGTTTCTCTGATATTTTTTTATTTCTCAAATCCCCAATTGTTTGCTTTTCTCTTTACATTTTCTATTTTGGGGCATTAAAAGATTTACTACAGTCCTCATCAGACCAAATCTGTAAGGGCTTTTTGTATAGATCAAAAATTTAAAACCCACTCAGGAAAGTTCTAAAATCTCAGAAGGAAGAAAATTGGGATTATTGCAATAATAGTTTTGAGGTTTACTCCTGCAAAACCTGTTAGGTGTCAATCTAAACTCCCTCAGATTCTGTTACCTCATCATGTAACACTACATAGGTTTCTGTCCAACCCCAGTCTTTTACGAGTATGAAATGCTGATATGAGAAATTGAATGACTCATTGGAAAAGTGAGCAAAAAAGAAATCTTAAATTCAACAATTTAAAAACTTTAAAAGATTAGTAATTTTGTCCTGCTTCTTGGAAATCAGTAAGAAAAGCACCTACTGATTTCAGAGAGAACATTACATCAAGGGAAATGAAGAGAATTTGAAAAGCTGTAATTCCTGGTTGTCAGCATTTAGAAAAAATAAAAATCTTCACAATAGGGCTATAAAGCTTTCCCTTCCAAAAATTGTGATAATGACCAATAATTCCATCTCAGTGAGTAATGAGGTTGCTGGCTTTTGTTGAACGCTAATAGAAGCAAAGTGTTCAGCTGCCATACAGTGCCTTTTACAACCTATTTTCCCAGAATGCTTAATATGGATTTGAATTTACTTCACCATTACCTGAAGTGACAGATGAAAATATAGGAATGCTTATTTGCCTGGCTTCAAACAACAGGGCATATAAGGACATACAAGGAATGAACAGGCTAGATTTATAGGCAGCTTGGGAAGATGGAGTCGGATCAAGACAATAAAAATGTGATGTGCTTAATTTACCATGTATTTTGGGAAATAATTACAGTATTTTTGGAGCATAAGATGCACTGGAGCATAAGACACACCTTAGTTTTTTGGGAGGAAAATAGGGGGGAAAATTCTGCCTACCAGGTAATCATCTGGCTAGTGTCTTTAGCCTTGTCAGCTTCAGCACATAAGTTTGCTGGTTTTGAGCGTACACAGGCTTTTTATCCCCTAGTACAGCTGATCATTGGAGACAGAAGCAATGAGAAAAGCAGGCAAAGCACAGGAAGGTTGCTTTACTCGTTAGGGCCTCATTAGGGCTGAAAAAAAGCTTCGAAAAAGTTACATTCAGAGTATAAGACACTCCCAAATTTTCAGCCTCTTTTAGGGGGAAAAGTGCATCTTATACTCCAAAAAATACAGTAATTTGAGTCTCTTTTTACCTCTTATTCAGGCTTTCTACCTTTAAAATGAATATGCTATAGGCTCTGAATTCAAAATTCTGATGTGTGTAGTTTTAGTTTTTCTCCATTGCTCATGTAGCCTTGTTATTGAGAAGAGACCAATATACTGTACATGTGACTGATTGTCAATGTCTGTGGAGATTCTCAATTATCCAGGTCACAGTTACCACAGTTACCTTATTGGACCCGTGTCCCTCCTGGCTTGTACTGGCCTCCCGGGAGGTGACACGAGGCTGGCTCCAGGAAATTGTGAATGCTTCTCTGAGTGAGAGGTTCTTGCCGGCCTCCCTTAAAGAGGCGATGGTGAGACCTCTCCTCAAGAAGCCTTCCCTGGACCCAGCAGTGTTGAGTAATTATCGTCCGGTCTCCAACCTTCGCTTCCTTGCGAAGGTTGGAGAGAGTGTGGTGGCACAGCAGTTCCCCCGGCACCTGGAGGAAACTGTCTATCTAGACCCCCGCCAGTCCGGCTTCCGGCCTGGGCACAGCACAGAGATGGCATTGGTCGCATTGGTCGATGATTGCTCCTCTATCCTGGTCCTATTAGACCTCTCAGCGGCTTTTGATACCATCGACCATAGTATCCTGTTGCGCCGACTGGAGGGGTTGGGTGTGGGAGGCACCGTTTTGCGGTGGTTCTCCTCCTACCTCTCTGGCCGGGTGCAATGTGTGTTGGCAGGAGGGCAGAGATCAGCACCAAGGCCCCTCATCTGTGGGGTGCCTCAGGGGTCGGTTCTCTCGCCTCTCCTGTTCAACACCTATATGAAGCCGCTGGGTGAGATCATCCGTGGTTGGGGGTAGAGTACCATCCGTACCCTGATGACACCCAGCTGTACATTTCTACCCCAAACCACCCCAACGATGCCGTTGAAGTGATGTCCCAGTGTTTGGAGGCCGTGCGGGTCTGGATGGGGAGGAACAAGCTTCGACTCAACCCGTCCAAGACCGAGTGGCTGTGGTTTCCGGCGTCTTGATATAGTCTGCTTGTTCCATCGCTGACTATCGGGGGCGAGTCATTAGCCCCCGCGGAAAGGGCTCACAACTTGGGTGTCCTCCTGGACTCTCGGCTGTCCTTGGATGACCATGTGACAGCCGTGGCCAGGGGGGCCTTTTATCAGGTTCGCCTGATACGCCAGTTGCGCCCCTTTCTAGATCGGGACTCCCTTCGCACAGTCACTCAAGCCCTTGTCACATCTCGCCTAGATTACTGTAACGCTCTCTACATGGGGCTCCCCTTGAGGTGCACCCGGAGACTCCAGCTGGTACAGAATGAGGCCGCGCAGGGGATTCTGGGAGTATCTCGATACTCCCATGTAACACCACTCCTGCGCGAGCTGCACTGGCTGCCTGTGGTCTTCCGGGTGCGCTTCAAGGTGTTGATGACCATCTTTAAATCGCTCCATGGCACGGGACCTGGGTATTTGCGAGACCGCCTCCTACCACATACCTCCCTTCGACCTGTCTGCTCACACAGGGAGGGCCTCTTCAGGGTGCCGTTGGCCGGTCAATGCCGTGTGGCGATTCCCAGGGGTAGGGCCTTCTCTGTGGCGGGCCCGGCTCTCTGGAACGACCTGCCCCTCAATATTTGTACTATCACCGACCTGCGCCTCTTCCGCCAGGAGCTCAAGACACATTTTTTCCACTTGGCCGGCCTGGTTTAGACTTCAGACTTCAATTTTACTAACTAATTTTTAGAGGGTTCTAGTGTTTTAAACTTTTTAGCACAGTTATTAATTTAATTTGGGTTTTAGGGATTGAATGTATTTATTGAGATGTATGTACATTTTGTATTTTACTTGCTGTGCACTGCCCCGAGTCCTGCCTGGAGAGGGGGCGATATAAAAGTCTAATTAAATTAAATTAAATTAAAATTAAGAAGCTTCTTGTATGAGAAGTGAAATGTTTTCAAAGAAAAAACTAAGTATGTTCAGCTGCCTTTTTGAAAAAGCATCTTTGGGACAACCAATTCTCAAATTTCTTTGCACTGCATGGAAAAATGGATGTGAAGTCTCCCAATAAAGGCAAGGGACATTTTACTTTGATTTGACTGAAATACAGTAAATAGATTTTGTATTTTTCTTTTAACATCTGAATTTGGAAGGGGGGATGAAAATATGGAGACAATACCATGCAGAAACCAAAAGCTATAGAACAAAGAATACAAAACTATCTTGCAAAGTATATTTTATCTGGCATATTTACTTTTCAGTACTATATCTCTGATTTTCAGGCAGCAATCTTAATATGGGGTAATGAAAATAAATTAAGAAGCTTCTGTATTGTTTGAAGGGTTGCCAATGGCATGAAGCGTACTCTTTAAAAAAGGTACATCATAGAGTGAAACAAAGAAGGGGGGAGGCAGTCAAGCAATGAAGGCACCTATTAGTTATATTGCTATGATATTTTGTTACATTACTACCGTGTTTCTCCGAAAATAAAACAGAGTCTTATTTTCTTTTGACCTCCAAAATAAGCACTTGGCCTTATTTTCAGGGAGGTCTTATTATTTTTGAGGTGTGGGAGGTGGCGACCGTGGTCACCTCATGGCTGCTGCTGTGTTGCAATATTTTCAGGGAGGGCTTATTTTCGAGGAAGGGCTTATTTAAGTGCATGCGCTGAAAAGCTCAATTGGGCTTATTATTGGGGAAGGTCTTTTTTTTTAGGGAAACAGTATTAAAATAACTTACAGAGAGTCCCGAACAACATCTCCTCCTCCTCCTCCTCCTCCTTTGTATATCTCTACTTTGTATAACTCAAGAGGGTTTCCATAATATCCCTGCTTTCTCTTTTCTCCAATCCTGTGAACTGGGTTGGGCTGAGAGATAGGGACTTATCCAAAGTATTTCAGTGATTCAAACTTCTCATTTTTTATTTAGAATAAACCCAAAACAGTAAAAAGCTAATCATTGTTTGCATCCTACTCCAGTCATGATCATATTAATGAATCGGCATTGACAAATTCGTTGAAGTACCCAGAATTCTTGCCATTCCCTGTCCAATTGGAAGCTGTTTTGTGAATTTATTTGTGTCCATATGGTTCATTCTGAATATATCTTTGCTCTGTAAATCTAAAGACCGCCTCCTGCCCCATACATCCCTTAGACCGATACGCTCCCACAGAGAGGGCCTCCTCAGGGTGCCGTCGGCCGGACAATGCCGACTGGCGACACCCAGGGGGAGAGCCTTCTCTGTGGCGGGACAAGCCCTTTGGAACGACTTGCCCCCTGAACTCCGTACCATCTCTGACCTCCGCCTCTTCCGCAAGTGTCTGAAGACACACCTTTTCCAACTAGCCGGCCTAGCGTAGCCTCTAATACTGACTCGTAGATAGTTTTAAAATGGGGATTTTAATTCGGTTTTAGCACAGGTTTTTAGTTGAATAAGTTTTTTTTTTTAAAGTTTTATATGTTTGTATGTTTTTAATGTTCCTGGGTGCCGCCCTGGGTCCGTTTGGAGAAGGGTGGGGTATAAATTCAATAAATAAAATAAAATAATAATAAATTCAAAAGAATGTTAGATCTTTGCACCCAGGACAGCACTTATAAATCCATCCATCAATCCTTCCATCCTACATAGAAGTGCTGTTAAGTTTATGGCTGGTGTATATTCTTAACCCAGGATTTCCTGAATTAACTCAGAATTTATTTTCAATATAATTATATACTTTTTAAAAAACCTGGGCCTTGATTCCATGTAAAACTGTAATAAGATGGCATGGTTTTGGGAGAGGCAATTAAACTGTTGTAATTAATATTCCTTAAATTGGCACCTCATTCTAGAGAAATCTGAGTATCTGCCAAATTTCAATTTTTCTTCTTATGAAATTTATAATCCCCCTCCCCAAAAATGGGAAAAAACCCAAAGAAATATCAAGCAAATCTTGATTTTTATATAGTATAATTCTTCATTTCTATGCATCAAAACCTGAATAGATTAAGAAGCAACTTAGAAAGCTCTCTCAGGTAGCTCTTTTGTTGCAGAGGCTACTTTTTTTAGAAATGAGAGAAAAAATATACCTGTGGTAAATTACAATTAATAGTCTAATGAGCCATTTGGTTTCATTCATTCATCTTTCTCAACTAGCTGGTTCAGCTCATGCTCCATTTTCTACCTCAAATTGTCATGGCCTACAGTGCTGTCAGTCGGTCAGTCAGAGCTAAAACATCCACCACGAAGTCTGTGGAAATCCGCCTGTTATACTACAACAGGAGTGTCAAACTTGATTTCATTGAAGGCCGCATCAGGGTTGTGTTTGACCTGGGGGGGGGAGCCAGGGGGGGCTATGGTAACCGGAGCATTATGCCAGCGAAAACAGGCTCTTGATCTCCATTTCCAGCTGTGATGGCCTCCTACAACCCCCTATCATGAAAACGGAGCTTGGGCCTTTGTTTTTGTGGCCACAAGCACCATGAGCCATCCTTTGCTGCTTCCAGGGCAGCCCCACGGGCCAGATCTAAGTACACTGCAGGCTAGATCTGGCCCCCAGGCATTTGACATCTCTGTACTACAAAATAAGAACTCTCTGCTTCAGTTTTTGTCTGTAGAAAAGAAATGGAACTCTAATAACTACAACTATCCTCGATTGTGTAAGCACTCAAGTGGGCTATCAGACTCCCCCAGAAGAGTATCAACTAAGCAGAAGTTTCCCCGAAACTTAGATAACAAGGCTAGGAATTACATCTTTCCTGCTATTTTGAAGCAGCCACCGTTGCAAATTATGAAAGGAGACTGTTCCTATGCTTGCTTTTACGTAATGAAGCTTGTCTTTCTTTTCTCAAACTTGCTCATAAATGCCCACTGCACATTTATGTTCACTGCATCCTTATTATGAAAATCTCTTGACATTAAAAAAAAAAAAAGCTCTGACTGGGACTGCAAAGCCATTTTTGGATGGCTCTGGAAACAAAAGCGGATACAATAATATTGTGCAGGTGTAGAGTATCTGTGGACGTGTAGTTTTCAGCTTGTGACCATTTATTTAATAACTGTTCAAAGCTATATGCTAAAAATGACTAATGATCAGTCCTTGCACTGACTGTTTCAGCTTCCCCACAGACATGAGATAAACATTCAGGGATTTGGCAACTATCATGTATATTGATAGTTGCAACCTTTCAAGGTCATTTGTGACCTTCCCAGCCAGCTTCCACCAAGAAAATCAGTAAAATCAGATGTGATTCACTTAAAGATCCCATCATTTAGTAGTGGAAGTTCCCATCCCTACTGAGGTTATAAATTGAGAACTGCCTGTATATATGGCAGTCCTTCAAGTTTGAAGAACAGAACCCAATTGTGCAGGTTTTCCCTGGTGTGCTATTTAACCTTGTGACACAAAAATGGCTTTGCAGTCCCAGTCTGGTAGTACACAATCTGCCAAATTTAAAGGATCAGAACTACAGTATATGTTCATATCAGAAAGGTTTACAATTCGTTATACACAAGAATTTAGTAAACTAAAGTGCAAAACTGAATCAATGCCAGATAACATTCAATAAAATCCAAGTGGGGTTGGACTTGGATTGTTTGTGACAACATAAGGACCCTAAGCTGATGACACATTTAACTCTACCCCCTCCCACTGCTTTTCTCCTACAGAATCTAGCACAATGGAGGCACTGGATATTCATTGTTGTAGAAACTGTGGATGTTGTTCTATGAAGCCACTTGTGATTTCTATCAGTTTTTGGCAGTACTTTTCTTCAAAACATACACATAAATGCATACATAGATATACATATAAACCATTCTCTTGAACTGTTTGTATGCTGAGGGCCAAAGGGTCCAGGAGGCTGCCTAAGGAATCCCTGAGAATGGCTGATATTTACAATTTCAGGGAAGTGCTACTGAACCATTGCCAGAAATAAAAATAATAAAAATGAGGATTGAAAAGATGAGAATTTGGAACCAGTAACTTTCCGGTCAGCTGAAGATGCCAGAATACATTGTTGCCCAACAAGAATAATAGTTCTATTTGGCAGGGCAGAAAAAGCCAATTCTTCATTGTACACTGGCTGACAGGTGCTACAATAACATTCAAACTTTGCAGTGGAAGCATATCCCATCTCAATCTGTACAAGCCAGTTTCTTAGTTTGGCATTCAGTAGCATGATGAACTAATGGCTCAGTTTTAGAGATTTCCATATTTAACATTGGTTGGGGGCACACTTTCTCAATCAGAGATGTGTAATTTGTAGCGGTCCTGCTGTACTACTGGTTTCTGCTCAAAGAGAAGTTAGGAGCCATGGGCAGGGGCCTTTTATATAGGTTCATCTTGTGCACCAATTGTGTTCATTCTTGGATAGGAAAGCCTTGCTCATGGTGACTCATGCCATAGTCACCTCTCATTTACTGTAAAACACTCAATAAGGGGCTGTCCTTGAAGAGCACTTGGAAGTTGAAAGTGATCCTGAATGCAGTGGGGTAGTCAATTTTTGGCATTTACCAATACTGCTCTGTGATGCCTACTGGCTCCCAGTAGGCTTCTGGTACAGTTCAAAGTGCTGATCACCATCTACAAGTCCTCCATGACAAGGGATAGGCTATTTGCAGTCTGCCTTTTTCCTATTTTCCCTATTGTTTCTTCATGCCTCGCCAGATCTTATAGAGACGGTGTACTCCAGATTCCCTTTTTTAAAAGCAATGTCATCTTGTTGACCCTAAAGCCAGGGTCAAGGTCAGCACTCCCTGCTAAACAGCATCCCCCTGGAGGTTTGCAGGACATTGTTATCCTTTTTTGCAGACCTGGGTCAGATGGTTAGATGAGTTCTGTGATTGATGGGAGTGGGGTTACTGTTTATTCTTAGGCACCAGGGGCTCTGTTTGGTGGGTTTGTGCGTTTTAATCCTGGAAACTGCTCAGAGTCATTCGTGTGAGTGGCTATACAAATCCTATAAGCAAGGAAGCAAGCAGCTTTATATATGGAAGCTTACTCAGTACTTAGCTGGTCCCACTGAATCACAAACCAAGAACTCAATGCCAGCAAGCAGTTGATCTGCTTTTTTTTTATTTTGCAGTACAATTAGTATTTGAGGAGCACCACACATCAGGGGAGAAAATCTAGGCTTCCAGTCCTAGATAATGGAATATGTTGTTTCTCTTTAGAGATTTTTGTAAGGGAAAATTTTATGAGTTAAAATGGAAAGATGTATGGCTCTATGGTCTCAGTCTGGATTGCCTTCTGCTTTTATTTATTTTATTTACAACATTGTACCAAACCTATCTAAAACTCTTCATATACTGTTTTCTTTATAATACTGTAAATAAAGGTGAGAAAAGCAACTAGTTTGGTTAAGTTTGCATGACATTTAGCTTAGCAACCACACAACTGAGAGTGTGAAAATTCTATTTTAAACAAAAAAAACCAATCTAATTCCCCACTTAGATATAACTGAATATTTTGTCTATCATGGTGGAAACTGGGGAAAAATTAGTCAAGTTCCAAACTCTCTTATCCTGATTTTTATGTCTATTAAAAAAATGCTGAAGAGATTCTGCTAACATAATTAGACCATCTCTCTCTCTCCCCGCTCCTTCCCTCCCTCCCTCCCCCTCTCTCTGTATATTTGTGTATTTGTTGTGTGTAAAGAAGAAACTGAAAGATTAATCAAGGTACTCTTTAGACCAGTAAGTCATGAGAGGTTTTTCCACCCCACATCACTTAGGTGCTTTTTCCATCTCTTGCCTACAGTGTACTAGCTCATCATGATCCTCTAAAAAGAATGTATGCATCCTCCACAAGACCGCCCAAGGGAAAGAGTCCCCAACAAGCTGCTGGGTTTAGAAAAAAGCTGCCATTGTCCCAATCTTCTACACTAAGAAGACTGCACAATGCCTGGGCCTAAGACCTATTCATGTGCCGTTTCTCATTGTTCTGCATTTTATATTTCCTTGTGGTGGGAGCAAAGAATCAAACCTGCACTCTGTATATAGGAAGAAAAAAATGGTCAAGCCTTCCCCTGCTCCCATCTCATCTGCCAAATGTTTTGCACCATGATCCCAGAAACTATGCGAACTCTATTTCCTGATAAGTGAATGTCATACACGTGTCAGTAAGTTCTCCTACCAAGAGATTATTTCTGTGACATACATTGTCTTGATTGTAATGCTGGTTTCTCTGAAACCTTTTCAAATCTTGAACCCAGAATTTCCCCCTTTTCTAGACCATCTAACAACTGCATTTATTGGGAAGTGTACAAATCTGTTTGTGAAAAACTGCACTCAGGTTAGAATCTGAAGGCCTACATGTCAATTTCAGACTTCCTAAAATGCACTTATTAATTACTCAAATACAGCACACTCTATATTTCTAAAGTAGGCATGATTGTGTGAGAAATGAATGGATTGACAACCTGTTGAAAGAAAAGTTTAGTTCTTTCTTAGCTCATTAATTAGTTTGCTAGGCCTATGAACATTGGAGATGGGATGAAAATGTTAGCTTTTTTGCAAGAGAAAAATAAATTCTCTAAACTGTGAATGGGTACAGGCTGATCTTTAATTAGATTTAAGTAGATTCATTTTTCCTAAGAAATGAATTTGTAAAATTATGGGACGGAATTCTGCATAGAAATGCTTCTGCCATTTGTTGCAGCATTGAAGGTTTTTTTAACTTCTGGAAAAAGAAGGAAGAAAGAAAAGAAACTTGGGTGCCCTAGCCAAGGCAAAACTTTTGTGATAAAGTTACTCTCCATGGAAAGATATTAACAGTCATTTGCTATCTGACAATTTATTTGTATTATGTAATGTTTATTTTATTGGAACGTGATATTCTGTGACTAGGAGCTGGCAGTTAATTATGTCTTCATTTTTGTACACATCTTGTTTAGCATCCCTGAAATCTGTTTGCATGCTTTGCCAAGCAGTTACCTCAAAATTCACTTCATTTTTTTTCTTTAGGGACAACTCAGAGACAATACTGCTTGTCACTCAGGATAATTCATTTTAAGAGGTCATTCATTTTCATTTCCCACCACAAGTTGGTAGTCAATCTGTTCTGGAAATAATTTTATTATCCTGTCATGAGAGAATACTGTTACTTCCCATACTGTCTCTTGGAAGGCATGAAAATCTACTCTAGAGGAATTACCAAAAGAGATGCAAGTGCTTAATCCCCTCACAACAGAGATGTTACTAACTCTGAGACAAAGGCGATCGAACATTTCTCTCCAGAGGACCCTGAATATTGGTCTCTGGCTTCCTTCTGCCAATACACAGTCCTCAATTTGGCAGGTCTACTTGCAGACTTTCAAGCCAAAATGTAGATGGAAGAAAGGCACTATGCCAGAATCCACACAGCTACAAAAGGCATTTTCTACATGCATGGATGGATCCCTTTCTGGGATAGCCTCTTGAATCCTTTCAAACCTCTTTTTGAACTCCATTACATATTGGACAAACAGCTGGAACAGAAAAGAAAAACAATGCTAAATCAATGAGTTAATTTTATGCAATACCCTACAAAGCGCTCCATGGCTCGGGACCTAGCTATCTGCAGGATCGGATCCTGCCTCATACGTCCTCACGGCCGATTCGCTCCCACAGAGAGGGGCTTCTCCGGGTGCCGTCCACTAGACTGTGTCAGCGGGCGACACCCAGGGGAAGGGCGCTCTCTGTGGCGGGCCCGGCCCTCTGGAACGACCTTCCCCCCGACATTAGGACAACTACGGACCTCCGCTCCTTCCGTCTTAAATTGAAAACTTACTTTTTCCGTCTGGCCGGCCTGGGATAGCCTCCTTGCCTTGGGATTTTATAGAATAGGTTTTAGTTTAATCGGGATTTTAGCACAGGGTTTATTTAATTGGTTTTTAAATTTTGTTGTTTATTTATTGTTGTTGTTATTTATTGTTTTTATGCTACCTGTGCACCGCCCCGAGTCCCCGTGGGGAGAGGGGGCGGTATAGAAATAATAAATTATTATTATTATATTATTATTAATTATGTAGACATATTATTCCATCATGAATATAATAATTCATTAATGGAAAAAACAAGCTCTACAAAGCAGCTTTCGTATATCTCTTTTATTGATCTAGCACTTTAGAATTGGCTAGTGGCCCTGTGTATTTGGATAATGAGAACTATATTTGGACATATGGTACAGTATCTGAAAGCTTGGAAAAAAATTTCTGCAAACATGCAGGCTTCCTAGCCCACACAATCTATATGGAAAAATTAAAAATTATTATATTAATGAAACTTAAAAAACACTACTCTGAAATACCTTCCTGTTTTAGTAGAATAAAGCTCAGAATCCACTAAAATGAATTGAGCTACTTACAAGTCTCCCTTTGCAAAAAGTGATTTTAGCTAATTTCAAAATGCTTACAATGATCTATTAGAGTCAAGACAATAGCATGACGAAAAACTACCCTGGTCTAAATTAATTAGCATTCAACTTCTAAAATTTTATTTGTGTTGAAAATCTCAGAAGACATGGATTATCAGGTGGGGGATGCTGCAAAGGAACCAGTTCAGAAGTATCGCTTTCGGTATAAAGTATTTATCAACATAATACATTATTATACTTCTCAGCAAGAGCCCTCATCTTCTAAAAACTGTCATGTTGCTACCACAGAGATTGTGAAATAGCTGAGAGCATATCAAATAACCAACACAGAAATTTGCTTTCCAAATAGTTATTTTGAAGCAGTGAGCTTTAGGACAATGGGGCATTCCTGTCTTCTACTTGAAGCCTAATGAGTCTAAATAGCAAGGACAGAACTGTAGGGGACTTCATTGTTGCATGAGGAAGGACAGGTTGGCCTTTTGATCTGACAAAACCTTACAGTTCCATAAACAGGTCTCATACTTGTCCTCTCTAGGCAATCAGACTGATCTCAAGTTAAATAGGGTTAGTGACTGAAATAATTGGCTGGTGATCATCTCAGGCCTAAACGGTTGTAACACAAGCACCAGTTTTTAATCTATCTTATGTAATATGTTCAAGTGGTCAAAATTTGAAAAAGTATCTCTCTTTTTAATAATTTTCAAAGATCACTGCTCCAATGCTGAGGAGAATGCTGGTATTTTCCACAATCCTTGGTTGTTTAGAAGTGGTTATCTGATTGATTACAGGAGACGTTTTCTTCACACCAATGATCTTTATTTGTTCTTACTGACATTGGCATAAAGCAAATGGAACTGACTTTCATAATTAAATGAGATCACTTCATGAAAAAGTAAAGTTTGAGGGGTGTTTGTTTTGGAGAGAGAAATCCCCTTCACATAATCATTAATGACAAAACACAACCAAAGAATACTTAGCTTAAGACTAATCACAGCACATCAGATGGAGGTCAGTTATCTCAGTACTGATTGTCATATGTACACAATGCAGTCAATGAGAAATGAATACATGTACACCAGTTATATATCTGATCTGAAAACTGAGTGAAAATGAGGAGAGAGGGAGAGATGCTTCCAACTATCTTGTGCTCCAGATAAATGAATTGACTTCAATGTAGTCCATAGCCTCTATGATATTTTTGCCCTTTTGGTATATGTTTTGTGGACCTGCCATAAATAAAATATGTAATACAGATGAAAGAACATTTCGAAATGATAATTTTTCAAGATTTTATGCTCTCCTCTGTGAATCACTTGAGGGAAAAATGGTACTGGTTAACAATTAAACAGTATTTGCATAAATTCAATGGAATTGCAAACTATGCTTCATTGCTGCTTTTTTGGTGTTCTGCATAGGGTAAAAATTAGAGATATTGACAGATCTCACAGACATTTTATAAAAAGTGAGTTTATTATTGGAGAGTAAGGCAATTTTTTTAAAAAAAGAACTCTGATTAATTACTTATCTCTTAATCAAAAGATTTGTAAATTTAGGGGACAAATAAGTTGGAATTTATGCCAGAAAAACAAACTAGAGCTAGTGCAAATACAAAAAACAACATTTCTGCACACTTCTTGCTGACCCTGAAAAGTCTTATAATGGTGTTTGGAAAAGAAAAAACAATATAGACAGATGGCATGCAAGTTTTCCATTCAGAATAAGGAAAAAGTATTCTTAAAATAAAAGCTGCAACAATAAGCATTTCCCCCCATGAAATGAATTCTATCCAATTTATTATGGCACTCTTTTTAATACAATTTAATAAATGATATCAAAATAGTTAAAATTGCTCTGTAAATGTCAATATAGTAATGACCATGAGTACTAAAAGGAGAAATAGCAATAGCATTTAGATAGCTCCACAGTGCTTTACAGCCCTCTCTAAGTGGTTTACAGAGTTACCATACTGCCCCCAACAATCTGGGTCCTCATTTTACTGACCTCAGAAGTATGGAAGGCTGAGTCAACCTTGAGCCAGTGAGAATTAAAATAGAAGAAAAATCTGGTGGAACAGTGAGGAGAGAAAGCTATACATCTCTAAATGTTAATAATAACACTAAGGTCCAAATTACCCATGATATGAAACTCTGATATTTTTCTTTTCCACTCGTCTAGCAATATTAACTGTAATCTTCATCTGATCATTCTGTAGTCTACTTTTTTCAGGGAAAAGATTAGATATTTTTATTTATTTTCTCCTCATAACCACTCTTCAAGTGGTGAAGAAGCAGTTTGGGAAAGATGATTCTTAGCAGAAAAATAATGGGGAGAGAAAGTTTAACAGACCCTTTCCCTTAATTTTCCCCTCTCAGTTTCCAGTTTACATAGAATAATCAGAAACAAGCAGTAGTTTCAGTACAGAAGGGTTTGTAGTAAAAATTCACATTGTGGTAGCACGGTGGACAGCTCCAGGTAATACTCAAACTGAAGTAAATCTATTGTCTAAAGCAGTGAGTTTAGACTGAAAGGAAACAACTATGGTTCGTTCTACTGCAGTGTTTCTCAACCTTGGTGACTTTAGGTCCTGTGGACTTCAACTCCCAGAATTTCCCAGCCAGCTCTGGGAGTTGAAGTCCATAGGACTTAAAGTCACCAAGGTTGAGAAACACTGGTCTAGTGGGTTAGTTTTGCCTTGCTAAAAGAAATGTTTTCAAGATGTAAAGTCTTTTTTTTTTTAAAGAAAATGTTAGGAGAATATGGCCTTGCTTTGTTTTGAGATTGAAATCCTCATATTCTGAAGATTGCAACACAATTTCCTCTGGTTGGAAAATAATATCTAGATAGATTTCAACTATGCGGTGACTTCTAGGGAAGTGGGAAGAACATGTACAGAGGTAGTTTTTCTGAAAATTTCCATCAATTTTTAAAGGTCATCCCATACTATTATCCCCTAAACACAAAACATATAAATCTGATTGACTACTAGTAGTACTAGTACTAGTACTAGTGCATACTTTGAGCTGTAGATGAGGATATTAATCTTTCCTTTTTTGCCCTTAACATTTCTGTATAGATTCCATACACTGAATTTGAAATATAAAGTATAATGACACTGAAAAATTCTTATATACTTCATGAACTTTAAAGTGAAAGAAGTGTGTTTTTAGAACAGCTCAATGACTTTTTATGGAGCATGTGGGGTTTTGAACATTATAAATGTTAACATGTATGAAATATAAAATGCTAATATTATATAAAACATGCTAGAGGGAGGAAAAACCCGGGAAGTGATTTATTAGACGGCTCAAATATGCATGTAGTTTTTGAGACACAAAACCAAGGCAAGTCATTAAGGGTTGCTGTTTCAATATTGCTTGAGAAGCAGTAAACAAACAGGACATTGCAGATGATTTTTCATATGACAAATGTGCTTGTGTTATTGTTCCTGACACACAAGAAAAGTGAGGACAAGAAGGAGGGAGTTGTTTTGGAAATTCTGAGTAGCAAAGGAAAGGATTTGTAAGCTTTCTGAAGTCTGATCTAAGCATACAGGTTCACTACAGGAAATGGAGTGCTATGCTATCCCTCCCAGATGGCTGCCCATCTCTGTTGGAAGTCTTCAATTAGGGGGCCTTGCCAGCCTTCTAGATAATTGGGTCTGCTTTTGAACTACTGCAACTAAGGTGTTTCTCCTAAAATCAATTCTTTTATCATGTAAGCAAGAGCTTCTAGTTCTATCCTTTGGGACAGCAGAAAATTTCCCCTTCTGTATGACAGACAGTTAAGTATTTGAAGTATATTCAGCCCTCATCTTGAGGCCGAAAGTTCCTTCAAGTTTTCCTTATAGAATTTGTTTTCCAGATTTCTTGCTTTGAATATTGCTACCTTCTGCTGACCCCACCTCAGTTTTCCTATATCCTTCTTAAAGTATGAAACTCAGAACTGACAGTATTTTTCAGATGCTGTCTGACTTGTATAAATCAAACAGATTATTATTCCCTTTCTTTTGGGAACTATTATACTATTAACGCTCCCCAAGTGCACATTCACATTTCATATCATATAAAAGATTCTTTTCATTATCCACATAGGTGTTCCCATTCTATATCTGTCCTTTTATTTTCCCTTCTTAATCAAGAATATTCTGTTGAGATAATTTAGTCCCCCACCCCCAGTTTTCTATGCTGCTAACTAGTGCCTCATAGGATTCCTTGATAGGCAACCATTGACTATGCCTTGAATACAGTTTTTAATTAGATGTGAATCCCCATGAAGATACAGTTATCTAGCTTGCACACAACTATTTCACTAACCATAAATTATGTGGAACTGAATGGTTTTCCAATATCAAACTAAATTATCTCCATGACATTCAAAGTTCACTTATTAGTACATTTATTAAATGTACATCTTGTCTAGCTACTAGAATTAGTGCTTGAGGCAGCCAACAATAACATACAAATAAATTAACAACATTATAATTAAACACCAAAACTTAGCAATTAAAAACTCATCAAATAAAAAGATATTACACAAGATTTAATTTGGGGCCTCATTTACTTTAGAAAATAATCCTCTTGGACTGTTTAAGAAGCTTCTTACCTTGACTCAGGGAATAATTCTTTTTCCTTCCTTCCTTCCTTCCTTCCTTCCTTCCTTCCTTCCTTCCTTCCTTCCTTCCTTCCTTCCTTCCTTCCTTCCTCCCTCCTTCCCTCCCTCCCTCCCTTCCTTTCTTTCGCTCTCTCTTTCTTATGCTTAGCTCTACCTCCTATAGGGATAAATCCTAAATGTTATCCAAAGGGGATCTTTACAAATTAAGGATTAAGTGGAAGAATTAATTAATTCTTAATTCTATTATTTAGCAAACAATGATAATAAAAACTGCAGGCTTTATAGAAATATTATTCAATGAGACATTCGCAGATTTAGAAGAGATAAATAAAGAACTCTGTTATATTAAACAATGTTTAATATAACAATAATTAAACAATGTTTGCAGGGAAGACCACTATTCAGTAGATCTATGAAAACCATTCATAAAAAGGTCTTTGAATCATTTTTCACCATAGCACTTCTTTCTTATTAGTTAAAGAAGTCCAACTTTTTCCAACATGAACTTGAAAAAAATGGCTTTCTTGCATTAATGAATTGGCTCCTTAAAGCATCTGCATCTCCCCCACCCCCAACACCCATGGATACCTGAAAAATGTCAAACTGCTTTAGGAGAAGTGCAGAGATGGAAACATTGCTAATTAGAGAAATGAAAATAACTACATTTGTCAGTGATTGGAAATTGTTTATACACATGTAATTTGTGGGATTAACAATTAGAAAGGACAGATAATTGAAAAAAAGATGTGATATTGCCTTAGAGAGAAAGGATAAAATTTGAATGCATGTGTAACTGCTGTAAACAAGATTGTAGATCATATCTTAATATTTTCTCTTTTTTAATTTTCCTCTTTTCATTTCTTTATTTTTTCTCACCACTTTCTTTTATTTTTTAAAAATATTTTATTCTATAAAAAAATATTTAATAAAAATTAATTTAAAAATGTCAAGCTTTAATGCAGGAATGTCCAAACTTGGGAACTTTAAGACTTGTGGACTTCAACTCCCAGAATTCCCCAGCCAGCATAGCTGGCTGGGGAAATCTGGGAGTTGAAGTCCACAAGTCTTAAAGTTCCCAAGTTTGGACATCCCTGCTTTAATGAGTGACTGAAAGATGCTGCACTTGCACAAGGTCCAAAGCACTTTCTCCAGATGATTTTTGAACCATGCTCTGCCTTAGAACAACTATTTTAACAATGTAAAGCTCCTTAACGAATGAAAGAATTAATCTCAGAACAAATAGGTTGACTTGGATATGATCCTAAAAATCTTTCAATGAGTTCCAATACAGGTTGGGATGAATCTATGCATTGCATTGCTTCCACGGCCTTTTTAAAAGTACATTCCAACTTACTCAACATTCCTCCAAACCTTTATCAAATAAACTGTCTTTTTAATCTGTGATATATAAAATGAACCCATCAGTCACTTCACTGCTTTCTTTTCCTTCCCCTTTTCTCTCATCCTGCATGGAGAAATGAAAACACTTTTGTCTTTCTTGCTGTTGATTTGCTTTTCTGCTTTTCTACAACATCTCTTTTACAGTGACTGCCATTTTAATTTCACAGAATATACCAAGCACAAAATTCTTCTTAGGCATTCTGTAGGGAAAGGTGACAGCATTACCATTTCCCCCTGATAGTATATTTTGCATATGATCATCTAGCATAACTGCATATCTATTCTGGGAATATTCTGCTTGGTTTTTTCTTCTTGGAGAAAATCTAAAAGTCATTCCAGAATTGTTGGAGTCTGCCAAGTTGTTTTTTTTTTGTTTGCTTGAAAGTTTTTCCATCTTATTTATTTATCATGCTTGTATACTCAACTCACAGCAGTTTACAATAAACCATTAAACATTAAAATATAGATAAAACTAAAGAGTAGTAACCACATAGTAATACAATAATAAATAAAACGAATAGGCAAACTAATAAACAATCTCAAATACCTTGGCACCAACTCATCAATCTAGTGACCACAGCTTTACATTATCCTAGAGAACAGACTCTCACTTTATAGCTTTACAAATCATACCAGGGTTGGGTCCGTGGAGAAGATATTTTACAAAATGCAAAGTGTGGAAAACATTCCCTTGCTCCACAGTTCTCACTCTTGATATCTGGAGAATCTTGTCTCAAATTGTGTAGGGTCTCCTGCAACTAGAAGACGTCCAAGGTCCCTTCAGCTCTATTCCAGCTGATTGATTGATCTTCACTATCACCAATTGAGATGAGCATACTGAGTAATAGTTCTAGTTGGAGAAGGCATTTCTGCAAGTACTTAGGAGCCAAAGTATAGTTTTACATCTGAACACCACAAGCACTTAGAACCAGATAGCTTACTGGAAATTAATGCAATGCCTGCTACATAGGTGTCACACAACATTAACAGTTCTTATCTATCAACATGTATTTAGCTGCATTCTGCACCAACTTAATATTTCTGAGGAGTCTTCAGAGGTAGAACTATTCAGAATGGTCAGAAGGCAGTAGACTATTGGTGTTGATGAGAGCACAGCTTACTGTCAGTAAGATCTCCCATTCTAGATAAGATCACAATCATCACTTCAGCTAATGCAGTTTTCTGGCCACTGCCTCGATTTGCAAATCCAACAGTAACTGTGAGCCCTGGCCAAAGTCATGGACCTGTAATTTCAATAGGGCTGCCACTATCCCATCCACAGTTAATAGCTGAGCAAATGGTTTCTGTACAAAAACTGTTTCTGTCATCTTAGTGCTCAACTCAATAACTTCAGTTTATTTCTTGCCACTAAGATCTGTACCAAGTCAAGAATCATGGCAACTTTGGTTTTGACATTTGACCTGGAACTGACATGTGACCTCTTCCGGTATAGAGTATAAAAGCCCTAATCTTAACTACAACAAAAGACTCACTGGACCAACCACCCCTCTCCTCAACTGTTACTGAGTATTGGGAAGGAATCAATTCTGTATAATGTGATGCCTCTAGTCCCCAGCCCTTCAAGGAGGTCCAACAGAAGACCAAGCACAGTGATATTGAGAACCACTAAAAAGTCAAGGAAAGAGCATACGTTTACTTTTTAAAGCAAAATAATCTTGGCTGAGAACCAGTCAAGACCTACAGACTAAACACTGTGGCAGGAGAATAAATTACCCATAGATAATGTTTCACAAAACTGTAGTGAGGAATGAATTAAATTACACAAAAAGGCTGAAAATCAGCTTAATCTCTCTATGCATTTGATGAAATGAGCAAGACTTCTGCCTTTTAATAAAATGTGTTCATTTGAAAAGGTACTACCAGAATCCTTCTGATTTTTGGCTGCCACAGATCAACCCAACTTTCCACGTACAATATAGAATCTACAAAAAAAAAAAACCCAACTAAAAAAAACCACCTGGTATACTTGCCACACAGGAGAGAAGCTTCACTGATGAAGAGAAGACATCATGTCCCCTTCAGCTTCAGTGCTTGTCCTCTTATTTTACTGTTAAATATGTGAGACATAGGAATTGTCTCCAGGCATCTTGACCTTTGCTTTAAGAGCAAAAGCATGCACAGAATGTAATTTTCTTTGAGTGCAGACAAATGCTTTAAACTCAAATTTTGAAATTCTGCGCTGAAGTTTTGACTACCAAAAACTTGCTAATTAATTCGTGAATCAATCAATTTGCATAATTTACCATTCAGCAAAACACTGAGGGCTGTATACATCATTAAAAATATCAATAAAACAATAAAATCATACAAAAGAACATACAAAATGAAAACCAAAAGAAAGACATATAAATTGATAAAAGGGTCATGTTTGCTGATAGGGTGGCTTCCAAAAGTAATTTCATATTATGGGAACAATATTCCCATTCATTCACCTTGTTTGTGAGCTGTACCAGTCAGTTCTGATAATCACCAATTCACATTTCATGAATATGCCAACTATTTTTAACATGTAAGGAAAAATATTGTGGCAAGTTCGCCATGCCTAAATGTTCATCCTACAAACAGTTCCTCAGCTGAAAAAGGATACCCCATTCACACCATATTTTTGTCCAAGGCGAAATAATGGAAATATTATGGACTTATGACTGAATACATTTCTCTAACAATGGAAACTGCACAGGTTCTTTAAAGTGAACACAGTGAATCTGAAATAAACTTAACTAAAATATCTGGAATTTGGTTAGGGTTGTAAAATAAATCAGAACAAATGTCTGTCCGCAGATTTGAGAAACGGATTTTAGAAATTTGCCAAAACAAGTTCCATCCTGGCATAATAATAGTATTGAATTGAGTTTGCCAGCATATTTTTGGGGGTCAAAAACGTGCCCCCCCTAAAGTGTGAGCGATGCACCTGAAATGAACACCATGCTCTAAAGTTGGACATGACTGGACAGGGAAACCTTCACCTTTTTGCCTAGAAATTATTAACTGTGCAAGTTACAGTGCATATTTCTATATAAATATAAATTATTTTTCAAATATGGAATAGTCAAAGGCACATTACTGATGCATTATTAAGTGCTTCATAACAAAGTAACTAATGTTGCTAATAAGTATAGAACATAATAATCATCATACAAATGAACATTACAGGAAACATCTTTGTAGTCCACTTTCAGTTCCCTGATTTTGGAAGAAAATACACCTCATAAGAATTGGATTTTCCTTACCAAGTACATACCCTTCTTGTAGTACCCATCTTGCAAGTGGGATTAATGGGTGATTTTTTGAGCTGCATTCCCTCAAATCTTTCCTTTCTGCCTTTTTAATCAACTCCAGTCCTAAAACCCATCTTATATTGTGCTTCTGCTTCATCAGCATCCATTAAAGTCAGAGATATATCTGATAGATAGCTGCCTTGGCATGATCAGAAAGATGTGGAACAGATTAAGGAAGGGCAGCGTCAATAGACAGAAGAAAAGTAGAAAAGAGACAAAAATAATATAATGCATTGAAGTTATTTCTATTCACTCGGTTCTTGTGGCATTGGAAGCAAGTTTGCTTCTGAAGGCTCAGGATTTAGTTTAATACTTCTGAAGATAACTGATTATTTGAAAGGTTTCTGAATGGTGTGTGCTGTGTGTCTGTGTGTAATTACTCTGAAGTGAAATTGCACATTGTAGCAACAATATTCTGGTTACTGAAGATTGATTTCATAACCATTTTGACATTAAAGCTATGATTTCATAACCATTTTGGCATTCGAAAGAACCCAAATATGAGAAGAGTTCACTCGGTTGGTTCATTGCATCATCCTCACCATTCCAGCCATACACAGTTATGGTCGGGGGAGGTGGGGGAGGTTTTTGAACCCAGGACCTTTCTGTGTCATATATTTCACCTATTCTTGATTACTCACAGTAAGTGGAAGTGTAGCCCAAATTTTAGCTTGAGACTTGTATAAAAAGTGAGCTGCTGGATTGATTGTGCAGCACACTGAATGTAGCTCTGCTTTTCTTCTCTGCCATGTGAGGATTGAATGCCTGAACAGAGGAATACACTTGACTGAGTAAACTTACATTGAGCTAGGTTGCAGAGATTTACAGATTTTTGCCCATGAGCTTTTCTGAGTTGCTTCCCCAGAGTTGAATGAAAAGAAACCTGCTTTTATTTATTTGCTTCCTCAATACTGAAGTAATTATTTGTGTCTTACATAGCATGGTTCAAACAATCATAAAAGTGATAGAAATAGAAATAATACCTTAACATAACCATACATCAGGGAGAACAGTTGAGATACAGTGTCCTGCTCCCAACCTTTGCAGATAGACTTGAAGGATACTATGATTGATGGTTTTGAATGCTACGGAGACATTGAGATTCTCATGCTGCATCTTTCTTAGTTTGGAGAATGCCCCAAGGTTTTTATCTAATTTGGACAGAATTCATTTCCTTCATCTAACCCTTCCCCCTGCTTCTTAAACAGGGGAGGGGCAAAAGATGCGTTTTGAGGGGCTGGGAGTGCATTCTTGTCTTTGATTTTGCCACATATTTTCCCCAGGGTTCTCTCTCTTTGTACTTGGTTGTTTGTTTGTGTGCATGTACATGTGTGTGTGTGTACTCCCAATGATGGGAGGAAGATGCTAATCCCATGACTGCAAAATTGGAACGAATATAGAATTTCCATGGACAAATTATGCTGTATTTTATCAGCAACTGGAAGTGGGTAGAACTTGGTGGAGAATTTGCCTCTTTTCCTTTTAGCCACTGCAAAAAAAAAAAAAATGATCCTGGAAAGTATGTTCTGGAAGTTTTCCCCATTTCAACTGTTGGGGAAGGGAGGAAAGGGACTTAAGCTCAGTATATATAAAGATCTTTTCTTACATCCTCCATTTTTTTAATGGAGAGCATATCCATTCCTCAATCTTCATCTTCTCCCACCTATTTGTTTCTTGATCAGACTCTACATATCCATCTCAGCCTCCTCCTTCTTCTTCTGGACTGTTCACTGGAGTCTCATCCTGGATCTTTCTTAGAGGGGAACTAGATTAGTGACATTCCTGAATAACAGAAGTTCATGCATTCCAACAGGGAACCTGGCTCTAGAGGAGGTAGCCAGCAGGGGCACAGACAGTGAGAATGCAGAGGCCATTCAACAAAATAAACCAAAACCTACTTCTTCGTAAAGTATAAAAATGTGAGATAGACAGCATCACCACCAGATAGATTTGTAACTGGCTGACAAACCATACTCAACAAATTGTCCTTAATGGTACTATGTATACATGGAGGGAAGTAAGCAGTGGGGTATTGCAAGGTTCTGTCATAGGCCAGTGCTCTTCAATATCTTCATAAATTACTTAGATGGTGGAATAAAAGGGGAACTTATAAAATTTGCAGATGACACTAAACTGGCAGAAGACAATCTCAGGATCCCAAAAGATCTTGACAAACTTGAACAATGGGGCCCATCCAGAAACATGAATTTTAATGTGGAGAAAAGTAAGGTTTTAACCTAGGCCGAAACCTGGCTCAAAAACAGTAATTGTGATCTTGGAGTCCTTTTGGATGATCATTTAAACATGAGCCAGCAGTGTGCAGCAGTAGTCAAAAAAGCTAATACAATCCTTGGTTGTATAAACAGAGGCATAGAATCAAAATCACATGCAGCATTAGTACCACTTTATAAAGCCTTAGTATGGGGACACCTGGAATACTGCATCCAGTTTTGGTCACCACGTTACAAAAAAGATGCTAAGGCTAGGCTAGAGAAAAGAAGGACTGGGGGTGGTGGACATGAGAGCAGAATTCCAGTATTTGAGGGGCTGCCACAAAGAAGAGGAGGTCAACTTATTTTCCAAAACACCAGAAGGCAAGACAAGACACAAAGAATGGAAACTAATCAAGGAGAGAAGCAACCTGCAATTAAGGAGAAACTTCCTGTGAAGATAATTTACCAGAGGAACAGCTTGCCTTCAGATGTAGTAGGGGCTTCAACACTGGAAGTTTTTAAGAAAAGACTAGACAGCCACCTATCTGAAATAGTATAAGGTCTCTTGCTTGAGCAGGGGATTTGACTAGAAGACATCCAAGGTCCCTTCCAACTCTATTCTGATTGATTGATAATCAGTTCTATGCTATTATTAAGCCTTAGCCTGGTGGGTCTCTGAATAATTTAACAATGAGTTTCCCCTAAATGGACTAAAATATTCAGATAATACATCTGGAACCTCAAGTTGTTGAACTTTTGTAAAGCAACATTTTCACACTTTGTTTTATGTCCAGGATGTTCCTGACAATTAAATAAGAACTTTCATTTTCATGCAGCTTGGAATAAAAAGATCAAGACTCATGAAAATTCAGACCAGTGCTATCAACTTCAATACAACTTCTCTCAAAATAGCATTCATTAACTGCTCTGCAACAGTCTCTAATCCAAATTCCAATCCATTCCTTATAGTTTTACTAAAATGTGATAAAGATTGAAATCTATTATAGTCTTTTACACTTCTGTTAACATTGGTGGCATTTAGTTATACTTCTTAAATCTCCATATTTTCAGAATGGTGATTTGCCTTCTTTGCATAAATCTATCCTGCTATATTAAGACTTTTTAAATATCAAATTCAACGATTAAAATATTTAGATATGGACTAAAGAGAGCTCATTATCAGACTTGAAATATATAGTTTGTTTGGGAAATTGGGTGTCTTTTGAAAGAAATTTCTTCTTTCTGAATAGATTTGTCAGGTTTTTGCATTGTGACTGCTGCTGATGGTGGGGGAACAAATATTTAATGACAAGGCAAGACAAACTTAAAATATGCAACCTGAAGCCTGAAATCTTAGCTGTGATATAGTGCCATTTGTTTCCATAAGGTTCTCATGGCAGAATTTTCCATGAAACCAGTGGAGTGAAAACTGCAGTCTCCTAAATGTCACAGAAGTTCTCCTTCCAATATTTTTCACCATTGGCCATGCTGGCTAGAGCTGCTGGGAATGGTAATTTTGCAACATTTAGAGTGTAGGTTTCCTGTCCTTTCCTTTACTGCATGTAAATCTAAATACAAGACATTTATAACCCCGGGAATGAAGCCAGATTGCCTGAACAGCCATTCAAAGCATGAGTATTACCTTCCAAGAACAGATGCATCATGAGACTTCTTTCCTTCCCAGCATCTGCCTTTATGGTCAACTTTCAGTTTGACAATTCCTTCGGTGCTGGCTTGCTTGCTCTGTAAATGTAAGGCTAAATTCCTGGGACATCTTGGCAGAATCATTCCAATCCCTCCCCCTTCACCATTATGAGGGTGAGAGCTTCTCGGGAGAGAGACTGATGGCAGGACACAAAGCAGAATTGATTCGGTCCTGTCCAGCTTCTCTATGCTTTTCTGTTTGGTACATTAAATAAATTGTGCCCAATTCTGTTCTGACACTGAGCACAGCTCGAATGCTAAACACAACTTCTGGCACAGCATTCCTTTTCATAATAAAGTAATTTTTGGGATCCATACACCAATTGTTGCACATTTGTCTTCAGCTTGGACAGGCTGAGTTTATTCTTAAGCTGAAAAGGCATCTGCAAGAGCTCTAAAGTGTCCTGTCTCCCTCCCTGTCCTGTGTGTGTGTGTGTATTTGTTTTCTGGTTGTTTATGTATTCATATAGCTGTCCTCATCGAGTGAGCCAAATGCCTCATTTTACATGACACAGGGGCCATCAGCCTTGGTAGCTGCTACTGAAATATTTATCAAGTGTCTGCAGATGCAGGGGATGAATGAATGAATTTATGAATGAGTTAGTGAGCAAGCAAATGAATGAATATGAGACTCAGCATTGCTTGCCCTTAATCTTGCTAAGCAGTTTCAAATGAGTTGTCATACTAGATGGAAGAACACCTTTTGCAAACTGTGCATGCCATTGTCGTCCTGAACAGATCTCACAGTAACATATGCAAATTTTTGGTGTTTTTGAAAATTGAGCTTCCCTCACTTGGTTTCCTTCAAGCCCTAGATCTGGCAGGAATCTACTTTTTTTTTTAAAATTCATAGTTCTTTCCTAGAAAATACACTTGGATTAAGAAATTTGGGACTGCTTATATAAATTTCAGCAAGGTGGGAAGTTTCCTTTAAACTTGATGGTTATGTATATAAACATAATATATAATGTATAAAATATATGTAGAGTATGTGAATGTGTTTATATTATTTATTTATTTATTTATTTATTTATTTATTTATTTATTTATTTATTTATTATTAAACTTCTATGCCACCCATCTCACTGAGGCAGGTCTAGGACTGTTCGCCCCATATCCTTCGCCACCTCTTGTTCGCCCCCAGGGTTCTGCCCCCAGCCATTAACCCCTACCATTTCTCCTCCGATGAAATGACCCTAGCTGTTCGCCCTGGACAAGGGGCCCCAGCCTCTTCAGTCCCAGACCCTTCCTCATGGCCGATTAGGCGAAATACTGCTCATCTTGGGCTTTTGGACTTAGGAGATGGTTCACCACCAGCCAATTGGAGAAAGGGAAGGGAGAAAGAGAGAGAGTGGGAGGGAGAAAGTGTTCCATGTTGAGTTTCCTCTCTGGGGTTTGTTTCTCCGGCCAGTTGCCTCAGTCCGAGCTAGAAAATCCTTTGCATTCCTCCCTCCCCCTCCGAAATGTGACAGGACAACACAATGTTGAAAAGACAGAAGGTTTGTTGGCTCCATTACTGTGATTCAATCAATTATCATTATCTTCCACAACAGTTCTGCACCTCCACACCCCAACCCAGTTGTGCTTAACTTTCCTGTGGCCCTTGTGTTGTCATGTCACATTTGGGGGGGGGGGGTGCAAAGGATTTTCTAGCTAGGGCAGAGGTGACTGGGCAGGCAAACAAACCCCAGAGAGGAAATTTGACACGGAACGCTTTCTCCACCCCCCCCTCTTTCTCCCTTCCCTTCCTCTGATTGCCTGGTGGTGAACTGTCTCCTGAGCACAAAAGCCCAGGTTGACCAGTATTTCACCTAATGGGCCATGAGGAAGGGTCTGAGGCTGAAGAGGCTGGGGTCATTTCAGTAGAGGAGAAATGGTAGGGGTTAAAGGCTGGGGGGAGGAACCCTGTGGGTGAACAAGGGACAGCGAAGGGTTTGAGGTGAACAGTCCCATTCTGCACTGAGGCAACTCTATACATACATAACATTAATGTATGTATATGTAAGTTTTAATCCTGTTTAATTAATTAAATTTATTCACAACGTTTCATTCAAAATTGTTCAAGGTAGCGAACAATAAAGTATAAAAACAGAAATAAAATGTAAAATATAGAGTATTAGATAAGAATCAAACTGTATGCAGTTGAAACCAATTATTCATTCACAAGTTGGTTATATCCAAATGCCTATTTAATCTCTTTAAAAAATATGTATTTTCCTGAAAATACTGAACCACAATCTACTCTAGACATCAATAGTTCCAAACCCAGTACTAGCCATAGAGAAGGCTTTTCCAAATTTCTCAAGAAATGGCCCAATCTACAAAGAACAGAGCATTTCAGAAGATCTTCAAGCTTTTATTCCCTACAATAGAAGAATGAGCCTTAGGTAAAACAGATCCTATCAAATATAGCTTCAAAACCTGTACATTGCACTGTGCTTGGAAATAGATCAGGAAAAATGTGTGATATGGAGAGGAGGAGGCAAAGTACTCTAACTCAGGGGTCCCCAACCTTTGCAACTTTAAATCTGAAGGACTTCAGCTCCCAGACTTCTCCAGCCAGCAAAGCTGGCTGGAGAATTCTGGGAACTGAAGTCCTTCAGACTTAAAGTTGCAAAGGTTGGGGACCCCTGCTCTAACTGATCCTGCTAAAAAATCTAGATGTAACATTCTGAACTAGCTGAAGTGTATGAACAGCATAAAAGGTGATTCTCTTCTGCGGAAGCTTTAGTACTGTAGTCCAAAAGAAATGTAGCTAAGGCATGTGGTCACCATCTTTGATATTTCAAGTTGGTATGCTTGTCCTAAGTGGGCTCAAGTGCTCCTCGCCATTGGGCAAGTCTGATTCAAAGTAGACTCCAGAATGGGAATCCTGAGTCTTCTATGGAAGGTCAAGTTGCTCCAAGGGAGGTTTTGAATTTCTCATTCCTTGTTCTGTCTATGGCTGATTAGGAACTCTAATGAAGCTTTCATTGGTTTGCTTTCATATGGCACCAATAGCCCTAGCTTTTGTCTCTGCAATCTCTGATTTCTCACCAAGCAGAAATCCATATTCCTTCTGCTGCAAATTGAATGTGATATATTTGACAATTACTATTTTTTGACTATACAAGGAATATATGCATTAAAGACTTGCAGGGCTGTGTAGTCTGGATGACTTAGCTTTTGTGGTAAGGCATGCTTTCAGTGCATTTTTAATTGCATGCATAATATGCATGCTTCCTTCCTTTTCTGGGCCAGCAAAGACAAGTTTCAATCCTGAGGGACTGTTTCCTGCAAGTTAGTCCAGAAATCCAACTCTAAAAATCAAGATTAACAGGCTTTCTTCCTCTTTGGCTGTGTGGCTAGACCAATCAAGCTTTTTCCATTAGGTGGCAGATGTAAGGAAAAGAGTGCCTGAAGAATGGAATACTTTACTCCTGCCAAAACTATGCATGAAGGGCTTCCAATTCCAAACAAGAATCAATTTTTTTTCTTGTATTGCTTTCAGATGGAATGCAAAAGAATGGCCACATTCCTTATTCATGTTGAGTGGAATAACCTGATGGGAACAATAGGTCCTTGGAATAGGAAGTGAAATTTTCAGAGGCAAGTTTCCAAGGAGACTATTGGTTGTATTGCAGGGCTTGCGATGTTTTTCTTAAAAAGTAAAGGGTTTCAGCAGGTCCCAATTATCACCTAAAATTATCTGAGAATCACTCTGGCCTCTTGTTTAGTAACAAATTATCATGCATAGTTGAAGGCAGTCTTCTCTCTCATCACTTTCATTTTTAAACTTTTAACCTCTTTCTGATGTAAGCAGCTGCTGATTCAATTTCAAGAGTGTTTTCTTCAACATGCAATCTTACATGGATTGTTAATTTTTAATTCCTGTATAATCTTTATGATTGTGAAACCATGAATCCATAATTTCTAACATTAGAAATGATCACTCTAATCTTTTCTCCTGGGTTTGAAGCCTGAAAGGAATTAGTGTGTCCTTGCACTCATAAGCAGGCCTTTGAGCAGCACAGTATATCACCTTCCCCAAAGTCCTTGCCATGGTTTGCATCTAAGATGCTCAACAGGTGAAGTTCTGTTCTCCTTCTTAGAAGGACTGATGTGTCTTCATGCCCTTAATGTATGATGCTGTCATGTATTGGAGAAACATGAGATCAAATGTAATCCATTCTAATCTTGATTGCAGGAAACACGATTTCAGCAATAGAGTAGTAAATGTGTGGAATACCCAACCTGATCCTGTTGTTAGTTCCTCTAACCCCCATACTCTTTATCTTAAGCTGTCTAGCGTGGACCTTACGGTTTCCTTAAGAGGTCCCTAAGGCAGCGTGCATAAGCACACCAGTGTGCCTACCGCCCCTGCCCTATTGTCCCATTTATATGTACTCTTGTTATGTGTTAATGGCTATGTTTTGCTTATTTATATCCATATATTATTTGTGTCATTTTTTCATGTGCTTTCATACTTGTTTCCTTGTACTTGTTGACAAATTAAATAAATAAATAAATAAATAAATAAATAAATAATAAAAGCCCATCTTTGCGGGAATGTAGCTGCTGATGTCTGCAAATTGGACTAGCTGCAAAACATTCAGATACAATATGAATAAATAGAAATATTTTTTGAAGCAGTCCCAATACCAGGCATAGATTTAGAGACAAATATATAAATAATGAAAACTCCATCACCTTCTAGCATGATTGGACAATAAAATCACATAAAACTTTAGAGATGAAGGGTGGGTGGATGAAGATAGAAATTATCTTCTTGTGTTTTACTTTGATGGGACTTTGGATTCAATTGAATCCTTTTCTCAGCTCTTATCCTAAGAGGCAGCTTGTTATTGTAACCATGTGCACAACTACCTTTGTATAATTCCTATGAGGAAAAACAAATCTCTGTGCAATAAATAATCTTTTTCTCTTTCTATTGCTTTGTCTGTAAGAATGGCAGATGCTTTATAAATAAAAAATCAATGCATAAACCAAAAGATTAAAGAACTTCAACATATAATTTATTTATTACAGTTAAATTTTATTCCTCCTTCTAGTTAGCTCAGAATGGCATTTAATTACCTATTCCTGTTTATCCTCTTAACAGCCATGTGATCTAGGTGATATAAAGAAGCTTCTGTACAGAAAATGTTTTCCCCTTGATACAATTTTAGGTCTGTATGTGCTGGCCCGGCTAAGGACAATCCCTTGTTTGAAAAGCATCTCCTCTCTGAAATGCTGATTTGTTCAAATACTGTTTAAAGAATAATAATAAAAAATTAAAGAAGAGCAGAGGCCTTGAAATGGCTCGTGAACAGTTAGCAACTGGATAACAGCTTAAGCATGTACATAGATTACTGATGAATTTTACTGCTAATTTTCCATGACAATATCAATCATATCCTTTTCTGGGTGTCAAGCATTGCCTTGCTTTTGATGGAATATGATATTCCCAGCAATTTCCCACTTTGTGACTTGGATTCTGGTGCATACATATCCAGCTACGTTTTCCAGAAGTTGGCTATGTATCCTCTGAATTTGGTGATTGAAATTCAGAGCTAATTCATTGATGTCTAGGGATTCTTCATGACACCAGGGGTGAAATTCAGCAGGTTCTGGAGAACCAGTAGTGGAAATGTTGAGTAGTTCCGAGAACCAGCAAATACCTCCTCTGGCTGGCCCCAGAGTGTGGTGGGAATGGAGATTTTGCAGTACCCTTCCCCTGCCATGCCCACCAAGCCATGCCCACAGAACTGGTAGTAAAATGTTTTTGGATTTTACCATTGCATGACACACTGAGTTATAAACCATACTCCAATTTGTGGATGCCCCTTTCTCATTCTTTTCATTCTTTAAAATTAAGTAAAATCCCATTGACTTTGGGAGCTGTCTTGAGTACAGTATCTATTTGTCTTGCTGCACCCACTAAACGAAACCATTTTCTGATTTGGAATGTTGTTTCTTCTTTATTTCTGTCTCCAAGATCACATTACTAGCTAGAGTATATAGGACTTATTGGATGGTACTTGGACAATAAATAAAGATATGAATAAAATTGTATTAAATAACCTAAATTGCTTATAAACATGGTCTTATAATTCTATAATATATATTCCAATTAATACTTATCACCCCAGGCACTTAATATGAGCAATCTTTTCCCCTTCACCTAACTCCCAAACTCCTCTTCTTTGAATTCCTTCTTCCTTCCTTCTGTGGGGTACAAACTGAGAGATAATATCTGTATTGCCATGCTTTGATTGGAAGTTCCACTACTCAGTCATTGCATAACCAATCACATTTAGACCCAGTATACTGAGAGACCATTCACCTGGAGTCTCTCCATTTGAGCCTCCAAGGCAGTGTGATGAGCAGAGGGAACTTGAGAAGGATCTTTAGGACTATGGAATATACAGAAATGGACCCAAATTATGTATAATAATCAAACATCTTTTTTCTTCTCTCTTAAAAAAAGATGTACTTTGGCACAATTATGGAGGAGGGACTGCTTAACCTGCTTCCCTTTAAGAGCTTTTTGTGCTCAAAAACTGACAAGTATTGCTGATTAATATCCAGGTGGTCAGGAGGTCAAAGATGGCTTTAATTAATTTGATTCTTCTGAGCTAAGTGTCCATGTCATCCTTTGGGGGATGCCTGCTAGGATTTTATTTAGAATTCTTTCCTCCAGGAATTATTATTCTTTGCAGAATAATTGTTGACATAATAGCCGCTGTCCATCAGTTGACTCAGAATTCTGCTGTTTTAATATGTGATATGTTTAGTAAATGATGAAAAAGTGAATGAAAGAGATTAGAGATACATTTTTCAACCTAACATCGTCGCATCAGTAGGCCTATGACATCCAATATTTGCAGCCAGTTGACAATGTCTAGAGGGCACCATCTTGAGGAAAGCTGTTATTCTGGGGTTATAAGGTAAAGCAGAAGGACAATTGCTCTCCAAAGGATCAGGATCTCTTTGATATTAGCAATTTCAAAGCAGTGAACAGGCCCTTAGTGTTTGGGAATGCATTTCTTTCTGTGAGATAAATGGGATTGTGTGGCAAGGGGGAGGAAATAAGGTAAATGGAATTTATCATTTGCTCCAATTTCTGAAACTTTCATTATTTCTAAATTCATGTTTTGAGATAAAAAAAATAACCAAGCGGTCAAGACCAATTTATGACATGATATTGCATTATGATAGACCAGTTGATGTCCCACTTATCCACTCTAAGAGGCATATTTTTATTTCTAGCCTACAGAACAGAGCAGCAAACTGCATTCTGCAGTTTGGTCTGGATGGAAAAATACAAGACTCTCCTTTTTCCTCACATTTATTCAGTTGTCCATCTACTGAAGGAATTCTGGGTGGTAAACAAAGATAAAAACAAATACAAAAATTTACAATTAAAAGAAAACTAAGTCGAAGCAACTGATAAAATTGCAACATTGACCTATTGGGGACACCCATATCAAAGCTCCATTAACATTTCAGTATCAATGCCTTGTCATTCACAGATTTAAAAACAATTCCGTCAAGTAGAAAACCTGCTCAAAAGTTAAAGATTTTGGAGCTCACTGTTAGTTTACTAGACTAACTTTTCCACTTCACATTGAAAAATGCCATCAAAACAGTTCCAAGTGGTAGAATCTATTCTATCATTTGATGGTCCTCCCAACTATTTTTGCTGCAAAAAACAATAGCAATAGCAGTAGCACATATACATATATACCAGCCCAGAGTGCTTTACAGTGCTCTCTTAATTCATTATGAAGGATAGAGAAGGCATGTGATTCTGCGCATCAGAAGAAGTCTGATCTTCTGCTACTGAGGCCCCTCACAGTTCTTGAGTGCCTGTTTGAGTTGTTTATTTATGCTATAGTTCAATTGTTTTCAGGTAAGTTCTTCATAGATCTAATTTTTTATACAACTATGGTGGTATAGCAGTTAGAATGTAATATTGCAGGCTAACTCTGCCCACTGTCAGGGGTTTGATTCTGACTGGCTCAAGTTGACTCAGCCTTCCATCCTTTTGAGGTTAGAAAAATGAAGACCCAGATGATTGGGGGCAATATGTTGACTCTCTAAATCCCTTAGGGAGTGCTGTAAATCGCTATGAATGAATATGTAAGTCTAATTCCTATTGCTATTGCTTTTCCAAAATAGACTAAACATTTTGAAATTACATAGAATGTCAAATATGCAACTTGCAATAGGAAATATCACCCATCAATCCATTTATCAGATCAGCAAAATTGGTAAGGCAATCTCTGCTACTTAGTTTATTGGGAGCCACCAAAACATAGGGATCTCTTTTGCTATGGGCCAAGTGACCAGACCTAGATTGGTCTTTTGGGAATGGGACTGATTAATGCAGTGTTTCTCAACCTTGACAACTTTAAGTTTGAATTCCACAGTAGTTATAGTCCTGGCTGTCTATGGAATTCTGGGACTTGAAGTCCACACATCTTAAACTTGCCAAGGTTATGTGTTATATGTAAAGCCAGTCATTGTATTTCAGTATTGTGTATGAACCATGCCACCATGGCTTGTTCATTGCCTTAAAGGTATATTGTGTCAGTGTAATAGGGATTCCAGTTACAGTTCAGAAAAAGAAAAGTCTTTTTCAGTTAACAGAAATCTTGGTCTGTACTTCTCCAAACTCCCATTGTCATTTAAACCTATCCAGAGTGTTTCCATGGTGCATAGACGTAGTACTGGCCTGGTCCTTTCCTCTGCTATCAGATGTCACTGCAAGTATTACAGCTCTGATACTTACTTTTATTAGGAGCCCCTAAACCCTTTTATTAGAATAACTTTTTCCCCTATTATGGTCATCATCACCTCATTATAATTCCATTACCTATGCCAACTCCATTTCTTTGAACAACAACTGCCTTGCAATCCATTATCTTTCTTATTATTTCCTCTACAGTTGTTATCTTCACCTTTCCTTTTTCAGTCATCACCTCACCACAATTACAGTCCCATTATTGTTATCACTGTACTTAGTTACAGACTTAATTATGTCATTTTGTTCTGGGAAATCTGTATCTTCTTCACATTAAAAAAGGCACGTTTATGATATCCATTAGAACTTAGGTTTCTTCTTTTCTGCATTTTGCTCTTTACTTATAATTTGTTGTAAAACCAGCTGGTTTTAAGTCCAACATTCACACTTGTCATCATTTTGCTATTGCAATTTGATTGCTATTTATTGTCAGAGCTGTGTTCATCCATTACAGTTTTACAAGTTACATTCTTAGTACATGGGAAATGGAAGGGAACATGACAGCATATTATCCATTTTATTTTGGTTTTCTTTTCATACTAACCATACTAACTTTTTCACTGTTATTATCTTCACCTTATTCCACCATTATTTTTCTTCTATCAGGATCATCATTATTCCCATTATGTTTCCCTTATTCTTGCTTATATCTTCACTGCAGATTTCACAATCTCTGAGATCATAATGTTTGGGCATTTACCAATGGTCTCTCCAGAGTAACAAAAACTACCGCCACCTCTTTATTGCAGTGCCACCTTTAATCACCAACATCTCTTGACTACATTGCCATGCTATTATCTCATTATCTATGGCTGATACTGGTATGTCCCAAATTATTTCTGGTCATCCCCCAGAAATAACCAACAAATCAAGTGTACCTAAAGTAATCTGGCCAAAGAGCTTAGATTTATGTTCATTTCTTTCTTTTTTTCATTTGCAGGGACTTAGGTCAATAACAGAGGAGGGAAATCATGTCATTTGCATACAAATAGCACAATTTACCTCATGTGCATATTGATATCATTACACAAATGATATAATTTGCACTTTAGCAAGTGTTCAGGAGTAACAGTCCTCCTATTTCCCACTTGGCCCATTACATCAGGTTTCACTATACTTAACTATTTTAATTGCACCTACCTGACAGATATCAAGCAGTAAATAACTATATTTATTTCAGTCCTAACACATAGCATACTCAAGGGAACTTGCTTTTTCACTTGGATTCTTATCTTTAATAGTTACCTTAACACCAGTTGATTTTTATTATTTAGTTCATGAACCAAAGCCATGCCAAGCAGGCACCACTAAGCAAGTTGAGGTAGAATAAGGCAAAATTATTTCTACTCTTAATCAGTAGCAGTCACCCCAGGGACATTGCTCTTTCGACCTCTCATGACAGATTGCTAGTTTACATCTCATGGCTGTCACCAATATATCTTTTGGAACTTGTGTAAGAATCTCTCTCTCACCCCCCCCCCCCCCCACTCCCCTCTCCCATTCACTGATTAAAGATATCAGATTTCCACTCTGTGCATTTAACTTATTGTGAGAAAGAGAAGATAAATGCTCACATTGGGGCTCCTTTAGGAGCAACAGCAATATGAAAATAAAATTAGTAAATGAAAATATTGGACCAAGTTATATCAACATCTTTCATGAATCATTCCTATTGTGACTTTGTGTTAGTAGAGTCCTAACACATCTTGCTAAGGAATAATCATTACACATAAATCCTTGTGTGTCCAATTACACTTGGCCAATAAAGAATTCTATTCTATTCTATTCTATTCTATTCTATTCTATTCTATTCTATTCTATTCTAATTCTAATTCTAATTCTAATTCTAATTCTAATTCTAATTCTAATTCTAATTCTAATTCTATTCCATTCCATTCCATTTCATTCATCATTTGGTCTTTTAAAATTTAGGAATGGATTAATCTGTCCATGTGGATTTCTTATTTTTCCAGACTTAAGTTCACTTTGACCAATTTGCATATCAGATTGAGGATTTTTTAAATTTCTCACATGAAAAACCATATACATTTTCTTGCATTTTATTAACATAAAACTTTAGTTAATTCAGCTTTGTTTAATATGTATTTCAGGAAGTATTCTGTAATAATATGCATTGTTCTTTGTACATTATCAGTTTTTCTTACCTGTGGCTTCCTATATATTGGGCTGTAAGTCCTATAATTCTAAACTAACTGGCCCTTCAGTCTTCTCAATTGGGAATTCTAGCAGTCAAACACTAACCTTGGAGCTAGAGAAAAGAGCTGATTTTACTGCAATTTATATTTGTAATAGAAAACTGCCCAGAAGTGCAAATTTTGACAGAAAAACACTTATCAAATAGCCCATGGGAGTAGGAGCTATGAGTCAGTTTTGTCTCCTAGTAACACCTTGGACAGTCCCTGCACTTTTCTTGGTAAGAATTTCAGAAATGCCTTCTTTCTAGGGCTGACAGACATTAACCTGGTCCAAGGTCACCCAGCCATCTGTCATGCAAAAGTAGGACTGGAACTCATGATCTCCTGGTTTCTAGCCCACCCAACTACTACACCAAATTGGTTCTCATTCTATTGTTCTGGGTATGTCAGATGCTATTAGGTAGCTTCTGACCTGGACACATTTCCCCCATTCCCGCTTAAATTTACCATGCATGAGGGAGAAAAGAGATTGACTGCTGGAGCATTGATAGATCTACTTCCCGCTGCTAGTTCTCAGTTTGACTCTTAACTGTTAAAAATAAATGGTTACTGCCCACTGCATTAATACTACACGACTCCATAAATCTGTATTGATTTTGTGTGTGTGTATTCCTTTCCTTTCCCCATGTTTCAATAGTTATGACAGCAAACTCTAATTGGTAAGAAAAGCAGGAGTTGCCATGCACCTTGTGTACTGAAGGTTTTAATAAATGCAACAACAGGCTAGAAAGGGAAAAAGGAAGGGATCGTTTTTCCCCATCACTTTCACTTCATACATGCCTTACTTATTCATTTATTATGCAATGTACTGCATGTAGTAGTCCTTGCTTACTGTACACTCATTCAGCAACCATGTAATGTTATGATGGTGCAGAACAAGGGGTAAAGGGGCAAATTATTGCCATTTGAAACTTTTCCTGCTGGATTCCAACAAGCCAGGTCAATGGCAAAGTTGCAAATGATAATCATGTGATCATGGGACACTGACTGCATGGATTCAACTAACAAAAGCAGCTGGGGCTCCTGGAACTGCCACTGTGTGCAGTCCTGTGGCATTGCACCTTACGACTGCTTTGCTTAATTTAAAAAAAAAGAAAAATAATCTGCTTCTTAAAATATATACAGCTCAAGGAGACAAACATACCAATACTTCCTCCTATTTTCCTCACAACACAACAAAAAGAATCTAAGCAAATGGTGGTAAAATTAAATAATATATACAAAAGTACATCAATTAATTGAAAGTGGCAATGGTGCCATTGGTTCCACAGGCACCTTCTAAAAATTACAGACCATCCTCATTTAATGACTGCCTCTGAAAGCAATCATTCACAGTATAACAGTGATAAAAAGTAACTTTGCAACCAATGTTTGCAATCTTTATTCTCTCTCTCTCTCTCTCTCTCTCTCTCTCTCTCTCTCTCTCTCTCTCTCTCTCTCTCTCTCTCTCTCTCTCTCTCTCTCTCTCTCTCACACACACACACACACACACACGCATCTTTCATTTTTTTCTTCCACCTTCGCATAGTGGAAAGATTGCCTAAACAAGGTATCTCTTTCTGAACTGCTTTCTGTTGTATCTTACCACCTGATCCTCTGTTGTGGGTATTTCAGTCTTTCCATTTTTTGTGCATATGATAGTCTCTCAGCAGTGATTATATACACTTCAACAATCATCTGTGGGTCTTTTCTGATTGACTGTTATGCTCACTTGATTTTTCACTTAGTGACTGCTTCACTTTTTGAGTTGCCAATTCCAATTGTGGTTGCTAAAAGAGGACTGCCTCTATTGTATGGTATTGTTCTTTTCACATCTAACCCTTGGTTTCTATCATACCACGATATTGTTGAATCATGATAATGACAAATTCCACTTCAGCATGAAGTGCTTTGTCATGACTCAAGGAATTTGCCAACTACATCAGGCCCTGTTCTTCTATAGGGTTGGTAATGCAAAAAGTGGCTGGAGTAAAAGACTGCTGGTTTCTGAATAATGTTTAGAAAGCATAGAATGGTCATTTTGTTAAATAAATAAGTGATGCAGTTGTAAGGCGCAACATCATGTGACTGCCTCAACTTATGATGGCAATTCTGGCATCGCTGTTGCCATTGTTAGGTGAATCATGTGTGGTTGCAGTGCCCCATGGTCACATGATTGCCATTTGCTACCTCCTGCCATCCCTGTTGACTTTGCCTGTTGGAAGCTGACAGTGAAGGTCACAAACAGGAATCACTCGATGAGGAATGCTGCAATACTGTAATTGCGAGCCAGTGAACCTTCTCTATAGTAGTGTCTGCCTTCTGGAATAAACTTCCTCCCACCCCCCACCAGATCCTGATGCTCCACCACTCTGCTGCTGTTTAGAAGAGCCATGAAAACCTGACTCTTCCCTCAGGCCTTTGGTGAGGGAGAGGGAGGCGCATTTCCATCTTTTATCTTTTATGTTTTATTGATACTTATCACCATAATTTTGCTTTATTGTTGTGAGCCTCCTAGAGCCGTTGAGAGTCATGCAATGTACAAATTTAACAAGTTATTAAATTAATTGTTATTATCCAATAGCACTCTGGTTATCTCTTTTCCTTACTCTCTTGTGGGTGTCTCCTACAAATCATTTATGGGATGTAATACACAATGCCAGCCACGGTTAAAGTATTACATGTAGCCTTTCACCCACAACCTGCTTTTGTCTAAAACAGATGTTCCCTGTAGTTGATTAATAGGGTCAGCACCATATTGTGCTATATATTGAATCATAACATACCCAATTGTGCAGATGGTTTTGGTTTCCTATGGGTTCTCTAACAATACCTCTTTGTATGGTAAACAAAAGTTTTTCTGGAGTGCAGTGGGCTGGGAGGGTGTTAAAAAGACTTCAGCATGCTGCCAAAATAACTAGTTCTTTAAAAAGTTTTCTGCAGCCACTGCCGTTGATCATATCCACAGGGTGCCTCTCAGGGAGAAAGAGATATATAGAGCTTATGGAAAGCTCTGAAATTAAAGGGGAGCTCCAGTTTGTTTCTCTTTCCACCACATCAAGACTAATGGCAAGAACTGTACGGATAAGGTTATGTTTTATGCTAGGCATTTGAAGCTGTGAAAACACTGAGTTAGGCTAGTAAATAAATCAAAGTATTGATAAAGGAGAATATTTGTAGCTCAGAGTTGACATGAGAGGTCCTTGGTGCTCTCTGAGCTTGCTTGTTTTCTTGCAGGCATTTCATTATTCAAACTAGGTAACATCATCATCACTAGTACTGATAACGTTACCTAGTTTGGGTAATGAAACATCTCCAAGAAAACAAGCAAGCTCAGGGAGCACCAAGGACCTCTCAATTCAAAGTATGATTTGCGTGAGTTCATCAGTGGTCAGGTAACGGGGGAATATAGCAGCACCCTCAACATGAGCAAGCATAGCAATAAGCTTTTATTTCCAGTCATGAAATAACCAGCACACTTAAGTGCCTTACTTGAAAACAATGTGATCAACAATTAGTTCCTTGCATTCATGTAATTGGGAGGCCCTTCATGCAGTCTAGCAAAATCTGGCACCCAATAATTAGCTGCTGCATGCATGTTAGTGTCTTTGGGCTTGCTATTTAGTCACCCTCCCCCTTCCACTGACAAGGTCTACCACCTGAAAACAATTCATCAGATGTGGTAACACCTGAAGCTGGGATCCGAAGCATAGTCAGATCTGCTTAGTGCATTGTGTGGTTCCTGTGTCTTGCAAGGCTTTGGTTTAATGCAGTTCAAAGATGGTAGATTCTTGGGCTTCCCAATACCTCAGTATAAACTAAGAGAACAGGAACAAAAACCTTGCTATTAAAATGTAGAGGTAGAATCAGAGGTGGGTTCCTACCAGTTTGGACTGTTTCAGCCGAACCAGTAGTGCTGGAACCAGCAGCGAACCATGCCTACCACGCCTCTGAACCGGTTTCCCAGTTGGCGTGGCATGTTTCACCCTCCTTTTTAATGTTCCACAGATACACAGACCTATATTTGGGCAACTGCACATGCACGCACAAAATTGCACACGCATTGAACCGGCAGCAACCCACCCCTGGGTAGAATAGAGTTCTACCCAGGGGTGCAGAGTAGAGCTCTCTTTTTAGTTTGTCACAACTTCTTACCAAATCGAACCAGCAAAGCACTATAGTAGATGCTGAAGACAATGAAGAAAAAATAAAGGTAGTCCAGTACCTGCTATGTGCTACAACAGGCTATTTGAGGTTCCCAGTACACGATACGCTTCTTGATTCAGTTCTTCAAAGCAACTGACCTCTATCAAGCCAACATTTCTGAACCACCTAGAGAGAGCAAAAGAGACATGTAACAGATTACATCTTCTCATTCAAAGAGAGCAACAGTATTTGGGGAGAAAAGAGCTGCTTTTTACTCCTGAATTTATTAGAATACTTCCAGACTGCCTGTTTTTAGGATGATTTTTTCTTTCCTTTTATTCAATTCTTACAAGAAATGCAGAAATTACATCTGGTTTCTGAATTACTTCAACTGACATTTGTCCCCAATATTCAATCCAGTAGTTCAGGAGACAGGATTCAGCACTTTCTAATTGGAAATTATTACCTCTTAAGCCAAGAAATCTGCACGAAATATGAGCTAGGTCTTGTATTTCCTTCTGAAGTCAGTTTATACTTTAGAAACACACCTTTACTCAGTCCACAGTCATTGCAGAATATCCAGAGCTGCCTAAACCTGAGCACCAAAGCAGCAGAGATTCAATTTAAACATTGTCAATCCAATCATGATAGGCCCAAGTAAGCCATATTGCTCCCCAAGAGTACAAATCTTCCACATTGGGCATATGTACAAACTTTCAGCTTAAATATAGGAGGATCTGAGAATTTTCCTTTTCCAGGAGAAGAATGACTTTTCTTCTGCTTTATTAACAAGAAGTGGGCCTATGACCAAATAGGATTTTTAAGTTTTCATAAGAATTTTGACAGGGGGCAAATGCAGAGTGCCTGTGGTCAATTTCTGGCAATGTAGAAGATGGGCTTGAAGTGGCTGGTAGAAATTTTATGTTGTTTTGGACGAAGAGAAAGTAGCACAGAAGAAATTGTCTAATATTCCAAAGGTGCTTTTTCAAGAGGCAACTGGACTCTCTTTCTTTTTCCTTGAAGACATTGTGCTTCTTATCCAAGAAGCATCTTCAGTTCTGACTGAATGGTGGGGAGGGGAAGAATTTATATTCCTTGCAATCATCTGGTCATTAGCAATCCTTCCATTCCCCACCATTCATGAAGAACTAAAGAAGCTTCTTAGATGAGAAGCGAAACCTCTTCAAGGAAAAACAAACAAAGTCCACTTGCCTTTTGAATAAGTACCTTTGAAACAATCATGACCTGGATGACTGAGAAATAGACAAATTGTCTAATAATTTATGGTAAAAAAGAGCCAAATTTGAATCATAATTTTGGGTGTAAGATTTAAAGATGATTTTATATTATTTTAATCATTCAATGCATTATTTGACTGGCTTCATGCATTATGGTAATCCAAATAAGCCTCAGTTCACACTTTTTACACAGTGCATTATTTCTCTTTATTTTATTTAGATGGAAATTTTAAAATACTGCAAAACAATTCATCCCAACTGTAAATGCATAATGATTATTGTACTCCCATCAGACTTTGGTTGGAATAGCTTCTGTTTTAGACATTATTGCACTTTCCTTCTTGATTCAGTTGCTTATATGTAGCCTTAATAACTAAATTTCAGAATTTGCAAACCTTAACTTTGATTAAACTTATGCTAAAAGTTCTTGCTTGTTCAGTATCTGGATGGAAATAAACAGGCTCAAATCCAACCTGATCGTGTGGCTGTTAATTCAAAAGTCTACTGAATCTAGAACTATGACAACTTTAACTCTCAGTGGGGTTGAGAAAGTGGGTTTACAATCTGAACTCATTCCACCAAGAGAAACAAGTGGAAACTTTGTTTGGTGTAGCAATTATAGTATTCCTAGGATGTACTGAGAAAATTCACTTGCCATTTCTCACTTAGATCACTGTAATTTTCTTTATATGGGGTTGCCCTTGGAGACCACCAAAAACACTGAGCTGGTCCAAAATGCACTGCCATATAGCCATGTTAGACCACCGCAATGGGTTGCTTTGGTTTCCTGTGTGATTTTAAATGAAATTTAAGGTTCAGGGCTATGCTTAAAAATCATACATAGTTTGGAGCATGGGTTTCTAAGGCACTGAATGAATGTGAGTGTCAACTCATGAAGCATTCCTGACCTGATTTAATTAGGGCATTGGTCAGAACCCTGATAGTGTGCTCCCAACCTCTTAGTCCAAAAGCACTACTAAATGTTACAGGAGGGGGCCTCTCAGCAGATGCCCCTAGGATTTCCCATCCTATAGAATGAACTGCTTTCTGAGGTTGCAAAGATCTGGCTGTTTTGGAAAGCCTTTGGGGACTGAGGTTGGATTAGTTTTACTGTATTGTTGTGTGCCATCCAGAATCTCACCCAGAGTTGCCTTGGGTGTGATGAATGGCTATACAAATTTTATTAATAAATATTGTATCATATTTTCTATCATATTATTTATAATTTTATGTAGAATTTATTAGAGTTGCCCCACCCCAGAAGACGACTACGACTACTACTACTACTATTATTTCTACTACTACTATTATCATTATTCTGTGGTTAATCTTTGGTGAGATTCACAGCCTTTGGGGCTGGTTGGTAGCTCGACAGCTCGAGACCTAACCAAGGACCTAGGAACTGTTAAGGTAACATCAGAGGATATAAGCTGTTCCAAGTAGGGTGGTTTTTTGTAGAATCAGAATGTTCAAGTCTAATAAATTTAGAATTTCTAAATAGCGAGGTAGCCCTTTAGGTATAAATTAATTCATTAATCAATGAATACATGAAAAAATGTAAATGTGAACAATGTCTGCACAAACTGGCCAATCAATTCATGCCTATGTGCTGCATCCACACAGCTTCTTTCTTGGTCTGTAGCAGATTTCTGTGCAGGCTTATGTGGAAAAGACTTCTGTTGAAACAAAGTAGATCTTCATTCAGTTTTCTTCATTCTAGGGACTACATAGGCCTAATCAAGACAGAGTCAGAATTGAGATGGAAGTGTCTAGTTTGATGAACTAGAAGCTTCTTAAACCTAGCAGAACATAAGTTGCTTCTCCTTGAGAACAGTCTTTCCTCAAGCTTTGGTAGTTCTAAGATTATTCTGTCTTTTTCATACAATGGACAGCCAGGTTTTTCCTATGTTGTTATATTATATTTATACACATCCCCTCCAATCAATGGATCTTTTCTTGATTGCAAGCTGCACGTCAGAAGGAGTGAACTGGATGCTTTTGTTCCTGGCGATAGCATCCTAGCTCTTGTAAAAGCCAATCCTATTTGATATCACATTTCTGTACAAGCCCAAAATAGAAAGGGGCCTGTTACTCCTCTAATAAGATAATTGCTTCACATTCAGGTCCCAGCGGGATTGGTGAACACTGAAGGATGAAACCATACAATGATCTTGCAAGGGAAGCAAATGTTATTAGCCGCATTTTTACACGCGGGAATGTGAAAGCCTGAGAAAGGAAAAGAAGTTGGCTTAACTGAGGGAAGGGGCCCAATCCACCATGGCAATATCAAAGATACGAAGATTTTTTTTTTCCTGGTGTAAATAATGGAGTGCCATTTATCTCAGTTACTCCTCTTTTCCACTGTCATTCTTTAAATCCTGCTGCCTCCCATACCCTAAATTGAATCTGACAAATTTTGGAGATAGGTGAATGGAGAATTACTGCAGTACAAGTTCAGTCCCAGTTGAGTGAACATCGGGTTTTTCCAAGGCCACCACAAGCCTGAGTTTACCCTTTGTTTGGGATGAGTATTGAGAGGAGGAAAAGAGAGATTCTGGCTTTAAAATAGCAGCAGTGCTAATGGTCATGGTTGTTAATGATTCCAGATTTGGGAAGTTAACAACTGCTACTGAAATATGTTACAAAGAATGACAAGTGAATCACTGATGCAACACGCAGAAGCGTGTTTGTTTTCACACACCCACCAAAAGTCCAGTTGGGGAGAAAAAAACCAAATGTAGGTTCAGAATATCGAATAGAAATGTTACAATAGAATAACAGAGTTGGAAGGGAACTTGGAGGTCTTCTAGTCCAACCCCTTGCCTAGGCAGGAAGCCCTATACTGTTTCAGACAAATGGCTATCCAACATCCTCTTAAAGACTTCCAGTGTTGGGGCTTTCACCACGTCTGGATGCAAGCTGTTCCACTGATTAATTGTTCTAACTGTCAGGAAATTTCTCCTCAGTTCTAAGTTGCTTCTCTCCTTGATTAGTTTCCACCCATTGCTTCTTGTTCTGCCCTCAGGTGCTTTGGAGAATAGTTTGACTCCCTCTTCTTTGTGGCAACCCCTGAGATATTGGAACACTGCCATCATGTCTCCCCTAATCCTTCTTTTTATTAAACTAGACATACCCAGTTCCTGCAACTGTTCCTCATATGTTTTAGCCTCCAGTCCCCTAATCATCTTTGTTGCTCTTCTCTGGACTCCTTCGCCCATCTTAAGTTGATATTATTAGTAGCAAAAATCTGGATAGATGGCAACACATGTTTTCTGTATCTCTTGGCTGCCATCTAGTGACCATCTGGATGTTTTGCAGACCAGAACTGATAGTCCTAGAGCAGTGATGGCGAACCTTTTTCTTATGATGTGCCAAAATTATGTGTGCATGTGCTATCATGCGCACACGTGTTCCCACACCAATTCAATCCTTCCCACCCACCTGTGCATGCATGAGCAACCCCCCCCCCCCACATGCATGCACAATCTCTCCCCAGGCTGCGGAAGCTTTCCTGAAACCTAGGGAGAGAAAACATGGCCTCCCCCTTCTGCCCCTGTAAGCCAGAAATGGCCCCAATGGGCCAACCAGAAATTCAGAAATGATCTGTTTCCAGCTTTTGGAGGGCTTTTGGGGGAGGAGGCTACAAAAACCTGGAGAGCTACTAGATGATTGAAAAGTGTTAGTTTTTGTGCTTACTTTCTAGATTTTTTGCAGCCCAAATCTAGCAGCCCTACAGTCAAGACACAGTGAGGTTTGAATGAATGTTCTCAAAACATCCTGTTCTAAATAAGAACCCAACTTTTGATCATCCAAACATTTTCCTAAATAAGCATTTTGTCCATCATCAATCTCCCTTACTAGACTGCAATGATGATCTGCTTCTGGTGACAAGATTAAGCCAGCATGGGATGCATCTTTGTTTCCTTCTGTTTAATATAGCAGGTACATTATATAGAAAAATAACACCTAGTCCTAGTGACTGAGAAAATTAGGTTTCCTAAATTCCCATAGGAAAAATGTATGTCCAGGCTAATGCATGGCCTACTGTGGTGCCAATCTTAATTTTGTTAGGTTTTAAGAGTTTGACCCAAACTTCCCTGGTTATCTTGGAAAAAGTAATTAAAACTACAAATAAGGTGGAAACAACCAAGACATTAAGTCAACCAAAACAGGCAGATTACTTTCTTCTCTTCTACTTAAGATGTACTCTTTCCAGACTTCATCTCTATGATAGCAACTCAACTGGGCTAGTTGATTAATTAATTAAATAGGCCCCAGCCTGCCACTCAAAGTATATTTGGGCTTGATTTCAAGAATGGGCATATTTTCCCATTATGGGAATAATCTTATCTATTTAGGAGTAAAGTCTGCGGAACTGAAACTATTGTAATTCTGGCAAAATATTAAAAGGTTATTACTCTACAAAAAGTGCTAAGTGGGAGAGAGGCACATATTTTGGCTGAAAGTAACAAAGAAAGCCAATGTATAATTTCAAAATGCAGAAAATACTGCAAAACATTGCTAGAAAATAATTGTGAGTAATTGGCCATCCAAAACTCATTAAAGAAAATGAAACTTTTGTTGGAATATTCAGTGAATTTTTGAAAGGAAAAAAAAAATTACATGTGGGTAACTATTAGAAATTATTCTCTAGATATTTACAAATTGCTTCATAATATTTGAACTCTAAAAAGTCTGATAGAGGAATGTAGATCAAATTTTAATTGTAAATTAGTATGTAAAGTTCATAAATGTGAGAGAGCATAAGAGACAGGAAGGAAGAGAAGAAGGAAAGAAAGAAGGGAGATAAAATGAGTTCTGATACAAATATAATAGGCTACAGCATTAAAAGTATAAAAACGAGAAAATGTGAACTTCACAAAACTTATACAAATTAATGAAGGGCTGGTAGCTTTTGCTACCATAATATTCTACAGCATTATTAATCTAGTGCTACCCAACTGAATGTGAGAGGTTTACATTTGATTGTTTGCTTTAACTGTGCAGGAAAGAAATGTCTTTTTGATCTGGGCAAAAAAACCAAAAAAATATTGTTCTTTCCCATAAATGGTTTTTTATATATAAAGATATCAACAAATCAGAAATGAACCTTTCTCATTTTTAGGGGTGAAATATTCTGGTGAGTAATTTAAATAGGCTTCATGAAATCAGCAGAATGACTGCCATTATGTGTCTTTATAAACTTGTGGGGTTGCTGGATAGAATCTGCCTGCAGCCTAGTTTGAGACTTGAGGATAATTCTAATTTCAGTCCTTGTCCAATGTTTTTGTCTTGCAGTTCCCCAGAGACATCAACCCTTTGGCAAAAATCCTATCATACAGCTGCTCAAGCTGCTGGCTGTTGCATGGTTCAAAAATCAGTTTTATGAGCCTTGTTTTTTCTTCTTTCTTGCATTAAAAAGCCTCTGGTATAAAGTGGGTACAAGACTGCAAAATGCCACACTGAAAAGGGAAAGCCTCTAAGAGTACCTAAATGCAATTTAATTACATTCATTCTACACTAGTCAGGGGAACACTTTACCATCCAGAGTCATATACTTCACTCAGAAAAACAAAACTGAATAAAATAGACAACACTGAACTCCTAATGTTCTCCTCGTTATTGCACCCAACTTGTCCTTCAAGCTAGTCAGGACAATGTTCATGGGATTTTCTCTTTTAGTCCATAACCACTTAGTTGTATCTTGCCCAACATAACCCGCTGAGTTGCATGGATAAGGATTGTTCACAGACTTGATCTCTTTGGCCCCATTTGCTAATTAAATTCAGGACAATGGACAATCAAAGTAGGCAAGAGGGGGCAGTAATTTTCCCCATTACTCTATTGTTGAGGTCTCCTATATAGCATTCATAAGTATGAAGAATGATGTTTTTAAGGAATTAAAAGACACAGTGGGGTTGGTGAGAGCTGACCCCTTTCCTAATTTCCCTTGCCATTTATTGCTGCAGATAATCTCTGCTTGGCATTAACGTAAGGGATGAGGTGAGGTGATGCTGAACTATAGATAAATTAGGCAGATGGTGGTTGGTGTCTGTTCCTTTGAACTATGTGCAACTTTTATAGCAAAAAGGAGACACCCCCCACCCCCAGATATTAAAAAGGTACACACAGAAATGCACACACAAAAGATGCAAAAGCCACGTCTGTTTTGACTCTTAGATATCATGAATCTTGCATTTAGGAATATCTACTGATCACAGTGAGATGGTAGGAGATAAGATCCTCCCAAACTTTGAACATATTCCCTGAAAGTAATTCTTAGGAACTTCAACCCATCAAGGTTTAAATGGGTGCTGGATGTGTAAATACTTGCACATATTTTCCTATGTAACCCCCACATATTTGGGTTTACAACTAGTTAAAATTGCATGTTTAGGTTTTGCATTCTAAGCCCTCCCCCCCCTTCAACTTCATGTTAGATTTATGAGGAGAGGCAGTGGTTGGAAAAGCTTTTCTGTAGGAATTAATTCATTTTTAATCAACTGAGCATAATGATTTGATATAAATGATCTTCCTGAACTGAGGTTAATCAGCTCCGAATGGGCCTTTTCCATAATGTTATTTAGAGGGGCATTTTATAGAAATACTGCTATAGGCCTCATTTAATCATGTGTTTGTTTCACTGTGTACACAGTTTTTAATGGGCTGCTCAGGATTTAATGCAAGGCAGGTTTATTTTTTATTATTTGCAAGTGGATTTAGCACTGACAAAATGCACAGGATTAATAGTGCTGAAGGCAGAAACAATCTGTATCCTTTCCACCCCTTCCTTAACATTCCAAGGCAACACAACCAGGCATTCTTAAGCCAGCACCCTCCTGTTTCTGTGCTTCTACATTTTTGTAAGATTCTTTGTTTATACCAGTTAAGAAGAAACTAGAGCACAAGAGTGCTGTTAAGTGAAGGATCGATAACCTGCAACCCGAGGATGAGATGTGGCTACCACAGCACCCTTTTATACAGCTCCTTGTGAGTGCAGTAGCTGCAGCATGGCTTCATTTCATTTTGAAGAAGGAAATATAAAAACTAGTCTTCACCATGCATGAGGGTCCTAATTAAGGTGACCAGACGTCCCGCTTCTGGCGGGACAGACCCGCATTTCATGGGTATCTGCCCCGCGTCCCGCAGCCTCTTAAAAATATCCCATTTTTTGGCCGCAGGGGCTGGGCCAGGCCACCAAACCACTTCTGGTACGGCCGAACTGGTCCAAACCGGTAGAAACCCACCACTGGCTGAGAAGCCAAAATAGACCTGAACTTGTATTCTGCTTCCCATTAAACATCTCGCATGTAATCTCTTTTTAACATAACAGTTAAACCATTTAAAAATATTGCTTTTTATATTAAAATTTAGGGAAAGCAAGTTCAGCCACTAAGCCAAGGGTGTCAAACTCAAGGCTCGAGGCCGGATCTGGCCCATGGGGTGCTTAGATCTGGCCCACAAAGCCACCCTAGAAACAGCAAAGGACCAGCCCTCAGTGACTCTACCAGTGAAAATGGAATTTGGGAGGGACGCAGGCAGCCCTATTGAGCTCTGTTTTCACTGACAAAAGCTTACAGGAAGCCATTGCAGCCAAAAACAAAGCTTGTGAACCTGTTTTCGTTGGCAGAGCACTCAGGCCACCACAGGCACCCTCGACAAAAGTGACGTTGAGCTGGCCACACCCACCCTGGCCTCCCCAAAGTCAAATATAACCCTGATACAGCCCTCAATGACATTGAGTTTGGCACCTGTGCGCTAGACCATTTCCTGATTTGTTGACTAGCTCTCTAGCTTATCAGTAGTGATAAGAAGAAAAAGATAATAGCAAAGTAGTGATGTTTAATCAGCAAAGCTGTTTTCTAACAGCCATCGTCTTTGAGATGATTCTGTATAGCTTCTGAAACCCAGTATGCTCTTCATTTAATATATTGGAGAAAATAAATGTAAGAAAATGGAGACTGCATAGCCTTTTTTTCCTCTGTCTTTTAATCATGGCCAGGGTCAAACATAATCATATCAGACCCAAATTGATCCTCACTGTCCCCAAACATACCCCCCCCCCCAATCCTATATAAACCAAAGAACAGAAGCCTCCTCACCAGCTCACAGGACAGCCCAAGGGAAGCTCTAACAAGAAACTGCAATATAGAGATGCTTTTTTTTTTTTGCCCCGAGTTCCTCTTTCTTCTCATGCAAGCACTCAAAGATCCTGGCAACAAACATGGTTCTCCTCTTCAGTGTTGTGCTTCTTCTTCAGGCTGAATCCATGACAGTAACTAACATGTCTACCTTAGATTGATCTGTCCTAATTTTATGTGGACTTCAAAAAGCATGCTTGCGGTTCTTTTCTTTTCCCTATTTACCATCTAAGCTCCTTTTAATATCTATTTATTTCACTATAATGTATTACACGGATTGCCTATTAAACCTTTCTCATGTGGAAGACTGCATGATTGCCCATTTACCCCTCGTGTATTCAGAACTTTCCCAAAATGAGCAACATTGAATTTTTTAGGTTTACTTGAGAGGGTTGGGAGAAAAGCAAACTGGAGGCATGAAACCTTTGTAAAAGCTTAAGACATTTCTAAAAATAAAGTAACCAAAGCCTCTCTTATGTTAAGTTCTCCTGTTAATGACTTCATAAGACAGACAGAAAAACACACTATAAATAGTATTTATAGAATTTCATTTTCCATTTCAAGTAAGAGCTGAAATTATACAGGAGAATAAGAGAAAACTTTTAAATATGTATGTTGTACACATCCTCACCTAGATGATTATGAACAGCCTTTCTTGCCTCACCAGCATTCAATTCTCTACTTTTGGAGAATAAACTCCAAAGGGCAACCAACTGTCTTGTACTAATTTTATTCTGAAAAGCATCAGTTGCACCAGCAATTGGCAGCTTCTGGCTGAATTTTTACTTATTTCAGCCATCAATTTTTGCTAGAGGCAATATGGATACATTGAAAAGCATGGAACCTATCAACAATTCGAGTCTAAGTGTTGCCTGTCACCTTCCATATAACTAGCAAACATACTGTCCAAAATGGTCCTTCAGTAACATTAAATAAACAGTGGTAAACATGTTGCAAAATGTAAATGGTGATAGTGGAAGATGGAGAGAAATCTTCCCAGATGGTCCATCTAGTCCACTAATGGCTAACGTTTGAGCTCAGAAGGTAAAAAAAATCAGAAAATGCCTATCCTGACTAGATTGGTGTGTCACAATTCTTTACACATTCATTTATAATTCAACACACATCTTGCTCATACAAATGCAAAAACTGATTTCAGACAAACACTGATAGAACACCCACTTTAAAGACTATTCCAGTTGCAAATATCCTCTGCACTTGCACCTTGAAAATGAGCTTAACTGCACAAACGCTCATCCTGTGCAGCAATTGGAAGATCCCTGTCATATTCCAATCACATTTTGCATATTGCTCCCAATCACGGTTCTGAAGATGACAGATTGTGAGCTGTTATGGATGGTGGGAATCATTTTAATCTTTGGGTGTTGCTAGTTGCATGTTTCTATTAATTAAGTATTATTAGACATATTATTAGTATTTGTATTAATTTCTTTGGTAACTCAGAGAGGGAGAATAGTTATTGTTGTGTATTGATGAACACTGGCGTGTCACTCAAAACATCATGGCATATCACCTTTGACACTCATGTTATAGCTTCACCATCACTGATCTGGTCTAATGTCTAGTTTCCACAAGTGGGCAAGCATGTACTTCTAAAAGATCCACAGGGAATGCAATGAAGACACAGTTCTATCCCATTTCTTGCACTACAGCAGGTCAAATTATGAAGATATACTGTAGACCAGGGGTCCCCAACCTTTTTTGCACCAGGGACTGGTTTCATTTTAAAGAAAGTTTTGCGGACCGGCTGAGTGGCTCAGCAGTCATGTGACTGGGTGGGCGTGGCCAACTTGGAAAATGTGAAACTCACTTAACAATGATCTTGGTTAGCAACCAAACTTTTGGGCTCAATTGTGGTCATACTTTCTTTCTTTCTTTCCCTCTTTCTATTTCTTTCTTTCCCTCTTTCTCTCTCTTTTTCTTTCTCTTTCTCTCTTTTTTTCTTTCTCTCCCTTTTTTTCTCTTTCCTTTCTGTCTCTCTGTCTTTCTCTCTTTCTGTCTGTCTTTCTTTCTCTCTCTCCCACTTTTTTCTTTCTTTCTTTTCTCTTTCATTCCCTCTTTCATTCCCTCTTTCTCTCTCTCTCTCTTTCTCTCTCTTTCTTTCTTTCCCTCTTTCTCTTTCTTTCTTTCTCTTTCTCTTTCTTTCTCTTTTTCTTTCTCTTTCTCTCTTTTTTTCTTTCTCTCCCTTTTTTTCTTTCCTTTCTGTCTCTCTGTCTTTCTCTTTCTGTCTGTCTTTCTCTTTCTTTCTCTCTTTCTCTCTCTCTCCCACTTTTTTCTTTCTTTCTTTCTGTCTATTTCTTTCCCTCTCTCTCTCTCTCTCTCTTTCTTTCGCTTTCTCTCTTTCTTTCCCTCTTTCTTTCTTTCTTTCTTTCTTTCTTTCTTTCTCTTTCTTTCTTTCTCTCTCTTTTTCTTTCTCTTTCTCTTTTTTCTTTCTCTCTTTTTTTCTCTTTCCTTTCTCTCTGTCTCTCTCTTTCTGTCTGTATTTCTCTTTCTTTCTCTCTCTCTTTCTTTCTCTCTCCCACTTTTTTTCTTTCTTTCTCTTTTTCTTTCTCTCTCTCTCTCTCTGTCCCCTTCGTCCGCCCATCTGTCACTATGTGTGTGTGTGTGTGTCTGTCTGTCTGGCATTCACGCACTTAATCACTTTTTGCGTCTCTCTCTCTCCCTCCCTCCCTCTCTCTGTCTCTGTGTGTGTGTCTGTCACTCTCTGATTCCCCCCTCCCTCCCTGTCTCTCTCTGTGTCTGTGCCTCTCTCTGTCTGTCTGTCGTCGTCCCCGCCCCACCCGCCCCCCGCCGAGCCTCCTCAGCCGGGCCCGCCGCGCTCACCGCCGTGCTTGGTTGCTCATTTGCTCGCTCAGGCTCCTTCCAGGAGCTGAGAAGCCTCCGTGTGTGTGAGAGAGAGAGAGAGGGAGAAACGGCAACCCCTGGAAGACGACGAGTGGCCGGCATGCCGGCTGTGGAGGAAGGAAGGGGGAGGGAGGAAGGAAGGGAATCGACGGCCAGGAGTCCCACCGCCAACGAGGGTGGAGGAAGAGCCGCACTCCAAAGGCGCGAACAGCCGTGCCTGCGCTCTCCTGTGCGCTCTGCCCAGGGGGCTGCCCCCTCCTCCCTCCTCCTCCTCCTCTCCAGCCCCGTGGCCCGGTTCCTACCAAGCCACGGACCAGCACCGGTCCGCGGCCCGGGGGTTGGGGATCCCTGCTGTAGACTATATGGAGAGAGATTTCACTTAGCTATCAAAACCTATCCTCCATGCATTTATCCTATCCCTTTTAAAGCCATTTAAGCCAGGTGTCATCACCACATCTATAAGAACATAACCATTTACAGCAGGAACAGAAAGGCTATTAGAGTGAAGAGGAGAAAGATTTGGTGAGGCTGAAAGAAAATGGAACAATCTTCCAAGAATTTTTCTGAGGTAAAAAGCTTAGTATGACAAGGAAATGTGGTTTTTACACAAATCATAATCATAAAAAAGTACAGTGCTGAAGCATTTCCCAATGCATTATTTCCTATATCTAGGAGCAGTGGTGTCTATAAATAACCCCACAATTTAAAAATCTTTAACGGGATTTGCAAAGACAGACTCTTCTGTACTGGATGCCAATTAGCATGACTTGAAGTTTTAATAAATTTTAAAATATCAAGACTATTTGTAAATAAAGCTTCTGAGTGAAGCCTACAAGCATTTCATGTGTAGGTTCAGCTATAACACAAAAGCAACACAGAACTCTGTCCTAAATTGGAGAACGTATCCCCCCCACAACCCTGACATCTCAAGTGTTTCTTCTCCTCCTCTAAACAGAGATTATTCTCATTGCTGCTACCAAACTTTTCCATCAGTAGTGTAGTGTTCCCCTACACCCCCACTATTGGGACATCCTATAAGAAAAACAAATTCCTTTTTTTACCATTTTTGCCTACATCATTAGGAAATGATATAATTACAGGGCATGTCTAGTCTAATGAAAAGAAGGATTAGGGGAGACACGATAGCACTGTTCCAATATTTGAGGGGCTCCTACAAAGATGAGGGGGGGGGGAAGCACCAAAAGGCAAGGCAAGAAATAATGGTTGGAAACTAACCAAGGAGAGAAGCATTCTAGAACAGTTTCCTAACAGTTAGCATAATTAACCAATGGAATGGCTTGCATTCAGAAGTTGTGGGTGCTCCATCATAAGAGGCTTTCAAAAAAAGACTGGGCAACCATTTGTCTGAAATGGTATAGGATCTCCTGCTCGACCTTGAGGTTGAACTAGAAGACCTTTGAGATCCCTTCCAATTCTATTACTGTTTGAAACAGCATAATAGCAGACAGGAACATTAGCCACATCGTTTCATTAAACTACGAACCACTTTAAAATATGCAGTATATTGCTCAAGTGTCATCTCTCCCTATCTCAATTTGAGAAATGCATTAAGTATAATTGTCTCTGGGGCTTCCGGTTCCGGCTCCTGCGGTGACGGGCGAGCCTAGCGCTCGCTCGCCGCTTTGTTTCTCTTTCTGCCCCCCCCACGGGGGCGAGACTCCTCTTGTTTGAGGGTCTCCCGTAAAGCCGGCTCGTCGGGGGGCACCCCCCCCCACGGCGGTGGAGGAAGTGGCCTCCGGCGCGGCTTAGGTGAGGGAGAACATGCTGCGGGGGGTTCTCCCTTCGCCTAAGGAAGATTGCGCCATTTACAACAATGAAGAGGGTTGATCGGCTCAGTCGGAAGGTCTCCTGAGGCTTCAGCTGCGAGGGGAGAGTGAGTTTTTAAAAAACTTTTTTTCTGCTGTCAGCCAGGCTGAAAGGACTGGGAGGGGGGAGTTTGTTTTCAAAAAAAACCCCTCGGACTTAAGCGGCACTTGGAAATGGCCTCTCTGGAAGAGAAAGCGGAAATCTTAAATCCGGACTGTCTCTAACAAGGGAAAGTGGTATGCGGCTACTTGCAACATTGTGTCTAGGTCTGGCTGGTTATAAAAATTTTATTTTACTACTCTCTCCTCTGGGCTCTGAGATGGGCGGTGGAAAGTGGCTTTTCTTTGCCCCTGCCTGACTATTTTAACTATGGGAAATTCCCAGCGTCTCTTTACAATTGGGACTCTCTCTGGATATTAATGAAGAATTTTTTTCTTGTTGGATTTGTGGTTCCTTTCTGGATTACCTTCGTTATTATAACTATTGAGTTGGAAAATTGTCTCTCTCTTGGTTCCTGAATTTTACAACGTTTCAACCTTGATCTGAACTTTTGGCTCCCGGTTAGTCTCACCAGCCCCACCCTGAAAACGCCATTTTGGTGGCACTGACTCTAACAGTTAAGATGGCTCAAGAAACAGCACTGACAAGTTTAGAACAACGGATGGCTTCTCTTGAAACTGTTATACAAACTTTGGTTCAAGAAATTCAGGCCCAGAGGGCAGAAAACATCATTTTCAAGAAGGAGCTATTGGACATACGGAACCAAACGCTGGAAATCACACAGAAGACTGAAGAATTGGAAGGGGGGCTGGTGGGGGTTAAGGGAGAGATTAAAAATGTTACTAAAGAGGTTGAGGAAACAAGTGGGCATGTGTCTAGGATTGATATGGAAAGAATGACATATTTTTTGAGATTTCAGAATGTTTTTGAGCAACCTGGTGAATGCCTCCCTGATCTTATGAGCACAATTTTAGTAGACTATTTACAAAAACCTAAAGATGAGATCAGGGGGGACATTGACCTAGCCTATAGAATTAACTCAGCATATGCCAGGATAAATGAAGTGCCTAGAGAGATACATGTGAAATTTGTTAGAAGGTCAACCAGAGAGGAAATCTTGAAGGCGCAGAGAGGGAACCCTTTAATTTACCAACAAAAAACGGTCACTATCTTGAAGCAGATTCCTAGAAAGATTCGAGAAGCAAGGAGGGAATTTTCCTTCTTGTCTAAAATTTTATTTGATCATGGGATTTGGTTCAAGTGGGTGACACCCGAAGGGATGCTGGTGTTCTGGGAAGGAGGAAGAGTGAGGATTAAAACAGTTGTTGAGGCGGAAGCCTTTCTTAAAAAACATTCCTCTGCCCTGGGGGAAGATCCAGGGGGGACAGAGGGAGCTACGGCCCCGCCCGCTGGGGGCCAGGGAGCAGAAAAAGAAGATACAATAGCCAAGAGACTTAGATCAAAAAAATATTACTGAACAATTTTGCATAATATTTTCTGGATTTTTTGTAAATGTCTGACAGCATGGAATTGAGAATTTAGGTATATGTACTTGCTTTTACCTTGTAGTGTTATGAAAAATGCTTTTTTTTGGTTATTCTTTTATTGTGTATTTTGAGGTCTCGGAAGGGCCGACGACTTTGACGTGAATGCTCTCAAAATTTCTTTGTATCCCTTACCCTATCCTATAGAAAAAATGTAAAACCAATAAAACTTTTTCAATATAAAAAAAAAGTATAATTGTCTCTGCCAACAACTCACATATTTGACTGCTTATTTCTGCCTTCATGGATCAGGTCTTCAACCTGCCTGTTCCTTTCATTCTAGCATTTTTACTCCCCAGATCTCCAGCAAAGTCCAGCATGCTTCTCAGCTTGTCTTCATCCCTACCTCTTTAGGTATCATATTAACCCAACTGTCAGTTGTCCCAAAGGTAATTTTTCAAAAGGTAGCTGGACTTTCTGTTTTTTCTTTGAAGACATTTTGCTTCTCATCCAAGAAGCTTCTTCACCTCAACAACTGTCAGTTGTTACTCTGGTATTTTTTGCACAAAGCCTAATGCTTTCTCCCCCTCATCTCTTGCTCACAATTTTGGGACCACAAAAGGTGTCCCCACCTGCTAGGGTCAGTTTCATTTCTTCTCCTCTTCTTCATCTCACCTGTCACATCTAAACTTAGATTTTTCTTTTCTCCCCTTAAACTAGTTTTCTTCCTTTCAAGCTTTTCCCTTCTCCTATTGCCTGACTTTTAGGACTGGGTTTTGTTATGAATCTGCAAGTCTGGTATGGATCTGCTATCGGGTCCCCAAATTCATTTACTTGCCTTGGAGGAGTTGGTTCTCTGCATGTTGCAATTTAGTTACAGAGCTTCAAAGTAACATTCTCTGTTCACACCCAACTTTATTGCAAATCTTTGGGTTACAGTCCACATGAATTTTGCACCAACTCCAAAGCAGCTCTGTAACCCATAACTAAATCTGAGTTTCGAAGCTGAACCACCTTTTTTGTGGATTAGCTCCAATATGAGCTACAAGTAATTCAATACAATACAATACAATAGCAGAATTGGAAGGGACCTTGTAGGTCTTCTAGTCCAACCCCCTGCGTGGGCAGGAACCTTATACCATTTCAGACAAATGGCTATCTAACATCTTTTTAAAGACTTCCAGGGTTGGGGCATTCACAACTTCTGGAGGCAAGCTGTTCCAGAGGTTAATTGTTCTAACTGTCAGGAAATTTCTCCTTAGTTCTAAGTTGCTTCTCTCCTTGATTAGTTTCCACCCATTGCTTCTTGTCCTGCCCTCAGGTGCCTTGGAGAATAGTTTGACTCCCTCTTCTTTGTGGCACCCTCTGAGATATCAGACCACTGCTATCATGTCTCCCCTGGTCCTTCTCTTCATCAAACTAGACATACCCAGCTCCTGCAACCGTTCTTCATATGTTTTAGTCTCCAGTTCCCTAATCATCTTGGTTGCTCTACTCTGCACTCTTTCCAGAGTCTCCACGTCTTTTCTACATCGTGGCGACCAAAATTGTATGCAGTATTCCAAGTGTGGCCTTACCAAGGCCTTATAAAGTGGTATTAACCCTTCATGTGATCTAGATTCTCTCCCTCTGTTTATGCAGCCTAGAACTGTGTTGGCTTTTTTGGCAGCTGCTGCACACTGCTGGCTCATATTTAAATGGTTGTCCACTAAGATTCCTAGATCTCTCTTACAATTGCTACTATTGAGCTCTGCAGAGTTTATGGATTCTTAGTACCTTTTCCTTTAAGAAGAATGTGGGTTTGATTGAGCAAAGGGTAACACTGACAATAGATTAAAAATAAAAGCCCAGGCTGCTGCTTAGGTTTTTAAAACTTCTCCCCTCCCCCAACCCTTTTTGCATAGAAATAATGTATTTCAATTATGCAATGTAAATAGTGGCAGTGTAGAAAAGTGCTTAAAGTGAATTCCTGTCCTTCAGTCTGAAATAATATTAATTTTATTTAGAATTTATCACCTCATTCAGCAGGGATTGCCCGTTGCAGTCTATAACTATGCATAGAAATGATGGAAAAGGTGCCTAGTTACAAACTTGGTGGTATATCATGCTACCTTCACAGCTTTCAATTGGTTTTTTAATAGCAAGAATGACAGCTTTGTAGCCAGGCAGCTTCATTTCATTATAATGAAGATATTTTTTCCTAATGTCTAGAAGCATCCATGTTGGAGGGAAAGGGATGGAAGGGTACAATTCATTTCTTTTTCTTTTTGTACAGAACCAAGGGAATTTTTTTTAAAAAAAACTGCAGGACTGTCCCTATCTTAAATGGGATATTGAGTGAATTATTTGTTGGTTTATTTTTAATCCTGCTTTTATTATTTTTAAAACTAATGCAAGGCAAATATCATACCTAACACATTTTCCTTCAGTGGACCCAAAGTCACCCAGCTAGCTTTCATGCCTAAGATGGGGCTAGAACTCATAATCTCTTGGTTTCTAGCCTGGTGCTTTAACAACTAGACCAAACAGGCCTAATGTGTTTGCGATGAATGAAGGTGCACTCCATTGGATCAGATATTGCTGGTGATCCAATAAAGTAGGACAGAGTTTCTCCTGCTTTACAGAAACTCCTCCCAGCTCAGACTCCACCTAAGTTGCCTCTCTAGCTATCCGACACAATGTACATCTTTGCCCAGCCCCATCTCCAGGTTATGCTAGTAATAGAAGTTGGTGGACGATATTCACACTAGAGGGTAATCCACCTATCAGTGCAACTTCTCTTGGCCTGCATTAACAGCCGTACTAGGTCAGTACCACTCATGATAAGGATTAGTGCCTGGTTATTTAAATGGAACAAATTTGACCTAGTATGCTTTGTGTTGCCTCATAGACTGGAGGATGGCAAGTTAAGCAAGCTATCTGGATGGAGCCTTAGCTCTGTATCCATTTTTTTTTTAACTGAAAGGGAATCATGTTGCCGGAGAGAAGGCAGTATCTTTCTTTGGCTGAATTGCAAAATCACCACTGTTTGTTCACACAGCTCAGTAACAGAAATTGGGGTGCATCATTTGGTTCCTCCAGCAACCTGGGGATGCTCCGACTTACCTTTCACTCAATGGGCAAAGCTTTTGCTCCTGTCTGCATTCACTGCCTCCCGCCTCTTTCCAAAAGAAGCCCACTCTAACCTGCCAGTTCAGGTTCAATGAGTTCTGGAGTGTTTTGACATTTCACTGAACAGAATCTGTTTGGAACGAGAATATTTGTACATAAAAGCTGAGATCCGATAGAAGAACTTCCTGTGGGATTTTCCTGAGAGTCCAAACATTCAGCAATTCAGGCTATATGAACGTCTGAACTGGGCATAAAAGAAGCCACAAGCTTAGCTCATGATTTTGAGAAAACAATTTAAGGATGCTGGTTTCAAAGATAAAAAGTTTCCTGTGCAAGTTTTTGCTCAGTGTCAAGAATATCATTGCCAATATCTATATAAATAAAAATGTAAAATAGTTTGTGCAAAGCCACTAATCTCAGAAAGTAATGCATCAATTGACACCAAATTTTCACACAATGTTCCCAAGGACTTCTGATGCAATCATACATACATTTTGTGTGGTTGGAACACGTGTGTCATGTGCTAGCAGCACAAACATAAAAGGTACGCACTTCTCAGGTTTTCACCTCCCTGTAGTACCTCCCACCCAGCTGCTTCTTATGATGTGTCACGCACACACCCCTCACATTTCCAACGGTCGTTTCCTCAGCAACCAAATAAGCCTCTGTAGCGCTTACCCTTGTAAGGCCCTTTTTGTGTGGCTGCCAGTCCAACCTGGTCCCTATCTATGCACCTCTACTCGCCAGGGTCACGTGATATGGTGGTGGTCAGCCTCCTCTCAGCAGGCAAGTCACAGATGGTGTGGTATTCAGGTGACTGGTTGGAGCTTTTTTCCCTTTCTCTATCTTCACTCTCTATTGGAATCTCTGCTGGCCTCTTCTTCCACCACCTCTGTTTCTTTGTTGTTTCCTCTGGTCTCCCTCAGGTTTGCCTCCAAGAAGTCTCTCCTATACAATTCCCTCTTTCCCCTCAGGCTTGGCCTACAGAAGCCTCTGCTGTACAATTCCCTCTTTCCCCTCAGGCTTGGTCCACAGAAACATCAGGTTTTGCTGATCACTAGCCCACTATTCCCTCTTACCCCTCAGGCTTGGCCCACAGAAGCCTCTGCTATACAATTCCCTTTTCCCCCTCAGGCTTGGCCTAAGGAAGCCTCTACTATATAATTCCCTCTTTCCCCTCAGGCCTGGCCTACAGGGACCAAAAATGGTCCCTGTACCTGAGGTTTGGCCCACAGATAGCCCACTATTCCCTCTTACCTCTCAGGCTTGGCCTACAGAAGCCCCAGGTTTGGTCCACAGATAGCCCACTATTCTCTCCTACCCCTCAGGCTTGGCCTACAGAAGCCTATGCTAAACAATTCCCTCTTTCCCCTCAAGCTTGGCCTACCTCCTGTCCTTCCTCTCCTCCTGCTTCCTCCTCCCAGCCAGTTCTTCCTCCCCCCCTCCAACTCTCCATTTATTCCCGCCCCCCTGCTACACCTCTAACATTCCCACATTGCATGGAGGCTGTATGGACACCTACTAGGCCCAAAACAAGGCATGGGGGGGGGGTAGCACACTCCCATGTGGCCCATTTTTGGTTCCAGGAGGCTGTATGGACACATATTAGGCCCAAAACTAGACATGGGAGGTGACACACTCCCAAGTGGCCCATTTTTGGTCCCAGGAGGCTGCATGGTAGGTAGGTAGAGAGATAGAGAGAGAGAGAGGGAACATACAGTAGGTAGGTAGGTAGGTAGGTAGGTAGGTAGGTAGAGGGATAGAGAGAGATAGGGAAAATACAGTAGGTAGGTAGGTAGGTAGGTAGGTAGGTAGGTAGGTAGGTAGGTAGGTAGGTAGGTAGATAGAGAGGGAGAAATACAATACAATACAATAGCAGAGTTGAAAGGGACCTTGTAGGTCTTCTAGTCCAACCCCCTGTGTGGGCAGGAACCTTATACCATTTCAGACAAATGGCTATCTAACATCTTCTTAAAGACTTCCAGGGTTGGGGCATTCACAACTTCTGGAGGCAAGCTGTTCCAGAGGTTAATTGTTCTAACTGTCAGGAAATTTCTCCTTAGTTCTAAGTTGCTTCTCTCCTTGATTAGTTTCCACCCATTGCTTCTTGTCCTGCCCCCAGGTGCCTTGGAGAATAGTTTGACTCCCTCTTCTTTATGGCACCCTCTGAGATATCGGAACACTGCTATCATGTCTCCCCTGGTCCTTCTCTTCCTCAAACTAGACATACCCAGTTCCTGCAACTGTTCTTCATATGTTTTAGTCTCCAGTCCCCTAATCATCTTGGTTGCTCTTCTCTGCACTCTTTCCAGAGTCTCCACGTCTTTTCTACATCGTGGCGACCAAAACTGAATGCAATATTCCAACCTACCTACCTACCTACAGTAGGTTGGGGGTTATACGGTGGTTGTGTGTACGTGTTTGTGTGCGCAGGTGTACATCTACACACAGATTGGTTGGCCATTTAACCAGACTGGGCCACAGCAACACATGGCCGGGTACAGCTAGTCTGAAATAAAGACTTCATTTCATAGTAATCCAAACATACATTGCCTCTTAAGCTAACTAAATACTCTCCCCTGTTATTATTAGGGTCTCGCAATATTCTAAACCATTAGAAGGCTTTCTTCTGGCTTAATAAGATGTATAAATCTTGGCAATTCAATGTTTAAGCAATAACAATAGCACTTAGATTTATATACCGCTTCACAGTGCTTTACAGTTCTCTCTAAGTGGTTTACAGAGTCAGCATATTGCCCCCAACAATCTGGGTCTTCATTTTACTGACATCTGGAAGTATAGAAGGCTGAGACAACCTTGAGCCAGTGATAATTGAACTGCCCAATTGCTGGCAGCTGGCGATCAGCAGAATTCACCTGCAATACTACATTCTAACCACTGCATCACCATAGCTCTTAATTTAGTCTGTTCTGTGAACACATACTTCAGCCTTCCCTAGTTCCAAAGCCTTGGAATGTATTGGACAGCAGCCCCCATAAAGTCCAGTCAGCATGCTCATATAGTGAACGCCTTCTCTATAGAAATAAAGCTACTTTCTGCCTTATTTTGTGAATTATATGGCACCTTGCTACTACAGTCCTGCAAGAAATCAAGAGTTTTTAAATTACAAAATTTGCTGGATGCGGGCAAGAGATAGGGATTCCTGACAAATGAATCAGAATAACAAAAAATATCTTAGGAAAGATGAAAACCAATGTGACGTAAACATGGTAATTGTGGCTCAAACAGATGTTTGTTGTGTTACAAGATACTTGTTTTCAAGACAGTTGATGTGTCATCCAGCCACTTCCATCCCACTATGTGTCAGGCTTAATATGTAGCCTGCAGCTATGTCTATGCTTGAGGGGGAAAAGGCAAACTAATTAGAGCTATGCGGGGAAGAAATGCTTTTCTATAGCACAGCAATTTGGGAAAGTGAGGTATTATCTCCCCAGGAACATCTCTTCACATCTGCTCTCCACGGAGCTAAGATGTTTAGAAAAACAACTCTCCCACATGCCAGTGGAGACTGCCCGACTTCAAATTCTTAATCCTAGTTGGGATAATTTCAAAGGCACTGGATGTGGCTGGGAATGCCAAAGTTGAAATTCACTGTAAAAAATGTACTAACTGTACTCGCTTGTGTTTCAGATAATAAATAAAGGGGGAGGGGGGAGTAGCAATTCACATTAGGTTTGTTCCCTAGATTGTTAAACCTACTGTCCTTCACCCAAACATTGCCTTCTTAGCAGTTTATCTGAGCGAAGCAGCAAAGGCAGATTTGTGTTTTCATTTCCCTGCAGGTTTTAAGAAAGGTAAATAGCATTAATCTAGTGTCTAACCTTGACAATTTTAAGACTTCAATTCCCAGAATTCCTTAGCCAGCCATGGGGAAATCTAGGGAAATGTTTCTTATCTAGGATATCACTGGGATCCCAATAGTCTTGTTGGAGGAGTTTCATTGTTCTTTGTATCAGGAAGATAGCTCCTCCCAGTAGTCTTTGCAAAGAAGATGCCTTTAGTAGGTAGTGGAGGAAACAGTTAATGTTTTGTTTATGCTTGTTGCAACCCATTAATTACTGTTTCCCCAGCTGATGCTCTTTCCATTTTTTAAAATCAGCTCATTAAATGCAGAGGCACATTTAGCACTGTCTGCAGTTTGACCCCCAAAGTCTTATGCCTTGGGTGTGATTATTGAAGGCAGAATGTACATACATTGAAACTACAAAGCTTCTTTCTTTATCGATTATGAAGAAAAATTAAGCCCACATAATATTTATTGATTATTAAATTTATAGGCTGCACATCTCTATCGTGACAATATCATACAAAAGTTACAAAAACAAATGCCCAGAAAAATTAAACTAACTGTACTAGACCAAACCTTGCAAAAGAGGTTTAACCACTCATTCTAACCTACAGGGAAGTAAGCAGTGGGGTATCACAAGGTTCCATCTTAGGCCCAGTACTCTTCAATATCTTCATAAATGACTTATATGAGGGAATACAGGGGAACTTACCATATTTGCAGATGATACTAAGCTGGCAGGAATAGCTAACACCCTAGATGATAGGCTCAAGATCCAGATGGATCTTGAACACTGGGCCCTACCTAACAAAATGAAATACAATGTAGAGAAAACAAGTCTTACAGTTAGGCAAGAAAAACCAAAAGTAAACATATAAACTAGGTGAAACCAGGCTTCATAGCAGTAACTGTGAGAGGGATCTTGGAGTCTTAGTGGACAACCAGCAGTGTGTGGCAGCAGCCAAAGAAGCCAATGCAATTCTAAGTTGCATTAACTTAGAGGGATACAATCAAGATCAAGTGTGGTACTAGTACCACTGTATAAAGCCTTAGTAAGATCACACATAGAAAACTGTATCCAGTTTTGGTCACTTCACTATAAAAAAGAGGTTGAAACTCTAGAAAAAGTGCAGAGAAGAGCAACAAAGATAATTAGGGGACTGGAGACTAAAACATATGATGAACAGTTGTAGAAACTGGACATGGCTAGTCTAGTGAAGAGAAGGACCAGGGGAGACATGATAGCAGTGTTACAATATTTGAGGGGTTACCACAGAGAGGAGAAGGTCAACCTGTTTTCCAAGGCACCCGAAGGCCAGACAAGGAATAATGGATGGAAATTGATCAAGGAGAGACTCAACCTGGAAATAAGGAGAATTTTTCTGACAATAAGAACAATCAACCAATGGAACAACTTGCCTTTGAAAGTTGTGGGAGCTTCATCAATGGAGGTTTTCAAGAAGAGACTGGATTGCTATTTCTCAAAACTGGTGTAGGGCCTCCTGCTTGGGCAGGGGTTGGACTAGATGACCTACAAGGTCCTTCCAACTCTATTAACCTGTTAAAATGTTTTTATGCTGTGGCACGCATTCTTTGGAATATCATTTCCCCTGAGGTATCTGCCTTGCCGGCCATTTCCAGAGCCTAAAAATATGACTTTGCCATGTCATCTGGGAATCTAGCAACATGGCTATAGAGCCTTCAAAATGTTTGTATTGCTAGGGAAACTAGTGTACATTCCTACACATTTTAATTGTTTGTTAATATTTGTGACATCTTTTGGTTATTTTGTAACAGCGTCTGCATTTTTTACCTTTGTAAACCACTCAGAGTCATGTATCTGAGATGAGCAGCTCTATAATTTTACCAAACAAATAAATAAAATAAATTAAATGGGAAGTGAGACTCCATTCAAGATTAAAGGTGAAACCTTTCCAGGCCTGGGTGGTTCAAATAAAACCAACCATCAAGAATTACCCTGAGTCTGTTTTTTTCCATCCAAATCTGCATAGTCTCCAGATACCAAGATAAGATTTTGAGAGCATCACCTAGTTGACCTGGGGTTCTGATGTACAACTAGGTACTCCAATTATTAATAATACATGACCACCACCACCCCCCGCAAGCCAAGCGATGACCTCATCATCCCCATGTAGATACTAAATAGGAGGGCAAAACCATTAAGCTAAAAAATGCCCTACATATCATAATCCCTGTATATGATCCATAAAGATACTCAGGTGGATGGTATTGAAAGCTGTTGAAAGATCAAGGGGGGCCTTGATAGCTGCATTAGCTCTGTCCCAATTCTGCCAAAGGTAATCAGTAAGCATGATCAATGTTGTTCCAATATTATGATCTGATCTAAAATCTGACTGAAAGGGGTCTAGATAATCTGTTCCCTTCAGGTCCTTCTGAAGGTAGTCATCTTTTCAACATCTTTCCCTAAAATATGAAAGGTTGGGGACTAGATGAAAAGCAAAGGCTTTTTGAGGAGGTCATACATCCCCTACTTCTTCAAGGCAGGAATATAATCCTTTTTCTTGATAAAACAGATACAATCACATGGACCCAACCACAACTCACCTTCTGGGTGGCCTTCACCAGCCAGCAGGGATATGTTTCTTGTAAACAGGTGATTAGATTAGCAATCCCAAGGACTCTATCCACTTCCTCAGGCGTTATAGGTTCACTGCAGGTAACTGCAAAACATCTTGCTTCTTGCACCTTGCTATTTGGAGTCCAATTCCCAAATGATTCTGAACAACTGTATCCATCATATTCTAAAATGTTCTCATAGTGGCCATATAGATGAACCCTTGGCTTATTCCTCTCCATGAGTCAAAATGAGTCATTTTGTAAAGGGCTGCTGGATAGCTATCTGTAGTGATAAGAGTGAACAAGTAGCTATATTTTGACACTGTTATCACAATTTTGTAATTCTTAATATGGGGTCTTACTAATGCGTAGTCAGATTCCCTCTTCATTTTCCTCCAATAGTGCTCTAAGCATCTCTTCTGGTACCTCATCACATATAACATGAGTTTTCCAGAAAAATGGAAAGCTTGATTCCATTAAGATGTTATGCTCTTATGTTTATGGCCCCCAAGAGAAGAAGCATTGGAAGTTAGAATGAAAAGCCAGTTCAGCTGCACACCAAGAGCATTGCATTGGGACCATTCCGTCTCATGCTATTATGAAGCATTTTGCAATAACAAGCGGGGAAAAGCAACAAAACATAACTGTTTGCATTTTAGGAAGCTCTCTAATGATTTAAAGATATATTGTAGAAAAAGCAAAACATCATTAAAGTATATAGGGGAAGGAATAATATGACTCGCAAGATAAATACTGTTCATAGTGCATCATTTTTTTTAAAAAATAGCTTAGGCATTGAAGGGCCAGTATCCACAAACAAAAGGCAGCCTTTTTTAACTGGGTAGAATAATCAATAGTTTTATTATGAAGTTTAGCAGAATAGCTTTTTCTCCAAGCTCTTTTCATGCTTCCTTCTTATCACTATAGTTCCCATGTAAATAATTCAAAATACAACTTTTAAGAATCATTTGTGGCTTCTTTTAAAACAGAAAAAGAATAATAAGAGGGTAAGAGCATACCAATCCATTCAGGGCTGGAGATATAAGGATTAATTATAAGATTGTGGACTCCCAATCAATTTTCAGGCTGTATGCAGATAACATTCTAAATACAACAGAGTGTATGCTCATAAGAGACTTCTGAGAACAATTAGATAGGACACCTTTTTTAAAAAGTTAAGAGCTGAATAATGATTATTTATAAGGCAGAAAGAAGGTTAGAAAGAAATAAGAACTGTAGTTTAAATTTTGCAAAAGGCATCCAACAAATTGCCTATGTCAGTTGGTACAGATTCTTCAGTTAAACTGCACTTCACTCCACATTACCACAAATCAATACTTGCTCTTGAATGAAGTTTATTCGCAATTCATTTTGTGTATACAGTAGTGCTTAAATGTTTGTAAGTCCTTTTGAATTTTCAATATTTCTGCATAACATGACTTAAAATGTGATCCATTTTTCACACAAGTCCTAAAACTAGATAAAGAGAAGCCAATTAAACAAATGGCTGTAAAACAGTATTCTTGTTCATTTACTCAGTGAGGAAAATGATCCAAAGCTACATATTTGCATGTGGCAAAAGGATGTCAACCTTTGCTTTCAGTAAATGGTGTACAGTACATCCCTTGGAAAGTAATAACTACAGCTTTAAATAACTATTGATTGCTCCTGCACATCGGCTTGGAGGAATTTTAGACTATTCTTCCTTACATAACAGCTTCACCTCATAACAGCTTCAACTTCCTTGCATGAACTGCCTGCTTCAGATCCTTCCAGAGCATTTCTATAGGATTAGGATCAGGACATCAACTTGTTCATTCCAAAACATTAACTTTATTCTGCTTTAACTATTCTTTGATCATACAACTTTTGTATTTTGGGTCATTGTCTTGCTGCAAGAGCCACTTTCTGTTGAATGTCAGGTTATGGACAGAATATGGACATTTTCAATTGGCTCCATTTGTACACTATACATTTGTTTGGACTGGTAGAGTCCAAACTCTTTGGAGTTTTATAACCTTTTCCAGTCTGGGGAATACCATTAACTGCTTTGTTGCAGTTACACAGGATTTTTGTTGCCTAATAATTGATCCCAATGCATGCTGTTAAGTGAGAACTACTTGTGGACAGAATTCTGTTCCTTAAGTAAGGTATGATCTCCAACACATTTGTTTTTCATCACATTGATTGAAACACCTACTATTAAATTCCCCGTCAAATGAACTGATAACCTTAAAAGTGCATGTATTTTTGCCATTTGAATTGCCTTCAGTGAATCTATATAAATAAAAATGTAACAAGAGTTTGTTCAAAACCACTAATCTCCGAAAGTACTGCACCGATCGCTTCTAAATTTTCGTTCCTTTCAAATACGGCACCAATGATTTTATATATATATACTGTTTCCTTTTCTGCCTTTTGGCTCATCACCAGAGACCATCTAGACAGAAAGCCATGGATTCCATTGTGTAATTTTTTTATATGTGTGTTACATTATTTATTGATCAGCTCAAAAACATAACATATATATATTGTGTAGATGTCACACCTGTGCCAGGTACATGCAACAGAAATGTAAAACATTGTAAAAAAGGTAGGTAGATAGATACAGAGAGAGCAGTGGGTCACAGGTATTATGTCATCCTTTATGACCTAAAATACTCTGTCCATAAGATTCAAGGAGAAATACAGTAGGTAGATAGGCAGCTATAGGGATAGAGAGAGGGAGGGAGAAATTCAGTAGGTAGGTAGCTAGGTAGGTAGAGGGATAGAGAGAGGGAGAAATACAGTAGGTAGGTAGGTAGGTAGGTAGGTAGGTAGGTAGGTAGGTAGGTAGAGTGCGGCCGCGCGGGTGATTATGGGTGCTTCAAGGCAATCCCACACAACACAGCTCCTGCGCGAGCTGCACTGGCTGCCTGTGACCTTCCGGGTGTGTTACAAGGTTTTGATGACCATCTTCAAGGTGCTCCATGGCACGGGGCCTAGCTACCTACGAGACCGTCTGCTGCCCCATACGTCCCTATGACCAATATGCTCTCACAGAGAGGGTCTGCTCCGGGTGCCGTCAACCGGGCAATGCCGGTTGGCGACGCCCAGGGGAAGAGCCTTCTCTGTGATGAGCCCAACCCTCTGGAACGCTCTACCTCCCGAACTCCGTGTCATCTCGGACCTCCGCCTGTTCCGCCAGCAGTTAAAAACGCACTTCTTCCAACAAGCCGGCCTGGCATGATTTTACTCGACACTGTACTGCTTTTAGTTGACCAAAGTTTTAATTCAGGGGTTTTAATATGGGTTTTAGCGCAGGGTAGGTTTAATTTAATTCAGTTTTAAGAATGCTTATATTTTTGTATATATGTATATCTATATTTTATATTCCCCGTGCGCCGCCCCGAGTCCCTGTGTGGTGAGATGGGTGCGGCTTATAAATATGATTAATAAATAAATAAATAAATAATAAATAATAGAGGGATAGAGAGGGAGAAATACAATAGGTAGGTAGGTTGGGGGTTATATGGTAGTTATGGGTATGTGTTTGTGTGTGCAGGTGTAGATCTACACACAGATTGGTTGGCCATTTAACCAGACTGGGTCACAGCAACGCATGGCCGGGAATGGCTAATGAATGAATAAGTGTAATTTTTATTCATTTTTAAATTTTGATTTCTCTTTATCTAATGTTAGAACTGTATGAAGAACAGATTGTACATTATGCAATATTGAAAAATAAATACTAAAAGTTTTTACAATGCGGCTTTCCAGATATCTATAAGTTGCTGATATTAGCATGCAAATAAAGTTAAACATCTCAGAAAGGAATTTAATATAAAAATTTCAGAGAGTGGTTAGAAGAAATAAAGATCAATACTACAACAACATCTGTAAAATCATTAAGGAAACAGACATGGAAAAAGAAGTAAAGTTTTACAAAATATCTCTGAATTTGGAAGGACATTCTACCTCAGAAAGACATCCCAAAGGATACTAATGGGCAAAAAATATAACTGATTTTTTTTTAAAAAACCATCAAAGAGGGAGTATACAGAATTTATGTATAGCAAGGATAACATCCAAATGTCTTAGATATTCCTTATTTAAAGGAATCTTTAGTCATTTCAACATTCCAGTCATTATCAAATTGAAAGGTTACAGGAATTGATGGAATATCTACAGAATCATGGCAAGTAACAAAAGAAGAATCAGTAAATGTTTTAATTAAACTATGCCAGCAAATCTGGACAACAATACAATGGCCAACAGATTGAAAGAGGTCAGTCTACATACTAATGTCAAAGAAAAGAGATTTAACAGCTTGTGTAAACTATCACGTAATAACTTTATTTTCACATGTTAGCAAAATAATGCTCAGGATCATCCAATGCGGATTAGAGCTCTACACGGAAAGGGACATGACAGATGTTGAAGCGGTTTTTAGTAAAGGCCAGGAAACAAGAGGCATAACTGCTGATGCACTCTAGGTAAAACTAAGGAATACAAAAAAGAAGTTGCTATATGTTTCATGGACTAAGCTTTTCATTGTGACAACTATGAAAAATAATGGAGAGTCCTTAGGAAAATGAGAATCCCAGAACATCTTATTCCCCTCATGCAAAATCTATATACAGCAGGGGTCTCCAACCTTTGCAACTTTAAGTCTGAAGGACTTCAGCTCCCAGAATTCTCCAGCCATCTTTGCTAGCTGGAGAATTCTGGGAGCTAAAGTCCTTCAGACTTAAAGTTGCAAAGGTTGGAGACCCCTGATATACAGGACAGGAAGCCATAATGTGGACAGAATATGGGGAAACAGATTAGTTTCAGATTGACAAAGGAATGAGAAAAGATTGTATAGTTTCATTTTATTTGTGTAACCTATATGCTGAATATATACTGAAGAGCGTTTTTGTAATAAATAAATGCTGTACTGGAAGAAGATGAACATGATTTTAAAATTAGAGAAAGAAACATCAGTAACCTGTGCTATGCCAATGAGACTATTCTGATAACTGAACATTCAAATAATCTGCAAATCAAGAAGCACGGCTAAAATAAAATTGGATTAGGATTAAATCTGAAGAAGACCAAACTAAGGAAAACAGGTTTAGCAACTAGAATCGACAATGAAGATATTAAAATAGTTGATAGCTTCTGTCTTTTAGGGTCAACTATCAACAGTAAAGGAATAAATACTTAAGAAATATGCTGCAAACTAGCATTGATAGATTACCTATGAAGGTTTTGGGAAAGTATTCAGTATTCAAAGTTTACAATCATTTGCAATCAAGTTTCATGTAAACAGTCAAGAAACAATGGATGGAAACTAATCAAGGAGAGAAGCAACCTAGAACTAAGGAAAAACTTTCTAACAGTCTGAACAATTAACCAGTGGAACAATTTGTCTTCAGAAGTTGTGGATGCTTCAATACTGGAGGTTTTTAAAAAGAGATTGGGCAACTACTTGTCTGAAATGGTATATGGTTTCCCGCTTGAGCAGGGGATGGACTAGAAGACATCCAAGGTCCCTTCCAGCTCTATTCTGATTGATTGATGCAAACTCCTATGACACTTTTTGTGAAAACAAAAGTTGGATTTAAGCAGCAGGCCTGAAAATATACTCATGCTTTTGAACTTTGGTGTTGGAGAAGACTCTTAAGAATATAATAAATAGCTTAGAAAACAAACAAATCGAACATAGAAAACACCTGATCTCGAATTCTTATTTGAAGCACAAATGAGCAAGCTCAAAAATCAATTATGAGAAGACCAAGCTCCCTTGAGAAGGTGTGATCTTTCACCTTAAAAATGATGGAAAGGGTTATGGAAATAATGTCATATGAATCTAAAACGTGACATGGAGCTATTTTACATTTACTGCATTGGAAAAAAAGTCTGGCATCTGTTCAAAATTCTCAGTGCAAAATATGAATCCAATGCTACAGACAGTGGCCTATGCTTGACCCAAAATACAAGGCAGCTTAGCATTCCAAACTATGAAGAGTTTGTATTCTAAACTCACCAATATTAAATTCTTCCTCATCAAAAGTTTAAGCCACTCTCCCATTTTAGAATAGCTATTTTTCTTTGGCTTTTAGAAAAACCTTCTCTGCTCTTGTAGAAGCATGCCTTATGAACACTTGTCTTTTAACTGAAGCACCTGTGAAGCTTTCAAGGCAGTCCAGAATTACCTTGTGAAAATAATAACACCAGCATCTGATCTGGCTTCCATAGATTTAAACAGTGGTGCATCGATAGCTTTCTGGAGGCATACTGTGTTGTTTCCAACCCATCTGTGCAAAAAAGCAAACAGGGCACCTGAAATTTATGTGAATGCGGTAATATGCCTGCTGAGACATTTTATTGTGGCTACATTAAAGAAATGCTGCAAAGTAATTTAAGACAGTCTGATTGCTGCAGTACAGCTAAATACAAAGTGGAGTTGAGATGTTGAAGAGGATTCAACAACAACAACAACAATAACAGCAACAGGAACAATTAATAGGCACAGAGAAGACAACTTTCTTGATCTTAACACAAGATTGGCAGGCTCTGTTTTGAGATGCCCAGAATACAAGTCAGCATTTTAATTCCAAGGGGAAACAGGAGGCTTTTAGAGTTGTTTGAAAAGGTTATTTCTTCAGAAAGTTAGTACTTTAACAACCTAATCAATAGAGCTGTACCAATTATCATTCTTCGGCTAGTTGTTTTTCTAGAATTGCATTGGCTTTCTGAGCAAATCAGCTTGGTGGCAGATAAATTCACTGGTCACTAAAAGAATCATTTGTGGCAGAGTCTAAAACCCAGATAGCTTTCCTTGCCAAATCCCAGAGTTTCCTAAGTCTTAATCTTCCTTCTGTGCAGGATTCAGTTACACAGTATAGGATCTGATGGGAAATATCTTGCAGGACACATCTGCTGCTATCTCTCTCCCTTTTTTTATACATTTATGAATTGTAATCTTGTTCTTTCCCCGCCCCCCTTTGCATCTCACATATTTCAGCAAATAATGCTTTCATATTGGATAATGCTTTCCCATTTGCTCAACGTAAGGAAGACAAATTAATCTGCAAAAATATTGGTCATGTTCTCTGCACACTATGGGCTATAGACTATAGAGCATTTATTAGGAGATTAAATTAAATTATCAGGGTTCTTCAGTGCATATATAAATGGATACATGCCTAATTTAGCTACCTCTCTTTGTAAAGTAATGGCCTTCGTTTCAAGCTTATAAAAATTGTATAGGTGAGCATGATGCGTATACATTAACTGCATTGTACTAATATTTTACTCCCTCGAAAAATATTTAATAATCTTTAAGCTTGTTACTACAGAGATACACACTTTATGTGAGGAATAAGACTCATCCACCATGATAATTAGAATAATAAAGTAAAGCGAGATTAGTTTTATAGAACAGAGGAATTTCACTGAGGTGGGGTCACGCTGAACACAATAATATCACAAGAATCACTTTCAAATATGAACTGTTATGAAGCAATAAAAAATAGAGTTCAGGAAAATTCTCCTGTTTCTGACAACTCTAGGGATTGTCAGAATAGAATATCCTCTATCTTTATTTATTATTCCATTAAATGCACAATTACTAGCATAACAGAAGAAAGATACCATCCCCCAGAAAGCAGTTGATTGAGAAATGCTGATTAAAAATATTTAAGTATAAAAGCAGATTCCAGGTTGGTGCGATGTGATGGTCAGAGGTATTGGATTAAGAGCAGGGAGACTCATGTTCAAATCCTTAGCCATGGAAACCTACTGAATAACCATTACTGTATTTTTCAGAGTATAAGACACACCTTTTTTCCTCTAAAAAGAGGCTGAAAATCTGGGTGTGTCTTATACATCAAATACAGCCTTTTTTGCCCCCTTCACCAAAATGGCCACGTGCATAGCCTTATGGAGCCTTCCAGAGAGCTCCTGGGGGCTGGGGAGGGCAGAAATGAGCAAAAAACAGGGCGTTTTTGCCCCCCCCCCCAGTGCCCAGCAGCACTCTATAAGCCTCCATAAGGCTATGCATGCTATTTTTTGACCAAAAAATGGCCCGTTTTCACGAAAAAAAAATGGGCTGTTTTTCCTCGTTTTGGGCCCCCCCAGGAACACTCTGCAAGCCCCCCCCCCCAGGCTATTCATGCCTTTTATTTGAAAAAAAAACGGGCCCATTTTTGCAAAAAACGGGCCCTTTGGGGGAGGTTTGCACAGTGCAAAGAGGGTTTCTTTTTCCCTTTTGGAAAGCTGTTTAGTTAGAGTGGTTGATGAGAATTATGTTGGTCAAGTACTGTGCCTGCAGAAACAAAGATTTGTTCCAAAGGTGGTCAGTGATTTCCTTCTCCAGCACATGGGTAAATACACCGGGAAATATCTACCTACCTACCTACACTCTCTCTGTCTCCCTACCTATCTACTGTATTTCTCTCTATTTTTCTCTCTCTATCCCTCTACTTACCTACCTATCTACACACTCTCTCTCCCCCTACCTATCTACTGTATTTCTCTCTCTCTCTCTCTATTTCTCTCTCTATCCTCTACCTACTTATCTATCTACACACTCTCTCTCCCTACTTAACTACCTACTGTATTTTTTCTCTCTCTCTCTCTCTCCCTTCATTTACCTACTTACCTAACTACACACTCTGTCTCCCTCCCTCCCTCCCTACTGTATTTCTCTCTCTCTCACCCCCCACCTACCTACCTACCTACCTACTGCATTTCTCTCTCTTTCTCTCCCTCTCTATCCCTCTATCTACCTACCTAGTTTTTTTAAAAAAATTGCCTCTTCAAAACCTGGGTGCATCTTATACTCCGGTGTGTCTTATTCTCCGAAAAATACGATAGTTCTCTTACCCTACTTTCCTGGAGGAAAGATGGAATATACAGGAAAGGGAATATGAATGTGTGTGTTATGTGTATGTATGTGCATGTGGGATTCAACATTTTTTACTACCAGTTCTGTGGGCATGACTTGGTGGGTATGGCGTGGCTTGGTGGCTGTGGCTTGGTGGGTGTGGCTTGGAAAACGTGGATGTGGATCTGGATATGTGTGGATGTGTGTTTGTGGATGTAGATGGGTACATAGTTCAGGTTCTATACAGCTACACATCTGTTGTTGAAATCTCCAGCTACTCTATGTGGAAGCATTTCTTACAATGACAATTTTCTTTTTGTTTTTCTAACAACATTCCTGACTGCTCACTTGCAGTTTTCTGATTAAACTTTCATTTTGTTCTAGAAAACTGATCTGAGAGAATATTCAGTATCTCAGTATTCCAGGATTACCCTCTGGGGAATGCAACCTTCAAGAAGATTTCTCATCTTACTAGAATGTAGATTGACAAAGTATGAAAACTTCTCTTAACGGATAAGGGCAGGGAAAGATAGGAACATTTATGTTAGGATAGATATCAGAAAATAATAGTATGTTTATAATTCACAGAAAATCACAAGTGATGGCAAATAAATACAGAGGATTAGTATCATATTAATACCAGAGAAGTAAATCAGTTATATGTGATAACTGAAATGAGGGGAAAGGATGATGAAAAGGAAGAGTTTTTAGAAAAAAATCTTCAGTAATATTTAGGCAAATAAGGCCAGATTTTATTTTAAATGTTACAATCGTAGATGGATTTGTTCATGTGAGGTCTTTAGGAGTGCATTTATACAAAGGAAATAAATAAGAAATTAAGTTCTACAAAGGAAGCCATAAAGCTATGCATCAGAAGCAGGCTATGGACTGGGCTGATTGACACTTCTGATATCAACTTCCTTAATTATCACCATTCTCTCCAGCCCTATGTGCATCTGGATTTTACATCAGTCCAGCAAAGGTTATAATATAAAGCTAACAAGTTCTCAAATTGGCATGAACTGCAGCCAACTTCATATCAGTGCAAAATATGTACTTGACAAGATATCAAAATGTAAATTAATGCCACTCAAGACTCATGCCGACATTCTGAGTCCCCTCAGCTCTGTCCTCAGCTCACAGTAAAGGTAGCTGTTACATACTGACAAACAGTATGATAGTTTCCTCCAAAGTCCTCTGTTCCCGGCGGGAACAATATTCAAATCTGATTGGTTGAATGGTATAAAAAGGCTACTGCCAGACAGAACTTTTGCTGGATTATACATAGTTGTCACTTAATAAAGAGCTGTTTTGTTGCTAAGGCCTGAGTCTGCCTCATCCATTCACCCTATCTAACAGTAGCTTTCACTTGTCTTCTGCTCCACATCAAAAGTGGTGCTTTCTCACTTTTGTCAGTTACAGTCTGTCTATGGTGCTTAGTTGTAGGCAATGCCTCCCTTCTTATTGGTCAATATCCCCCTCCCTTCTGGTCAGTGGCAGCTACTCTCCCTGGTCTTTTAATCTGGATCTGTGAGATTTTGCCTGAAGGAAGATTCAGCTTCAGAAGGATTCTTTCCACCTAAAGCCTGCCAATGCTCTGCTTTTCAGGGCATGTCTCAGGCCTTAAATGGACTCTTTATGAAACCCAAGTACAAGTTCTTTGGAACAGTAGTACCCTGGTTTCTATATGAGTAAGGCCCCCAAAGTATCTATATAAATAAAAATGCAAAATTGTTTGTGCAAAGCTGCTAATCTCAGAAACTATTGGACCGATTGACACCAAATTTTCACACAATGTTCCCAAGGACTTCCAAATCAATCATACATACCTTTTGTGTGCCTGGCACATGTGAGTCATGTGCACGGTACACAACTGTAAAATGTACCCACTTGTGAGGTTTTCACCTCCCTGTAACTCCTCCCACCCAGCTGCTGCATCAGTGAATGGCCTTGAGGCAATGCGGGAATCTGCGCATGTGCCTCCCTGGGCTAGGTGAATGGCAGCAGCCACCTGGTAGCCTTGTGGGACGCCGTGCCCGGCATCTCCTGGGGGTGGGGCGGGGTGGGACAGGGGGGAAGCCTCTGGCTCCACACCTCCTTGCCGATGCTGTCGCCATGCCCGCCACTCCTGGCACCTCCACTGCTCCCCCAAAGCCAACCTGGTCCCCCTCCCTCCCCCCCCCAGGCCAACAGCAGCAGCTACCCTGCAGCCCTGCGGGATGCCGCATCCGGCCTCTCCTAGGGGTGGGGGGGAAGCCTATGCCTCCTTGCCGATGCCGCCACCATGCCCGCCGCTCCCACCGCCACTGCCATCATGGCAGCTCCGCCCCCCACCATCCCACCAATCTCTTCTTGGCAGTGCTGCCACCACGGAGAGGTTGGAGGGGCAGCAGGAGGTGGCAGGCACCACGACAGCATCAGCAAGGAGGCACAGAGGCAGAAACCTCCCCCCACCCCAGGAGAAACTGAACACGGCACCCTGCGAAGCCACAAGGTGGCTGTCACCGCCAGCCCCAAGGGAGGGAGGGAGGGAGGGAGGGGGGCCAGGCCGGCTGTGGGGAGGCGGCAGAAGCACCAGGAGCCACAGGCACAGCGGCAGCATCAGCAAGGAGGCACGGAGGCATAAACCTCCCCCCACTCCCAGGAGAAGCCGGGCATGGCGTCCCACGAAGCCACCAGGTAGCTGCTGCCCTTGGCCTCAAGGGAGGCAGGGCGGGAGGGGGGCCTGGAGGAGGTTGACTGTGGGGAACTACTCAAAATTTCTGCTACCTATTCTCCAGAACGGGTCAGGACCTGAATACCACCTCTGATTTGATCTGTATCTACATATCAGTCTATTATAAATGATAATGTTACTTCATTTTTGTGTAAGGCAATAAATGAGTCCTCAGCCTGGTAAGATTTTTTCCATAGGTGTGAAACAATAAAGAATTCAATTTACAAGAATTGCCATATGTCATTCTTCATTGTGCACCTGACATAAATCTTGCCAGACTGAGGACTCTACCATTTGCAAGTATAATATATTCTGGGAATTATTAGGGAGAGAGGAGCTGTCTTCACCCTCTTTCTCTCACACATAATATCTGAGCTTGAGTTGCCTCTTTTCCCCTGGAATGTGCCCCCTCTCTCCTAGGAATCAGCCTCCTCACTACATTCCATCATAGCACTGTAGCTACAGAAATTCTCTGTTTTTACTTCTTAGGTTCATCCTGATCTTTAATACCCAAACCTAAATAATCAAATTTTTATGTAACCATTGTATCAAATTACCTCAACATTAAGCTTTTTTCATTTTAGAGAAACAACTAGAGTTAGACTCTATCTGCAATCTATTTCTGCTTCAGATTATAACAACATGAATTCATAGGAAAACCATTTCCCATTTTTAGGGGCAAATGGTGATAAAGAAACAATTACTTTCAATAGAAAATTGATGGACCCTTTCTGCATCAGACACATATTCTGGAGATCTGATGTTACTAAATGTAACCAGGTGATTTGTTCCTATTTAAATATGTAATTTATATCATGTACCTCAGAGGTCTCATTCTCGCGCCCCGTGAGCCAATTGCGGCCCGCAGGACGGTATCTTGTGGCCCCCATCGTGATATGAAAGTATAATATTAGTATTAATATTAGTATTAATATTAATATTAATATAAGGAATCCCTTATGCGGCCCAGCCTCACCCAGACTCTGCCTCCACCGCCCCCCAGGTAAATTGAGTTTGAGACCCCTGATGTACCTAGTCGCTTACCAGAGTCACTATAGTTCTGATATGGTAAAGTTTTGATCATGTATATATCAAGTGATATATACTTCAGATGCATAACGGGTTCAGAATCTACACCAGATTTAGACTGCTAAGCACAAAATTTCTCTTAGAAAGGATAACGGACACCAAATTATCCATCTTATGAGACTCTGAAGCCTTGCTCATTTAAATTAGACTTCAGGCTGAACTAGGTGACTCTGAGAATAATAGTATAATGCCTGTTCTTAGCATTTGTCCTTTCAGAACTAATTAATGTTCTTTATGCTTTTGGAGAGTTTCCGTAGTTCATGCATTAAAAATGACCTGCTAAAGCAAAGTCAGATCAGAGACCTGCTTTTCTGTTTTACAGGAAAGCTTCCAAAAGGCTTTGCAAAAACTTGTATTCCAACATACTGTGGTTCTGCCAGCAGCTTAATTATTTTGTGTTGCCAAAATGGCTATATACATGCATATCCCATAAGCAGGGGGGGAAACCTAACTTTTTGCAAAAAAAAAAAAAAAAAAAAAAAGGAAAAAAATAACACCTACTGTATAATGTAAAATGTCTAAGCAGCCTAAATGAACATAGAAAAAAAAATCATGATATTCTTTGGAAATATTAAAAAGAACTAGGAGGGAAAGACATGGAATGAAATGGAATGGAATTAATTATCCTTGAAAGGAACATGCCTGCCTGGCTTGAGGCTTGAACAGGACCACTATAAACTTCCAGCATTTGTTGCAGGTCTTATGTCTTGGATTTTCTTTCTACTTTTTTTATATTGGCCTTTCTGTCAAAGAACCAATGTGCATTTTAATAGATTTGAGGGCATAATCCTAACCATGTGAGATTTGACAATGTGCCTTGAAATAGAACCAATGCTCTCCTAGAGATATGCATTGCAGCAAATGATAGTGTGAACAATTTATTGAGATGACTTATAGCCACAGGTAAGTTCTGATTTTTGAAGCGACAGTAATTGAGAGAAGCTGGAAACTGGAATTACCTGGAGTTATCAACATCCCAACAGAGATTGGTGTTATATAAAAAGCAATTCAGCCAGTGATGACTAAACTACTGGCCAGTTGGTTGAGTATCTGAATGAGGAAGGTCAAGAATAGAACTAAAATTGGTCTACAGGTACCTTTTAAAATGGAGCATATGCTTTCATTAACAGGGCTAGTTCACTTTGACATACCTATGTATATAAATACATATATAGCTCACATGCATAACCCTTGAGAGAAACCCAATGGTCAGCTTCATCCAGCAGGTCCAGATGGGATGCATCTGACACATTTATCTCATTTAGACACTGTTCTCCATCTGGTACATACTGTAGATGGGTTATCTATGGTGTTGCTTCTCTTAGAAAGCTTCCGCAGCATCACAATTTTCTAACTGATTTCCTGCACTCATTGCTCTTTCCTATTGACTTACATTTATTCTAGCTGCTTCTCTGAAATGTCCATACATTAAGATACTGAAATAAAGGAGACATTTAAAATTTTAATAGTGAGGTGGAGAGAGAGAAAGAGTGAGCGAGCAAAAGTAAGACTGTGCATAATCCCCAGGGGAAGTTAATGGCCTGCACCTATTTCTGGTTGTCCCAAGAAAAAGGCTGAAACATTGACAAGAACATTCAAGGAAAAATATTTGGAGACCTTCTACTAAGGCTACCTTAAATATATCAGGGAAAGAATAACGTTTCTGGTGCTCATCATTGAGAAACCATTATTTGATTCTATCTTCAGAAGAGGCTTTAGAGATAACTTTCATTGGGTTGAACTGTTCATTGGTCTTGTTCAGACTTTTACAACTTCCTTAGAGTTTGTAATGCTACATTCCTCTTATCTTTAATGTTCTTGCATGTAAATCCATGTTCATAAATATCAAGACACTGTGTGATGCAAACCTATTATTCATCTGCTCTCCCTCTCCCTCCCTCCCTCTCAAATCTGGCCTGTATTTTTGCAAAGCAAATGACCTTTTTCCTTGTATAGTTTAATCAGCTTATTAAAGCAAAAAAACAAACAAACCTGTTTTTAAACCAATATTGTAGCAGAATAACTTCTTAGGAAAAAAATAGACACAACTGTAGCTTTGTAAGGTCTAAAAGGGTTTTTTTTGGGGGGGGGGGAATTTGGTAAACCAAAACAGCAATTACTATGACGTCTTTGGCATAACTCCAAGGCCTGTATATTGAAATGTAGCATAAGCACTTATAGCAGAACTACGGGCATTTTCTTCCCTCCTTCTTTTAAGGCACCTATAATGATTTTTGGACTGAAAATTCTTTGAGGCAGAAATCTTTTCTTTCTTAATTTATTTTGTAAAACTCCATTTACATTAATAGCTTGTGCCTGGCACAACATTTCCCTAATGCAGGGATAGGCCTCATTTGTAAGCAATCAGTTCAGATCTCAAAACAAAAACAGTCACCCCTTTTCCCCAGTAGCTTGCTGTGTGAAGAGAGGAAAAAGGGGAGGGACAGTAGGAGAGCAAAATTTGACCCATTTCTTCCTCTGGTGCTTTAGCCTCACCTATTCCATATGATGCAAGAGCCCCAATCATATTGTTCCTGCAAGAATGCAGCCCTCAACCACATCAAGAAAAGGCCTGCCTTTCCTGGTCTAATGGATGGACTAGCAGTCTTCTCATCTAACACATTCTGTTGCAGGGGAAGCAAATTTATCAGTGAGTCGAGGCTGGTTAGCTGTCAGAGTAGAAAGGCCTTGCCTGGAACCAGGAGAAGTCCAGTAAGTCTTGTCCTTTAAAAGGGCAAGCCATTAATAAGGAGTCTTTTGTGTGAATGGCATGTCTGAAAGAGTGAGTAGTCAGGCTGCATGAATCTGTAGGAAATGGAAGCATGTATTTGTTTGCATTTAGCATCTTCTGTGCTATAGGGAATTAGCATGATGTGAATCTTGTTTTTTATCTCTGAATCTAGACTATAAAATAAATGTCAGGGTAGTTGGCTCTGAAAAATGAAAAAAAATAAAATGCAAATGCTTGCAGAATATATTTCTACATGGCCAAGGAATACAGATGAAGCTTTTTCCTTGAGTAAGAAGTGGAAAATGAGAGGGAAAACACTAAATGATTGCCAGAGAAGAAAACTGAAAAAATAGAGAAAGTGAATATAGATTCTCTGCATAGGTGAGGGAATGACATAAGTCAAAGAGAGCCGGAGAGAGTGACAAAACATATTTAGCAACTTGGAGGTGGCTACTTTCTGCAAATTGCTTAGCTCAAAGTGTGCTGTGATATGAAAGCAATATATTCGGATGAAAGTCATATGTTTCTTAAGCTCATCCTGGAAAAAGATTTGTCAAACTGGTCCTGTCTAGTGGAAGTTGTGTTGGAACTTAGAGTTTCCCAGGGCAGGAATGCCACTTCACACTGAATGGGAAAAATGCCAAGCAAGCAGTCAGTTGTGACAAAAGGAAGAAAAAAATCCTGATTTAAACTGCAGTGGATATAAGAAGGGAATGAAACTTTATTAAGGGAATGCATTGTGGTTCAGTTTAGGTTGCCTTAAAAAGTCCTACAGGCTTTTCTTAAAGAGTATGGAACAAATCTAAACTTACATTTTGCCTGGAAAGACCTTTGCTTTCAGTGCAAGAAGAATTTTATAGTTAAGAAATTATAATTAAACATAAATAGTGATGTAGTAGGATTTTCTCATGGGTAGATTACATTGTAAAATGAGATCAAGAGAATATTGATAAAAGAAGGATATCCTTGTGAATGGTTTTTTTATGTACAATTACCAGAAAGGTCTAAAGTAGATAAAACATTTTGTAATTTTGAACAATGTAAGACTGAATTTGAAATAGATCTATGTAGTAATGATAAACCTATTATTACTAAAACATATAACCTCCTGTTGAAATATGAGACAGAAGAAAAACTGAAAGAATATGTGTTAATATGGGCTATATATTTTTTCTGCAGTATATAATTGCATCTATAATAAAATATGTGTCTGAAAAGATTGAAATTCATATTACGTTCTAGCTTTAAAGAAATGTTTATAAAATGATGTACAATTGTTATTTATCATGAGAGAAACAGCCTAGAAGGTATGAAAGTAGAGTACTTTAAATCTTTTCTGGAAATGTGAACATGAAGGGACATGTTTAAAAAAGCTAAAATAATTTGGATATAAATACACATCTTAACTTTGAGGGTTGAAGTGAAACCAGAGACTTTTCTTTGAGGACTAATTGACAGGCAATTAGAAGTAACTAATGAAAGTTGGTTTTTTATATGGCAGCTGCATCAAAAGTGCTCAAAAGTGAAAGGTTCAACACTGCTCACAACAAAAGAAATGTTGGTGAAAATGATGAAATTTGTAGAGATGGCTAAATTAATTACATTGATCAGAGAAAAAAATAATATCTACCTGGATACCATAGGGGAAAAAAATGTGGATAACAGAAAAATGAGTTACATTTTTTGTTCTTTCTTTCTTTTCTCCATTTCTTTCACCCTTCATTAGTTAATTTTATGTCCTTTGTAAAACTTTTACTAGACATGTTATTCAAATTAGGAAAAGGAAGGTTTTTTGGGGGGAGGGGGCACTTAAGGCTGCATGGGTTGGGGAAAAGATAACCTGATGCCTTGTTATTGGACTGGAATGGGATTTGGGAGTGCAGGTGGAGGTCAGTGAGGGTTTTTAAAAAAAATATTTAATTCTTTCAGATGGCTTAAATACTACTCTGACTCCCTTCTTTCTCAAGAACAACAAAGAAGTGTGTCATGAAGTACAGATTGCCCATCTCTATGTAGAAGGAAAGGAAGACTTGCCTACAAAATGTGTTTGTTCTGTAGTAATACAATAATTCAATAGCAGAGTTGGAAGGGACCTTGGATGTCTTCTAGTCCAACTCCCTGCCTAGGCAGGAGGCCCTATACCATTTTAGACAAATGGCTATCCAACATCTTCTTAAAGACTTCCAGTGTTGGGGCATTCACAACTTCTGGAGGCAAGCTGTTCCACTGACTAATTGTTCTAACTGTCAGGAAATTTCTCCTCAGTTCTAAGTGACTTCTCTCCTTGATTAGTTTTCATCCATTGCTTCTTGTTCTACCCTCAGGTGCTTTGGAGAATAGCTTGATTCCCTCTTATTTGTGGCAATCCCTGAAATATTGGAACACTGCTATCATGTCTCCCCTAGTCCTTCTTTTTATTAAACTAGACATACCCAGTTACTGCAATTGTTCCTCATATGTTTTAGTCTCCAGTCCCCTAATCCTCTTTGTTGCTCTTTTCTGCACTCTTTCTAGAGTCTCCACATCTTTTTTATCTCGTGGTGACCAAAACTGAATGCAGTATTCCAAGTGTGGAACTTACCAAGGCATTATAAAGTGGTATTAACACTTCACGTGATCTGTAATGTAATGTGTAATGATCTGAAGCATTAACTGCTAGGCCTGATCCCATCTAAATCAACATTCTGCTGCAGGATTCTGTTTTTTGGTCATGCTACTAAAATGTAGCAAAATGATGGGGATCAGAATTTATAGCAACAATTGAATAGATGCTTTCTTCAGTTTCAGTTTCTCCTTCTATAAAGATAGAGACAATATGAAATACTCCTTTCAACTTCTAAGCCAGTTCATCAATTACTCATATCAGGTAGGGCCATTTAGGGCTTACTATCTTTCCACCACCAATAGATGAAGAGTATAAGCTGCCAGAGATGGACATACAGCTCTACTGTCAAGATCTTATGCTTTCATTCTAAAAATGTCATTTCTTATCTGTTTCATGAAGACTCTGAGTCAAGACAGAGATAGCTTTGAAGGCACCATATGAGGCTAAACGTGTCTCGGCATCATCAGCAGGCAGCCTTTTTCATAAATCTCAGATTGTTCTTTATTTGTTCCCAACTTCTAAGAACAATCCTTTCAGAGAAGAGATAATTGCAGTAGCATTTCTAATTTAAGCAACAGGCAATCATGCACTGGACATAAGGCTAGAGTATAAAACCAAAGATCACCTATGTATTTTGTTCTCTTGTCACAACAGTACAGTCACATCAGTAAAGGAAGAGCAAGCCCCGGTTCCCTAGGATTGACTCAATAGTATACACAGGCCACCCACCCAAGACAAATATGTGCAATCAGAAATTAAAGCTGCAAAGTTGAATGAAAGGGAGAAGGCAAATACTTTGGAAACATAGCAGGTCTCTGTCTTTTCATTAAGCTCAGTTTAAATTTAGTTGGGGAGGAGCCATAAATGGGCTCTTGGATAATAATAAGCAGACTTTTAATTTTAATGGCATTTGTAGTGACTTTCTTTTTGTATATCTCACTTTCTCACATTCACACTAAAAATGCTGCCAAAAATGGTGAAATGTAGTCCGAAAGGATAAATGCCTCTTCAGGCAGCAGGATGATCAGGTCAGGCAATCAGCTTGTTGATAGAGATCCTTAGGAGCTTCCAGTAAGGAATTATGGCAGACTGATATCTCCAGAAGAGCAAAGTGATATTATGGCCAATACCTCTGGAATTAATCTAGAGAGAAAGAGAGATTTCTTTTGCAGCACAGATAGGATTCCTTTTGGCAAGTTTCACATTTCTGGATTACAAAATTATAATGAGACTTTAAGGGTTTAAAGATTCAAGAATCCTTAGCAAAAGCTTAACAAGGAAATGATTTAAGAGCGTTTAAATTGGAGAAAGGGGACAGTGTTTTTTCTATTTTTATTATTTTTGATGAAAGTTGTTTTGTATAAACTTGAATTAATTAGACAAAGGGACCAGACCTTTATGGGAATGTCTTGTGTTTACTATTAAAGAGTGCATGTAATTAGTGGCTTCTACATAACAAAAGATAAAGAAGGCAAGAAAATGTTTAGAAAGATTCAAAGAAGAATTGGAAGAGATTCAAATGAGAGCTCATAATACATGCAAATCACAACAAAAGCACAGGAAAGAGTTGGAAGACAATTGAAAGTAGAGAATTTTCTTTTGGAATTGATGGCCAGATAGTTGTGGGGAGGAAAGCAGTGGAACTTTTTAATACATGTTAATTGCAGCAAGATTATTATTTGTTCAAAAGTGGAAAGATTCAGCACTAACCACGATGGAGGAATGGCAGGTGAAAATGAGAGAGATGGCCAAACTGATTTCTTTGTTAAAGAAAAGACAATATCTATATTTATTCCTGATTCGAAACACTTTGTATACTTTTTGCATTAAACAGAAAAATGATCTTATGATTTATGGATTTTAAGATTATAAACAATAGATAATGGAAAAAAGAGTCTTTTTCTTTTTGTGACCATAGGAAAAAAGATAATTTTATAATTGTACATATACTTGCTGCAGTTGGGAACGACTTATTTCTATTACTTTTCATTCTTTCCATGTGTACCTTTTGTTGTTACATTTTTTTCTCTTTCTCTTTTTCTGACTCTTCCTTCCTCCCTCCTTTCTTTCTTTATCTTTCTTTCCTTCTTTCCTTCCTTCTTTCTTTCTCATTATTGTTTATTCAAAACTCTCAATAATAAATATTTTACAAGATAGAAATCCTTAGAAAATTAAATTTCTTTCTGCAAAGCACATATTGTTCTTCCACTGAGCCATCATAAGACCAGTTTTCCTGGACTCAGCTGCATCTGTCAAGTTTAGTTCATCAAACTTGATTTTAAAATAACAATGAAAGCCCTTTCCAACTTATTTATTTTGATCAATACCTCTTCAAAGATAGGCATTTTTAAATTTGTAATTGTGTGTAATAATTTTTGCCAAAACTTTCTCCTCATATAATATTTTTTTTACAATGTCTTTATAAATACATGCTTTGTATACATTTTTAACAGCAAAGAGAACTGTAAAATTCTGGAAAAAAGCTAGATGAATTTGAAGAATAAATGCCAGGGTATTCAACGATTTAAAAATGTGAAAGTTGGGGATTTGCTATAGATACATCCTGAATGAATTGCTCCTCCACATCGAGTATGCAAATGGAGTATTTCTGGCTGGATCAAACTCATGGCAAGAGTTCACTAAGCCCTCACATTAAAGCTATTCTGGGAGTGCAAGAAATTTTTAGGACTTGCTTACTCACGAGGGGGCAGAAAGTCAATCTCCTTCTTTGCTGCAGCCATCCCAGTAATTCAGCTGCTTTAGTTGTAACCCTTTCTATTCACAAACTCTGAAAGGGGCATTTTTGAAAGACTGATGGGTCATCTGCAAAGGATTTTGCAGTTCAGCTCCTTCCCCTCACAATGGTTTCCTGAGTGACTGGAGGAAGCCATACTCTAAAACCAGGTAATACCCTTCCAATTATGCTCTGTAAACTGCAGTTTGATGCACATGAGCAAAGGTCCTATTGTAATCTATGGAAATGACTTTTCAGAGTCCTTCTGCATTTTCTTGATGAATTCCTTTTTACAATGTGAAAGGGACAGACATTTATCTGAATTCTACCTTACGATGCTCATGAACAATTCAGGCTCTGCCAGTCCAATTAAGAACTCTATAGCTCTCTAGTAGGATATTGTTTGCTGAAGGGTTTACATTTGCTGGCTTCATCACTCCCCTCTATTTTCACACAGGCCATCTCCCTATGCCTCTTAGCAGCCACCTCTCCCTTGTTCATGCTATTGGTCTTGCTGCTTATGTCATTGGGTTTTTTCCCCCTGTCATGGCCCCATACTGTGCTTGCCTTCTTTTATATTCACCCTTGTATGGCATATTTCCCACTCCCACCCCGAGCTATTAGGCTATCTTATTTATATTCTCATGTCTTCGTCCACCTCGCCTAAAGACACTCCAATCCATTTATCAATCCTGTTTATTGTCCGTACCACTCTTTTGACTTTTTCATGAGTGGGAGAATGCATCACTCCGTAGACATCCTGCCCTTCCTTTGCCCATATTAGCAATGCAGATCAGCTGTTTCTGCCCCAGCAGTTCCCTGGGTGACTTCCCAATACCCAAGAGTGTCAGGGCATAGTGGAGGAGACTGGAAGTCCAAAGAGCTGTGCAAGACTCTGAAGGCATTTGCTGGGGTTGGAATTTCCTATACACATTTCAGGTCAACATTATGAGTTTCAGTTCTGTTTTTTTGGGTTACTGGCCTGGGCTGGGGTGAAAGAGGAGTTTGGGATCCTATAAAATACAATGGAATAAAACCTTGGGTTTGCTGAAATAATCTTGACAGAGAATCACATCTAAACTAGATATGGTTTATTCCTCAAATATGGATGCTCATTCACATGGATTTTACAGCTAATAATGCTGAAGTTATTGAACACAAGTTCAAATGATCATGATCAAATGATCAAATATGATCAAAATTTGGGCACTTGACAACAGGCATGTATTCACATGACAGATGTGAATCCTGGAGTCCTGTGATTGCCATTTATAATCTTAACAGCTGGTTCATTTCACAATGGTAGTGATTCAGTTAACAACTGTGCCAAAAAAAAGTTGTAAAATGGGATGCAACTCTGACCCATTTAAAACTGCCAACAAAAATTTTGGGCTCAGTGGTGGTCATAAGTCAAGAACTTACATAGTGTTTCAATAGTAGGTGGTTCCTGGACTGACTACTAAGTCAGAGCTCTAATTACTCTCATTATATTGTTTTCATAAACATTTTTAGTAGGGCCAAGAATACCTCTCTTTTTCAGAAATGTTTTAGTGCTCATTCCAAAAATGTCTATTTTTTTTTCATGTGGTTCTTTGTCTTCTCCTCAGAGAAGTCATGATATATCAGTATAACTAGTTGTGGAATGCATTTTTTAAAACAAATGTAGGGGAAGAGAAGGGGAACGAATTCTGGTGGCAATGGATCTAGGAAAAAGAAGAAAGTAGCTGAGAAGAAATAGTGCTGAATCCTCTAGAGTACATTATTTTTTTTTCATCTTAGTGTTTCCAAGCATCATTTTACCTCACAGACATGATAAATCTCCACCAAGCACTGAAACTGGGAATATTTGGCTTGGCACTAATAGCTACCTGAATGCCATTATTGCATCCTTTTACCTATCCTGCCAAAGTTCCATCTATGTTTTATGGCCTGAGCAATTACTATTGTGATATCAAGCAGGTTTCACACCAACTGGCAATTTGCCAGCTGTGCCATCTGCATGGCCAACAAACAGTTTCTTGCCAGCTTCATCATCGACATTTGCACTGCCCAGACTTGGAGCCATGCCAGCCCTACAGACGGCAGCCTATAATCTCTCCATGCCTTTGCCAGGTTTAAGACTGGAAATGTACGGGTTCTTTTATTAACATTTATCAAGTTTACAATGGTTAATCTTGGAGATTTTCTCCATTTAGCAGATTATAAACCATTTCTTTCATTATAGGCTGTGCTTTTTTTACTTTCCCCCATGAAATCCTATCAGAATGGTCCTACCTCTCTGCTCCACTAATGGAGTTAGTCTCTTAGTCCTGATGCTTGAATTCCATCCCCTGTATACTCAGGGAAGACTGTGCTAAACATTTAACAATTGTCTGAGTACTAACACCACTTGTCAAAGAGTGATAGATGAGCATATGGGGAGCAGGGTCAATAGAGCCATATCTACTCAGAATAGCAGCTGAGCGTACACTGCTGTGGCTCAATGACTTTCTCAGTTGCAGTCCTTTGAGTATTGGCAATGGCTGGGGAAGCTTTTAAAAAATGCAGTTAACAAAGAAACTGTGAAGAAAAAAAAAGTGAAGAAAAGATTTTAGGAATAGAACATGGCACAAATGTCCTTTCAATATTTCTCACAATACTGGTAAGTGTAGAAATTGGGGAGCTGAGTTCTCCAGGGGAAGGAAAATGCTTCAGTTCCTCACCCAAGGACAGGATTCTCCCTTAGTGGTAACAATAGCATATCCAGATGCCTAGAGGGAGTTGATGCCCTTCCTTGGAATTTAATGGAAGGAAGGAGACAGGACATATGGGCTCACACCATTTGACTATTCTGAAACAAAATAAGTGCAAGAATACCACACTGCACGTACGAGCATTTGCCTGACATCCTTTAAATACATTTATAAAGGGTTCCCCTCCCCCCCAAGAAAACTGAATAGAAACTAATACAAAAGAGGCATGATAATTTCTCTACCCAATAATTACTAAGTAATAGCTCAGCAGAATTGATAAAAGCCTTAATTCCTGACACAGGGCATTCCTAATTTACTCCTTGTGTACCCTCCGGTGTTATTTAAATTAAGCAATAAACATACTGGCAATGTAAAGAAGAAATGCCAAAGTAGTTCATATCAACTTTTAAAAATCTTTATAATTTCAACATATATAAAAAACAAGGTGAGTCCCAAAAATGCCAGTAAGGCATGAGTGTCTTGAATTTTCTGCTGTCATGAACCACTACAATTTCAAATAGGATTTATCTGTCTCATCACCTCGATATTACAGATGCAGGAATCTGTTCTAAATAATATATTGAGAGATGCAACGAATCCTTTGAGAAATATATACGTTTGGAAATTAGAAGAGACGTTTCCATTCCCCGTGGAAAACCTTTCAAATACAGTACAGAATTCCCATTGAACTGAGTAGCATTTCTTGATGACAAAAATTTAGAAAATGTGATTCTAATTGCTTCGCTGAGATTACTGAAATGGAAGTAGGTTGAAACCTGAGAAGTGTGAATAATCATGAAAGTATTACTGCTCAAGGATTTTTACCATTCAAATTTAGTTCCCCCATATTTTGATTTTGTTGATGTGGTACACATATTTAAACAATGAAAACAATTTTAAAAGCTCTACACCAATAGTATAGCAGCCGCAACAGCTGCAGCAGTAATAGTAGTGGTAGTGAAGAGGCGCTCAACGCAATCCGATACTCACTGGCCAACTTTTGCTTAGAACTGGGTTGATGTAAGCATATTTTATGTCCAGAATCTTAATGTATTAAATAGGCCTAAGGACATATAACACAGGGATTCTTCTCAATTTGGCTGGACAAATGGGCTGAGCTACCATTTATATGAGACAGCCAGTCCTGATGAAATTACTGAACTAAATAATACTGGGTGTGAAGGGAATGAGAATGCTTCTCTTGATTTAGGCACAACCAGGTGAAGGAATCTGCAGGAATAAGGTGAATAATAGGAAAATAGAGCATTTAGGGAATTTCATCAAGGCTGATAAAGCAATGGGACCCTTGCCTTTTGGGCTTATCCACACATCCTACTTATCATGGCATAAACACTTCCTATTTACCATTTTTAGAAAGCGTCCTCATGATGTAGCCTTTTTCTCATTCCCAACTATTCAGTTTACTCAGCCCAAATACCCCCTTAGCAGTGGTGGGATTCAAATTTTTTTTACTACCTGTTCTATGGGTGTGGCTTGGTGGGCATGGCATGGCTTAGTTGGTGTGGCAAGGGGAAAGATACCATTTCCACCCCACTCCAAGAGAAGGTTACTCAAAATCCCCATTCCCTCCAGATCAGTTGGGATTCGGGAGGCAGAGAATAGATGGGGGCAGGGCCAGTCAGAGGTGGAATTTACCATTTCTCCGAACTACTCAAAATTTCTGCTACAGGTCCTGAACCTGCTGAATACCATCTCTGTACCTTAGCTACTTAAGCCTTGACATACAGTGGATAAGCCTCATTCATGACCTTCGTGGTGATATTTGGAGTGGGAATCTGTTAGGTTCCTATTGACCAATTCAAGGCTGGGGCAGGGATACTCTCCTCTTCAGTCATTTGATACTGCTTTCCATTGAAATTTTGGCTTGGGCTTCTGCAAAACCCAACTGGTTTCCTCAGAGGTATCTGGTCATGTAATGACTGACCCATGCTTCCCAAAGTACTGTTCAGACATAGCACTCTATAAGATATTATCAGGTGCTTCCTTGCTTACTAATTTGGGAAATTTGCCCCAAAAGCACATCAATTAGGCTGATAGGATACAGACTGGGCCAGGATGAAGTGAGTCAAGGCTCTCTCATCATGCCATATGAGCTTCTTCTGCTTATACTGAGAGCTTATGCAACAGAGACAAATTCCTTGTGCGTTCAATCACACTTGGCCAATAAAGAATTGTTCTATTCTATTCTATTCTATTCTATTCCATTCCATTCCATTCCATTCCATTCCATTCTTCCTGAACCCCTCCTCAACAGTTAGATTTAGGTGCTAGCATTCCAGGAGAATGGTAAACCCATGTTCAAAAGTAACCTAAGTGGTAGATTTCCACCAGCAGTGACTATATTTTCATGCTGGTGATCTGTGACTTGGGCAGTTTGAAAGAGGGTTAAAACCTTTATTCCCAGCACTCATTTACATTTGTCCAAAGTGACTCCATCAGTTGACTCTATCACATCATCACTAAATTACCAGTCAACTTGGATAAGTCCACATGCAGAGTTGATGTTCTTCTGTTCTCTCCTTTTAGATGACATGTTTTGTTCTTTTAAATTATTGTATAGGAAACATGTTTGAACTGAACAATGCCCAAAAGCTGTCTACCATAGGAAGTTCTCTAAGGGCATTTTCTCATTTGTAATTTAATACACGTTCACAGCATCATCCAGATACTATTGATATCCAGTAAGCCCTTTCACATTACTGTTATTTTGGTACTACAATGAGTGGATTACTTTAGAAGATGTTATGTTTTGTTAAGAGAAAATGAAAATATGACTTAGCTATTACGGTGAATATTGTGCAGCCAAAAATAAGAGGTCATCAAAAGAGTTTTGATTTGAACCAAAGGAGCCCCCTAAAGGCCCTTCTATATATAGGGAGACTCATTATAAATCTGGGATCCCACCCAAATTTAATCTGGCCTTCAGGTACCATTATCCAAGTGGAACAAATAAAAAGTCATTCTGCTTTTGAGAATACATTTACTGTATAACCTGAGAACACATTTACTGTATAGCTTCTGATTATTAACCTGTTACTGGAGATAGAAACTATGAAATAGATCGCATGATCATCTTGCAGTACCCATGGCTTCATATAGACTGTTGCTCTTTAAACAATTCCAAAATTATGGAGGTATATGTCTTATTAAGAGCAATGGGGACAACTGAAGGGCAAGGCTGATTTCCTGCATGACTCCCAGTATGCACTGTATTTCATCTGTCCAATCCAATATCCAGCAAACAGCAGCTTAAAGAAAATAATTATTCCCCCTATGATTACAACAATATAGTTTGCATTATGTATGGACACTGAGCTACTGCAAGGTTCTGTTTTGGGTCCAGTACCCTTCAACATCTTCATAAATGATCTAGATATGGGGAATTGAAATGGTACTCCTCAAATTTGCAGATGACACAAAGCTGGGGGAGTTGCTAACACTTTAGAAGATAAACCTCAGAAGGAGCTGGACAGACTTGAGCACTGGACTCTATCCAACAAGATGCAGTTCAGTGGTGAGAAGAGTAAGGTCCTGCATTAAAGCAGGAAAACCAAAACGCACAGGTATAGGATAGGCCCGTGATGGAAAACCTATGGCACGCATGCCACAGGTGGCACACGGAGCCATTTGTCAGGGGACGCGAGGCTTGCCCTGTCTGCTGGCCAGCGCACATGGGCTTCCAGGAGGCTTCCCTGAAGGTTCCAGAGGGCTAAACCAGCCCTATGAGCAAACCTGAAGTCTGTTCCTGAACTTCCAGTTTGCCCGTAGGGGCGGGGTTTTTTTGTGCTCCAGAGGCTACAGGGAAGCTCCTGAAGCTTTTGGAGGGCCTCCTGGGGGGGATGTTTTTGCCTTCCCCAGGCTTCTTGAAAGCCTCTGGAGCCTGGGGAAGGTGAAAAAACAGTGCCAAAAGTGTGTGTGTTGATTGTGCACACATGCACGCATGGGGGGGCACACATAGTATTATGGGTGTGGTACACCCACACACAACCCCCCTGCACTCCCCCTGCTTTTGGCACACGAGACACAAAAGGTTCACCATCACTGGACTAGGCAGTGCCTGACTAAACTATATTATTTGTGAAAGCGAACTACTGCTTAAGTATGAGTCAGTGGTGTGCTGCAGCTGCTAAAAAAGCCAATGCAGTCCTAGGTTGCATCAACAGAGGGATAGCATCAAGAGCCATGGTGCCACAGTGGTTAGAATGCAGTGCTGCAGGCTACTTCTGCTGCTTGCCAGCTGCCTGAAATTTGGCAGTTCGAATCTCACCAGGCTCAAGGTTGATTCAGCCTTCCGTCCTTCTGAGGTTGTTAAAATGAGAACCCAGATTGTTGGGGGCAATAGGCTGACTCTGCAAACTGCTTAGAGAGGGTTGTAAAGCACTGTGAAGCGGTATATAAGTGCTTTTGCTATAATAGGAAGTAATAGTACCACTGCACTATTGAGCCCACATTTGCAATACTGCATCCAGTTTTGTTCACAATTCAAAATGATGCTGAGGCCCTAGAAAGAATGTAGAGAGGAGCAACAAAGATGATAAGGGGCCTGGAAGCTAAATCATATGATGTATGGTTAAGGGAAATAGGAATTTCAGCCTATGAAGAGAAGGCTTAGGGGACACCTGATAGCAGTCTTCTAGTTCTTTAACAGCTATCACAGGGAAGAAAGGGACAATTTATTCTCCATAGCACCTGAGGGCAGGACAGGAAACAATAGGTGGAAACTTGTCAGAGAGAGATCCAACCTGAAAATAAGGAGCCATTTCCTGACAGTGAAAAGGATTAATCAGTGGAATAGCTTGCTTCCTAAAGTTGAAGGTGCTTCATTGCTGGAGGTTTTCAAAAAGAGATTGGAGAAGAGATTTGTCCAGGATGGTATAAGGACTCCTGCCTTGTGCAGGGGATTGAAATAGAAGACCTCCAAGGTCCCTTTCAGCCCTATGATTCATTGATTCTATCCTTTGTCTCTCATGCAACTTTCAATCTGTCTTTCTTTTTCTCTTAACCCAATATCTATTCCAAGATATTCCTTGTTGCAGGTGTCTGAGACTTGTAACCTGCCTCATTGTTCAACACCTGGCAATTGCTCTTGTCAGATAACTGAAGATGGGGTGGATCAGCATAATTTTAAAGGTCTGGAACAGAACGATAGTCTGGGCTCCCAAGATTTGGGGAGAATGGAACTCTTATCTTTCAGCCAAATATTAGTTTTGAATAGACACTTTCTGGAACTTGTACTGAAATCTGCAGAGTTGCTTTCAAGCAAGTATATTTACAATTTCCCTTTAAAAAGTATTAATATTTCTTCCTTTCTTCATATGTTGTGTATCTTCCCTTTGTTTCCTTTTGCTAGTCCATTATTTTTATACTGAGGACCTAACCCAACATGACTGGCAAGCTGAATAAATATTTCTACTGATCCTGGTTGTCATTCGTATCCACAATCAAATAATATTAGCATAATGTGTGCAATTTACATAATTTCTTCAATTCATAGTCAGCTCTCAGACTTGGGCATTCCTGGTTACTTAATTTTGATTTGTTGACTTTAAGTAACTCCCCTTGATGTCTAAATGTTATTCATATTAAAAGACATTTAGGTTAAAATTGGTTTGTGTTCAAAGTATCTGAAAGAAAACAGAACAAGGGGAGGTCGACATAGGAATTGTGAGGTAATTGTCTTCAAACAGCAATTCCAGAGGTATGAACTTTCAGATATAATTGGTCCTGCAGATGTTGTGATTTGAAAAAAAACATATTGCTGGAAGACAGCTAGGTGCTATTTGTGTCTGAAACTGGAGGGTTGTTTGTTTTTGGTCACAGATTCATTTTGGACAACACGGAGAATAGGTTTCATCCCTGAAGGGTTTTATCTCATAGCAGGGAGAAACATACAGATTCTTGCTTCTTCTAGAACAATGATGAATTTATTCTACATGCATGAAACTGCCTTCCTGCAAGGCTCTGTCTTTGCATTTCATCAAAAATTCTCCCTGGGAGACATGGGAATGGTTGCTTGTTTTCAGCATAATACAGCTTTCTGTTTCTATAGACATAAGGAAGAGTTGTCATTTTCCAGAACATCCTAGTAACTGCCCAATCGTACAGTAAGCTACGAAGAACAAAGCTTTTATGGTGGAGAAAAGCACCAGGCTTTTCTAGATTCAGGTAGTCCTTACTTAACGGTCATTTTAGGGCCATTCAAAGTTATGATGGCCACAGAATGGGTGCTTTACTGCCCCATTCTCTAAATGGGGCAGTATAAATATCCACATCAAATCTACCCATGCCCACAGGTATGTGATTAGACTTTGGGTGGTCAGCTTTACATGTCATTGTATGTTGTGACGCTGACCTCAATGTGCGATGTTTTTTGCTGGTTTGAATAGGTTTGCTTAACAACCATGGCATTCACTTCATGACTGTAGTGTTTACTTAATGTCCATGGTATTCATTAACAACTGCTACAAAAAGTCTGGAAAATTACTTCCAGTCACCTGACTATCTTCATTTACAACTGTAACAACTTAAGACTGCAATTCCAGTCTCAATTACAATCATAAGTCAAAAACTATCTGTAAAAAGAATTCTGTGCCAATGTCAACATTTATCAGTGTAAAGCAGATCAAGACTCTTTCTCAAGGCCTGCAGAGAAAGAGACATGATATTGCATCCATCCCAAGCAGGCTTGAAACAAGTGAGAACTAAGAGATGACTCCATCCTCCTACTTTCCAAGTTCCCCAGCTTAGCCCTCCCACCCACCACCAACCCGCATTTGCATCTGGGCCAGCACCCATTTCACTCTTGAAGGATCCTAGCAGGGGTGGGTTCCTGCCAGTTCTAACCTCTGCTATAGAAGAGGTTCCTCAAATCTACAGTGCCGTTTAGAACCAGTTCCAGCTCCCTCCCCCTGCCCGTCCGCACATCATCAGGATGAAGAGCGAGAGGAGGAATTCTGGGAGTTGAAGTCCACAAGTCTTAAAGCTGTCAAGTTTGAACACCCCTGGGGGTTTTTTCCCCCTAAAGGGTTAGGAGTGCAAGGGTCTTGTAACTTGACAGCTTTAAGACTTGCATGCTTCAAATGCCAGAGTTTCTGAGCCAACGTTTTGGTTGCTAAGCAAGAGCGTTGTTAAGTGAGTTTCACCACATTTTACAAGTTGGCCATGCCCACCCAGTCACTCCCACCTGGTCACATGGCTGGCAAGCCACTCCCACCCAGTAACATGGCCGGCAAGTCACTCCCACAAAGCAGGCCACACCTACAGAAGAGGTTCTAAAAACTTTTGAAACCCACCACTGGATCCTAGCATAAATTCCATTTTAAATTATGGGAACTTCGTTACAACAATCTAATTAATCTTCAGTCACTTTCCAGACACCACTAATAGTCTTCTGTTCATTCATTTATCTTCTTTTCCCAAACTATCTCCTCCTCCTTGGGTTCCTGGATATAAGGCTGAACTATTTTAGTATTTTAAATATATTTAATTTGCCGTTGTCTTCAAGTTCTTCAATTACAAAAAAAACCCTGCATGACCGTAAAGTATTATTACCATTATTCTACAGCAATGAGGATCTGTAGAGACAACAGCCTCAAACTGCCACTTCTCACTCTTTGCAACTTGTACTGACCACAATATTACATTTTAGTGCCTCCAATTCCAAACATGATAATTCAATTTTCAAGTAACATTTTGAGTTGGAAAATGTGAAAACTGCAATATGGCTTCAAAAGTACACTTAACATATTTTTAAAAAGAAAGAAAAGATCAATTTACTACTCCCCAATCTAGAAAATCTCAATCCCTCCCATCATGTGTAGGACTGAGCCACATTCAGCTAAATTTAAATTATCTCATGCCAGGGATTGAAGATGGCTTTATAAGAGCCAAAGTAGGCATCTCAAAATACAACTGAGAGATAACTTAACTAAACATCCCAAATGTGGAAAGGGTTGCAGAGAGCAAAGTTCCTTCCAAATCTGGGATTCTATGGTTATGCAGTGTATAGAACTAAGCCTTCATATATACAATCTTGTTTTAGTTCCATGACTTTGAAGGATGTTTCCATGACAGATTGTCAAAATCCAGGGTTATAATGTCAAAAATAGCTGTCTTCAAACCGTTGGCTCGCAGCAATAATCCTCCCTTCCTCGTACCTTTTCTAGTCAAAGGAGAATTGTAGCCATTGAGCCACAAAAGGTTTCCCCACAAATCTGCTCTGGGTGAGATTCAGAGACAGGCGCAGAGTCTGAAAACAAAGAGTGGCATCTGACAATGGAGTTTAGCAGGGAAGAAGATGAAGTTGCTCGTGGGAAGCTGATGAACTAAGCAGGATGGATGGATTGGAGAAGATGGCCAAATATCTCAGTCTGAAACTCTTTCTAACCCTTAGGTTAATTCTCATTTTCCACTGAGGAACCCAGGAAGAAGGCAAAGGGACTGAATTTTCAGACAAATGAGCAGGTTCATCTGGGGAACCACCCCCACCCCCTTACAGAGGGACTAAGGCAGGGGTCTGCAAAGTTGGCTCTTTGAAGACCGGTGGACTTCAACTCCCAGAATTCCCCAGCCAGCTATGCTGGCTGGGGAATTCTGGGAGTCGAAGTCCACCGGTCTTCAAAGAGCCAACTTTGCAGACCCCTGGACTAAGGAAACAATAAGTAGTCCCCAACTTCTAGGAGGCCCTTTTTCCAGAGGAAGATTTTTACCTCTGTGAAACTTTCCATAAATTTGCTTGCAGTGTTTGCATAAATGATGCAGACTGCCTTCCTACCTAGCATTCTTCCTCAGAGATGCCCTTGAAGCAGCATGCTTGATGGGCACATTGTTTTCCCTTGCTTGGAATAAAGCCACTGGGCTCTAATGTAATGGGAGAGGAAAGAGAGAGGGCAGCCAGCCAAAGAGTTCCTGGAAGCAACATAAGCATTTGGGGGAAGGGGGGGGGGGGAAACAGTCAGGAAAGAAAAAGAGAGGGGATTTGGCTCACTGTGCTTTAGAATGGGCACAAAGATTTCTCAGCACTTCATTACCTACACAAAATAATAACATAAAATCAAAGCATTTATCCTAGTTTAATGGAGACATAAGTTTTGGTTTTTTTTAATTTATTTAAACGGTTTATGTTTGCAGAGTTGCAAGGAATACAGAAAAGTGAGAGTCTCTTAAGTAAGGAGCTTTTTTATCCCTCCTTCCTTCCCTCCCTACATACGCACCTACCCACCTGTCTCTGCCTATTGTGTTGGTCTCCTACCTGCTGCCACTAGCAGTCTCTTGAATGTCCTCTGGTTCCTGCCTGCTTCTCTGTATTGCCGAATGCAGAAGACCAGGCGGGGCACGGAAGAGGAGAGGGCAAGGCAGGGCAGCATGTGTGATGGCAATGGCTCTGCAGAGACCAAAGAGAATGAGCGAAACATTTTCCTCTGGCAGCCTTCTTTGACAGAAAAGGAATCTGTCCTACTTGCTTACCAGACTGTGTCTGCACTGGGCCCCAGTCACTCTCCAATTATCTTGCTATCCCACCAGCCATTTCACCTCCCTCTCTATTGCCTTGCAGGACTGAGCTGAGACCAAGAAGTGCATTGCTCTGGGCCCATCAGAATAATTGTCCAGTAATTTTGAGTCCAGCAACACAGTGTTTCATTATTCCCCCACCCACCCACCCACCCCTCCATTCCATTTGTTGCTTGGTGGGCCCATAGAGGTAAGAAGAGATAAGTGAGAATGGGCTTTAGATGAGAGTTGAGCACAGGCAGGAAGGCAGAAGTGATCCAATTGATGCTGCATTTTGGATCTTCAGACTTTTTTCCGACTTGAGGAAGGTTAGTAGTTGTGGGTTAAGAAGACAGCATTTCTTCTGCATAGTTGACTTGCTATAGTAGAGGAAACAGGACAGGGAAAATGGACACTAAAAGGCTCTCATCATGATGGATTTTTTTTTGTTCTGTTTCTTTGTGGGACTGAAACGGAGGCAATTTGTACAGCAGTTCTGTGTGAGCGAAGAGGACAGAGAGCAAAGAAAATAGCATTTCATAAATAAATGCAGCTTCTTTTTCTCTCAGTCTCCCCACCTTTGCTAAGAGAAATGTGTCGTTTTCTAAGAAAGAATTTAGATTTTTTTTAAAAAAAAAGTATAGTGTGCATTTACATTTTATATTGAGCATGTTTCTTCTAGATATATCTTTACAATTTAGTTGAAATTCTACAGGTATTTGAATTGTAAGCCACCCAGAGTCATTAACTGAGATAGGCAGCTACAGAAATTGAATGAATGAATGAATGAATGGATTTCCCTTTTGAAAACATCTCATTTTGGCCTCTTATTTTATAAGAATCCATCTGCAGTGTTAACTTTGGGTTGTTGTGTTTGGACTAGGCTCCAGACTTGGTGTGGCATTGGCCCTTCATATTGCTTAAACTGACCCTGTGCTTTCAGTAGACAGGCTGACTGAAAGTTATAATTGTGGTGGCTTATTGGGAGAAATAGGTATTCTCCAAAAATTGTTCAACTTGTGGAAAAGCAGGTTTTATAGTGTTGTATTAGAATGTCATGGATAATTCTAATGATACTTCATTTCCCTACTCAGAGCAAAGATTATCCAAAAGTCTCTGCAGTGTTTTTCTGAAATCCACAGCTCTCATGCCCCATTAATACATATGGGCGGAATAGCCTAGCTACGCCCTTTATCATCTCTGGTTAAACATCTCAAGAAGTAACAAGAATTGGATGTTTCATGGTCAAGGTCATTTCCTCTAAATTCTTTCTTTTCTAGCACAATTTCTTTCTTGGTTTCCTGCCACACATAAATTCCACAGAAAAAGGTGCCAAACATATTTGTTTGAATTTTTGTATGAACTTCTAATGTTTTTGCAAGCAGTTCTGGCATAGAAAAATGTAAGATTGTTTAAAATGCAATAAACACATTGACTTGCAAATTTTTCCCTATGTGATGTGTATTTCTCCCTAAAGGGCATATTTTTTTCAGTTGTGAAAAGAGCAAGCTTTAAGCAGGACTAAAAAGGTATTTTCTCTAAAAGTTCAAAAAAGCTACTGCCAGCTAGAAAAGTCAGGGCAGAGAATAGATGCTGCATGGCTCAGGTGTTGGATATTTTAGAGATTGCTTTTCCCCAACTGTGCCTGACCTTCCTACCTGGACAATTAGGAAAAGCACTTCTACAGGTGGTTTGATATGCAGGAACTAACAGCAAGTGTCCTCTGTAGCAGTCTTTCCCTGTCTCTTTTCAGGCATCTGAAACATAAATGGTCCCACCACTCATGGCATTCTGGAAGTTGGTGAAAACATAAACTTTCCAGAGAGCCTTTGAGATTCACATGTTACGATGGCACTTCTTAATTTTATAATGGAACTTCAAATGGGGCCTGATGAGGCAGACTACAGTGAAACAATGACTTTCTTTGATCTAAAGCTCATCTATGTTTTCCATAAATGCTGCCTATTCCATGTAGCCCAAGATAGAGTATGTCCTGTTAGCATCATTCTGTTGACTCATGTTCAACAAGGAAACCAGATCATTTCCACATGTATTACTGCTAATCTTCTCAATTTGGTACTTGTGGCTTTATATCTTTTCTACTCAGATCTAGAATTTTGTATTTCCCCTGTTCAATTCCATCCTATTAATTTCTGATCAAGCCTGTCTATGTCTTTTTCAAGCTTCCTTTTTCATCTGTAGTATTAGCTATTCCTTCCGGCTATGTGTCATCTACAAATTCTAAAGGTGTCCCCTCAATTTCCTCACTCAAATAATTGATAAGAAAGTTGAGCAGCCATATCACGCTCCACTTGATCCTTCCTTCCAATGAGAACTGAAACCGTTAATGAGCACTCCTTGAGTGTAATCATTCAGCCAACTATGACCATCTAACAGTAGCACCAGCATATACCATTCAGTAAAGGAGAATATGATGAGATAGTCTTTGTGTCCCTTTTCTTTTCAGCATGTTAGAGAGTTCAGTGTATATCTAGGCTGGCCTGTTTGAATTTTCTCATTTTCCCCCTCTTTGTTGGAATTGTTTGTGATTTTGTTTTCCTGATTCCATTCCAGTCAGACCCTGATTTACTAAGTTGGATTCCCTCTATTAACTGACTTCTATTCTTTGAATGTCCATCTTCAATCCTCATGTTTAATGTGTTTTATTAAGCTTCTGGAACTTAAAAGAAATGATAATTTCTTTAAAATTCTTACACATTTTCTATATTCATTAAAATGTAACTGTTAACATTGAGCTGAGAATACCGGAAGGAGATAAATTCAGAATCAGACATTGTGGATTCAGTTTGTAATAAGAACCAAAGACAAATAAATGTGCATGCTGTCTCAATATGGATAATTTTTTGAGATCTCAGTAGAGTCATAAGACAACTTAAGTCTTAGCAGACAAAAGGTCATTTCCTTTTCAGGTAGAAAAATCCCTCTTCCATACTCCTGTGTCTCCCATAATAAGATTTAGGGGTTTTTTTTCTTTTTTTTTTCTTTTTTTCTTTCTTTGTCTATCAGCCTTTGCATTTCCAATTCCATTCATGAATTGCATATAATCAGCACATAACCATAACTGTGCCAAACACCTGAAACAAAATCCAACACTCGTTCCACAGTGAAATAAAAATGCAAGAGAGGCTATAAATGTCCAAATTGTTCAGAAAAAAACCCACCAGATATTTAGATGAGAGCCATGAGGAGCATTTATGACTTTTGAGTTGCATGATAGATGAAGTAACATTTTCTCTTGCATGACTTCCTATTATGTACTTATTTTTTAAATTGGTTCTTGGATAGTATGATTGTTCATTTTAACAATCGTTTATGGCAGGGATCTCCAACCTTTGCAACTTTAAGTCTGAAGGACTTCAGCTCCCAGAATTCTCCAGCCAGCAAAGCTGGCTGGAGAAGTCTGGGAGCTGAAGTCCTTCAGACTTAAAGTTGCAAAGGTTGGAGACCCCTGGTTTATGGTGAGAGCATGAGATCGATCATATCTACATACTTTTAGATAAGAAAAAAACTCAAACTTCAATAGCAATCTCTCCTATTGGCTCTAACCATAAGGCATTATTCTCCTGAGTAACCTAATGTCATATATTATAACTGTAGGCTTACTGGTTGAGAACTGGCCTTCTGACTTCCATTTATTTTGCTTAGCATCTTAACCAAACACAAAGTGTGGAACACATTTTGGAAGATTTGGAACCTTCTCTTTCCCAGAAGCAAATACAGAGGACAAAGAATGAGAGCCAGATATTCCCTGTAGTCTTTTTTTATCATATGTCAAATGTGTTTTACTTATAACATCAAAGAGCAATTCCGTATAACGTCTAGAGCGGAGTTTTACTGCTCTCAAGTAATATACATACATCTTTTTTCCCCCTCTGGTGTAACTTTTATTTCCTGCAACTAAAATGACAACATCTGTATTAAGTTGGCATGGAAAATGAAATGGCTCCCTTGCCTAAGACATAAGCATTTTCATCACAGATCTCTGACATGATGATTACTACTATGGCATGACTTACAGTAGTCAGTGTAAGGATTACAGTACTTATTCAATCACAGGCCTTTCCTCCTGCGTTGGGCTCATTTTAATGCCATTCCTTAAGCTTAATGTATATAATGGCTTGCTTTCACTTCCAGCTCGAGGCAATTAACAAACAAAACAGTCTGCTGTACAGCTGCCTGAAGTCTTTGGTACGGAGTTAGCTGTACATCAGTTGCACTGTTGCAGCAATTCATTTCTGCAACAGTCACATATTCCACTGCTAGCAGGAAAATATATGAAGGAGTGCAAAAGCCACTGGCAAACACTTTGGAATAGAGGCAAAAAGGTGCAAAATCTAGCTAAGTGTGTTGAGAAGCTGTGTGATAGGACATTGTACAGGACAGGCTTAAACATTTACAATAAGACCATATATCAATGGTTTCCCAAAGACTCCTGAAATGTTGGAGGAAATTGATCCGGAGTGCTGAGTCTGAGTGAGAAAGCATTTGCTTATCAATAAACCTCTTTCATTTTGCCAAGCTCCACTAGAAGAGCCACAGAAGAGCTTCCTGTGATCTGCTCTGGCAAATAGGATACAAAAACTTGTTCTTGTTCTGACTACTTCAGGCTTCAGATGTGATTTCTGATTTATGAATAGTCTTCCTTACAAACAATCTCCTTTTACATAAGCAGTTAGATGTTACTGAAAACAGTGCAAAGCAATTCTGCTTCAGCCATGCTGGTTTGAGGATATTTTCTAAACTCACAGGGCTAAATAAGCTTTTAAACTTATTACCATTCTGAAAGTTTCTAAGTTTCTCAGACATGACTAGAACTCAAACCAGTGGTGGGTTTCAAAAATTTTTAGAACCTCTTCTGTAGGTGTGGCCTGCTTCGTGGGAGTGGCTTGCCGGCCATGTGATCGAGTGGGAGTGGCTTGGCATTCATGTGACTGGGTGGGCGTGGCCAATGTGAAATGTGGTGAAACTCACTTAACAACGCTCTTGCTTAGAAACCAAAATGTTGACTCAGAAAAAAAACCCCAGGGGTGTTCAAACCTGACAGCTTTAAGACTTGTGGACTTCAACTCCCAGAATTCCTCCTCTCACTCTTCATCTTCATGATATACGGACAGGTGGGGGGAGGGAGCTGGAACTGGTTCTAAACGGCACTGTAGATTTGTGGAACCTCTTCTATAGAAGAGGTTAGAACTGGCAGGAACCCACCCCTGACTCAAACCTAATAAAATACATCAAAATAAACTGTGAAATTATCTTTCATATTTCACATGCAAATAATTACCTCGAAATAATAGAATTTCAGGCAATTTCTGGCTTCATCCAAAAGACATTTCTAATTTTTTAATAGTAAAAAAAGAGATCAAACTAATGCCCTACTCATTCCCAAACAGAACACAGGAAATACCCTCTGTACATGTGGTCATTCTCCTAAAATGCAATCCCTTGCAATCCTTCCATGTGATCAGATTTCCCAGATGGAGGAACTCCACCAGCAAGAGGCAAGGCACCCAGCACTGGCCCTCTCTGCAAATTAGAGGTGAAGCGTCCCAAGGAAAAAAGGTGATAGGAATGCTGTTGGCAAAAAAGGGGAATGGATGCCAAAAAGGGGAATAGATGCCAACAGTAGGCAGGTGCACTGTGTGGGTGCCTCCACTTCCCAGACATCATGTAGCAGTAGCATTTATATGGTGGTTTGGGGGAAATTAGCCAGAAACTAAAGTTGAAATTAATTATATTTCTAATGGAAAATCAGAATCTAGCAATAGTTGTTAGAAATAAGTGGAGTGGAGAAATTTCATAACATTCAATGTTGCATATATGCTAGATATGTTAGTTTGTGCTGGGAAAAGGTAAAGAAAAAGAGCTTATAAAATTTGGTTGTCCATTTTTAACATCCCCAGAAATATCAAGTGATTTTTTTTCTGGTGCAGCCTAAAAAAACCTTTTTCAAGATGGAAACATTTCATCATGGTCTAGGATTTTTTCTTATCGTGTGAGCAATGTATATGTGTTCCTTAAGGTGCAAAAGAACACACAGCACTTGGTTCCTGATTGTATCACAGCCGGAAAATGAATTTTGCTAAGAGATAATGGAACAGTGCTGAAGATACACAGGCTGTGCTGAAATGTGACAGAGCAATTTAACCCGAGGGCTACAGTGTGTAAAAACTCTAAAGTAGACATGGCAGCAGGAAAGGATGCAGAGCTAATAAAAGCAATCAGTATGCTTGGCTGAAACTCGATCAATCAGACCAAGATAATCAGGTTTTCAGCTTTACAAATGGAGGGCAAAACTTCACTTTACATAGGCCACCAGGCTACCACCAAAACCAGTAGTCCCGAGTTAAGTTCTCCCACTTGTTATGACTTCATTAAATTGTGAGTCTTCCGCTATATAATTGACTGTTGCCTGATGGGCAGGCAGAAGCATAAAGCCATGATGTCATGATATGCAGAAGAGGTTTAAAGGAGATTGGGAAAAACTGATGCAGGAGGGCTACTTCTCACACCAACTCTCAAGTTCTGGCTTTAAGAGATGCTTCAAGAGAGAGAGGGGGGGGGGGGGGTTACTCTATAGCTAAAGTTTAATCAGTAGAGTTTACTTCTGGATTATACTGCTTTAGACTGCAAGAAGGTCAGGACTTACATGATGAACTGGTTCCACATTCTGAAAAGATGGGATAATAAGACAACATGTCTCTTTACTTTATTTTGCTCGACTCATCTTAATCACATGAGTCCCCAAGTGTGAGATGAAGTGGCATAACCAGGATGTAGATTTAGTTAGAAAAGATGTATACAACTAGGGTCTTAGGCCCCAAACACCTCTGCTGCAGTTTTTAGAGGTCTTTGGAAGTTGTTATCAAGTGGTAATTTTTAATGTTGCAATAGGGAAAATGCTTCAATGCACACCTGGAAAGCAGTGTTATCAATTATATTTAATGTTATTAACTGCAAATATCAATGTAAATGAAGCATTTAAAAAAAGTTAACCTCTTCAAAGAGTAAATTAACTTCTAAGTTGTGAATTAGCAATGTTATAATAGCCTCATTTCCATGTAAATTAAGAAGAGTCTTTGCATTTAAATATATCTGGCATTCAGTTTATGGCAATTGTATCTCTATTTTACTAATTGCATTGAGCAGAATGTTTTTTTTAATAAAAAAAATTGTATTTATTTTATTTTTAAACGCAACACAAAAATCCTCCATCTTACATGCTATAAAAAGTGTATCCGCTGATTATAAAGTATTTTCATACATCTCTTCAATATTCATCCAAGTTTCATATTATTTCAAGTACATCCCATCAAACATATTTATAGACATTATCCTTTTCACACTTCCATTCTTGCTTAATTATAATTGTATTACACATCATCTTGAAACATACCAAAACTTAAAACATAACCATGTATTGGCATCATATTTACTAATTCTACTATTCTCCAACATCATTATTCCCTATAACCTATCCCAGGGGTCTGCAAAGTTGGCTCTTTTAAGACTGGTGGACTTCAACTCCCAGCCAGCTCTGGCTGGGGAATTCTGGGAGTTGAAGTCCACCAGTCTTAAAAGAGCCAACTTTGCAGACCCCTGACCTATCCTAACCAAACATCAATAATATTTAATATCCCCAAAAAAATTTCTAATCCTCCTTTTCAAATTCTTGTTTAAGATTTATATCCAGTTTTCCCATATTATACCCATACTTAAATATGTCTTGTTATCCTTATCTCTCCTTTATCATAATTTCTTTTTTATTAATCTTTATATATGACCAAACTCTTACTCATCTCTTTTAATAAGTGCCATTCAGTATTCATTTCCAATTAATACTTCTTATAACTATGCATATATACATTATTATCATTTTCAATTGATCATCAAATTATGTCTATTGTCACTAAATTTCCCTAATCTCAACTGGTTTAAGTTAACCTTTTATCTATCAGCCTGTATCTTTCCAGTAATAAAACAATACCACTTCTTCAGCCATTTGTGGCATAAGTCTTCTAATCATATCTTTAATCCAATTTGTATGGACTTCTCTTTGCAGTTCATTATTTGTAAATTCTTTCCTGTCAATTTGATGCCCTTCTTCTTCCTTAATTGGCTTATCTTTAATTGTCAGGGTTGCTATCAATGGTGTTACTAGTAAAGTTTCTTTTTTTAATACCATAAATTATTTTGTTGTTTCTTCTTCTGTATCTTGCCCTCTGAGATGAAGTTTCCATACATCTGATTCATCTTTCCATATTCCACTTTTCCCATTGCCAGACATAAACCAATCATCAAAAGGATCAACAGATTTAGTTTCTTTGTGATTATTTTTCTTTTTAGTGCTTGAGATGCCAACCGCTATTGATAAAGTCTCTGGTTGAAATTAGACTTCAAGGGAACATTTGTAGAAAAAAACCAATCCCCTTTTCACTATTAGGCAAGCTGTGGGTCTTTAAAAATCCAAACCAGAATAAACAATAGTGGGAGTGAAAGTGTTTTGCCTTTAATCCACATACTTCAGCTTTCAAGTAACAGTGCCATCTTCCCCTCTGTTATTTCAATCATTACAATGTTTTATTTCTTTTTGTATCTTAATTGTTTCAAATAAAAAAAGCAAATTCTTAACTATAGTAGAGAAAAGTAGAAATTTAAAAATCACACATAGTAATGAAAAAGAAGAGGTTTAGTCCATATGTTATAAACAAACAAACAAAAAATAGAAGAAAACTTACTCCATTCCTTTTAAAAATTCTTCATAGGTTCCATTTAATATATCAATTAAAGAAGTTGTGATAACACACTGACAAGGATCCTCCAGAGCTTAATTCTGCTGCTTATTTCTTCTATCTTTAAACGTTTCAACTTAGTTTAAATTTTTTATGGGCAATCTCTTTTAAAACAGTCTCTTTAAAACAGTAAAAATTTCATCAGCTGGAACCACTTTCTCTTTTCACTTTCTTCCTTCTGAAGCCGTCAGCAACTTTGCCAGCCTGGGGGCTGTCTTGTTTACCGTGGATTAGAAGCACTTCCTTTGTATCAATCAGGGACTTTGCGGTGTCCCTGAGATCGGCAAAGATTCGGCTTCCTCTTCACTGTCCCTACAGGACAGTTTAGGTACGATTGGACCATCCAGCAGCAAAAAATCAACAATGGTCTCGCAGTGGCGAGATCAAGCATCGTATAGTCATGACGCAGGCTCCTTCCTCTTGCATTGAGGAGAAAGTTGTTTTCCCTGTTCATCTTCAAAAACTAAAATGTGAATCAGTGCAGAACAGGATTTTCTAGTTATTTATTTATTTAATGTATGGCAAATACATGGACTTATAGTGGTTCAAATATTAATGTCCAGTCCACCCAGTCATTCAAGAACAAGATAGACTATGTTGAAAAAATCAGACATTGGGCCAGTATAGCCTCTTGATGGACATTTGAACCCAATATGATGGATATTTTGTTGAGGAGCACTACAGTCACACTGAGGGGCAGAGATAAGACCCCACTTAAACAATGAGTTCTGGCAGACACTATGTTGGCTTTAGATCCTGTTCAGAGTTGACCAATGCTGGTGAGGAAGGTCAAAACCTGGTACCTTTTGTGTAGGGTCATCTATGTAACTGCCTGTGTCTGGGTGTTCAGCAGCCCTTTTGGTTCTCCACTGTGTGTTGATGTCAAAGTTGTTAGATGCTGTTGAGTGAGTGCCAGAAAGGGCTTCCTGGATTTAAGCCTGCCAATTGATAGATGAGGAAGATCAGTGTGCACAGAAATAAGTGTGTTTCTCATAAATTTGTTATACTCCTTCACTAAGGCTTCTTGCCTTCGTAGAGCTGGTGATGCAATGTGGCTCAAGATGTGGAGCCAGCAAGTAGGATTTTATGCAACCGCTTATGATCCTCATTGCATCATTTAGTCTAGCATTGATCTTGCCAGTGTAGCAGCTAATAAGCCAAACAGGGGCTCAGTATTCAGCTTTGGAGTAGACCAACCCTAGTGCTGGTATTCCGAGAGTAGAGGCTCCCGATCTTGATCCTCTTAGTGTCATGACTGCTTCCCTCATAATCCTTAATCCTTAGTTTCTGGAGTAAGTTGTTCCTGGTATTAATTTTAGCAGATATGTTCTCTAGGTCAGGGGTCCCCAACCCCCGGGCCGCGAACCGGTGCCGGTCCGTGGCTTGATAGTAACCGGGCCGGAGTGAGCCTTGGGTTCCACATGACCGCCAAACGCGCGCGCAGTCCACATGACCCGACTCACCCGCTGGAGGCTCCCACCGTTCTGCAGAATTTTTTTTACGTGAAACCGGTCCCTGGTGCCAAAAAGGTTGGGGACCCCTGCTCTAGGTGTTTCTTATAGAAGAGAGTCTGATCCAAAGTTATTCCAAGGTATTTGGGATGAGAATCATAAGACAGTAAATTGTTATTCAGGTAGGCCTTCAGGGTGGCATTGGCAAGTTTGTTGTTGAGATGGAAACAGGTAGTCACCATTTTGCTGACACTGGGTATGTATCTCCAGTCAGCAAAGAATTTTCCCAGGGACTTCAGATCCTCAGAGAGGAGGCAGTCCAAAACTTTCAAGTTTTTATCTTGCACTGCTAGGGCCATGTCATCCGTATATCCAAATTTACATCCCCTTCTAGCTGTCATATCTGAGATATAAAGATTGAACAGTGTTGTGCCAGTATAGAACTTTGTGGAAGGCCATTGTTGAGTTTTCTTAACTTGCTAACATTCTCCATAATGATCTGAAAGGATCTATTGCTAAGCATGTTGTTTGTTAGTCGATAGAAAATTTTACAGGGGATGAAGTGACTCACTTTGTAAAGCAGACCCTTCTTCCACATGGTGTCATATGTTGCAGTAAGGTCAATGAACACAGATGTGGTTTTTAAGCCTTGCTGGAAACCAGCCTCGATATGTCCTGCGTATGATGTCAGCACCTGATCAACACAATTATGATTATGATGAAAGTTGGCTTTTTCCATGGGCAGAAATGTATCTATTGTGGGTCCAATTCTGTTTATGATAAGTTTCTCCAGAAATTTGTAACAAGAACTCAGAAGGACAATGGGGTGGTAGCTGTCTACTCTGTCTTGTGGTTTGCCAGGTTTCAGAAGCGATATTACTTTGGCTTGTTAAAATCCCGGTGGGAGGTGTCCGCTAGAAAGTATGTTTGAAAAGAATTTGCCGAGCCAATTTCTTGTTAATCTCCCAGAATGAATTAGAAATTCATTGCCATCAAAACCTGGAGCTTTGCCAGATTTCAAACTGTTGATGGCTGCGTCGATTTCGTCCACAGAGAAAGGGTGGGTGAATTCAGAGTGTGATGGGAGCCAATTGTCGAAAGCCTGAGAGTGCTTTCTTGATGGTAGTTGAGTGCTCTTTCACCCTTGGGGATTTAGGGATAACACCTACAGTTATTGTTGACTGGAAACCCCTTATAGTTTCCCCTGAACAGGGAAAGTTGTTTTCCCTGTTCAGCTTCAAAAAGTAAAATATGAATCAATGCAGAGTAGGATTTTCTAGCATAACTTACTATTTTGTACTGTAATTGCATTTAAAAGTGTGATTCCACAACAAAGCCTTTATCACAATTTCTCTAAGTTGCTGAAGAGATTGTAAGGTTCCTCAGTACAAGTGTACTTGTTTTCCTGTACTCTTTCAGCCATTCTGATTACCAAAAAAATAATAATGAATGAATGAAATTCCTGCTGAAGAAAAAAAACATTTCTGAGGAAAGAGATATTAATGCTGGCATGGAATATAAATGGTTTCAAAATATTATGTTTCTTTCTTGGTTAAAAAAATACAACTACATTAAAATCCATCTTGCAAGAATAATAGAAAAAATGTGTATTAAACTTAATTAATATTATAACTTTCTACAAAATGAAAAACTGTATATTTATATGTAGTACAACAGAGTAGTCTATTTAAATGTATGTTATCATTTATGGAAAGGAATCCAAACACAAGAAATAAATTTCAGCTCTTCCAATTTCATCTGCGCATGCGCGAAAAGATGGCGGCGCGCCGCTGAGATCCGTGCGGGCCGCGGAGGCCCGCTGGTGGAAAGGAGGTGCTACCCGACCCCATTTCCAGCTTTGGGGGTCGGGACTGGTAGGAGGACCACCTGGGTTTGCGATCGTGCCCTAGTTGGGGCCGCCCGGGTGGTTTTTTCGGCGCTGCGAGTCCGGCCGAGTGAGCCCGGTTGAGGAGAAGACGCCGGGCGGAAGGAGGGCGGAAGAGAACGCCGAGGAGGCCGAGGCCCGAGCCTGGACGCCGAGCCGATGAGAGCTACGGGGAGCCGGGCGTCAGAGGCTGAAGATTGGAGTATGGAGGACGCCTGGGAGCCCGGAGGACCCCCCGGATGGCCGGAGGAGCCCCTGAGGTGAACGGGAGGAGCGGAGGCCGGTCATTCGGGAGTGGGTCGAGGAACGGACGCCGGGCGAGGGCAGCATGGAGAAACGGGGGCCGAGCGGAACCCTGGAGGGAGCCCTGACGTATGTGGCTGAATGGCTAAATGTTAACCGAGGCCTGAGGGTGGCTGGAAGATCAGAGGCCTGGCGGAGGCAGAGCAGAGGCCATGTAGAAGACCGTAGGAGGTGAGGCCAAAGCGCAGGCCGAGTAGAGGCGAGGAGGGGTCGAAATTCCTGACTGGAGGCCGGAGCCAGGCTGGAGAAGCAGAGTTGGGACGAGCATGGACCCCCTGGGACCTCACCGTGGGGCTTCACCAGGGATATTATTCGTTGGGCTGGAGGATTTTGGACTCTGGACTTTATATGTCTTTACCATCTACATTATTTATTTCATCTACATCATCTCCCGTTTATATTGCACATGGCCCGAATTTTATCTGACTTTCGAATTTGAATTCTGCCGAATTACCCTACTGGACTATTTTATATATTTAATATTCATATGTTTATATATTTATATGTTTATATATGTATATTTATCTATTTATTACCATCTTTTGCACCTTATTTAATATCTTAACCTTTTATCCAGCGAGGTCTCTGTATTACCTAGCATGTACTCAAGGGCCTGCCTTCTTTTGCTGCGAGAGTCCCCCCTCTCGCAGGTATGGCCCGCTGTGTTATCAAGGGCACACTTTGATGAGGGACTAGTAAGTCAGGAGAAGTGGCGAAAGCGCAGGTGTAGGGGTTTTTTAGTAAAAAAGCTGTTGTCTGTTTTAGGGGGTACCAGGGAGGAGGGAGGGTTTAGACAGGTTGAGACTAGCCAGAAGGGAACGGGCCGAGCCAGCAGAAGATGGAGGGAGGCGGATGGTTCCGTTAAGAGGGGGGAAACACAAGTCATTCCGCTGGAGGGCTTCTCCATCCAGAGGGTCGTGGGGAGGGGCAGGGCCGAGGGGAGACAAGTTCCTTCCTCCCGGTTGGAGGCACGTAGCCGTTGGTTACAAACGGTTGGGTGCCACAACCCCCGCAGGCTAGGTGGCCAGGGAATACAGAGCCAGGGTCTGCGGCTGATGTTTTGCAACGCCAGGTCCGTTGTCAACAAAGCCCCCCTCATTAGTGACCTTGTGTCAGAGGGGGAGCCGGACCTGGTAGGAATTGCGGAGACCTGGTTGGGCCACGAGGGAGGACATCCCCTCGTTGAAATGTGCCCGCCAGGCTACCGCGCATTTCATCAGCCGCGGGCCCTAGGCAGGGGTGGTGGGGTAGCGGTCATTATTAAGGAAGGCCTTGAGCCGAGAGAGACCATTGTGCCTCAGACTTCCGGCTGTGAGTCCCTCTGCGTGAAGTGGGGCCTAGGGAGGCAGTTGGGCTTGCTGGTTGTATACCTGGCTCCCCGCTATGTAGCAGCAGCCCTGCCCGAGCTCCTGGAGGTGATCGCTACGGTGGCAGTGGAGACCCCCAGACTTATAGTCATGGGGGACTTTAACCTGCCATCGTTGGGCGAATCATCCGTGGTAGCTCGGGAGTTCATGGCTTCCATGACGGCCATGGACCTGACCCAAGTAATTCAGGGCCCCACCCACGAGGGTGGACATACGCCGGACCTCATCTTCGTCTCGGGCCAATGGAAAAGTGATCTGGGTACAGGGGATATAGTCATCACACCCTTGTCATGGTCAGACCACTCACTTCTCCGGCTCGACTTTCCGACCGCTGCTCCCCTCCGCGGGGAGGCGGAACCAGAGTCACCAATCTGGTACCGCCCCAGGCGCTTGATGGACCCGGATGGGTTCCAGACAGCGCTTGGGCCATTTCCTGTATCCCTGACCCGCGCCCCGATGGAGGACCTCACGGCCGCATGGAATAGTGCGGCCGTGGGAGCCTTAGATCGGGTCGCGCCCTTGCGGCCTCTCTCGCGGCGGCGAACCACCCTGGCTCCTTGGTTCACTGAGGAGCTGCGGGTGATGAAACGCCGCAAGAGATGCCTAGAGAGAAGATGGAGGGCTAGCCGCTCTGAATCTGACCGGACACAGGTAAGAGCCCATTTACGGACTTACATTGTGGCGCTGAGGGTGGCCAAACGTCACCATTGTGCCACTCTCATAGCATCCGCAGAAAACCGCCCTGCCGCCCTGTTTAGGGTGACCCGCTCCCTCCTTCAACAGAGGGAGCGGGAAGCCCCACTACAGGGTAGAGCAGAGGAATTTGTGATTTTTCTGCAGGAGAAAACCGCCCAGATACAGAGTGAGCTAACCCCCATTCATGGCCCAGTGGGATGCCACGAGAGAGATCTTGTTTGGGAGGAGTTTGACTCCGTTACTTCCGAGGATATGGACAGGCTACGTGGGCGACTGCGAGCCACCACATGTTTATTGGACCCGTGCCCCTCCTGGCTTGTACTGGCATCCTGGGAGGTGACACGAGGCTGGCTCCAAGAGGTTGTCAACGCATCCTTGAGTGAGGGTTCCTTGCCTGCCTCCCTAAAAGAGGCCATGGTGAGGCCCCTCCTCAAGAAGCCCTCTTTGGACCCAGCTCTTTTGAACAACTACCGTCCAGTCTCCAACCTTCCCTTCTTGGCGAAGGTTGTCGAGAGTGTGGTGGCACAACAGTTTCCCCGTCACCTGGAGGAAGTTGACTATCTAGATCCGCGCCAGTCCGGCTTTCGGCCCGGGCATAGCACCGAGACGGCATTGGTCGCGTTGGTAGATGATCTCTGGAGGGCCAGAGATGGGGGATGTTCCTCCATCCTGGTTCTATTAGACCTCTCGGCGGCTTTCGATACCATCGACCATGGTATCCTATTGCATCGGCTGGGGGGGTTGGGGGTGGGAGGCACCGTTTTACGGTGGTTCTCCTCCTACCTCTCTGGCCGATCGCAATTTGTGCGGGCAGGAGAGCAGAGGTCGACCCCGAGACCCCTCACATGCGGGGTGCCTCAGGGGTCGGTCCTCTCGCCTCTCCTGTTTAACGCATACATGAAGCCGCTGGGCGAGATCATCCGTGGTTTTGGGGTAGAGTACCACCTGTATGCTGATGACACCCAGCTGTACATATCTACCCCAAACCACCCCAACGATGCCGTAGCGGTGATGTGCCAGTGCCTGGAAGCTGTGCGGATCTGGATGGGAAGTAACGGACTTAGGCTCAACCCGACCAAGACCGAGTGGCTGTGGTTTCCGGCTGCCCGATTCAACCAGCTCTCTCCAACGCTGGCCATAGGGGGCGAACATCTTGCCCCTGTGGATGGGGCGCGCAACTTGGGTGTCCTCCTGGATACCCGGCTGTCCATGGAAGATCAAGTGACAGCCGTGGCCAGGAGGGCGTTTTACCAGGTTCGCCTGGTACGCCAGTTGCGCCCCCTATTGGATCGGGACGCCCTTCGCACAGTCACTCATGCTCTCGTGACATCCCGACTGGATTATTGCAACTCTCTCTACATGGGGCTCCCCTTGAGGTGTACCCGGAGGCTTCAGTTGGTCCAGAATGCAGCCGCGCGTGCAATTATGGGCACCTCTAGGTTTGCCCATGTAACACCGCTGCTGCGCGAGCTGCACTGGCTACCTGTCGTCTTCCGGGTGCGCTTCAAGGTGTTAATTACCATCTTCAAAGCGCTCCATGGCTCGGGACCTAGCTACCTGCGGGATCGGATCCTGCCCCATACATCCTCACGGCCGATTCGCTCCCACAGAGAGGGACTTCTCCGGGTGCCGTCCACTAGACTTTGTCAGCGGGCGACGCCCAGGGGAAGGGCCTTCTCTGTGGCGGGCCCAGCCCTCTGGAATGACCTTCCCCCCGATATTAGGACAACCACGGACCTCCGCTCCTTCCGCTTAAAATTAAAGACGCACTTTTTTCGTCTGGCCGGCCTTGGGTAGTCTCTTTTTAGGTTAGGGTTTTTTAGGGGTAATTTTTAGTATAGTTTATGGGTTTTAGCGCAGGATTTATTTAATCTATTTTTAACTTTGTATTTTGTATTTGTTTGTGGTTTATTTGTATTTTTAATTGCCTGTGCCCCGCCTCGAGTCCCCTTGGGGAGAGAGAGCGGGATATAAATTAAAATTATTATTAATTATTATTATTATTAATTAAAATGTCTCCTATTGACTTGAATGATCTGGTGCATTCAGCCAATAAAATACACTTCAGATGAAGAAATCATCTTTTGCTCACATCTTATTTGTGCTTTTCCTTCACAAATAATTGTAGTATAGTGTAATGGTAATGATGCTTGGAAGTTGGGCAAGTGGGAACACTATTTCATCCTACCTGTGTACAATCACCAAAACATATGATGTGATGAATTACTAAGGACCTCCCTAATCTAGTGTCTCCCAGCTTTTTTGAGATTGAATTGCAATTGTCCTAGTTGGGGAAGCTTTGCAGAAAATATATATCCACTGAGAAGGATACCTGAACCTGAGAAAGTGCTTCATAGTCCCCATTCTTCCCATATCATTATTATTTTATTGGAAAAAATGAAATGGGGCCCTATGGGGAGGGGCCAGAGAAGGCTAAAGACCAGCAAAATGCCTAGCTCTTCTGGTCCTCAGAAGAGGACCTTGAATAAAAACATGAGCCCTTGAACTGGTATAGATCTGTTATGGGAGGAAATTTGTATGGACAAATAAGCAAACATAAACATGTCATGGTGCAAGGAAGAGAATAAATTCTGTCTTCTGCTGGCATGAAGTCAAACCTCTCCACAGAGAACAGTAATATAACAGTAAACCATGAAAAACAATGTTTGAGAATGGCCGGCATGGAAGAAACGCAGACTAACATTTAGGTTCAGTTTACGGTTTTGTGTTATAATGAGTTCAACTTATTTAGTATCCAATATTTTCACATTTGGATCACACCTTCAACCTCACCTTTCAATTTGGTATGATTGTCAACTTTTCGCCCCTCTGTGTCTCATTTTTCACTTTTTTCTCCTTCCTATTTGTTGTCTCCTCCTCCTGGTCCTCCTTCCTTCTCATTAAAAAAAGAATTCTGCAGCAAAGAAAAAGGAAGTCACAGAACTGATATGATCTACCTTTGCTTAGGCTAGGCTAGGTAGCCCGATGCCCTCTAACTCCCTTGACTCCCTAGCCAACATGATGAATTCTATATAGCCAACTCCTCTGCATTTTCAGTTTAGTCAGATTCAAGGTGTGCAATTGGCCTTCAGAAACCTTTGTTAGGATAAGGCAACCATAGATTTTTGCATGTATTGCAAAACAACTGGTTATTCAAATAGTTTAGCAGGCTCATTACACAGAATACATGCTTTGCAGTGGTGGGTTCTGGATCCCGTTGCAACTGGTACGGTGTGTACTTACTGCCTGCAATGCTCCATGATGGCTCTGCAACGGCTCTGCTGCTCAGCAGAGCGTCGTGCAGGCACCATATGTTCCATCTGCACGTGTGGAAGCCCCGATCAGTTCAAATACAGGTAAGGAGGGCGGGCGGGCAGGGGGCCCTTGGGAGCACCATACCGAAATGGTACCTGGTACTCCCACTAGGCACCGGTACACCCATACCAGGGCGTATCGGTTGTATCCCGCCACTGATGCTTTGGGTAAATCTCTACTCCTGCACCCCTACCAATCCTCTTGCATGTCATAGCTTTTGTCTCCAAATTCTATTTCATAACTTTTTCCTCCTTAATCTCCTTATCTGTTAACATAAACCATTTAGGAAAACCAATATTTGATCATACATACAGTCTGTAGGTTATGGAAGTTTATGCTATAATATATATTATAATATTTATAGTGCTAGAAGACTTTACATGCCTTTACACATTTATTGTATCTAGAAAAATGAGGTTCTGATTTCCAGGTTTTTTTCATGAAGGTAAGTTTTAAACACTTGGAAACCATTTTTTCCCTAAAGAAGAATGTCCCTTGCTGTTGCAATGTGAATGCTACCACTGTAAAAGCATAAATTGATCAAGATAATAATTATTCCTTGATTATTTTAGAAATAGTCATCTTGGTTCAAGGGAAACTATATAACTACTTAGATGTCTTAAGGGAATGCCACAGAACTCTTTTCTACTCTAAAATAATGATTATTGAAACTAGGGCCCCTTGCTTGAGCAGAGGGTTGGACCAGAAAACCTTCAAGGTCCCTTCCAGCTCTCTTTTAATTGATTGATAGGTTGATTGAAATCTTCTATGCCAGAAAGGAGAAAGAAAGTTCTATACAGTAATTTGCAGAAATTTTGTAAGATATCCTCTATACACTTATTGAGTGCCAGTTTGCTTTTCCTTAGCCACGAATAACAATAATAATCTTTTCTCCCACTTTCTGCAACCAGTGGAAATGTTTATTTCAGTCAACATATTGCTGTTTTTTAATCTGAGACTTTATTGGTCAGTGGTTCCCAATTATTCTCTAGTGATTGCTAAGAAAAAATATCTATGTCCCCTGACCATTAGAGATAATGAGAGTTTTAATCCAACAACAGTGGAAAGTGGAAGCCATAGAACCAGAACAATGTATTTCTCTACAGTTATGTAGAAATATCTGAAACTGAGCTGGCCTGGGATCCCAAGGGACAGCTTGTCAGCATATCCAGTACCTGATTCCAGCCTTACAGCATTTATGCGTAGAATTGTTCCTGCACAGTGGACCTGTAATATATGGATGTCTGCATGCGACATCAGCTTAGAGGTGCTAAACAGTCGTGCAGGTTAACAGCCTTGGAAAACTTTGTCACCAGAAATATTTGTGCCTGCTTGCATGGTGGGGAAAAAACATCTGTGACCTCTGAAAATAAAAAGAATGAAATGGCATGACAGTTGCAATGCACTGTGCAGTAAAGGCTGATTATAATGCCTGCCTTGGTCTCCATATCTGCTCTTCTTGCTTGCTATAAGCCATGCAGAGATCAAAAGACGGGAACTTTGAGCTTGAAGCTTACAATATGATTATGGAGGCCTTAGTTTATCTTCTCTTTGTGGCACGAGTGCACCAGGTTGTCCTCCAGAGAGATGCGTCTCCTGCTCCCAGTGAGAGCAGATATTGGCTTCACAGCTCCATCTTTCTTAGCATCAGATGGGGTAATGGGCTTCCCTATCTTGTCACCTGATGGGAAGGAAAGAAAAAAGCAGGAGATGGCCACAGCTCAGAGCTGCTAAGTGGCTGCATTGGAAAAGCCCCTTTCCTCCCCTGGGAGGTAGAGCTGATTGACGAGCAGCTTAGGCAGAGGCAGAACTCTGGAAGGCTAAGCCAGGGAGTGCATAGAAAAACTTCCCCAGGGCTCCCTCACTGTTGCACAGAGTTTTGTTTTTGTTTCCAGGTTGTTCAAGTTGGGGGGGGGGGGAGGGATATGGATTTAGCCTGCTTGCAAATTTGTGCCTGCAGCTGCTGAAGGAAAATTAATTAATAGATGTATGAAAGAGAACAAGATGTGCATTAGATTTGGAGCCCTGCATACTGTATCTCTTGCTTTCTCTTGCTTTAGAGTGAAGATTATATACTAACTGAAACCAATACAAAGTATGGAAAGAAAAGAAGGGACAAGAGCAGAAACAAAGTAAAGGACAAACATACAGTAAGAAAAGATCAAGATACAGCAAACACAAGTAAATTGCAAAATCATCACTCTATGGTTACATCCCCTTTTGTCTATTATCTAATATTTTCTAATAATCAAAAGCTAAATCAAAAGTTCATTTTTTGCTGTTTCATGAAAAAAACAAATAAACAAAAAATTATAAGTAGTTTCCAGTCAATAATAACTGTAGATGTTATCCTTTCTCTAATCAAAAAAGGTTAATTTAACTATCTGGAGTCCCAAATCTTCTTGCCCCAAGCAGCCCAAAATGTTAAATGTTAGGGTTCTGTTTTTTGTGGTTGTTTTTAAAGAGGAAAAGCTGAAATGGTTTTCCACACTAGCAAAATTCTGGACATAACAAGCAGTTTGTAAGTCAAGTAGGATCCAGATTACAAATTCTCAGCACCCTATACCTTCATTATTGGCCATTCTTTATGGCTAAAACAACACCTACTTTTGTTTCTATCTATACAGGGTGAAGAGCAGGGATGATAGATAGATAGATAGATAGATAGATAGATAGATAGATAGATAGATAGATAGATAGATAGATAGATAGATAGATAGATAGATAGATAGATAGATAGATAGATAGATAGATCATATACTGTATGTGCAGCAGGTTTTCTTGAAGGTAAATCCAATGAAGAAGTTGAAATGAGGCTATGAAATAAATCAATGTAATGCTTAAGATGTTGAACTGTCCTTAGGGATACACAGGTTTAAGTCTTCCCTCAGCCATAGAAGCTCATTGGGTGATTTGGGGTCAGTTGCTCCCTCTCAGCACCTCTATTATAGCATTGCTGTGAAGGCAACTAGGAGAAGTATGTCACCTGCTCCTAAATGAAAAGTAGGGAAATGAGTAGCCATTTACTTAGGAAGTATTGCATTCAAACTGCAAGACAAGAGGCCAGGTATTAGTTGAACTTGCTATAAAGCTACATATGTCCTTAAAAAAACAATGACTATCTCTGCATATGCCTTTCTTAAATGAAAACCTGGACTTCATAGATTAAATTTATTCCTGCTTGGCACTGAACATGGAGAAAAGCAAAAGTATTTTTCATGCTAGCTAGGAAGTTGTTAAAATCCTATTCTTCTGAATTCTACCACTTTCAGTAGAAGGCAAAAAAGTATGATCTCTTTGTGTACTGCAAGGCAGAAGAATGGGGCCATAGTACTTCCTAGCAGCAAAGCCAGGCTTTCTACGAGCCAGACATTGCATTATAAAGGTTCATCTCAGAAGAGAGGTTGGCATTGTTTTGTGATTGGGGAAAATATCATAGCTATCCAGTAGTATTGGCCCTAATGTTTCCTCTTTATGCAGTTGTTGCTGGTCCAATATTTGAAGAGCCTCTAATGGTCTTGCTAAAACAACAGGTGGAAGTTGTGACTGGGTGGCCATTTCCCCAGCAATGCATGGTATGTCAACAACACCCTGACCTGGATGAGGAAGCCTTGTTAACAGTGACTCCATATTTGATTACAGCTCTGAACTGCAACATGTTCTGCCTATGGCTTCTTTTCATGACAATCCAGAAGTTATAGCTCATGCAAAATGCAGCAGCTAGATTAGTAGTTGGGTTTTTGTAGACTAACATCTATGTTGATCTTATTTCACTGGCAACCAACCGGCTTCCAGGGCCAATTAAAGATGCTAGTTATCATTGATAAAGCTCTACATAGCATGGAACCATAGTACTATATTAGGGACTGCTTTGCAATAGATGAGTTTGCCTACCTAGTCTAAACCAAATGAGAGTGTGCTAGAAATTCTCCTTCCATGTGAGATAAAAGAATTGTGGATCCCAAATTAGGATTTCTCAGTAATGGCCTCTGGAAGAACACTCCCCTCAGAGGTGCACGTGGTCCTGACTCTCCTGTCAGGAGATCCTCAAAACATTTTATTTCAGTGAGATAGATCCTATGACACTGTGGCCAAAGGTCTGTATTATTGCTGTTGGTCATGACCGTAATTTTTTTGTTTTGTAACATATACTTCCTAGAATATTTTTTGATTGGGATAGTTTATAAAAACTATTCAACAAACAGACAAATAAGGTGACCTAACTCCTTGGGATCCTCCAAGTAAGGACACTCTTAGGCCCTGAGGCATTGCCACAAGTAAATATGAGATGAGATTCTGGTGGTTTGGTTTGCAGAATGTCAGTTTTGTATTCATTTCTTTAAATAAAATGAAGCAGAGAGCCTCAGGGAGATTTTTTGGTGCTCCCTGGAAACCATAGACATCATGGTCTAATTTGATATCAATAATTCTATGAAGGTGACAAATTCCATAATAAGAGCTGGGTGGAATCTCTATTATTTCTCAGCTTCTGCAGTAGAAGGGAAGAAGAGAAAATGGTGGCATTTATTGTTTCCTTGTCTCACCCAACTGGCTTCTTTTCCTTCAAAATAAAAATTGCAGAAATTTTCAAATACCAGATTAATGTTACATCTAGTTAAGGCAGTTGGCCAGACAACATGCCTTTTTATAGCTGCTAATTATAAATGGTTGCATCCATAGCTTCACCCTGACCACCAGTACTTTTGAAGGCAAAGGAAAAAGCTACGTGAACACTCTTTGTTGTTGAGTCAACAGCTTCTGGTTAATAGGAATTAGGAAACAGAGGAACATGTTTCAAAGTTTCATACAAATTTCAAAAAGAAACTTTCAGCTTAAAAAAATAGGTCTGGCTTAAAAATATGCTGTCATAGGAAGAGCAAAGTAAAATGGTAAACTTCTGCTAATTCCTGTTTCTGTAACTCCCTGTAAATCTCCTCCAGATTTAATTCAGAACAACAACAACAACAACAACAACAACAACAATAATATTGAACTTAGGATTCAATTAAAGAGTCCTTGAGAAATATTTCTCCTGACTATATTAATATGGTCTGATCTATACATCCAGAGTCTGGACTAATGCACAAACAGAGTTTAATTTTTTATCTAATTTTGGTGTAACAAAGTTCTCAGATCAAAAAAAATGAAATATCCTAATTAGCCTTAGCTCATAAATCTAGATAGATTAAATGTGCAATTGGAATATGATGAACAATTTACATTTATATATCTCCACTTACAAACCATCATGCAGGATGTCTCTCTCTGTGTCTCAGTGTGTAACAGAATCAATATAAAAATACAATTGCTAGGTCCCTGGGAAAACACATATAAAAACTGACAGAAGAGAGCAAGATGGATGAATTTACTCCATGTCTTATCTCCTTAATTCCCTGAATTAGCCCACTTTTTCTGATAACTGCAGTATATTGAGACTAAGGAACTATTTTATAGTTCATGAACAGCAAGCTGCATATATTCCTAAAAACCATCTTTATTTATCAGGATTAATGTCTATTTTGGGAGTAAAACCTGACATTACAAATATATATTCCAAAGATAGTCTTGCATAGAATTTGCTTTAAAAAATATTGGGAAAACATGAGTTTAATAATAAGTGAAGAGACTGCAGAAACCATCCCATATGGGAAGCAGATAAATGATGCCTTGGCATATGATGTACTTCTGTGCTAATCTGTTCCACTCATGTTTCAGCATTTCTACCTGCCTTGCACGTCCCATTTGCACGCCAGCAGAGAAAATGGCCCAGGTTCATCTCTTTTAACATCTTCAGCCTTCGGTGACCAATTAAAAATGTCCCCAACTTTTTTTCTTCCATGCTTTCTGTCAAGTCATTTTGATGCTCCCAAAGGTAGTAGTTGAAAAAATCCTTTGGAGTACAGATTTCCTAAGAAGGTTCTTGATTGACTTTGGAATTGATTTTTAGTTGTTTATCTATGTGCCAATAACTTTCTGCTGCATAGTAACCACTGTCAATCTTCTTCAGGTAAACAGTCACATTTTCCAGTTTCCCTGCATGGACTGAATGAACAGCAATGATATGAGTTGGTAAATACTGCTCTCCTATATTCCTTGTGCAGATAGAAGCCACTGACCTGGAATTAGCAGCTGAGCAGAACATGGGCATCACGATACCCTCAGACGTACCGGTACCCAGTTAGGAGCTTGATTTTATTTAGCAATGAATTGTGATGTAGTAATAAAAACACTTGCTCTGTGTGCAAGTGTTATGTGCTCTGCATCAATAACTGGGACTAATTCTCATAAGCAACTTGAGATTTTTGACAGAGGGCTTCTGCAGTTTAATGTCACATCTACAAATCTAAGAGCCCACTGTAACAGCATTGCCAAAAAGACATTAAGAGTTGTTAACCTAATTTTGCAAAGCTTCTTCTCCAGTAACATTGTTTTGCTAACTAGGGCATACAAAACCTTTGCCAGACCAATTCTCAAATACAATTCATCTGCCTGGAATCCACACTGTATATCGGATATTAATATGATTGAGCAGGTCCAGAGATACTTCACGAGAAGAGCACTCCACTCCTCTGCTCACAACAGAATTCCCTTATGACACCAGACTTGAAATTTTGGCCTTGGACAATATGGAACTATGCCACCTGCGGTATGATCTAAGCATAGTACACAACATTTTCTGCTACAATGTCTTACTTGTCAATGGCTTCTTGGGTTGAGCTTCAACCTCAATAATACATGGGCAAACAATTGATACAAACTCAAGGTAAACTGCTCCAAACTCAATTGCAGAAAACATGACTTCAGCAACAGAGTGGTCAATGCCTGGAATGCTCTATCTGACTCCATTGTTACATCCTCTCACCTTCACAGCTTCTACCTTAAACTGTCTACCATGAACCTGACCCCTTTCCTAAGAGGTTCATAAAGAGGGCGTGCATAAGTGCACCAGCATGCCTAACGTCCCCATCCTACTGTCCCCATCTATTTGTACTCATTTCTTTCATTTATATCCATGTTTATATTTATACCTGCTATCTTGTACATGTTTGACAAACTAATAAATACAAACAGAATTCATAGGTTGTATGATTGTACATAGATTGGATTGCGAGCCTTTCAGTAGGTTTAGAAACAGAGGCAATTGCTGCTTTGGGAAACTACAGCAGGAATCTTTGAGAATCATAAGCAATTTTACCCATTCTCATTTCAAATATACTTTTGTAGAAGGAACAGTTAAGTTAAACTGATAATAAAGCAGAAGGAAGTCTGCAGTGTAACACTGCCCCCAGATTACAACTTCAAGGGAGTTCCCAACCCCTTTTATACATAAATCCTAGAACTTCCTTTTCAAGACTGTACCTTCAGCACATTGTTCCATTATTATATATAGCATTATATCTAATACTATATTGCTGGCATGATTTACACAGGGTTATCAATGTATAAGGATTAGATCTAAACTTATTTAGCATATACAGATAGCAAATAATGGGATGGAAATGAACTGTGGCCACTTTGTCCCACTGATTTCAATGTGCTGACTCTAACGATGATTAGGTTTGAAGCCAACTACATACATTGTTTGTAGGGGACAAAGTAAGAGAGAGGGGGGAGGAGGGGGAAACAGGTTTTTGTCCCAAGGAGTTTGCAATCTAAATGTCAGTAGAAGAGACAGCAGGGTACTATGACATCTTAATACACTCTGGCTCAGCATTTGCTGAAATGCTATATCAAAGCAGTACAGCAGATATATATTATCCAAAGCCTATGAGGCTACCTTCTCCTGTCAGGACCATAACAAATCTACCTCAGTCCTTTCAACTGAGTCTAGCAAATGCAAAAGAGGATTTCAGGCCAGGGGCCTTGCCATCAAGATTCACGGTTCTGCAATGTGAGGAAAATGCTGCTAGGTAATGTGCAGTGCCAAATAAAGCCCCTAAATTTTAGCCTCCTGTTGGAATCTTGACTTGCTGCTTGCAGCAATTAATTTGGAAGTGTGTTAATAGAAAACAGGAGGAAAAAGCTTCACTGTTTTTCAGCTCCTCTGTTTTCTAGGTAATTATAAATCAAGAGTCGAGTTAAATATTCCATGTTTATGGGGAGCCTACAACCATAAGTAAGTGGACTAGGAAATTGCAGTATAGGAGCATTTATGTTCAAGAAAGTAGGCTGCAGACCCAGTCCTGGGTACATTGTAAAGTAAACTAAACTGCAAAGTCTATTTGGAGTAAGTCCTATTGAGCTTAGTGAGATTTACACATGAAAAATGTGTATAGGACGGAGAGAGGGAGGAAGTGCCCAGAGAAAGACAAGGGATATGAAATTCTACATTCTTTTTTTGGTCCTACATTAGCACTGGGAAACCTGCAGATGTGCAAAATACAAATAGAACAATGTTGGTATTCTCCCCTAAGGAGGGGACATATTTTTCTTTTTGTATGACAGTGCAGTGTCCTATCGTCAAGTATCTGAGCTGCAATTCATTGTGTAAATACTGAAATGGAAAGTACCTTTATGGAGGGTGGGTAGGGGAGAAACACAGTTTGCAATCATTTCCATTTTGGGACCTTTGAAATGGATACATGATAGTTTTGAACACATTCCTCTGCAAAGATTTATCTAATGTAATTAACTGCCTGGGAAGATTCCCACCCTGGGAAGATTCCCAATGTAAGGAGCTACATTGATTTTGCAAACAGGTTCCACAGATTGCTCCCTTTGCAATCTTGCCAGGTTGCCATTTATCTGCAACTGCCTGTCTCCAAAATTCCCATCCTACTAATAGGTTTGGAGAAATTTTGCAAATGGTGCATTAAAAAAGATGTTGAGGCAGTGCTGGGTGCACTTAAATACGCCTCTGCTAGAAGTCAGAAAACTCTCCTATTTGGAATTTAAAACAGTAAATATAAACCAACTGCAAAGAAAAATGGTTGCTATAGGATACTGTTGTTGATGTAAAGATTTACAGCAGAGCAGGGTAATCAGTTTACAACCAGAGGCCGTTATTACAGTTATTAGTGTTAAAGAACACCAACAAATGTGGCATTGCTGAAGTTTGACATTTTGCTCCTGAGTATTGTTGGTGGTAAGAAAACATAAATAAGGCCCTAAGCTCATGAAACATGGCCCATGTTTTCTATGCATGCTACAAGAATTGCAGCCCTTCCTTGGGGTGGGAACATCACTCTACAGTAACTCATCCCTTTATGACCATGTAGTTAGGCCTCTGGGAATGTGTTCCATGGGGTTGATTTTGAAATCTACTATTGCCACAGAATTCTGTTTCCAGGTGGAAAGGACAATCATGCTCATTGACTAGTACAAATCACTGTGTTCACATTATACCCGGGTATTGTGGGTACCTACAATACAGTATCTACATTGCTTGCCAATAGGTTTGGGGGTCCAAATCTAAGTATTCATTTTGACTTATAAAGTTTGGTACCTAAGTATTTGCAGGACTGCCTGCTTGAACCAGTATTGACTCATCCAAGGAGATCTTTCTGAGAAATGAAGTCGTCTCCAGCACAGCTGGATGGGGATCCTGGGAGTTGAAGTCCACAGGACTTAAAGTCACCAAGGTTAAGAAACACTGGTCTAGATGGATTGTCCACCTCAGTAATTCCCTTTGGAATTATCCCTTTGGAAGGATGAATTCTTATAAAGTGATCCTTCACCATCATTATTTTTATTATGCTAATTGCTACTTTTTATTGTTTGGGTTTATTGGGGTGTTAATGGGGGCAAAGGAGTGCAATTTAAGTGTTTACTTTCTTCCATTTCTTAGAATGAAATTTTGATATCTTTTTTTTAAAGTGGTTATTTGATTACATGAAATATTTATTTGTCGTAAACTGCCCAGCATTAGAATGATGTAGCACCATGCACATTTTATAAGTAATAACAACGTGAAGAATCAGCATAGATTCTGCAAAGGGAATTCCTATTTCATTAACCTTTTAGAATTCAGTAAATGTCACCAAGCATATTCATTTAAAGAAAAGACACACAAATAGGGAAATAATGGAGATATATATATATATAATATTAGTATAAAAATGGATGGGGAAAGTTTTTTCCTTTCACAGTAATTGAGTCTAGAGTGAGTCAATTAAGTTGAATGATGGCCATTGAGGCCAGATTTTTAAAAAAGAAGCAACAGTACTATGCAGATGTAACGATGACAATCTTGGAGTGTAATGAAGATAAACATTTTTCCAAATTAACAAAAAACATAATTACAGGTTCCAAAATAACAACAAAAGATGTTTGTGGAATTGCATAGCTGACATTTATCAGATTTTTGTTCTTATATAAATATTCAAGATAGATATTTTGCATTTACAAACAGATGACACTAGAATCATCCTCAATTCATTAACTGAAATAATTACACATTTTTCCATGCTAACTCTGTGGGGAGGGTTACCGCTTAAAGGCAGAGCACATACATGTGCACGAGGCCCTAATTTAAACTTCTATCTTCACATACATTTGGAAATTGCCTTTGTTTCAAACTTGGAGAATTATGATCAGTCTTTTACAACCTGGAATCTTACTAATGAGTTGTACATGCAATCTCCGGGTTAAGAATGTCCAATTTACCAACAACCTGTATTGCAAACAGACTGCCCTAAAGTTTATTGTATTAAAACATTGTGTTAAATGCTCATAACACTCATGAAAACTTTGTGTGGCTTCTTCAAGCTTGAGAAAGGAGAGTGCCATTTTCCATTTTAAATCAGATCATGTTATTGTTAACACCGCCCTGTGTATCTGTTCCAGCTTAGCTATACATATGACCAAAAGATAGATTCAGGAACATATCTTGTTTGTAACATGGGGAATGTTAGTACAATTTTGGAATACTCAGCATAGGGCATGACGTGTGTTTCCCTGGTTCTATCACTCTCTTTCTTTTATTGTTTTGCCATGTCAGTTTTTAGACAGTAATCCATCTGGGTCAGACTCAGGTTTTCTTGTACTCTACAGAATACAATGCACACTGTTGCACTATATAAACCTCACATAAAAAATGTATACCAGGTATGCAACACTGTGCTGTTTATTTTTGGAGTTCTAGAAACTGCTTCTATTCATGCTACCTAATGTATCCTCTGTGTTGCCACTGGTGCCAGAGTTTTGTTGGGAAGATGATGTATGAACCAAAGGCATCCTGGCTTTGTGGGCACATTTTATTTAAACATTCCTCCCATTTTTGAGAAGCTGGAGTGCTAAAATGCCTTATTTATCCCTTACTATTTGTGATTGTTTTAGACGTATTAGCAGGTAAGATTCAAAAAGATAAACTAATATAAGGTATCAAGATTCAAGGAGAAGAATATAAATTAAAATATTATACACACAATGTGCATGTAACCACAAAGTGCAGTAAGACAGCTGAGGAAACAATCAGGTTTTGGTTGTGCTGAATTTTCTGGATACAAAAATCAGTGCAAAAAAAGCCAAAGAAAAATCATAAGAAATTTAACTTGAGAAAAAAAGATAACAAAAGATCTAGTGAAACATTTGAGATTGCAAGTGATGGGTAGCAATAAAAATATATTCAAAATAAATATATTTTGGCGAGAAACTAATAGATCTTGATAAGTGGAAAAATTCTTATGATTTGGAACAATTGCTCCTATCAGAATGAATACACTACTTAAGATGAACTTTTTATTTTATAATTTCAGTCCCAAACTTTAAAATGCACTTTAAAATTGCGAGAAGAATAAAAAGTGATCTTGGGAGAAAAGTTTTAAGGAGGATGACAGAATTTGAAACATTTCTATAGAATCAAGACCACCTATTAGGATGTATATATGAACTATTATTAGAATATTATATATATTTTTTTTTTTTTATTTTATTAAATTTATATCCCGCCCTTCTCCAAACGGACCCAGGGCGGCGCACAGGAATGTTAAAATACATACAAAACATATAAAATTTAAAAAACTTATTCTGGTAAAACCTGTGCTAAAAACCGAATTAAAATCCCAAATTTAAAACTGTCTAATGGTCAATACAGGGGGTTACGCTAGGCCGGCTAGATGGAATAAATGTGTCTTCAGACACTTGCGGAAGAGGCGGAGGTCAGAGATGGTGCGGAGTTCAGGGGGTAGGTCGTTCCAGAGGGCTGGCCCAGCCACAGAGAAGGCTCTTCCCCTGGGTGTCGCCAGTCGGCATTGTCCAGCCAACGGCACCCTGAGGAGGCCCTCTCTGTGGGAGCGTATCGGTCTGAGGGATGTATGGGGCAGGAGGCGGTCTCGCATATAACTAGGCCCCGAGCCATGGAGCGCTTTAAAGATGGTCGTCAAGACCTTGAAGCGCACCCGAAAGACCACAGGGAGCCAGTGCAGCTCGCGCAGGATAGGTGTTATGTGGGAGTGTCTAGGCGCTCCCATAATCACCCGCGCGGCTGCGTTCTGGACTAGCTGCAGCTTTCGGGTGCACTTCAAGGGAAGCCCCATGTAGAGAGCATTACAGTAGTCGAGTCGAGAGGTGACGAGTGCTTGAGTGACTGTGCGTAGGGCACCCCGATCCAGTAAGGGGCGCAATTGGCGCATCAAGCGTACCTGATGGAACGCCCCCCTGGCCACGGCTGCCACGTGATCTTCCATAGACAGCCGGGAATCCAGGAGGACACCCAAATTGCGCGCCCTCTCCACGGGGGCCGGTGTTTCGCCCCCAATGGCCAGTGTTGGAATAATCTGGCTGAAGCGGGGCGCCGGAAGCCACAGCCACTCAGTCTTGGACGGGTTGAGCTTGAGTTTGTTACCACCCATCCAGATCCATACGGCCTCCAAACACCGGGACATAACCTCGACGGCATCATTGGGGTGGTCTGGGGTGGATATGTACAACTGAGTATCATCAGCGTACAGATGATATCCCACCCCAAAACCATGGATGATCTCACCCAGCGGCTTCATATATGTGTTGAATAGTAGGGGCGAGAGGACCGACCCCTGAGGAACCCCACATATGAGGGGCCTCGAGGCCGACCTCTGCCCCCCTGTCAACACATATTGCGACCGACCAGAGAGGTAGGATGAGAACCACTGCAAAATGGTGCCTCCCAACCCCAACCCCCCCAGTCGGCGCAATAGGATACCATGGTCGATGGTATCAAAAGCCGCTGAGAGGTCTAATAGGACTAGGATAGAGGAATGTCCTCTATCCCGCGCCCTCCAGAGATCATCAACCAACGCGACCAATGCCGTCTCGGTGCTGTGCCCGGGTCGGAAGCCAGACTGGCGCGGGTCTAGATAATCAACTTCCTCCAAGTGTCGCGGAAACTGTTGGGCCACCACACTCTCAACAACCTTCACTAGAAAGTGGAGGTTGGAGACAGGACGATAGTTCTCTAATAATGCTGGATCCAGGGACGGCTTCTTGAGGAGGGGCCTCACTACCGCCTCTTTCAAGACGGCAGGCAAGGACCCCTCACTCAAAGATGCATTGACAATGCCCTGGAGCCAGCCTCGTGTCGTCTCCCAGGATGCCAGTACAAGCCAGGAGGGACACGGGTCCAATAAACATGTGGTAGCCCTAAGCCTCTTTGACAACTTGTCCATATCCTCGGTGGTAACAAAATCAAACTCCTCCCAAGATGGTGTCACAAGATCAGCCTCGGCCTGCTCGACTGGACCACTGTCGATGGAGGGTAACTCGTTCCGAATCCGAGTGATTTTCTCCTGCAGATAAATCCCAAATTCCTCTGCTCGACCCTGTAAAGGGGCTTCCCGCGGCCTCTGTTGAAGGAGGGAGCGGGTCACCCCAAACAGGGCGGCAGGGCGGTTATCTGCGGATGCAATAAGAGTGGCACAATACTCACGTTTGGCCACTCTTAACGCCACTAAGTAAGTCCTAATATGGTCTCTCACTAGTGTTCGGTCGGCTTCGGAGCGAGAAGATCTCCATCTGCTCTCTAGGCGTCTCTTGTGGCGCTTCATCTCCCTAAGCCCCTCGGTGAACCAAGGAGCCCAGGTGGTTCGTCGCCGCAAGAGAGGCCGCCAGGGCGCGACTCGGTCCAAGGCCCCCGTGGCCGCACTTAACCATGCGGCCACTAGGTCCTCAGTCGAGTCGCGGGGCAAGTCCACAGGAATTGGCCCAAGCTCCCTTTGGAACCTTATCGGGTCCATCAGGAGCCTGGGGCGGAACCATATAGGAATGTCCGGTTCCGCCGGTTCCGCCGGTTTATAGAAATAAAAAGTGCATGATAAATCCATATTAAGAAAACATAATATAACTATCACAGGAACAGTGGAAAATCAATAAAATTCACCCAAAGCAATAGTTTAAGAGAAAACTGGTATAAAATTATTATTTTTATTATTTTTTTATTTTTCACATTTATATACCGCCCTATCTCCCTTGCGGGACTCAGGGCAGTGCACAGGGAGTAATAAAATACTATAACACTAAATGCAGTAGAAATATATTAAAAATAAATTAAATTAGAAACCCGTGCTAAAAACATAAAAAACCCTTGCTAAGATCAAATTTAAAAACTATGCCAAAATAAAGAATAAAATTGTCACTGCAATAACAATTCTATACCATTTTAATGCTTGCAAGTATATTGACTGAAAATCTCAAGTCAGGGTACAATGGGAGGGAAGAATATAATCTGTAGTTTCCTAACAGTCTTTTTATTCATTTTTAGTTTTCCTCTCTTTTTTCTTTGGACATAAGGAGCCACTTTTTTCTCTCTTTTCTACATGATCATTTGCATTTTCTTTCCAAATAATAATAACAATAGAAATGAAGGGGGGAAAAGAAAAAAGAACACTTTATAAAACCCAAATTAACTGTACTCCTTCAGGGAAAATGTCTTGCATAGTTATCACTTAATTATTTGGCAGGCTAGAAAAATATACTTTTCAGCCCTTTGCATACATTATATCTATTGGTGAAAGAAAAAGTCTATTTCTATGAATTCAATGCTAACACTCTGAAACACTTTGCCTTATTGCTACTATTAAAGAACCCTAATGTAAGTTGCTGCCCAGCCCAAGCACAACTATTGTGTAGCAGTCTCCTTTTATATTATACAAGAAGGTCCGTGGAAGAAAAGCTTATATTTCGGTGTAATTAATTACATGAGTCAGCTATGGATACAGCTGGAACAGAAATATATTTCTGACAACATTTAATAGTGTACAAAGGTTCTTTAAGAACTGAAAGAAAATCCATACCACCAAACTTCCATAAACTCTCAGGGCTGCAATGTTGGTTGAAGTTAAGAGATTATTTTGTTGTTAGTCATGAAGTTATGTCTGACCCATCATGACCCCATAGACAACGTTCCTCCAGGCCTTCCTGCCCGCTAACATCCCCCAGAGTCCATTTAAGCTCACACATACTGCTTCAGTGACTCCATCCAGCCACCTCATTATCTGTCATCCCCTTCTTCTTTTGCCCTCAATCGTTCCCAGCATTAGCCTCTTCTCCATGAGTCCTTCCTTCTCATTAGGCGGCCAAAGTATTTGAGTTTCATCTTCAGGATCTAGCCATTAAAGAGCAGTCAGGGTTGATCTCCTCTAGGACTGACCAGTTTGATCGCCTTGCAGCCCAAGGGACTTGCAGGCGTCTTCTCCAGCACCATGGTTCAAAGGCCTCAATTTTTTGGCACTCAGCCTTCCTTATGGTCCAACTTTCACAGCCATACATTGCAACTGGGAGATGTTAGGTTAACTAAAATACACATATGAATGCAAATTTGATTTCAGAGGAGAGGCTGGATTTCTGCTCACCTCAAATATTCAAAGCTTTGACCTCTGATTCCAACCAGTTGTCAATATCTGATTCCAGCTGATTTGCTTTAAAAAAAAAAGTTCATAAACTGGTTCAGCTATAGAAAGTTGTTCACAAGCTATAATGGTTCTTCATTATTATATCAACATTCCCTATATCAGTAGGAAAGTGTATTTGTGTCTGCAGCTAAATTTTTAAATAATTGAATAGATATTTAGATATTTCAAGCAGATAAAACTTGAAATCCAGACAGGATGGAGATGGTTCTGCTTAGAAAAAGGGAAACCAGCAAATAGTCAGTCTAACGGTGTTGAGCAGTATTACATTCGTCCCAAACATTCAGGTTGGAAGTGTGGGTATAAAATTTGTTGCAGCCCTGAATCTGGATGTTCATGGGTATTTCATATTTTATTCAGGCTGACCTTTGGTAGATAATCTCCTTTGGCTGATGAGATGAATGTAGGCTGCTTGTTTTATTACTGTGTTCTAATGAAGATTAAATAGGCTTTAAATTTCATTTATTTGTTTGCTTAGTCTTATATATGCCTCTCCAATTGCCATTATCTATTAACAGTTTTCACCGCAGAAGCAGTCCCCAGGTTACAAAGCTCATACAAAGCAAAATTAACAGGTAAGACAGATCAAAATACAACATTCAGCAGGCACCAAATCTCCAGGAGAAGTAAAAGCCATCCCCTTTAAGGGTTAACTGTTGCAAACAGAAGGGCACTGCAATGGAAAATTGGGTTTGTGTCTAACACTGAAAAGATGGGAGGAAGGAAGGCTTTGGATTCAGTTGTTTAGCCTGATGCACATCCCTGGATGCATGAGATTGGCACCAAAGGTTTTAAATATAAGAATATCATAACATGTTTTTCTTTTCTAGGGTATCTGTGGTGGCGCAGCGGTTAGAATGCAGTATGGCAGGCTAACTCTCCCCATTGCTAGGAGTTTGATCCTGACTAGCTCAGGTTGATTCAGCCTTCCATCCTTCCAAGGTCGGTAAAATGAGGACACGGATTGTTGGGGCCATTATCCTGACTCTGTAAACAGCTTAGAGAGTTCCATAGAGCACCATGAAGCAGTATATACGTCTCAGTGCTATTGCTATTGCTATCTGATGTCAAGGGATGTAAAAAAATTTTTTTAAAAAACTTCATCCCCATAAAACAATATATAGACATTTTTAATTATATGGATCATCAGTAGGTGGGCTGCCTACTGCTGGTTCAAACCTAGGGCCAGTTCACCATAGCACTATTCTGCATGAATGTGGGGCCCAGATGTACCACTTGCAATCATGGAATGGAGATTGCAAGTGGTACAATCTCTACCTGATCTACTTACTCTAGATCAGGGATGTCAAAATCACATGTCGTATTGGGATTCCCCCCCCCCCCCGCCTTTGCTAAACCTGGCATGGGTGTGGCCAGCACATGACGCATTCGGCCCGTGGGCCAGGAGTTTGACATCCCTGCTCTAGATGATGCCTTTAATTGCCATCAACAGGTTCATTTAAATGTCATATTGCCATAGTTTGGAAGTCTTGCCTGAAGCCCTTTGCCTATTTCCCAAAGTATTATTATCATTCCTTATTTTTGTCCAGAGTACAGAAGCAACTGAAAAAGATGATATCTTTTGCATTTACTTTCAAGTTGCATTTACTCTGCAGACTTAGTTTCCATGTTACATTTACATATATTTGGGTTTTTCTTTTCAGCATATATATCCTGCAGCCTCAGCCCTGGGATCTATGAAATCAGGCTGTTCTCTGTTCCTGCAGATCAGTTCTGATGTTGTCCTGAAATCATAGCATTGGACTCAGCATTCTTGTTCCTCAAGGTCTTACAGGCTTGGCAGAGCTGACAGCAGTAACCAATCTTGAGTAGCTAGGTAGAACATATTGTTTTACCCTCAAAGCAAAATAAATCATTTAAAAACTAAGCTGACTCTGTGGTGTGCATCTTAAGAGGGTGAAAATTATTGCCATATTTTCTAGCTAATGGCCTTTTAAAAATAGTATTAGCAGATTAAACAAAAGGCACACAGATATTTGACAGGAGCCCTGGTCTTCACATAATGACATATCAAATCTCTCACACTACAGAGACCTAGAGATAATGACAGGTTAACTAGTAAAGCAATAAGGAAGTCAGCATGGCGTTTGCTCCTTTTCCAGCATCATGGTGCCCAATTACAGGAAGCAATGCTGGTGGACTCTCATTTGTTCCCAGAGAATGGTGAGGAGTCTGTAATTACCGTGGCACTAAGTGGTGAGGTGCAGAGCCACAGACTGGTAGTTACAGTGTAATTAAACAACAGTGACATACAAGGAGAACGTTTGCCTCCTAGTTGAAAGCAATAGTCATCCAAGCTGTGTCTAATTATGCAGAGCAAACTTTTGCACTCTGGTGGAAAAAGAAGAGTATTTGTCTTGGTCCACAGCAGAATTGTATTTCTAGTTTTTAAAAAAGTCCTACTACTGAGCTAACCACTAGTAGTTTGGTGTTAAACTACTGCTTATTCCTTCCGGTTATAGAAGGGCATCTGCAAATGGGTTATCTATATTTTATTTCTTGAGCTTGTCTTTGGCAAATAAGAGAAAAGCACACCTTCAAAGAGTTGTATTGTGTATTGTGTAATCTTGAGGAACAAGAGGAAGAGCTATAATCAGGATAAATGGTCAGATTAAAAAAAATCTGAGTCTGGGACTGTGAAATAAACTGAGTAAGAGAGTGTGTTTCCATTGAAGTTTTCCATGGATATACTACAAGTATCTCAAAGGAAGCAAGGGGGTTCCCAAAATAAGTTGCCTCTATAATAGGATTAAGATTTGCTGAAAATCTAATATACTGATGGAGGCAATAATGGGGCAAGGAGTTGTCTCTTCTTCCTTGAGCAGGATGATCATTTTCATATTGGTATGTTCTGCCACTAATCCTAAAGGCACTATGTAATCATCATGACTAAATCCCAATAATCCTCCCTGTTCATAATTCCATTAAAAGTACATAAAGCCCCACTCTTCAAAATCATGAAAGACACCTTTTATAAATAGAAACTTGAAGAGGAAAATAATATTTTCCTAAAGGGTGTTCTAATTCTGAAGAGAAACCTATATCAAAGGCCAGAAGTTTAGAATGCCAATTCTTATTTTTTAATTTTCTTCTATATTTTTACTGGTTAACAACCCAGAGTTGAGTGGTGTACACATTTAAATAATTGTAATTTGCCTGGTAAATTATAAAATTTATATTAAATGGTATATCTTTAATACCATTAATAAACAACATCTGCCTATTCCAGATGATTGGGAAAGACTCAATAGGTGGATAAAAATACCAAGTCCAGTTTAAACATCTGACTGACTATGTGACCAACCATAATCATAAGCCATAATGATACCAAAGAAACCAACATGGACTGCAAGAAAGAGCAAATGAAAAATAGAAAAGAGACATGGCAAGGCAAAGTATTGAATGGCCAATACATACAAAACTAGCAGGCCAAGCAGATAACAACAAAACCTGCAATGACTAAGAGCGGGAAAGTTGAAGAAAGACAGAGAGACAATTCTGGCTGCACATTGACCAAGCCTTAAGAATAAATATGTATGAAGCCAGAATATAGAAAACATCAACAGATAGCAAATGCTGTTTTTGCAAAGAAGCTGAAGAAACAGTAGACCACCTAGTTAGCTACTGCAAGAAAATCACAGAGACTGACTACAAATGACAGCATGACTAAGTAGCAACAATGGTGCATTGGAACATCCGCAAGGATACCATTTGCCTGCAAACAAGAATTGGTGGGATCATAAAATAGAGAAAATAATAGACAATGAAGAAGCTCAAGTGCTTTGGGACTTGAGGATTCAAATATACATCTGTCACACAACATTCCAGGCTTAACAATTGTTGATAAGAAATCAAAAAAAGTCTGGATAGTGAACATGGCAATATCTGGAGACAGAAGAATGGAACAGAAAATCGCAAAACATAAGGATTAGCAAACAGAAGTATAACTGTGGCAAAAGAAAGCAAAAATAGTACAATACAGGTAATCCTCAACTTACAACAGTTCACTTAGTGACCATGTGAAGTTATAATGGCATCAAAGAAAGTGACTTATGACCATTTTTCACACTTATGACCATTGTAGCATCCCTATGGTCATACGATTTACGTTCAGATCAGTGGCGGGTTGCAGGCAGTATGCCCTGGTACAGGCGTACTGGATCCTGCCCAGAGCACCGGATACCATTCCGGTACAGTGCTCCAGAGAGCCCACCTGCCCGCCTGAGCTCCTTACCTGTCTTTTAAGGCTTCAATGTTCCGTGCAACGCATGGCATGTATAGCGCCTGCATGATGCTCCACCGAGCAGCTGGAGCGTTGCAGAGGCTTGTGGAAGCGGCGCTGGCAACTCGAACACATGCACGCACCATGCGCATCCATGTGGTTGATGCCGGGCCCATTCCAACCGTACCAGTTGGAACGGGATCCGGAACCCACCACTGTTCAGATGTTTGATAACTGACTTTATTCATGACGGTTGCAGTTTCCCGGAGTCATGTGATCCCCTTTTGTGAGCTCCTGACAAGCAAAGTCATTGGGGAAACCAGATTCACTTAGCAACCATGTTACTAATTTAAGAACTGCAGTGATTCACTTTACAAATGTGGCAAAAAGGTCATAAAATGGGGAAAAACTCACTTAACAAATTTCTCACTTAACAGCATACATTTTGGGCTCGCTTGTGGTCATACGTTGAGTACTACCTGTACTAATAGGTGCTTGAGTGCAGTTCCAAAACATCTGCAGCACCACTTGAATACCATTGACATTAAGAAAAATACTATCAGTTAATTGCAATTACAATGACACCACTTGATGCATTTAATATTATTAAACAACATCTACCTATCTCAGATCCTTGGAAAGGACTCAATAGGTGGACAAAAATGTCAAATCCAGTCTAAACATCTGGTTGTTTGTGTGACCAACCATAATGTAAGAGGAAAATATACCATACAGAAATATATTATATAATTTTGAAGTGTGAATAGACTTCTATACAAAACTATGCAATATGAGAAACACAAGCAAATATTGAAACAGGTAAATTTTGAAAATTATTAGAAGAGAAACATGAGATGTCTTTGAATACATATAGTTTGATTTCTAATTGGAAGTCAAGCAGCACTACTTCAGCAAATGCTGTCTCCTCAAAGATGAAGATTTCTTAGAACCATCAGCAGGACTGGAGGCTAACTATCCCCAAATTTAGATCTGAGTCATAGCTCACAGTAGCTCACAATAGACAAGGCTTCTAAACAATATGTTAACATCCACATACAGTGGTTAGCTTTTGACGTCTGTTTTACATCTCTGGTCTTTTACAGAACCATGAAGTGCAAGCTGTTTCATACATCCTGATGACACTGTTCCATACATGAACATTTGCAAGATTCATTAGAGTTTTGAAGCACAGTGAAAGAGACACATAAGTGTCACATAAGTAATACAAGCAACTGGTAAATTTTGTTTTTCTGTCAACGAGATGTGATTTATTTCAAATTCAAAATACAGTAGCTGGGCTGAAAAACTTCCTAATTTTATTAAATTACAATTCTTTGATCATTATTAACTCTTCTTGAGCCTCATTACATGTTTTGTAAGAAAATGAAAAATCGAACAGGGAAATTATAAAAGAACGACCAAGAGATGCTTGAGATACCAATCTATGGTTGCAGATATTGAACTTGTGATGTGTGTCTATCTGATCAACACTTGACTTGGATATACAAGAGTATCCCATCTAGACCAGAAACAATCCTGACATATACAGTACTATTGGAGAAGCCAATACAATTCTAGATTATGAGTCTTACTATCAGTTACACTTTATTTTTAAATGTGGATTTAAGATATTTGTTGTCTTTTTAAAAATAAAGATAAACATGAAAAGCATTGGACATAGTGCAACATTTCTGGCAAAAATGTTTCCATATAGTAATTAGATCTTACAATTATTATATCCATTTATATCCATTACTTAGGTGTGTGTAATCAGATTACCTGTCTGTTGATCCTTTATTTTATATAATAACTAATCATACAAATACATATCTAATTCCTACCTATCACAGATTCTTAAATGTTTTTATATGGGAGATATTTTACACTATATAATGGAACGTTTGAATATTTGAATTTGATATTACGAACTGAGGTTTTTCTCCTTCACACATTGGAGGGTGGGCTTTTTTTCTTTTCTACTTATTTTTCTTTGTACAACTCTTTTGCATTTAGCTTATAGTTTTCTGTTCTATGTTTCTACATTAAAGCAATACCATACAAATTAAAATGTTATTTCTTTCCCCTCTCCTTCACAATACATAGATACATTAGTAGACATTTTCATTGCTCATCGTTAACTTATTTTTTTAGGGTACATTTTTTTAAAAAACAGGCACATTATATATACTTTTTTATTCCCCTCTCTAGTGGGAAGTATTTATTCACCCCACTTTCTGGTTTTCAATTGACGACTAGATTAGAAGCGCTCTCCTCTTCTTTCACAACTGGTACATTTTCTGGGTGCCTTTGGAGAAGAATTTAATCAAACCCTTTCTGAAAACCCATTGTCTAGTGGTACCATTATCCATATGGTTGATTACCCTAAAGAATGAACAGTACCATTGGACACCTGCCTACTCTGAAGCAACTTCCATTGAGGCTTATTCATAAGTAAGTGGATATAGAATTGCTCCATAAAAGGTTTATGAGGCAGGATCTAGCTTTAGAATAGCTGTGCTGAAACAATTTCCACCTTAGTAATGCTGTAGTTATCGGTAACAATTTTATGCAACATTTAGCTTAATTTCAAAAGTCTTTGGAAGACATCAGTTGAAATTTCTGGTAAGATATTCCTTTCTTTTCCTGTAGTTTACAATGGACACAGAATACATTTGTCTTTATCCTGCCAATCTGTCTGCTCTTCAGCATAGAGACTAATCTCAGGGACAGGTTTTGTTAGAAAAGCTGCCCCTTTCCCCTGTGCCCCAGAACCTTCATATGCAGGAACAGGTTCATCATTACTGTGCCAAGGCAGGCAGAAACAATAATATTCTCCACTGAAATAGTAATTGGGATGATATATTAGCAACATAGTTACTGTTGCACTTAAGAATAAGAATTGCAATTTGGAAAGATATCTGATGCACCACCAAGCTCTTTCTTCTAACAGGAAAAGAGGACAGGCATATTGGTGAGACAAAGACAGATATTAATTCATGATATTTATATTTAAAATGATTATTTCTCTAGCTCTTGAGTTCAGGGGCTAATATAATATTTCCTGAAAGCAAATGGTATTCCTAAGAAAAGACACTTGTCCCATTAAATTCAGATTTTTTTCCAAAATCCAGGGTACTATTAAAGCCTAAGATCAAAATGTGATTTGATAGAACTGTCATCCTTCGAAATTGCAGTATCTGTAATACGGTTGTACTGTAGAAATGAAAAAAAATATGTATTTGGTAACTAATTAAGTCTATTGTGAATGTATTTCTAAAGGAATATACAATTTTAAATTCCTTTGTTTTATTGCAAGAGTGTTTGCCCTCTTGATTTGTTGATTTGATTTGTTATTTCATTCAAACAATCCCCCCACCCCCAATTTGTTAATTTGACCAATTTTTTATGTTTGCTACTGTAGCTCATAGTTACAGCTCTTTACTGTACATTTGTATCTGTGAGTATATCTCATTAAACTCAGTGGCTTATTTATAAGGAGAGAAATAGAGCATCATACTTTCATTATCTGATTAGGATTTTACAATTTTGTAGATAACTGATTCTGAATTAGTATTATTATTTGATGTTGTGGTTATTTTGCATCTATTAACAGCTTTTGTCATGGTTTTGAAGCCACCTGCTATCTAATGTTTGATCTTCTATTATTTTGGATTTTGCCTATACATCTCAGGACTCAAAGTGACCAAATTCTGTTTTTGCCTATAGATTGCTGCTTGGAGAAACTGACCCGTGCATAATATTAACAACCAGTGAGAATAGATTTCATCTGCAACATGTTCTCCCTATAGTAAGTATAAGCTTTGATACTTGATTATTGTATAAAAATTTTAAAAAATGAAGCCAGTGATTAAGAAAAGAACAGGTAGGGAATAATCAGATGATCTCCTAGTGAATATTATGTAACATTTATGCAAATGATAAAATCAGATTATTCATTTTTTCGTATAGCAGCATCTATTTGAGTATACTTTAATTCACCATAAACAGTCTTTTCTGCCTGAGAAAATAATTTTGAATGTTTAGGCACAAGAACGAGTTTATTTAGACACCAATAACCACGCGGATCCCCCAATAAATTAAGATGAGACTATTCTAAGGAGGAGAGAGAAACCCGTCTGCTTACTTTTATTACATAAAAGTATATTACAATTATTCCCTGGATAGAACTTTTAAAAAAAAGGAAAATAAACTTTCAGCTTCTCTTAGGGCATTTTTTATTGCCAGTTAGCATAATGATTCCCACACTCGCATAAAGAACTATTGTCTTATCTATTCATTCTAAAATTCAGCAGGATGTATGAAAGATGTAGCTTTTTGTGATTGGGTACTTATTTGCCACACACACACACACACACACACACACACACACACACTGCAGAATTTGCTTCTGTTATTCTTAGTTATCAGGACAATTCAACATATATATATTGGATTTGAAGTCCTGAGTTCCAGTTCTGGCAATCTGGTTCAAGTCTAAGATCATTCTAGCAGGGTGACTAGTACACCAACAATATGTTAATCTTTTGCCAAAGCTTAGCTCCAGAAACAAGTCTCCAAACTGGCTTATCTACCAAGGGCTTTAATAAATCATTCCCCTCAGATTAAGCCTCATATTGCAAAGACTAGTTTGATGCCTTCACATCCATTCAGCCATGACTCTGTGATGGAAGAGAAGCAAGGTTATACTAAACAAATAAACTAAATCCTAAATAAACAAGCAGAATGGCCTTTTATAAGTTTCCTAGAGACATTTGACTGATGTCTCTTAGGAAAAGAATACTAGCTTAGATGGATTCTGCTCTGATCTGGTAGGGCTAGTTCTTGAATAACATGCTAAAGGTCATACGAGAAAGCAGTAAGTGACAAGGCAATTTGTCTTTAAAGCACAGCAAGATCCTGTTATTTTTGCTTCAAAAGACCAGCATACAGTTACTTTCGGATGGGATACTAGAACCTAAATCTTTAACATTTTAAATCAATCCTTAGCCTAGCAAACAACCGACTGACTAGCTTTTACTTTGTAAATAACCTATCATGAAGAGGGAAAACAATCCAACTCTTCAGCCACATTTCATGCTGTCTTGTTGCCCTCTAACCTTCCTTATATTTTTCAAAATTCTGTGTTCTTGTTCTTGGGTCTATTAAGATATCATCCTGAATTTTTGATTTTTAGGTGAGCCTAAGGAACCCCAAAGAGCAATAAATAAAGAAGTAAACATACACAACCTAATTTCTGCAATGTGGCTTCCCTTCAACAGGTTCAACCTGGTGGCAGACATTCACTTAATAAGAGGAGAGAGATGAGGCTTTGGTGTACCTGGTTAGCATTAGCTTTAATTGGTGCTTGGCTGATCCATTTGTCTTGCTAGAGCTACAGCAGCAAAACACATTGCTCTTCCGTGGTAGTCAACAAAGGAGCCATAGATAGCTAAAAAAGAGAGGGCCAGATGTTTGATGCAAATAGCACATCAGTGTTTATCTGGTTGACTACCAGCAGCAATGGCAAAACTCCGTTTTCACTTATTTATTTATATCCTACCTTTATTATTTTGGCAAATAACTCGAGGGGGAAAACATATCATTTTTTTTAAGTTTTTCTCTTTTCTGATGTTTTTAAGGTAGTTTCAAGGTGGCAAGAGCCCTTTTTGCCTATTTGTCCCTGTTCAGAGGCCACCATTTGCAACCATCCTCATGGTGCTAAGAGTTGTTGGGAAAAGCTTGCCTTTATGCTTCTTTGTTCTATCTCTGGTGAACACTGCCATCGGTGGGCGAATCATCAGAGGCAGCTCGGGAGTTCATGGCCTCCATGACGGCCATGGACCTGACCCAAGTAATTCGGGGGCCCACGCACGAAGGAGGACACACGCTGGACTTAATCTTTGTCTCTGGTCAATGGAAGAGTGATCTGGGTATAGGGGATATAGCCATCACACCCCTGTCATGATCAGACCACTCACTTCTCCGGCTCGACTTTCCAATCGCTACACCCCACCGCGGGGAGGCGGAACCTGAGTCACCTATATGGTTCCGCCCCAAGCGCCTGATGGACCCAGATAGGTTCCAGACGGCGCTTGGGCCATTACCTGTGTCCTTGACCCGCGCCCCGATGGAGGACCTCGTGGCTGCATGGAATACTGCGGCCACAGGGGCCTTAGATCGGGTCGCGCCCTTGCGGCCTCTCTTGCGGCGATGAATCACCCAGGCGCCTTGGTTCACCGAGGAGCTGAGGGTGATGAAGCGCCACAAGAGACGCCTAGAGAGGAGATGGAGATCCACACGGTCTGAATCTGACCGAACACAGGTGAGAGCCCATTTACGGACTTACCTTGTGGCGTTGAGAGTGGCCAAATATCATCATTGTGCCACTCTCATTGTATCTGCAGATAACCGCCCTGCCGCACTGTTTAGGGTGACCTGCTCCCTCCTTCAACAGAGGGCGCGGGAAGCCCCTTTGCAGGGTAGAGCAGAGGAATTTGGGGAATATCTGCAGGATAAAATCGCTCAGATTCGGAGCGAGTTGGCCTCCATCGAAAGTGGCCCAATGAGATGCCCCGAGGCAGATCTTGAGACAGTTTTGTGGGAAGAGTTTGACTCTGTTACTTCCGAAGATATGGACAGGTTACGTGGGCGACTGCGAGCTACCACATGTTTATTGGACCCGTGTCCCTCCTGGCTTGTACTGGCATCCTGGGAGGTGACACGAGGCTGGCTCCAGGAGGTGGTCAACGCTTCCTTGAGTGAGGGGTTCTTGCTGGCCTCCCTTAAAGAGGCGATGGTGAGACCCCTCCTGAAGAAGCCCTCTCTGGACCCAGCATTGTTGGTATATTACTGTCCGGTCTCCAACCTTCACTTTCTGGTGAAGGTTGTAGAGAGTGTGGTGGCACAACAGTTCCCCCGTCATCTGGAGGAAATTGATTATCTGGACCTGCACCAGTCCAGCTTCCAGCCCGGGCACAGCACCGAGACAGCATTGGTCACATTGGTGGATGATCTCTGGAGTGCCAGAGATGGGGGTTGTTCCTCCATCCTGGTCCTATTAGACCTCTCAGCGGCTTTTGATACCATCGACCATGGTATCCTATTGCATCGGCTGGAGGGGTTGGGGGTGAGGGGCACCGTGTTGCGGTGGTTCTCCTCCTACCTCTCCGGTCAATCGCAATTTGTGTTGGCAGGAGAGCAGAGGTCGACCTCGAGACCCCTCACTTGTGGGGTGCCTCAGGGGTCGGTCCTCTCACCTCTCCTGTTCAACACATATATGAAGCCCCTGGGCGAGATCATCCATGGTTTTGGGGTAGAGTACCATCTCTACGCTGATGACACGCAGCTGTATATATCTATCCAAACCACCCCAATGATGCCATAGAGGTGATGTGCCGGTGCCTGGAAGCTGTGCGGGCCTGGATGGGAAGTAACAGACTCAGACTCAGACTCAACCCGTCCAAGACCGAGTACGCCAATTGCGTCCCCTATTGGATCGGGATGCCCTCTGCATAGTCACTCATGCCCTCGTGACATCCCGACTGGACTACTGCAATGCTCTCTACATGGGGCTCCCCTTGAGGTGCACCCGAAGACTTCAGCTTGTCCAGAATGCAGCCGCGCGGGTAATTATGGGAACCTCTATGTTTTCCCATGTAACACCGTTCCTGCGCGAGCTGCATTGGCTGCCTGTCGTCTTTCGGGTGCGCTTCAAGGTGTTGGTTATCATCTTTAAAGCGCTCCATGGCACGGGACCTAGCTATCTGTGGGATCGCATCCTGCCCCATACATCCCTGCGGCCGATTCACTCCCACAGAGAGGGACTTCTCCGGGTGCCGTCCACTAGGCTATGCCAGCGGGCGGCGCCCAGGGGAAGGGCCTTCTCTGTGGTGGGCCCGACCCTCTGGAACGACGTGCCCCCCGATATTAGAACAACTACGGACCTCCGCTCCTTCCGTCAAAAATTAAAAACGCACTTTTTCTGCTTGGCCGGCCTAGGTTAGTCATCTGTTTACTGTTTTCATCGGGTTTTTAAGGGGTTTAGTTTTTAGTATTTTGGGTTTTTAGCGCAGGGATAAATTGTTTAATCTGATTTTATATATATTTATGTTACTATGTTTGTATGTTTTAATTTCCCTGTGCACCGCTCCGAGTCCCTTCGGGGAGAGGGAGCAGTCTACAAATTAAATTTATTATTATTATTATTATTATTAACATTTGGTCCATTTCCAATGGCAGTTTGACTTGATCCAATCCAAGTACGACTGCAGTGAAATGTTCATTCATAATTAGAAGTTGGGAGTGAAGTAATCATTCAGGGCTGGGGAAGAGGGTTCCTCCTAAATAGTACTTCCCTTATAAATTGTGCTTTTAATAACTGTGGAACACTTTTGTTGCATTTTAAAAGGATCACATTCAATAGCAGTGAAAATCAATAATGAACATGTTGTAAAACAAAATGTAAAAAAAAAAAAAATCCACAATGCAAAATAATAACAGAGGCCCATAAATGCCAGAAGAAGAAAAACCGAGCAGGTCATCCACTCCCACAAAAAATCCCAGATCTTTAAAGGAAGGAAGGCTAGCTGACTCTTGGGGTTGAGGATGCTCCTACATAATACAGGAGCACTTATCTCTTCAATTACTGCATACGACAACCTAAATATAGTTTACTTCTGTAAAAATCAAACTGACTGATATTCAGGAGACAAAACTAAAAGTATTAAAAATAAGTAAGGAGGAAGAGAGCGCCTTCAAAAGCTAAATATGCTCAAGGATAAAAATTCAAAATCTCAAACCTCAGAACTTAATCTAATTTTGGAAGGCTCAAGAGTAAGACCAAATCAGCTTTATTTTCTGCAGCAGCCTATACTGGTGGTCATATCTTTGTAGCACTCACAGCAATGACCAATTCTGACACAGCTGACAACTTCCCTGGGATTACAGTTCTCTTCCAATTTGGCATCAGTAGTGATCGGCTCATTCAGCTGCCCCATGCAAAGATGGAGCAAAATGACCAAGTTTTTTCCTTCCATTCCTAACTAAGGCTGAGTGAAGGGTGTTTCCTCAGAAAGAGAGAACATAATCCACACACAGATATAGTAGCCAGACTTCTATATAAAGAATACTTTGAGCTACTGGTAGCCTTTAATTACATCTTCTAATACAGGGGTCTCCAACCTTTGCAACTTTAAGTCTGAAGGACTTCAGCTCCCAGACTTCTCCAGCCAGCAAAGCTGGCTGGAGAAGTCTGAGAGCTGAAGTCCTTCAGACTTAAAGTTGCAAAGGTTGGAGACCCCTGTTCTAATACACTGATATTTGATTCTAACCGTACATGGAATTATATCTCTATGATGAAATGAATACGACTGCTCCTTTTGTTCTCTTAGAATTCTGATCAAGCACAGAAATGCTGCAAATCGTCCTCAACACAGCATGCACTGCAGGAAGTGCGTTTATCTTATTCTAATATGTTAGTAGAACATTGATATGAAGCTATACCAGAGTCAGATCTGGTATAACTCAAAAGCCTGCAATGTTTTTCAAGAGAATGCCGATCATGAAATATTTTATTCACTGTGTATTTCAGCCCTGCTGTGGAATTAATTTCAATAAGTGAAAAATGGAATCTTTTGGATAGGTCTGCCAAAATGGTATACCAATGCCCATCAGACTTACTTCTCATCATATCCGCTTTGAGTGCAGTTTTGGCAGAAAAAGAAAAGCTTTGTCATGGACCTTTTTAATACTGATGCAGCTGGTACTGAGGTGGGAGGCTGACAAGATAAGACCCTGTGTAATTATATCTAATTAAATATACTCTAATCCAAATTAGTTCATTAATGAGCATCCCACAGTCGCTTTGCTGACTCAGTGAGGAAGATTATTTTTTAAAAAAATAGATGGGACAGATGCAGAGCAAATTCTGAATAAAGGAACAGCCAATCTGAAAATTGATGCACCAGCAAATATATCTTAGAATTGGGGTTCAGAAATCAGAATAGAAGGATAGGCATTATTAATGTATAACTTTTATAAGACACATCTTGTCTCCTTTTAGGTATGTATGTACATATATAAAAAATGCTGGTATTGCCATCCTCGGGTGTTTTCCTGTGTATATAGCATGGAATTTTTTTTGCAACGTTTCGGCAAGATCTCACTTGCCATCCTCAGGCTTTGGTCTGTGACTGAAGCCTGAGGATGGCAAGTGAGATCTTGCCGAAACGTTGCAAAAAAAATTCCATGCTATATACACAGGAAAACACCCGAGGATGGCAATACCAGCATACCTACACCCGTGAAAATCTACGAAAGCATATATAAAAAATAACTCTACAAACACAGAAAATGACTTCTTTGTGATACTTATCAGGAAAGTGATTTCCAAGCTGATTATTTGCATGTTTTAAAAAGATTTGTCCCGCTGTGTTTACTGAGCTTACCTCAAGTCCCATGTAGGATTCCAAGCAGTCAGGTGTTTTGTTTAATTTTAATTGATGAGAAGAGAGTTTCCTGATTTTAAGTCCAAAAGATTATTGGAAGACTTACGTGGGCAAATATCCAGAAGCAGGAGTGAAAGATACAAGAAGCAGTTTTCATAAACCAAAGCAATCAAGAAATAAAATTCCAAAGGCAAACAAAGGCTGATCTGCTGTAAGAAATGACCCTCCTGAGGGCCAAGTTTTCAAATAATAGAGGCATCTAGTAAAAAAGCCAAGGGCCAGAGATAGATAATACAAACCAAGATAGGAAGGCAGGTGGTCAGATCCCAAAATGGAATAAGGATTTACCTAAAGAACACCTTTTTCTGGCAGGAAAAAACTATTCAGAAAAAAGGAATTTAGAATCTGGTGAAGTATTCAGATAGGAGATAAGATTGAGGCTGCTATTTGGCTAGCACTTTTGTATGTGAATTTTGTATTAGTTTATAAAATATAAAACAGAAAGAAAATGAAAATAAAAGGAAAGTAAGGGAGGAAAAAAGAGAAGAGGAAACAGTGCATGGTTAAGGGGGAAAGAAAGAAAAGCATTGACTTCCAACCTTTTTAGCACAGTTGAATAAAACATACAGCCTCAACCTTTTGCTTTTAATAATAATATATACTAGCCATTTCTATAACAACAATTCTGTCTAATCAGCAAAACCCAAAATCAAAGTTTCCACCTCAAACGCAAAGTCCAGAAGTGATTTGGCTTTTGAAAGACACACAATTTAGCCTCCAACTGTTGCAGAGATAGTGCATGTCTGCAGATACATTTGTTGCATTTGCCTCGGGTAGCACAATGAGTGAGGGCAGAGTCAGTGGCAGGTGGAAAATAGGATGGAAGGAACACTGCAGGTGACTTCATTTCACTAACTAAAGTGTCACTTAAAACCAGAGTTTCTTGGCCAGACAGTGGCCCTGTAAGTTGAATAAATAAACAAACCACCCAGTGGTTCATGTTAACCTTCTAGGTAGGAGAAAGGAACTAGTTAAAGAACTAAAAAGAAACACCATCAAGAGAAATAACAATAGTAACTCTGAATAAGACAGATTTCAAAAATTTAATCCTTAAGCAACTAAAATGAGTTCTGCTTAAATCAGACTGAAATTTTAACATGACATATAACTTCTATTACCCTTAATGGGACATAAAATATCTTTAATTATATTGGCTCCAAGTTCTTAGAATTATGCAATTTTTTTTAAACAAAACTCAGAGCACTTGTTAAGCCTTATTAATCAGTTGTTGGTGAGATATGATTTAGAAATCAACAAGTTTAAGTTAAAATTATAATAAATTTTGTTAAAGATTATATGATTAACTGGATTCAAAAATTAAACAGAATAATTGATATGCAACTATGGGAAATAGGAAAATATTAAGTTTACAGAGAATATTACATTTAGAGAAAATTGCCATGAGATGCTTTACTGATGGTACATCACTCCACTATCAATTGGTAACATTGATAATTGATCAGTGTTAGAAATGATTAGGTTGGAAATTATTCTGTATTTGGAAGAATATTGTAAAGGCCAGCAATTTTGGAAAATGATTTATAATAGCATGAAGCAAATTCTAAAAGTTGAATCCCTTTCCAACTATCATTCTATTAAATATTACTAATCTATGTGTTTTTAGAGAGTACATTGAACTAGTATACAGTAATCCCTCGTTTTTCGCGGCCTCGTTTTTCACGGCTTCAGTCCTTCGCGGATTTCAAAAATATTCTTTTAAAAAATGCATTGGTAGGAGGCAACCCTTCCCTTCGACCCTCGGTGAATAATAGCTGCAGCGGAAGGAAGAAGCCTTGATGTGCAAACCTCTCGGATGAGAAGAAGCGGAGGAATCCGAGCCGGCTTGCCTACGGGATGTATATTGGGAGCTCCGGCGCCTCGGTCTCGCTGTAGGCAACTTTTCCTGAGCAGCTGGGACGTGGCATCCGTTTCAGAAGGAAGGTTTGCAAGCGCGGGTCCCCCCCACCCCCCGTTTCCTCCCCTTGCTCCCAAGAACCAAATGGACGTTTGGGTTTGAGGGATCGGGATTTTAAGTTAAGCGAATTGCTTCGTAACTTGTTGGGGCAGAAAGAACCCGGGGAGCCTGTGCCGCGATGCTGCGTTTGGGTCGAAAAATGCAGCTGCAGCTTTTCCATGTTGAGGTCGAAGTGTTGGCTATTTATTACAATTCGCCTCAGTTCTCCAGAGCTCTTATTCCACTTGAAATCTCAGAGAGTGCCGCCGTAGGTACGCGGATTCCTTTGGAATCCTACTTCGCGTTTTTTCGGCTTTCGCGGAAGGGTCCGGTCCCGATTACCCACGAAAAACGAGGGATTACTGTATGCTAAAAGCTGTCAGGATATTCTGTGGTTTAAATTGGGAAGTACATACAATTCTTTCAGTAGAAAGAATGACAATGCAACTGTGGGAGTATATCTCAATGCACAGAACAAACTTGTGTTTAAAAAAATAAATCTAATATGGTATTTAATTTAAAATTAAGCTATTTAGGTTTTGAGATTAGATTGACCCCAACCAAAGATTGAACCCTACTGGCCTTTCACAAAGCATTGGAAACCTGGACGTCCTCTGCAACTGTTGCCCTATCAACTGCTTTGGATTTATTCTTGGTGTTCTTTGTAAGTTTTTGTTGATATTCTTTTAATGGGTTATCAGCTGCCCAGAGTTACATTTGTGAGGCAGCCATATAAATGGATTAAATACATAGAACAAAAATAAATAAATAAAGTTTTGGGTTATAATTGTCTCTGTGGATTTGTAACACATCAAAAATTTGAATGTCCCTTAACCTGAGGTTTTAACATTTAAACTGTGGAGTTTTTGTTAAATAAGATTAGATGTCTTAGTGACCAGATAAGAGTGCATTTCTCATTTTAACTTATATTTCATATAATATTGATTAGTATTGATTTTTTCTTCTGTTCAATTCGCAGGGACTACTTGGACAAGTCCCTGCAGGGTTTTTTTGGTAAGGTTTTTAGAAAGGGTTAGCCACTGCCTCTTTCCTGGAGCTGAATTAAAGTGACCAGCCCCAGGTCACCTAGCTGACTTTGTGCTCATGATGTGTCTAGAATCCACAGTCTCCCTGTTTCTAGCCTAATACCTTAACCACTGCACTGGAATGGTTCTCAGGATTGTTGGTACTCATATATTAATTTGATTTAATGATAAACTGTAATTTTAAAATTACATAGGAGGTTTAACTTACATAGAAGTAAGTTCTATCTTTCTGGTGAAGATCTAGGTAGATAAATTGCCCAAGAATCTGCACTGAATATGTAGTTATTTTATAAATTCCTTGTTTATATACTTTGCACTTTTCTTTTCTTTTTTATTTTGTTTATCATATTAAAATATTTTAGATTGTTCAATTTAATTTTTAAACCATTTAGAAAATTACTGGGGTAGGGGAGGATTGATTTATTTCAGAAACCAGAATTGGATTGATAAAACTATTTAGACACTTATTTAGATACTTATTTAGATACTAAGCCACGGAACTGAGCTTTTACTCATTGTAATTGATTGTAAGGAAGGAGCCAGTAAAGTTATTTATGAAATTCAGGTAGTTATGGTATGGAGATATCTCCATTTGACAAAGAAAGCAGAATTACATGCGCTGCTATGATTCTCCAACATCTATGCTCCCACTTTGCAGTTACAAGGCAGAAGGCCCTCCTGAAACAAAAGTAAACTAGGGTCTAGTTTTCAATAAACATGCGAAGTATAAATGCTGCATATTCTGCAACCATAAGTCAGATAAGTACACTATGAACAAGATTAATAATGCATTTTCTCTGAGTATTAATATTTTAATATTTGGGATTTTTTACATTTTAAACAAAAGTCTTGTTCCATGGCAATATGTAATGTGTAGTATACATAAAACTTTATTTATTCTAGATTATGTATACTTTTCAAATTGCAGAACATTCTATGAGCATAGAGGAAGAGGAAAAAATACAAGAAAATAATGGGGTCAGATCCATCATCTTTGGCTTGCTGGCAGTCTGCCATCAATCGGGGGAGGGAGAGGGGAACAATTGGGCAATAAAGCTACATACTTTTATGACAAGAAATTGGGAGGGAGATTGACAGTTGAGAAAGAACAGAGCGTTTTGGAATCCAGTTCATGCTGGCATCCTGGCAGCTTCAAGGCCATTTACCCTGAAAGTGGAATTTCACCAGCTCAATCACCTCAGCCTTTCCCAAAACATCTCATTGGTGCCAGATTGGCAACACATAGATGGACCATGTGGGGAGGGCTAGGGGGAACCTGGCGGTTAGTTCTGTATTGGTGCACAAGAATTATGCTTAATTCTACTGCATCTTTTAGTAAAAGTGCTGTTTCACTTCAACCAAATGGAATTAAGAGTTTTACTTCACTAGGCAGATCTGACAACCAGTGGTGGGTTCCTACTGGTTCGGACCAGTTCAGCCAAACTGGAAATGGTTAGATAGCCATTTGTCTGAAATGGTATAAGGTTCCTGCCCACGCAGGGGGTTGGACTAGAAGACCTACAAGGTCCCTTCCAACTCTGCTATTGTATTGTATTGTATTGTATAAAGTCAAAAATGGTGGTTACAACCAAGTGATTGAAGCCCACATCCCTTTTCTTTTTTTTCTTCTGTTTTTTATTTTTTCCTTCTACAACACATTACAGTCATTATATCAACATTTTTGTGTCATCTTACCTGTATATTTCACTCCTATGTTTGCACACCTTTATACACAGATATCAGCTCAAAAACCTAACACACACACACACACACGTTAGGCTTTTTGAGCTGATCAATAAATAAATCAGGGAGACTAGTATAGATCTATTTCAAGTTTTTTAGCTCTCATCAGCTAGCCATACCCTTACTGGGATTCGAACCTAGGCTGTATTACATGCTAGGCAAATGCCTTAGCCACTTGAGCCACCAGGTTCTCTCCCTGCTCAGCTGAGACAGGAGGATAAATATATACTTTGTTCCACAACACCCTGTTAGGCCCCAATTAAGGGAGGAGACATACTGTTTCCTTTTCTGCCTTTCGGCTCATCACCAGAGACCATATAGACCAGGGGTTCCCAAACTTGGCAACTTGAAGACTTGTGGACTTCAACTCCCAGAATTCTCCAGTCAGCAGAGGCTGGAGAATTCTGGGAGTTGAAATCCACAAGTCTTCAAGTTGCCAAGTTTAGAAACCCCTGATCTAGACAGAAAGCCTGTGGAACAAAGTATATACTTATCCTCCTGTCTCAGCTGAGCAGGAAGAGAACCTGGTGGCTCAAGTGGCTAAGGCATTTGCCTAGCATGTAATACAGCCCCGGTTCGAATCCCAGTCAATTCAATTTTCAATTTCAATTCAATTTAATATTTGTAAACCGCTCCCTCTCCCCATAGGGACTCGGGGCGGTGCACAGGAAAAATAAAAAACAATAAATATATACAAACATTTCTTTAAAAAACAAATTAAACCTAAACCTGTGCTAAAATTCCCCATTAAAACTAAGCTATACTAAAAAACTTCCCAATAAAACCCCAGAGACAGAGAGACTATCCTAGGCCGGCCAGACAGAAAAGATGTGTTTTTAATTTAAGACGGAAGGAGCGGAGGTCCGTGGTCGTCCTAATGTCGGGGGGAAGGTCGTTCCAGAGGGCCGGGCCCGCCACAGAGAGAGCCCTTCCCCTGGGTGTCGCCCGCTGACAAAGTCTAGTGGACGGCACCCGGAGAAGTCCCTCTCTGTGGGAGCGAATCAGCCGTGAGGATGTAAGGGTATGGCTAGCTGATGAGAGCTAAAAAGCTTGAAATAGATCTATACTAGTCTCCCTGATTGATTGATTGATTGATTTATTGATCAGCTCAAAAAACCTAACACACATATAAAAAAATTACACAATGGAACTCATGGCTTTCTGTCTAGATGGTCTCTGGTGATGTGGCTTCAAATACAAGGCTTTTGCCACCATCTTGAATTTTTTGACTGGAGACACACCTGACTTGGAAAATGCCAAAAGTCAAAATGGACCAATCCTCAAACTGATGTTTTAGCAGCAGTCAGTTTCCATATTTTATTTTTTAATGTTTTGACAGGAGCAATACATAGTGCCAGCTAGCCATAGTAACTAATTGCCTCCACAATGAAGCTACAAATCATGAATTTGGACAGCATTTTTCCTGTGCTTTTCAGTCTCTCAAGATGGCTGGCCAGACAATGAGGAACCTCTCAACATAGTAGAGCAAATAGCCTATAGTTGCTCCACTGATCTCCCAAGCCAGCTGAGGGTCCACCATGACATTTTTTCTATCGAAGAAACTCACTACACCAAGTTTAGAAGTCCTGATTACTTTCTCTTGCACGTTGGATCTGATTTTTTGACATTCAGACCATTCATTCACTTGTCTATATCAGTGTAGTATCTGTACCAACTTGTAAGACAAGGCTCTGGCCCCAGCCAATCTATTTTTTCAGAACTTCCCTTGTTAGGTTTTTCTACTTTGTTCATTTAATTAATTAGGTGAATAACGATGAAGATTAAAAAAATTCTGTCCTTTTAGGAAGAAGTTAAAGGTGGTTTTTTTAAAGTAGTTAATTAGCTCAAGGTCCATGAATTAATGCAGTTATGTATTGCTAGCATATCTACAAGTGCAGCCAATGAAATGAAAACTAAACACAGTTTCTTTCTTTATATCACAGCCATACAACTAATCTATCTATCTCACTCATGTTATATATTAACCTAAATCTGGAGATCTGTGGAGAAGGTTTGCAGAACTCAAGATAAAGCCAGGAAAAAGAGTAAATCTTAGAGGCCATTTTTTTCATTCTATCACCCTTTGGAATGCTCTCTCTGAGGCTGGGATTATTAGCAAGAACAAAATTAATATTTGTATTTGCATTCATTGGTGAGGAAGGTATTGCAAGAGAGTGAGCAGGAACACAGTGAGGAATATACATCAAAAACAATGCTGTATGGAATCTAATAAATAAGGTAGTTTCCCAGGAGGGAGGGAGTTACTACAGAGGAGTAAGAGGCAACTCAGTCTGGATGTTACATGTGAGAGAAAGACAGTCATTTCCTAATACTTCACAGGATATATTGTAGATGCTGGTAGTAGGATTTTCAGACAAGATTTTGTCTATAGACATGAAGCAATGAAGAAATCAGCTTGGAATTATTTTTCTTGTGAGAAATCATTGACTATCAATAGGTAAGCATTTATTTGCCAAGCGTCTTCTGGGTCCTTGTAAATATTTTGAGATGAGAGTGTGTTGTGAGTGTGTGTGTAGTTAATAGGGGCATTCACTGTAATTATTGGATTGCATGAGACACATAAAGGATTTTAAAAACTCTTGTCAGATGGGATATAAATCAATTGGTAACCATCAGAGGGTGTGGAATTTCTGCAAAGGAAGATGGCTACCTAATGACCATAACAGAACATTTTCTACCCAACTTCAAATCAATTTAATTTAAACCCAGTCATGCTTATTACAGATGCACAAGTAGGGCATGTAATTAATATAGCATTTGGACAGGCTGCAAATGATATATAGCTATAGCTCATCCTTTTGCTAAACATCCACTAATCATTTATCTACTTTTTAAAAATGTTTTTATAAATGAGAATTTAATTATTTAATGGGTGGGTTTTATTTCACATGAAGGTCTAACATCCTATGCCTTGCTTTAGAGGAATTTTAAAAAAAATCTCAGGATCTTTAAGATATGTGGACCATTTCCCATAATTCCCAACCCAGAATGTTGGCAGAGGAATTGTGGAAGTTGAGATCCACACATCTTAAAATTGCTGAGGTAGAAAAACACTTATTTAAAGCTACATTTAGAGAGTTCTGTTTATATTGCAGTGAGTTTTCTTCCAAGGTTTCTTGAAAGTATTGGAGGATAGAGGCTCAGGCATTGCTTGCTTCCATAATTATTTCTGTGTTTTATTTATAAAGAAATATATGTGGCAGATTGTTTTAAGCTCCTAGTTTAAGTCCCAATTCTTAAGATGCAGACTCCTTTAGAAGGATGGATGTTGAGGTATCAGTCCAAGCGCTTGCTGACTTCTGACTCTTCTGATTTGATTTTTGTATAATTCCTGCAAGTGAGTGTTGTCAGCTTCAAGCTTTAGAGCCAAACCATAATTAATCTGGGGGGGGGGGGGGACATTTCAGTTCCCATGTTTATTTATAACCCTCATCCATATCCTGATTCACATGATATCCATTATATCTCAGATGTGAAAATGATTCTCCCATTTTGAAAGCATGTTTTTAAGGAGAATTAAGTCCATCACAAATAAAGAGGTATTGGATTAATTTACTTGAGAGAGATGGGAGGAAATCTGCAGAAATTCCTTGATCTCATTATAATGTCCTAACTAGGCCTCTGTGTATATTTCTATATTTAAATAGAAATCAAGGGCAGTAGTTCTGTTAAAACATATGTTGTTTCCTCAACAGTTTTATCTGGATTTCATATACTGAGGAATATCTTGAATCATTTAATTAGCATGTACCTTCTAGTAGTGGAGAACCATCCTCTAACAGCACTTTTTAGTAGTAAAATAGAAGTGTGTACAAAGAATAACATTTATGAACATTTATTCCACCTGCCTATTGATGATGCAAAAAAAATGGATTTAAATTGTCAAAAACTAGATATTGAACATAACTGTATGGGTGGTTCATTAGTACATGAGTTGTTTAAGATTGCTGAAAATGCCCTAATCTCTGAAGAGATATCAAGCCTGGTTAATTTTCCTAATCATTAGAAAAATTAATTCAGGCTTGGTATCTCTTCAGAGATTAGAAATAGAAGATTTGTAAAATATTTTTAGGTTAGTTCTACACTTCCCCAAAATCGTGAAAAACGAAGTACAGTAATATTTCTAAAGTTCTACATAAATGGAAATAATATTTTCTGCCAAAAATTGGCTGCAAAAGCATTGAGGTACACTTTGCCAAGGAATTTGGAATAATAATGTCTTGAAGAGAGATGGATTTTTATCTTCTCTTGCCAATTTTGCAAGGAGGTCAAAATAATGTTTGGATATATTTAAAAGATGGGAGATCTAGAGCTAAAGTACTATATTTTAACATAGATTAAGACAAATAATATTTTTTCATTTATTGAAAATCTGAGAGATGACAAAGTTAAATGCATTTTAAATGCATTTTTTAAAAATAAGTAGTTAAACCCATTGTGTGAATGACCTTATTCCCATGGCAACCATTTTTTGAACTATTGTACTTTCATGACAATCAGTATGAGTGATAACCTTGACAGTTCCGGATATAATCATAAGGCCTATCCCTATGGGCTAGATTGCTGTGCTGCTTCTTTTATACAGGCTATCAACCTAATATTTGAATCCCTTTATAAACCATTGTTAAAAATGTAACATTAATTGACTATTGTTATGAAAGGCATCTATCAGAGGCTTCTGGGAAAGCAGTGGTGAACTAAGACAGCTTCACTTTTAGTGGAGCAGATAATCATGGTGTAAAGTGGAGCCAGAGAGGAAATAAGCTACCCAAATTATTCTCCAGATAAAGAAGAGGATTTGGGATTAACTAACAGACATTTCCTCTGAGGGGACCATAAAACAGTGGTTTCTGACAGGTTTTAGAGTTGTGGCAGTCACGAAAAACAGCTTTGCCCAAGCTACAGTTCAGAATGTAAGCATATTTCAAAAAAGATGTTGAGTTCACCCACTTTCCTTCTTAGTCACTTTTACTGGAAATGGCTTATAAATTGCTTTTTGGACATTAAGATCCCCCAAAAGGACAAGTTTTATTACACCAGGTGATTTTCCTCCCCCTCAGCCAAAAAAGATTTATGCAAGTAAAAAATGTAAAGAAAAACTTTTTAAAATTAAAAATAAGCAATGAAAGGGTAGAATGTTGATTTTGGAAAATATTTAATGGACTAAGCAGCCAGATAAACTGGAAACAAGATGTTGAAAAAGTTATAGGAATGCTTCCTGTAGTTTATTTAAAAGTTCACTAAAACATATAAAGATTTGAGTTTAAGTATAAGAAACCTCTTCCTGGGAAAAATGTTTGGATGAGACAAAAACATGATAAGAAGATACCTTTAAGGCTGTGAGAATTAAAAAGGAGAAGACTCACTAATACAGAATGGAGAAAAAATATTTTAACTTTGGAAGAATGTAAGCATATTTGGCACAATGTACTCAGAACTTATTCTTTAGACTGTCTAATGCAGGGGTCTGCAAAGTCGGCTCTTTTAAGACTGGTGGACTCCACCAGTCTTAAAAGAGCCGACTTTGCAGACCCCTGGCTCTAATGCAATAAAAATGGGTTTTAAAAAGCAGATAGAATATGATGTAATTGAAAATCAGGCTGTTTTGGATGTGGATTTAAAACCGAAGAAAACAACAATGATATTGACAAAATTGTACAGCAAGGGTGTCAAACTCAAGGCCCATAGGCCAGATCCGGCCCACAGGATGCTTAGATCTGGTAGCACGGCTACCCTGGAAACAGTGAAGGATTGGCCCATGGTGGACACGGTTCTCCCAAACTCCATTTTCGGCTCAACAGCTTACTGCAAATCTCTGCCAGTGATAACAGAGCGTGTGCGATGATCCCAAGCTTTGTTTTCGCTCAGGCAACCGCAGGCATCCCCCCAACATGAATGACATCCAGCTGGGCATGCCCACCCTGGCCACACCCACCTGTCCCCCCAAGGTCAAACACAACCCTGATGCAGCCCTCAATAAAATCGAGTTTGACACCCCTGTTGTATAGGATCTACAAATGAAACCAATGGATGTTTTAATAGTTAAATGGGACACACAAATAATAAACTAGAAGAGTGACTGACTAAAGAGTGGATTTAATTTAGAAAAGTGACTTGGACAATTTTATTTCTTTGGATTTATAAAAGAGATGTGTTATAGTTATGAAGAAATTCCTAAGAAAAGGAAAAGTGAAGAAGTCAGCTTCTGGGCAATAAAGCAATGAAAGGGTAGAATGTTGATTTTGAAAGTTAAGATAAAGGAGTGAGGATTAAAACAGTTGCTGAGGCGGAAGCCTTTCTTTAAAAACATTCCTCTGTCCTGGGGGAAGATCCAGGGGGACGGAGGGGGCCACGGCCCCGCCCACTGGGAGCCAGGGAGGAGAAAAAGAAGATACAATTGCCAAGAGACTTAGATCGAAAAAATAACTTTGCCTTGATTTTTCTTTTGATTAATTTTGCATAATATTTGTATCTGGATTTTTTGTAAATGTCTGACAGCATAGAACTGAGAATTTAGGTATATGTACTTGCTTTCACTTTGTAGTGTTATGAAAAATGTTTTTTTTTTATTCTTTTTTTTATTGTGTATTTTGAGGTCTCGGAAGGGCCGACGACTCTGACGTGAATGCTCTCAAAATTTCTTTGTATCCCTTACCCCACCCTATAGAAAAAATGTAAAACCAATAAAACTTTTTCAATAAAAAAGAAAGAAAAAAAAAAGAAAGTAAAGATAAAGGTTCTCACACATGCATGCAAGTCATTCCCGACTCTAGGGGGCAGTGCTCATTTATGTTTCAAAGCCAAAGAGCCAGCGTTATCCGAAGATGCCTCCTTGGTCATGTGGCTGGCATGACAAAACATTGAAGGCACATAGAACACTGTTACCTTTGGTGGTTCCTATTTTTCTACTTGCATTTTTACATGCTTTCAAACTGCTAGGTTGGCAGAAGCTGGAATAAGTAACGGGAGCTCACTCTGTTATGTGGCGCTAGGGATTCGAACCGCCAAACTGCTGACCTTTCTGATTGACAAGCTCAGTGCCTTAGCCACTGAGCCACCCTTCTGGGCATTACCTAAGAGGAATTATCAAGATCTTTAAAACTAAAAAGTTTATAAAGTTGGCTTAATTGTTCAAAATTAAACTTTATATGCCTCTCATTTTTCTAACAGGAGGTCACAATGATTATGTATATAATATGTATGAGCCAAAAAAGGTACCTCTACATATTTCCATTCTATTTAATTCCCAGAAATAGATTCAGAATGTGAACTCTTCACAAGATTTCTTAACTAATTTTGATAGTATGTAGTGGTACCAAATTATATCTAGACAGTCAGTTCTGTGACCTCTGAAATAAGTTTGATAGAGATGGAGTGAACAGTAAAAATGCTCAAGCTAATCAAGCTAATCAAAAAATACTCTGATGCATTTGTTCTGTTCTTCAAAATGGCCCTACTTCCAGCAACTTTGGTACCAAATAGAAGTACAGAGATGCATTTCCTTCAGTTTGATCCCTGAGTTCACTAAGGATATTAGATTGCAACTCCAGGTCTTCCGTAAAGTGCAATACAAGTACAGTTCATCTATGTCTCCAAAACGGAAAAACCTGGAAAGAAAAACAGTACTTTTGGATAGCATGTGCTATCATATGCGATAATGGGTTCTCAATATTTGAAGGCTTTCAAGCAAAAAGGGACAACAATCTGGTGAGAAAGCTTTTAGTAGAGTGTACAGCATATAGTCTAGTATCCACTGATGCAATAGGAGAAGAGCATCCATTTGCCTCATGTCTTCATTTAAGAGTACCCATCCCAAGTATTTCTTTCCTCTACAGTCCATCAGGATTTGGCCCAAAAACCCAATCAGCTGTTAGACAAAATTCACCTACGCATTTTGAAAAACAGTCAAAATGCATCTAATCCTTCTATGCAATTAATAGTGCTAGATACATTCTCAGGACATATTAAACAGGGATATGTAAACCCTCTTGAAGAATATTGCTGTCCTACTTTTCCTCAGAATGTTCCTATTCAACCCGCATTTCACTTTAGTGAAACTCATTGAAAATCCCGACATTAAAGACAATCAAGTGTATGCCATACCATTTGAAACAGACTGTGAAGAAATTTAGCAGAGAAGTAGGGAAAGCAGTTAACAAAACCAAATGAAAAAGCCCAAAGAATTTCAAGCAGGTAGAATAAAAAAATGGAATGGCTAATATCACCAGTTGCCTTCCAGGCAGGGTGGAGAGGGCAATGCTCTAAGACCCAAGCAGAGGAATTGAGTGATTAATTTGAAAAAGTGTTGTTTGGCAAAAGTAGAAATGTCAGCAATCAACAGTGCAGCGAAGGGGGTTAGAAGGTAGGATCACTCACCATATATTAAAGCCAGAGTTTCTTAACAGATCTGGGAGTATCAACATATAGATTTCTTTTAAAAATAAAGTTTGTTATTGGTTCTGTTCTGTTATATTCTATTCTGTTCTTTATTTATTTTTCTATCTATTTGCCTTCCAAACCTGTTCTGATGGATGACCATATAAATTTGACAAATAAATACATTTTCAGAATGCTAGATAAGTGATAATCTCCTAGAAAATGTGGTGGCCGTATTTACAGCATTTTTAAAGAGGCTAAACTAGTTAAACTATGTGGTGTGAACACTAATGAAGCAATGAATGGTTACTTTTTAATTCAAAATTGCCCTGGTTTTATTGGGGTTATACTATCTTTCCTAAACCAACTATATTATCGTAATATTATATATATTGCATGTGTATTTGCAATACACTATATTCACGCAACAAAATGTGAGAATTTGCCCAATTCTACTCCATTCTACTCCCTCAAAGAAAAGGCATTGAGATATAGACCCCGTTCATTAAATAACTGATGACTAAGTCCTGGCAGTGCAGTGCAATTTCCCAAATACCGATTGGCTTTATTTTCCAATCCATGCCTCCAACTACCTGCTAAACCAATAAGGATGGATCAAATCATGTAAAAAGTCTTGACAAGAATCTCCTTGTGCTGAAGAGCACTTCCTAGAAACATTGGAAAGAGATTCTGTATTCCTCAAATGGTAATTTTTTAAAACATATAAATATCATTTTATACCATAACTTCCAGGCTATTAATATAGTCTTAATTGGATTAAGCATGATGTGAGAACAGGCACATTTCAAACAAAATATTGTTGCAGAAACACTGCAAATTATTGAGATTTTGGGGTATACAAAGACCTGGCTCAGGTCTTTAGGACTTTCTGGGTGCTTATAGATGTATCAGACTCTTTCTTAAAACATCTTCAGCTGTCATTTTTTTTAAAAAAGTATTTTATTTTTCCCCCTTCTAAATATAAGGGAACACACGAGGTTATCTGTATGCTGATGGAATAGTAAACTCTGTCTTTGTTTTCACCTGATCCATTTCTAGGAAGGGAAACAGTTGTGAACAAGAACATGAGCTGAATGTAATAAACTAACTTCTAAGGTTCCATTAAGAAAATACGGTTACAATGCTGGAGGTGGTCTATGGAGAGAAGATTTGCTGCAAAGATTGTATTGGGTAGACCTCCATATTTTTGTAGTCAGAAATGCTCAAACATTTATCCTTCTTCTTGCATTTCCAAGTGGTAGCTGGGGCACTTTTTTCCACAGGTGTACCATCTCTTAATCCCTTTTGGAATAGCAGATACAAATAAAATAAAGAAAATTAACTGGTAGTTCACAGCAGTCACAACATTTAAAAATAAGTAGGTTTCCTGTTTCTGCTGCCTTGTTGGGATAATAAAATAGTTTCTATACATGGATGTGTTAATCAAAGTTTTTACTGATCTGTATTAGGTAGCATTACATTTCCTAGTTCAGGAAGGGGAATCGTGCATATCCTTGCATGTAACTACAGAAAATACTGATGTTGGTTGTAGGTCTGGTTTATGTTGGAGATCTTCTCCTCTCCTTAAGCACCATTTCAACTTTCACAACAACTATTACTACTCCTAGATGGGAGAGAAGCACATATACCTTTGTTGACCAGGAAAAGACACTTTGATCCTGAACTGTCTCTGTGAATTGTAAGTTTCTTTAGCACAAATGCCACACTTGTGTGACATAATTGAATCTTGAGACCAAGTGGCCACTGGGAAGCATATACTTTTAATATAACTTCTTTCTATTCAAATCTCCCATCAGATTTTCAAAGTCTCAATCTGTAATTTAACAAGCAAAAGGAATTGAACCGAGATTACTTTTCAGTCACCAAAAAAAAGGCACTTTCAAATGACAAGTTTGCCTACCCCTTTTAAGGACTGAATAAATTAATCCTGCTGAGTTTTCAAGTAGGACGTCACTTCTGGAATGAAGATAATGTCAGCATCATATTGTATGTATTGCTATGCAATCTGGAATTTGGAGCGATCTATCTTTCCTCTATTATTCCTACCCTTGTATGTGAATCTGAGCTCACTTCTCCTTTCTCATTGTTGCCTATCAATCAGAGATGATATTCAGCCAGTTCAAACCAGTTCAGGCGAACCAGTAGTAGAAATTTTGAGTAGTTTGCAGAACCTGCAAATACCACCTCTGGTTGGCCCCACCCTCTCCCCGTCACTCCCTGCCCTACATTCCCTTGTTTTTTTAGCTCAGCTGATTTGTGCGGCAGAGCAGATTTCTGCACCTCAGCTGAGCTAAAAAAAAGAGCTCAGCTCACCAGCGCTGACACGGAGGATGGTCTTTGTAGAGACTGTGGTGGCTCAACAGTTTCCTCGGCACCTGGAGGAAATGGATTATCTGGACCCGCGCCAGTCCAGCTTCCGGCCCGGACACAGCACTGAGACGGCATTGGTCGCATTGGTAGATGATCTCTGGAGGGCCAGAGATGGGGGTTGTTCCTCCATCCTGGTCCTATTAGACCTCTCGGCAGCTTTTGATACCATCGACCATGGTATCCTATTGCATCGACTGGAGGGGTTGGGGGTGAGGGGCACCGTTTTGTGGTAGTTCTCCTCCGACCTCTCCGGTCGATCGCAATTTGTGTTGATAGGAGGGCAGAGGTCGACCTCGAGACCCCTCACATGTGGGGTTCCTCAGGGGTCGGTCCTCTCGCCGCTTCTGTTCAACACATATATGAAGCCGCTGGGTGAGATCATCCGTGGTTTTGGGGTAGAGTACCACCTGTACGCTGATGACACCCAGCTGTACATATCTACCCCAAATCACCCCAATGATGCCGTCGAAGTGATGTCCCGGTGTCTGGCAGCCGTGCGGGTTTGGATGGGAAGGAACAGACTTAGACTCAACCCGTCCAAGACCGAGTGGCTGTGGTTTCCGGCATCCCGGTACAACCAGTTTATTCCATCACTGGCCATTGGGGGTGAACATCTAGCCCCGGTGGATAGGGCACACAACTTGGGCATCCTCCTGGATACCCGGCTGTCCATGGAAGATCAAGTGATGGCGGTGGCCAGGGGGGCGTTTTACCAGGTTCGCCTGGTACGCCAGTTGCGTCCCTTATTGGATCGGGACGCCCTTCGCACAGTCACTCATGCACTCGTGACATCCCGACTAGACTATTGTAACGCTCTCTACATGGGGCTTCCCTTGAGGTGCACCCAAAGACTACAGTTAGTCCAGAACGCGGCCACGCGGGCAGTCCTGGGAGCCTCCAGGTTCTCCCACGTTACACCGCTCCTGCGCGAGCTGCACTGGCTGCCTATGGTCTTTCGGGTGCGCTTCAAGGTATTGATTACCATCTTTAAAGCGCTCCATGGCACGAGACCTAGTTACCTGCGGGATCGCATTCTGCCTCATACAGCCCTCCGGCCGATTCGCTCCCACAGAGAAGGACTTCTCCGGGTGCCGTCCACTAGGCAATGCCAGCGGGTAACGCCCAGGGGAAGGGCCTTCTCTGTGGTGGGCCCGACCCTCTGGAACGACCTACCCCCCGATCTTAGAACAACTACGGACCTCCGCTCCTTCCGCCAAAAGCTAAAAACGTACTTTTTTCATCTGGCCGGCCTGACCTAATCTATACATCCTAAGCTGTAATATTAACCTAAAATGTTTTAATAGGGTTTGCTGGGAATCAGGGTTAAGGGTTTTTAAGGTTTTTAGATTTTACATTCTAGCGCAGGTAAATTATTTAATTCTATTTTAAATATTGTATTGTTTGTACTTTTTAAATGCATTTTTAAAGTCCTGTGCACCACCCTGAGTCCCTTCGGGGAGAGGGGGCGGTCTACAAATTAAATAAATAATAATAATAATAATTTGAGTGCTGCGCATGCAAAGTGCTCTCTCATAGAACTGGTAAAAAAATATTTGGAATCCCACCACTGCTATCAATGCAATTTATTTGTCCTATCTAAGCCATATATCCTGCTTTCCTTTACTCCTAGTATCAATCTCTTACATAAGATATAGCTTGAGCTCATGTTATAACATCTCTTTAGGAATGTTGTACTTCAAGTAAGGGAGTACCAGGTGGATCTCCCGAAATGAATGTGCTGAGGCTTTTTGAGAGCAGAAATATTCTGGACTGTGGAGATGAGTACAATTGGACCCATCCTAGGAAGATAATTTTGCCTGGTAATTGACTGTTCAGAGAGCAGGCAAGGTAATTACCTTTGTTTGAGCATTTCCCTGAGGTTGTCTTAAGCTTTACAGCCTCCTTTATACATCCCAAAGACAGTTCTCCATTCTAAGGTGATTTGTTTGAATGATATCCAGCAATCCAATTTACAGATAAAGATTTATGAAAAAAAAGCAGCCATTTAGAGATATTCATCAATTATTGGACAGAAGACTGAGCAGGCACACAAATCACCCTATCAATCTTTCAGGTTATGATAAAGTGTGTTGTATTCTATTCAAAATACAGAAATATTTCTAAATTTGCATTTTCATATACAGTATCATATGGAACATATTTTTTCAGATAAATTTCTTCCTTTGGATGGAATGAAAGTAACTGCTACTGTCTGCCTAACCTGGTCTCTTCCAGTGCCATTGTTTTACCCTCATGTTCTTCATTTTCACTTTTTTTTGATATCCCGATGTTCTCCCGATGGGCCTTTTCTGAACTAATGCAAGGGTTTGTCACAATCATGTTGGGATTTTCATCTGCTTGTCTGTTCATCTACTAAAGTTCCAGTGATTAATTTAGTGCAGAGGTTCCCAAACTTGGCAACTTTAAGACTTGTGGACTTCAACTCCCAGAATTCTCCAGCCAGCATAGCTAGTTGCCAAGTTTGGGAACCTCTGATTTAGTGCTTAGTAGACTTCTAGTTTGCAGGATCTATTCCATTACCTCATTCCCAAAACCTGAAATCTATTAACATGCCATTGGAATGAAAAGCTACATACATAGGACTAAACAAACACTTTTTAAAAACTGAAATTAAGCTTGAAAATCCAATCTCTGCACCATGAGAATCCCGATGGTGCTCCACTGAGGAATGTCTATGGAGATTCTCAGCCATCCAGGTCATGGTTGCCCCAAAGGTACTTTTTCAAGAGGCAACAGAACTTTCTGTTTTTTCCTTTAAAAAGTACCTCTTGAAAAAGCATCCACCGAGGAAGCTTCATTTTTCTCTATATATTCTCATCTTCTAGTGGTTAGGATAAGACATTGGGGTATCAACCAGCAACTGGACATTTAACAAACCACATTCCTTTCCCCATCCAGGCACCATAATTGTAACTCTATTACCCCAAGCACAAGCTTACACTGTGGCTTTGCAGCGAATCACGCCAGTGTGTCACAGGGAGAACTAATCTCTTGTGACAATAAAAAAACCCTTCATAATCGTGGAAGTAAAAGAATGGTAACAAGCATTTACTGAAGCCTCTGGAGAGTTCTTGTTTGTGGTGACTCACTATATTAGATAAATACTTTAATTGTTGCATTGATAGAGAAAGCAAATTATACTGGTATAAAGGGGACCAAATTAGCCTTATACAATAGCTGCAATATAAATATATTTCAACAATTTTATTATCCTAGAAAAAAGATAGGACCTGACAGTGCCAGGCTGCTGGACCAAAGCAAAGGCTGGCCTACCAGAATGGATCCTCTACAAACAAGATCATTATTATTATACACAATAATTTGAAATCACAGCTGTTGTTTCTTTAGCTGGTGTAGGCCTCCATGTCCATTGAGTTCTTCCCAAGAATGGGTCAGCAATCTTAAGCACTCAAAGAGCCACAAAGGTCCTAAATGGAAGCCCCCTATTCAATTCTGAAGCCAACCAAAAGTCCGGTTCCCCCACCATAGTCTCCTCCTAGCGCGGCATTCTTTTTCGTCTACCTGTCCTAACCAAAAGCCCTATCAATTGTGGAGCCGACTAGTGACAGGGAGCCACAGCAGAGGGATGAAAGAGCCACATGTGGCTCCAGAGCTTCAGTTTGCTGACCCCTGACTTAGGGCATGGGTATCAAAATTGCCGCATCATGCTGATGCCCCGTGATATAACACAACATTTTTTTGCCTTCGCGAAACTGGGTGGGCATGGCCTGCATGTGAGGGTGGGCGTGGCCTGCACAACCGGCCTGTGGGCTGCCAGTTTGAAACCTCTGACTTAGAATGTCATCAGTGTACTATGTTGTGGATCCAAACAGTGTATGTAGCCTTTTGTAATTGACAGATGGAAATTTTTGTTAATGTACAGATTTTCTAAGTGCTGTTCAGGATTTGGGCAGTATTTAATATGATTGGTATAACAATGGATTTCTTTTCCCATTAAACATTTAGCTTCAATGTCCAAGTCCCAGTATTTCATATTTTTCCCATTATTTTTTCCTCAATTACCTGGTGTAGCAACATCAATGAACCAGGTTTTCTTCTTTTCAATAAAAATAATCCTCAATTTACAATTCATTTAGTGACCATACAAAGTTACAATAGCACTGAAAAGAGTGACATATGATTGTTTTTCACATGTACAACCACTGAAGCATCCCCATGGTCACGTGATTGAAATTCAGATGCTGGACAACTGATTCATATTTAGGAATGGTTGCAGTGTTTTGGAGTCATAGGATCTCCTTTTGAGAAGTAAAGTCAATGGAGAAGCCAGATTCACTTAACAGCCGTGTTACTAACTTAACTACTGCAGTGATTCACTTAACAACTGTGGAAAGAAAGGTCGTAAAATGGGGCAAAACTCACTTAACACCTACTTCACTTATCCATATAAATTTTGGACCCAATTGTGGTCATAAATTGAGGACTACCTGTAACTGTGATGTCAGGAATGTGATACCTGTCTGTTTGGATTGTAAAGTCCCATAAGACCCTCATCTGGCTATTTCCAAAACCTCCTTAAATTTATGATCCCAGTAGTTTTTCTTTTTATTTACACTCAAATTCAGACCTCTGGTAAAGTTACCAATAAATAATTTTGGAACTTGATTATGATGCTTGCAGTCAGATTTCTTGAGTTTTTTTAACACTTCTGATCTTAACCAACTCCATATCCTGTATTATGTATATAATATATAATTATATCATAATAATTAGTAATAAAGTATAATATTGTTTTAATAATATACATTTGCAGTTTTAAAAAGGCCTGTTTTTGAAAGGAACTCTCCCGAAATAATAACAATATGAATATATAATATAATATTATATATTATTACTGTGGAGATCTCCATTTCAAAACTTATGAACAAGCCATTTTAAAACTGCAAATGCAAATTTAGCAAAAGCTGAGGCTTTTCATAATGAGAAATGACAACCCTAGGACAATACAATTTGGAAAAAAGTGCACAGATGAGACATGCTTAACACTTATCAAATCTCTCTTGGCAGAGATGAAATAGAATTGTTAATGAAGTGAATTTCAGATATAAATTACTGCTGAGCAAAACAAAAAGCTGCAATTAATAACGGCTCCAAAAGAGATCCACCCATGTGGGTGCATAAATCTTTACCTTCTTTAAAGCTGCCACAATCAGGACTGGGAAGCCTTAAACAAGCTCTTAATCTTTTATCCTCATCTGCCACATGAGAAGAGCTGCCATTTTAAACAACGGCACTTTGATTCCTTGATTTTGCTGAAAAAGAACTTGATGCAAAATGATTGGCAGAATTCCTTTGTGCATTGTTTGATACACAAAATGAATGCTGTAGAATTTGGCTGGATGATCTTTTACCATTCTTTCCAACTAGTGATGTTTGACTCTGTGACTTTTCCGAGTAAAATTTCTATGGTGTTTGTTTTCTGGGGCACATCTTTCACAATGGTAAAATTGCAAAATGTTTGTTAGGAAAATTAACTGTTGGCATTCAAAAGCTGTTTGGATATGGCTAAAGAAATGGCCAGAGGCTATTGGAGAATGAAACAACCTCTATAGCATTTCTTTTGCTTTGGTTAAAGAGCATGACACCAAAATAAATATCAGAGCAGTTTAAGGAAATGGCTGATAAAGAATAGGGCACAATTTGAGCTTTGGAGCATTTTAGATTGCAAGTTAGCAAACATGCAGTGGGAACAATGAATTCTTGAATGTTATGCTATAACATAAAAGGTGTAATCAATGCTCAAGAATCATGTTTGGAAATTAAACAAGTAAGTGCTGTGCTCCTGAAATTGCTTTAGCGTCCTGAATATCAAAATGAAAAAAGCATAATATTATTTTTTTTCATGAGAGGTGGATTTGCTTTTTGTAGGATTTTAGTTCCTGACCAGTCATGTCCATCATTACAGCAAAATCAGGATATTTCTGGATTTACGAGATCAGATATACTGTAACTACAAGTATCTTCCTTCCTTCCTTCCTTCCTTCCTTTCTTCCTATTCAGTAAAAGACAGGTGGAAAAGAAAGAAAGAAATGCAAGAAAAGATAAAGCAAAAAAGAAAGAAAGAAACTAAAGTTATAAAATAGAGGTCAGGCATTCTGCCCTGTTCCTCCCCAATGAAGGACAATAAGCATATGAGCCAGAGCAGACACCGACTTATTCTGAATAATGTGAACTCATACCATGTCAGCTAAAACTCAGAAGGCAGTCATAGCTTTCAAAATGTGATCAGAGTATTGTCTTTAATAACGTATTTCATTTGCGTGAAAGTTCAACAGGCCACAACAAGAGTGATTTCTTATCCAGCATTACCAAACTCAGATCTATACTCCAAAATGGATAACTCACTCAAAACCATTTATGTCTGTGTTAATCATATGATTATCATATCATTTCGCGGCAATTATTTGATTGCAGACCAAGGATGGGAAACTTGGAAACTTGCCTGGGAACTGCTTGCGGGGGATTTGGGGAGTTGAAGTTCACATATCTTAAAGCAGCTAAAGTTGAGAAACACTGCTCTATGGCAAGGGTTGCTGGAAGATGGTACCTGAAGAGGCATAAGTTTCCCTTCCTAAGTTTAGACATCTGCAAACAACTGTTGCAAATGACATGAGAATTCTGAACTCGACATAATGTTGAAGAGCCAATAAATCACCATGGAACCTGCTTTCTGGACATGTAACTCAGTAATATCCAAACCACCCTTGTTTTAGAGAAATGTAGAATCTGAACCTGTTCTACGGTTTTCTCAGTTTCTGCTCACTAGCTGAATCATGTTCGCTATCCCATAGAAACAGTCCTGGTTTCTGTATCTGTTTTCCACCTTCCTTTTTCTTCTAGGTGGTTCAGGGGAGCTAATACGATAGAATGGGTTACATTTTTTAAATTTAGAACTGGAAAATCTAACTTGTTTCTTGCTGAGCAAACTTTTCCAATGGATGTAACTTTGGGTCAGCCACTTCTGTTAACCCTCACTCTGAAGGATTGTAAACCTAATAAAAAATTGAATCCAAACTCAGCAGTTGCTTCCCATTGCTCTCTGGCCATTCTTCAGTCTGCTGATGCTGACAGAGATCCTGATCCCTGACTGTATACTGTTTATGCTCCAGCTGAAAAGTGAGTTTGGGACTTAGAAATCAGTTCTTTCTTCTACCAACTCCCCATCAAACCACAAGTGGGACACATAAGTGATAGAGGCTTCAGGAAGCTTATTAGATTTAAATAAAAGTTACTTTTTGGCACCAAATCTTTCACTCCAGGAAAACTTTCCCCTGATCTCAAGCAAAGATAAGTTGTGGGAACTAAAGTGATCCATATAGAACACAGCCGACAGTTAATAACAATACTGAAGACAAGAATCATTCAAACTGGGAACTTCCCGATTCACAACAAAGTCTTTTAGACCAAAATGCACTGCCAAATCTCAAGGACTTTGAAGAATAATATGGCTTTAATGGCTGAATAAATAGTCAACCTTGGGTATGACAGGTGGCATAATTCTGCTATAATAATCTATGAAGCAGTTACCGTATATATACTGTATATACTGTATATTCTACGGGAAGAATCAGTGGTGGGTTTCAAAAATTTTGTAGGTGTGGTCTGCTTTGCTGGCAATGTGACTGGGTGGGAGTGGCTTGCCAGCCATGTGACCGAATGGAAGTGGCTTGGCAGTCATGTGACTGGGTGGGCGTGTCCAACTTGTAAAATGTGGTGAAATTCACTTAATAACGCTCTTGCTTAGCAACCAAAATGTTGGCTTAGAAACTGGCATTTGAAGCACACAAATCTTAAAGCTGTCAAGTCACAAGACCCTTGCACCCCTAACTCTTTAGGAAAAAAAAACCCCAGGGGTGTTCAAATTTGATAGCTTTAAGACTTGTGGACTTCAACTCCCAGAATTCCTCCTCTCGCTCTTCATTTTGATGATGTGTGGACAGGTGGGGGGAGGGAGCTGGAACCGGTTCTAAACGGCACTGTAGGTTAGAACTGGCAGGAACCCACCCCTGGGAAGAATATATATACCCTGAGTATTAATGGACTGAAAGAAAACAATGCAGCTTTCAATATTTTAAAATGCTATAGAGAAAATGGGGTGGTGGTGGAGGAGGATCTCTCTCTTTTTCTTATAAAACTAGAAATGGAGTTACCCAGTTAAATTGATTGGCAGTAGTTTTAAAGGTAGTTGTCAAAAAGTTCTTTTCTATCCAGTACATAATTCACTTATAAAATTAGCTGCCAAAAGCTTTGCTGCTGGCTTGTATGACTTTAAAAGGGAATGAAACTAAGTCATGATATATGGCTCCTTTAATGCCTCTTAGCCATGATATTCAAATGGTATCATGGTAATGTTCCGGGCAATTTTGCAGGGTGGAAAAATGGAGGGGGGAAAAAGGAGAGGACATTTTTCTCCCAAAGATTCTTTATTATCTGCTCAGAAACCTTTTACTGAGATTGTTATTGTGTACAAAATTGTGGAAATGGAGAAGAGGAGGCAGGAGAAATGTTAAGTGCCTTGAGTTGTATACACTATATATAAAGGATACACATCTAATAATAACTTCTCCTAAGCAAATCAAGAGAATGCTGGCATACCATATTATAGAATGTATTTATTTAAAATCTTTATATGGTTGTCCATTGTAAAAACAACACTGAGTGGCTTATAAAATAAAACATATAAAAACATTTAGAAATAATGGCTACAATCCTACTTGCCATTGTGCTTGGAGAGCTGGTTGTAGTGAGGAGCCTGCTAAATGGTTCCATTGCTTGTGAGCTATGGATTGTAAATGACACTGGTTATGTTTTATTATGGTTTAATTTGAATTAAATATGGTTTTATGGTTACTTGTATGTTTTTAATATTTTGCAGTGGTATTAAATTCTGTGAGCTGTCCAGAGTCACATGGGATGAGTGGTTATATTAGTTGACTAGCTATACCCGGCCACGCGTTGCTGTGGCCCAGTCTGGTTAAATGGCCAACCAATCTGTGTGTAGATCTACACCTGCACACCTGCACACATACACACAACCACCGTATAACCCCCAACCTACCTACCTACTGTATTTCTCCCTCTCTATCTATCTATCCCTCTACCTACCTACCTACTGTATTTCTTTCTTTCTCCCTCTATCTATCTACCTACCTACCTACTGTATTTCTCCCTCTCTGTCTATCCCTCTACCTACCTATCTACTGTATTTCTCCCTATCTATCTATCCATCCCCCTACCTACGTACCTACCTACCTACTGCATTTCTCCCTATCTATCCACCTACCTACCTACTATATTTCTTCCTTTCTCCCTCTACCTACCTACCTACCGTCTTTCTTCCTTCCTTCCTTCCTTTCTTTGCATCTATCTATCTATCTATCTATCTATCTATCTATCTATCTATCTATCTATCTATCCACCTACCTACCTACCTACCTTATTTCTCCCTCTCTATCAATCCCTTGGGGGTCATCTAGTCCAACTCCCTGCCTAGGCAGGAAGCCCTATACCCATGATGGCGAACCTATGGCACGGGTGCCACAGGTGGCACACGGAACCATTTCTTAGGCCACGCGAGGCATTGCCCTGTCAGCTTCAGTGTGTATATGTGCCCTGGCCAGCTGATTTAGGCCTTCTTTTGAGGCTGTTTTTTGCCCTCTGGAGGTGGGGGAAGGCTGTTTTCACCCTCCCCAGGCTCCTATAAAGCCTCTGGAGCCTGGGGATGACGTAAAAAGCATGCCAAATGCAGGGGCTCATGCACATAGCATTATGGATGTGGCACACCTGTGCACATCACCCCTGCACTCCCCCTGCTTTTGGCACGCGAGCCAAAAAAGGTTAGCTATCACAGCCCTATACCATTTCAGACAAATGGCTATCCAACATCTTCTTGAAGACTTCCAGTGTTGGGGCATTCACAACTTCTGGAGGCAAGTAGTTCCACTGACTAATTGTTCTAACTGTCAGGAAATTTCTCCTCAGGTCTAAGTTGCTTCTCTCCTTGATTAGTTTCCACCCATTGCTTCTTGTTCTGCCCTCAGGTGCTTTGGAGAATAGTTTGACTCCCTCTTCTTTGTGGCAACCTCTGAGATATTGGAAGGCTGCTATCCTGTCTCCCCGTCCCTCTTTTATTAAATTGTATTTCTCCCTGTCTCTCTATTCCCCTATCTACCTACCTACTGTAATACAATAATACAATAGCAGAGTTGGAAGGGACCTTGGAGGTCATCTAGTCCAACCCCGCTGCTCAAGCAGGAGACCCTATACCGTGTCAGACAAATGGTTTTCCAGTCTCTTCTTAAAAACACATCCAGTGTTGGGGCATCCATAACTTCTGGTGGCAAGCTGTTCCGCTGGTTAATATTTCTCACTGCCAGGAAATTTCCCCTCAGTTCTAGGTTGCTTCTCTCCTTGATTAGTTTCCACCCATTGCTTCTTGTTCTGCCATCAGGTGCTTTGGAGAATAGCTTGACTCCCTCTTCTTTGGGGCAACCCCTGAGATATTGGAAGGCTGCTATCATGTCTCCCCTAGTCCCTCTTTTATTAAACTGTATTTGCTGTCAGATGGGTGGTTCTTTGTTACAGTTTGGTTCAGTTCGTATTAAACAGTTTAAAGCAGCTCCCTGCCTCCGTGTTTTTACCTCAGAGAACAGTCTTGAGCAGTATTCCTCCCCCCCCCTCTCTCTGTGGGCCACCTGGGAGTTTGCTATCCCAGTGCCTTTTTGGCCCTAAGAGGCCTCCGTATGACAGTTGAAAACAGTTTAATGGGCGTGGCTACAGGGAAGTGAAAAGACATTTCAGTGCATACCTTTTATTTGTGTGTAACTTGCACACGACACACGCGTGCTAGGCACAAGATGAGTAGCTATTCTATTATCAGAAGTCCTTGGCTACATTGTGTGAAAGTTTGGTGTAAATCGGTCCAGTAGTTTTTGAGATTAGTGGATTCGTACAAACTATTTTACATTTTTATTTATATAGATTGAATGAATATAAAGTACTTGTCATTATGAGCTGAGGTGGTGCAGTGGTTAGAGTGCAGTAGTGCAGGCTACTTCTGCTTCCTGCTGGCTGGCTGCAATTTGGCAGTTCAAATCTCACCAGGCTCAAGGTTGACTCAGCCTTCCATCCTTCCAAGTGGGTAAAGTGAGGTAAAGGTAAATGTTCCCCTTGCATATATGTTCTAGTTGTTCTCAACTCTAGGGGGTGGTGCTCATCTCCATTTCAAAGCCAAAGAGCCAGTGCTGTCCGAAGACATCTATGCGGTTATGTGGCCAGCATGACTAAATGCCGAAGGCACACAGAATGCTGTTAACTTCCCACAAAGGGTGGTCCCTATTTTTCTACTTGCATTTTTACGTGGTTTTGAACTTCTAGGTTGGCAGAGGCTGGGACAGGTAACAGGAGCTTACACCGTTATGCAGTGCTAGGGATTCGAATGACGGAACTGCTGACCTTGCTGATCGACAAGCTCAGCATCTTAGCCACTGAGCCATCATGTCCCTTCAGCTGACCACTAGATGGCAGCAAAGAACTAACATTCTTTGCTGCCGTCTAGAGGTTACTCAAATTTTGCATCTAAATCTGACAGCCCTAGGTAAGATTCTTTGAAAACTGAAGCTGCAATGTTCAATACACCTCTTTGTTTCTTTAATTGGTTTATTGGCATTTCTCTCCATTGACAGCTAAGTATATTCTGCCTTCTGAATAAAATCTAAATGATGTTTTTTCGGACATATTTGTTTCTGCTTCTTTATACACAGGCTAATGAATGCATGTATAGTCAAAGGCATGTTCTTTTGGAAAGCACATCACTTCTGTGATCTTTCTGAGAAAGATATCCGAGAGTACAATTAACTAAGGATGAGTGAGCAGAAACCGTGCCTGCCGAAGGTTTTAAGCAGTGAGGGTTAATGATACTGCAGCTTCCCCCTAAATTAAGAATTTGCTAATTCTGCCTTTTAAGAGGGTGCCTGCATAAAGTGGCCTGGTGCAAGTTGCTTCCTGTTTTAAATAAACGACTGTCTACCTCCAGAGGAAACACTACCATGGAAATTTAAGATCAGAGAGGGAGGAATACAGAAGGTGCTTAGCAGAGAAGCCGCCTGAATACTTCAGTCCTCCAGTTGTATCTGCAGCAGGGACGCCATTTCAGTTTTCACTTCATGGCATGAGAATTTTGTGTAACAGTTTTAAACACACATGCAGACTATTTGTATTGAAAGTTGTAGCACAACTAAATAATATTGCATTGTAGCAGCTGAGCTGAAAGGAAGCCCACTCTGGCTTCTTCAACAGTTAAGAAACTAAAGGCTGTGGGGTTGTTTGCATATAAAGAAGGGCCAATTTCAAGCATGCTGTTGAGAGTGTTGCAGTGTTTACATCAGGCGGTGTGATGCTTTGGATCTGTAAGCAGAAAATGTTTTAGAACGCACCGGGGAGTTTACTAGCACCTGTCTATAACTCCATAAGCCAGCAATGTCTTTTCCTGTAATTATATGATGGCCTACTGCTGTAGCAGAATGATTCTGGACAAATAAGCATTTGTCTTTCAGAGTTGCAGACAAAAACAATGTGCAAGCCTGCACATCTCCCCAAGTATCTTTCTGTCTCCAAATTCCAAGCACTGCACACTCCTGGTTGCAATTTCAACAGATGCTTGTTTGTTTCTTTGATATATAAGTTGTCTGTTTGGCATGCTTTCCAAGGCAGCATGACAACTTTGCAACAGAGGTAGAGGCAACATTTCAAACCAACTGTTATAAAATCCTAATTCAAGAATAAAGCAAGATGCACTTAGGTTTCTGTAGGATTGTACTTGTTATAAATGTCATAAATAAACAATAAAGCAAGGAAGAAAAATCCACCTAAAACTTTATAAAAGTATATGAAATCTGATACATGTTTGACCATCTTCTAAATCCTCAAACATATTTTCTTGGACCTATGGTTATGCTAGAAAAATATTATGGAGAGGCTACTGGAGTTTTCTCTTGAAACTAACAGAAAATAAATAAGTAGTAATAAAGCTATAGTTTGCATCTCCTTCTCTCCAGGAGACCAAGTGCTGCAGAGTGAAGGATCAGTGAAAGAGGGTAGCCTCCAAGTTATTTTGGTGAATAAGCTGCAAAATATTTTTATTTTGCTTATTTTAATGCAGGAATCTGTAGTGTCTTGGTGAGATATTTTTCTAGTCTAAGTCCTGTTTTCTTCAAGCTTCTTCAGCCACTGATTGGAAAACTTGAAGACCTGTCTGTAATTTGTCAAAATAGAATTTGTCACTGTAGATTTTGATGGGCAGAACTACATCTCATATCTAGTCAAAATGGGAGAAAACATATTACTAATAGTTCTGATCTAACTCAATTAACATACTGTTTTCTTTCTAATTTTTTTCTTTACGAGAAAAGATGTCTACAAATTATCTGAGTAGGAGTATCTGGCAGAATACATATGTATGTGAAAGTGGGAAGACAGGATGTACTTGAAAAAATAATCCTTTTAGATAATGTTCTGATGTATGATTAATATTTAAGATAGCTGGTTTCAGGCAGATCTTCTTTCAAAATCAGGTGGAATCCTATCAATTTCTCATGATATTACAAAGCTAACTAGCAGTCATATGAAGGACTGACCCATAGAATATAAAAACAGAATTGCTTACCGTATAGCTATCACTTTTTAAGAAGGCATTGGTTGAATTCTCAAAGGGTGTTTTGTGCATGTACAGAAACCTTGTAATTACAAAGATCTTTGGCATTGTACTGCACATGTCTACAGGTGTGGCTTCTCACAGATCCTCTAAAACAGGGGTCCCCAACCTTTGCAACTTTAAGTCTGAAGGACTTCAGACTTAAAGTTGCAAAGGTTGGGGACCCCTGCTCTAAAACTAACACAGCAGTTCAGGAGAACTGACCATTTGAAGACCATTATTACAGGTAAGCATTTTTTTTCTTCATAGTGGTCTCTCTAAATTCTAAACAGGGGAGTATGGCAACCTTACTTTAAATGAATATTTCTCAACTAGGGCAATTTCCAGATGTTATGTTCTTCAACTCCCCAAATCCCCAAGATTTTATGGCCATTGCTGATAATTCTTTGAGTTCAAATCCAAGCATTTGAAACTGTAAAATGGTCTTGGAAAGAAAGGGGTGGCATAAGGTGAATTAAATGGGCAGCACAGTTTCACTGATCAGGTAAGCAAAACTCTGAAGTGAAACAGATGTGCCATTCATAGACGTGCATAACAAATGTATACTACTAGGAAAAACAAAATGATTTTTTTGTCAGCACACTATGCCAATTCTAGTCATCCTGGGCATGAAAGTCAACTGGGTGACCTTGGGCCAGTCCCTCTCGGTCAACCCAATTCATCTCACAGGATTGTTCTTGTGGGGGGGAAAAGAGGAGGAACACATGTTGGATATGTTCACCTCATTGAGTTAATTGTAAAAATTATAAAGGCAAGATACAAATAAATAAACTTCTTTCCAGAGGTTTGCCTCTGAGGGACTATCCGAGGCCCTTTAGTGTGGAATCAGACTTGAACTGGGCAGCATTTTAAACAGATAACTATGTGCTGATAGAGTTTCATGGGGGATTTTGGCCACTTAAACTCTGAGGATATTTTTATGTTCCAGAGAGCTAAATGTAAGCATGTTTTCTACTTGCATTGTATTTGCAAACAACAAGGAGTATTCACCTTGGCGAACTGGCTTGAGGCCATTTGGAGTAACTACATACTGTTTAAATTCCCTTTGCATTTTCCATTGATGCAGTATTTTTCTTCATTTCCTTGCTCTACACAGCACAGCTCTGCACTCTTAATCAGGCATGCAATCTCATCACAAAAACAGTTACGTTTCATTGCCAGTTGACGAGGAATCATTCAGTAGAATTAAATTACTTAGAGATTAACTAATAAGAATATTTCATATGGGGTTGCTGGTGCTCCCGCAAGATCTCTGGAAGTGATTATTTTGAGGGGTTTTTCGCAAGGGAGCTTCCTGGAGGATTCCCTGTGTCTCTTTTAACACTTTGTATCTCAAAGACAAAGATGCTTGTTCTCACTTCACGAATCAAGGCGAGGAGCTGATTTTCTCCCATATTAAAGTGAGAAACGGAGAGGTTGAAAACTTGTCCTTCAGGTTTATACTGGGTACAGAGAGGAGTTGTTTTGTATTTTGCAAAAGTTGAAAAAATGCTTTCAGGTTGTTGCATAAATATTTAATGTTTGAATAAAAAGACTATCAGAAGAAAGGTTTGAGAGGAAAAGCCAAATACCAGATGTCACAGACATCAGATCTGATATATGAGATCTCTTTCCTTTCCTTCTGCTGCTGCAGTTTTAGGAAAGTTTAGGGACAAAAGTCTCTTAACATATGTCTCACTTAGCATCAGAAATTTGGGGCTCAATTGTGTAGGTTGTAGGTCGAGGTCTACCTGCATTGGACATCACAGTGAAATTCTCCCACATTTAAATATTATTCAGAATTGGTTGCAATGAGATCTTCCTTCAATGAAGTTCTTGGGTTTAAGTTTCCAAAACTCCACATTTCTAATACTATTCAGATCCAATGTGTCCATATGTAAAATGTTAGTCTTGATACAAAAATGTGAGCTTTCTTTCTGACGTTCAGGCACACCCACCCATTCCAAGTTCCCCAAGTCAGCTAAAATAAATCAATTCTCCATTTGAAAGTCGCAGCTCAGATACCAGTTTAATGGATAGCTCTGGGCAAGTCAATTGCTTAGCATCAGCAATTTCCAAATTGTAAAATAGGCATGATAACAACTCACTTCACAGGGTTATAGTGAAGATGGGTTGTTAAGGACTATAGTATATAAATCTGCATTGTATATGTCTCTTCGGAGAGAGGGGGCGGTCAATAAATCCAAATAAATAAATAAATAAATAAATAAATAAATAAATAAATAAATAAATAAATAAATAAATAAATAAATAAATAAATAAATAAATAAATAAATAAATATTATGGAATCAACTTACTAAACATCTGGTCCAAGAAGATTATCTACACCAACAACTGAGAACTAGAGTAAACTTCTTAAGTACAATATATGCCCCCTACTGTATCAGGAAGAGATGCTCCAAGATTTTGTTTAGCTAATATAGTTAAATAAACCAACATAATTTGTACTTTCTGGAACATTGTTTGCACTTCAAATGACTCATTTGTAGTTCAAAAGTGTATCAAAATCCACACAGCAAGACATGTTTTAAACATAAAACGTGTACAAAAATTAGCATTCTAGAATGTAAGGCTTACAAAAATATGTTTGAAAATATGTTGTGAAGCACATTTTAATGAGTTTGTTGTAAATAGCAAGTTGTTCTGTCCCATTTTTGCATCAATTGTATGGATTAACACGTACAAATGGAACACCTTCGAGAAACTGGACTATTCTATCCATCACTCTTGTAAGAGGACAGTCTATAGATTCAGGGAACATGCAATTCTTGAAGCCTCATCTGAGCATGCTGTTAGATAAGGGGATGAGAAGAAAATTATACGGGAGCATATTCTCAAAATAATCATGTCATATTTTAAAAGATCCTTACTTTGCTCCTCCAGCCTTTTTCATCCACGAATGATATGGCCCTGCCCTTTTTATAGTCTTCAGCCCCATCCAATGTTTATGGACTTGACTCTTCCTATTCTAAGACAAGAATGGACTGTCAAACTTGACTATTTTAATGCTTATTTTCCCACAAATCAGCAGAAAACTATTTATGAAGAATAATTTTAGCATAGCTTTCCCAGTTGTGCAGCCTTTCTTTACTTTACTTTACTTTATTTGAATTTTTATACCACACCTTCTCCCAGCGGGACTCAGGGCGGTGTACAGGCCTCAATAAAAATCAACTAGTATAAAATCATTAATATAAAACAATTAAAATACAATTAAAAATCTATTAAATAGTATGCCTGATTTTGATAAAAGCCCTATCTAAAACCCTCTCTAAAACCAATTAAAAGCTACGCCAGGCTGGCCGCACGAAATAAATGGGTCTTCAAAGCCCAGCGGAAAAGGCGCAGGTCCGTGATTGTGCGAAGGTCAGGGGGTAGGTCATTCCAGAGGGCAGGAGCAGCCACAGAGAAGGCTCTCACCCTGGAAGTCGCCAGCCGACATTGCTTAGCTGACAGCACCCTGAGGAGGCCCTCTCTGTGGGAGCCGACTGGTCGGTGGGAGGTATTAGGTAGCAGGAGGCAGTCTTGCAAATAGCCAGGTCCCATGCCATGGAGCACTTTAAAGGTGGTTACTAACACCTTGAAGCGCATCCGGAAAGCCACAGGCAGCCAGTGCAGCTCGCGCAGGAGAGGTGTCACATGGGAGCATCTAGAAGCTCCCAGAATCCCCCGCGTGGCCGCGTTCTGTACTAAATGGAGCCTCCGGGTGCACCTCAAGGGAAGCCCCATGTAGAGAGCATTGCTTTCTACTTGGAAGAAACCGCATGCTGGAAAAATAAAGATTGAGACCATTACCCTAAGTTAGGGGTCTCCAACCTTTGCAACTTTAAGTCTGAAGGACTTCAGCTCCCAGACTTCAGCTCCCAGACTTCAGCTCCCAGACTCCCAGAATTCTGGGAGCTGAAGTCCTTCAGACTTAAAGTTGCAAAGGTTGGAGACCCCTGCCCTAAGTGATTTTGATTCTGCAATCAGTAGATAAGTAAGTAGACATACCCTCCTCCCAATAAATGTAACCATATTTCTGCAGTTTTGACAGGAGACATTGAGCTAATGAAAAGCCAGACAGGTCCTCTAGATAAACCATTCAGAGTGTGGTAAGTGAGAAAGCGTGAAAAGGAGAAGTTGCACATGGAAATAAAAGGCAGACTATAGACTTCAGGAAGACACTTACGAACAACCATTCATGTGGAGTTTTATATGCAAAAAGGCATTCATGCATTCTCGTATCTTCTGAATCAAAACATGGCAGAGGTAGAAGTACTTAAATATGTACGTATTTTCTGGAGCTGCATTCTTAAAATTTCTGACTTTTCTGCTTCTGGAAGAAAGAACAATCCTGAAGAATTCAGTTCAGTTCTGAAATATATTGCCTCAGCTTCTCTCCCCCTGCCTTAACACAATGATGGAAAAACCATGATAATGCTTTTTGTGTGGTGATTGAAATCTGGAGCTGTCAGTGAAAAAATATATAGGCCTCCTTTCCCATTCTTCTCTTTGCAGCAAGGAATTTTCCTTACATGGGGAGTTTGCACAGAAATGTAACAAGTTTCCAGTTTTGTTTCATTTGGGCACTCATTACTGTATGTGTGTGTGTGCGCGCATATCCACATGTGTGGTTCATTACTGTAATGAAGCTTTGGAAATGTTCAGATCAGTGGAGGGTTGCAGGCGGTACGCCCCAGGATGAGTGTACCGGAGCCTGCCCTGAGCACCGGATACCATTCCGGTACAGTGCTCCGGAGGGCCCACCCGCCTGCCCGAGCTCCTTGCCTGTCTTTTAAGGCTTCCATGCAGTGCATGGCGCGTACAGTGCCTGTGCAATGCTCCACTGAGCAGCTGAAGCATCGCAGAGGCTTGCAAAAGCATCGCTGGCAGCTATAATGCATGTGTCGTCATGCACGTCCATGTGGGTGACACTGGGCCCGTTCCAACCGTACTGGTTGGAACGGGATCCAGAACCCACCACTGGTTCAGATTCACATGTAATATGATTTCAATAAGATCCAGCTCAAGCTTGGATTTCCCATGAATCTGCCTAAACTAATGAGTCCAATTTAAATTCAGGGTCTGCTGGAACCCTATGTATCCTCACGTTTAGGACCACCATATATGGGGTTATGCAGTAGGTGGCAGCAAGATATATGCTAGGACTTTGTTGCCATTTTATGTCCTTCCAGAATTTATATCCCAGATATGGTAGCCCTAATTAAACAATGAGAATCATTGTTGCACTTAATACATATCTGTTTATCCCCACACAGTTATACATTTTAGCACTAAGATATGCACAAAAATGGGAGAGCTGGTGTTTATTAAATCAATAAAGTGGTTGTGTTTTCCAAGTTTTATTCTATATAATACATAGGAGAATAAGATCTTAATTTTGCCTCCTCACACCATCAGCATGTGGGAAAGGCTTCTATAAAACTCATTTTTTTAAAACTGAACCCCTAACTACCTTTTTCTCCAATTAAATAGACTCTAGACGGTATAACTTTAAACTTCCAATTAAATAGACTCTAGACTGTTTAACTTTCTTCTGGATTTGCTTGTGCTTTACTTCTGCAGCACTGGCATCTTTGTCTCAGCCATTTCAAAATACCCAACTCCCTTAGGCGGAATTGAAAAAAGGAAAAAAATAAAAGATCAACATCTTTCTGCAGGAAAAACCATTTTGTATCCACTGAATGCATGGATGTTCCAGATGTCTCCAGAGCCAACAAGAACAATGACCTGGCCATCCTGAAAGTGAGGACTATTCTTCCAACATATGAGTGCATTGTATATCAGAGTGAGAGAGGATGTGTTTGATACGGTAGCCCTGAATTATCCAGACGTCTATAGACTCAGTTATGGCATTACTTTCCAGTTCCATTGGTTTAAAGACTGCATAGTGGCTTCCACAGGTTAATTAACCTTCAGCAGGTTAATTATGCAAGTAGAATTTAGGGAGAAAAGGTGCATTAACTAAGACAGTGAGCTGATGTAATCACAGCCCAGAGTCACTCTATGATGGACATGGGAGATTGTAAATATGATTGATAAATAAATAAAGTTATGATGAATACATATTTCTTATGCTGGCCCTTTAATTCTGTGGCTCTCTAAGGACAAAAGATCTCCTTCCAAAGCTTACCTTTGGGGTCCTGGATGTCCAAGAATCAGAGAAACCTTCTTCTGTGTGGGGCTTTAGCAAGTAATCCGGTGATCTGAGGCCAGGGTGGGGAAGACTATACAAGAGTGCCTACCTAGAAATTTATACTATGTATGAAATGTACACTATGTGTTATGATCTTAAAGATAATGTTTATAAAATTGTTGTTGGCACATGATGTCAGAGAAATTATCTAGCAATTATTATTATCAGATACTTTATAAGCACTTTAAATATATTTTGGAAATGTATTTTGGAAATGTGAACAACATGAAGGGACATGCTATCATGCTTAGTGGACATGTAAACAGATTTTTAAAAATGGATTCAAAAGCATACATTGATATAGGAGAAGTTTAAAAACAAATATTCAATTGAAACCAGAATTTTTCCTTTTAGGATTGATGGATAAAACAGTTAGAGAAGAGCCACAGAAGACCATTTCAATATTCTACTACTGCAAATTTATTATAAGCACAAAAATGGAAAGATTCAGCACCACCCACTATGGAGGAATGGTTGGTAAAATGGACAAATTTTGCTGCGATGGATAAACTGTCTTCTTTGAACAGAGGAAAAAAAAACCAATATCAATATTTATTAGTGACTAGAAACCCCTTTGTATAAAAAGAACAAAAATTCACTTGTGATTTATGGTTTTGATGATTAGATATGATAAATTATAGAAAGAAGAGAGTCAAAATATAACTAGAGAGTTAAAATATAATTGTACTTATATTATACTGATAGGAAGGCAATGTAGAATAGAGAACTACAAAAGCTAAACATGTACCATACCAATACAGAAGGCTGTAAAACTATCTTATATTGTTATGTTTGTCTTGTTTTTTCTGTATTTGTTGTTTTTCTGTTTTTAAAGGTAAAAATGTTTAATAAAAACTATTTAAAAATATATATAATTGTACTTAATTGTAATTTTTGTCTATATGTTTCTATTTTTTATTGTACTTTGTTACCTCTTCTTATTCTGAATTCAGTTTGTTATAATTTTTATTGTTTTTAAAACTTTAAATAAAAATGTATTTTAAAAAATGTAAAGGAGAGAAAGTTAATGGGGAGGGGGGGGCATTTTCCATCTCAGTCAGATCCTGCACAGTTAATGCTTCAGCTGCAAGCCTCTAGTGTAAATTAATAAAAATGTGGCCCTAATTACCTGTCCTTTGGTTTTTGTTGTAGCTGCAATTATGTAATTGATTCTGATGCACTCTGTGCTTGTTTGGGAGAGAGAGAGAGATGTAGCCAAGAAAATGCACAGTTGCTTACCCATGATTAGTAAGATTGGCTCAGATCCCACCTGAATAGATGGAGCAGTCTACTATTACATAACTACTGCTCAGATGTTTTTCTGGCCAGTGAGCTGCTATTTTCCTCTCAGGAAGGTGCACAGAAACCAGGGAGACGAATTACATCTCTACTTAAACAGTGAAAATGTCAATAATGTCCTGTTAGCTAAACATTTAGACCATGTATCTGTCTTTCTCTGTGCTTCTATGGTACCTTATAGGAGAACTGTCTATACTGATTAAGTCACTGAAGTGCACCTTCTTTTCCTGCCTTTCTTTCCCCTGGACTATTTTTCTATATTTTATTTCCATAGCCTGTAAATTGTTCCTTCAATACTAGTTGAACAGATAGGAAAAAAAGACAAGCCAATAAGAAAATGGACTTACTTCTGAGTAAGTATGGATAAACTAAGAACATTATTGAATGTCCCTAAACTCTTACTTACTTGAGCACTTAGTCTTTACATATCACCTACAGAGAATAAAAGTGAAAAGAAAAAGGATTTTAAAAAGAGGATGAATTCACATAAAAAACAGTATCTTAATTTCTATGCACAGATGGAAATGCATATGCAGCAGCAGCAACAGCAACAGGAACAACAAAAAGACACTTTGTCTTGGTTTTCATTAAACTAGACATACCCAGTTCCTGCAACCGTTCTTCATATGTTTTAGTCTCCAGTCCCCTAATCATCTTGGTTGCTCTTCTCTGCACTCTTTCCAGAGTCTCCACGTCTTTTCTACATCGTGGCGACCAAAACTGGATGCAGTATTCCAAGTGTGGCCTTAGCAAGGCATTATAAAGTGGTATTAATACTTCACGTGATCTTGATTCTATCCCTCTGTTTATGCAGCCTAGAACTGTGTTAGTTTTTTTGGCAGCTGCTGCACACTGCTGGCTCATATCTAAATGGCTGTCCACTAGGACTCCCTTTAACAGTTACTACTATTGAGCAAGGTACCACCTATACTGTACCTATGGATTTTGTTGCACAGGTACCTGTGCATTTGGTTCATACCTGAGCCCCCTCTACTTTTGCCAGCCTTCCATATCCTGGCAGCTACAAGAACTCATACAAGTAGGCTTGATTTGTTTTGCTGGAAGTCTATAGAGATTCTCAATCATCCAGGTCATGGTTGTCCCAAAAAGGCAACTAGACTTTCTTGTTTTTTCCCCCTTGAAAATGTTCTGCTTCTCATCCAAAACTACTTTACTTGAAAACCAAATTATATCTCAGCTTAATTTTTTTTCTTATTTACGTCTAAACAAAGTAATGTTTGGTAGGTACTTCATTCATTAGATTCGGACTATGTATCCTTCTACAAATATATAATTGTTACATCATTTCTCTTTGATTTCTCCTTTTGAGTTTGTAATTGTTCGGTCCCTTTTGTTCTTAGTTTTTCTGTTTTCCTCCCCCCCTGCTTCCCTGCCTGCTCTTTCCACCCTATGATGTATTCTAGTGTTTTAATCTCCTCCTCCTCCTCCTGTTTTTCCCATTCTGTTTAGACTGCTAAATACCTGACAGGATCAGAAATGTTTTCCCAATAAACATATTTTTATTGATTGCACTAAAAGAAATCCTTAAGAGCAGAGATATGTTTGGGGATCAAGAAGATTTAGAAACATATCCCCCCCCCCATCACTTCCCTCGAGTGCAGTCTAGATCTACAATGGAAATCATTCAGATCATAGTGCAATTACACTCTTTTCTAGACAAAATGCTTGTGACTAATGGAAAAGCAAACTCGTCATTTAATAGAAGTGAATCAATTAATACAAGCTATTTATTCTCTAGTGTCTCATCCCTGGGGACAGACTGTCCTTATTCTACATTTGTCTAAAAGAAGGATGTATATGGAAGTCCAAGACTGTCATGCAGCTAGTTATTGTTTTCTGGAATGGCAGGGTGAGCAACCCATTTCAAAACTAGAATAGAACTAATGAATGACATTATTAATGAGAAAAGTTCATTCTCAGATTAGTTATATCAGGAATAAATCAGATGGCTTTAGGCAAGTCACAGTTCCAGTCTTAGACCCTGCCCCTATCCACAATATAGATGAGATCATACTTGAAACTTGGAAAGACATTGGAAAAATGCATCCATCTATCTATCTATCTATCTATCTATCTATCTATCTATCTATCTATCTATCTATCTATCTATCTATCTACCTACCTACCTACCTACCTACCTACCTACCTACCTACCTACCTACCTACCTACCTACCTACCTACCTATCTATCTATCTATCTATCTACCTACCTACCTACCTACCTACCTACCTACCTACCTACCTACCTATCTATCTATCATCTATGTATGAGCTGGGGGAAAAAATGTCCAGAAAATGGCTAGATATGCAGAAAGTCTTTCCAGCTTTCTTGTGGTCATCTGGAGCTTGGCAGCCCAGATACAATGTAACTGATCTTTATCTTCAGCTTTATCAGCTCTACTGGCTTAGATATCTTATGTAGAGCTAGCTGCATCAATTCTAAAATCTTTGCAATATCATATTTTTGGGGATTGTTGCCAACGCATTTGTTTCTCATTTGAGCAGATTTTCCTCTTTGCGTTTTACTGTACATGCACGTAATCCAAAATTCTGTAACTGTATATTCAATAGCTGCACCTTTTGCTAAACAGTGTTAGTGCCATTTTATTGTTGTGTTTTCAAGAAATATTAAAATGTTATATGCTAAAAAAAGGAGAAAAACATTAGAAATATGCAAAATTTAATGCAAATATATGCAAAAAAGGTGAAACATGCTGTATTTTTATTGATCTAGTTTGAGAACAGAGAATACGTATCACTTAAATTATACTTTTGAGAATCAGTTTGGTGTAGTGATTAAGTCATAAGGTTAGAAACCAGGAGACTGGGAGTTCTAGCCCTGCTTTAGGCATGAAGCCAGCTGGGTGACCTTGAGCCAGTCTCTCTCTCATCTCCAGATCCTGCCTCAAAACATTATGAATCCCATCGCTACAATACTGCCTACTCTAATTTTTTTCTTTGGTGAACATTCGCACAAGAAATGTGAGAATAAGATGGCAAATGTTCATAATTTATATGTTCATAATTAAAATTCTCTTTCTGAAACAATAAGAAAGCATATACTTTGTTTACAGTGACATGAGTTTGTATGTTGTATATGCCTAGAGAGAAAAGGATTCTGCAGGCCACAAAGAACCCTGACAAATAATAATTTTGAAAAGCCCTAATAAAAGTTTTCTACAGATCTTCTTAACCTTTTTATTTTACAGTTTTTCCCCCTTTCCTCTCCCATAGTTTAGGATGTAGATCAGCCATGAAAATATCCTAGCACTGAGCAATCACATGCATAAATGGAATCAAATCCTTAGTTGAATGCATATCTTAACAGAGATATTGCCCATTGTTTTCAATGGGACATACCTTTAGCTTTGCATTTCCATTCTGAAATTCCAAGTAAGCATGGATAAGAGTCACCAATGGCTAAGTCACCAATATGTTTTCCTTTACAAAAACAAATCAAATAGAAATAGATAGAATATTTATATATAGTACAGATAGTCCTCGACTTAAAACCATTCCTTTAGGGACTGTTCAGAGTTACAAGAGCATTGAAAAAAGTAACTTATGACTATTTTTGCCACTTATAACTGATGCAGTGTCCCCATCACATGATCAAAATTCAGATACTTGGCAACTGGTTCATATTTATGACAGTTGCAATGAGCTGAGATCATGTGATCCCCTTCTGTGACCTTCTGACAAGCAAAGTCAATGGGGAAGCTAGATTTACCTAACAACTATATTACTAACTTAACAACTGCAGTGATTCACTTAACAACTGTACATGAGAGGTCATAAAATGGGGCAAAATTCACTTAATAACTGTTTCATAACAAAAATTTGGGCCTCAATTATGGTTGTAATTTGATGACTACCTGTATATGTACCAGAAATTGAAGCACAATGAATCTAACATATTTTAGATCAGGGGTCCCCAACCCCCGGGCCGCGGACCGGTGCCGGTCCGTGGCTGGATGGGAGCCGGGCCGCAGGGCTAGAGAGGAGGAGGAGGGAGGAGGGAGGAGGAGGCAGCCCCCTGAGCACAGCGCGTGGGAGAACGCAGGCGCGGCTGTTCGCGCCATTGGAGTGTGCCTCTTCCTCCACCCTCGTCGACGGAAGGATTCCTGGACGCCGCCGGACCGGCCACCGATTCCCTCCCCTGCTGGCATGCCGGCCACTCATTTTCTTCCAGGGACTGCGGAGGCTCTGCGGGCTGGGGAGGGAACTGGCGGGTTGCTCCGGCGGCGCACAGGAGTCCCTCCGTCGACGAGGGTGGAGGAAGAGCCCCCACCATCCTCCTGCGTTCTCCCGTGCCCGTTCTCCCCAATGGGCTGCCCCCCTCCCTCCTCCTCCTCTCCAGCCCGGCACCTATCCAGCCACGGAGCCTGAACGAGCGACCAAGCGTGGCAGGCGGGATGAGGAGGCTGGGGGCGGGGGGACGAGACGACGATGACGACGACAGACACACATAGAGAGACAGAGGGAGGGAGGGAGAGAAAGATAGACAGAGACACAGAAGGAGTGATTGAATGAATGCAAGACAGACAGACACACGCGCACACACACACACAGAGTGACAGAAATGGGCGGATGAAGGAGAGACACAAAGAGAGAAAGAAAGAAAAAAGTGGGAGAGAGAAAGACAGACAGAGAGAAAGAGACAGAAAGGAAAGAAAGAGACAGGAAAAGATACAGAAAGAGGGAAAGAGAAAGAAATAGAGAGAAAGGGAAAGAGAGAAAGAAAGAAAGAACTTATGACCACAGTTGAGGCCAAAAGTTTGGTTGCTAACCAAGATCATTGTTAAGTGAGTTTCACATTTTCAAAGTTGGCCACGCCCACCCAGTCACATGACTGCTGAGCCCCTCAGCCGGTCCGCAGAATTTTCTTTAAAATGAAACCGGTCCCTGGTGAAAAAAAGGTTGGGGACCCCTGTTTTAGATTACAATTTATCATTTTGCAGGAACAATCGTTTTCCACAAAAAATGGAAATCATTTCTACAAATGTGGCTTTAAAATTAAAATGGAGGTGGCCTTATCAGATAATAAGGAACTTTTATGACACTTTGATAATTACAGCCTGTTTGCTATGTCCTAATAAATAAAATATGTTTTTCTATAATTATAGTGATACAGTACTTGGTCACAATTAGTCCTTAATATCCTATTTATTTTTGTCATTGCAAATGAGGTCAAGGACTGGATTGTCGATCGCTTGTCAGGTTAAATCAGTAATTTTTTTGAACTTGGAGTCATGGTTGACAAATCAATGAAAAGGTCAAAGCAATGTGTGGCAGCTATAAAAAGGCAGTGCCATCGGGATGACTATGGAAAGCATTAGAAATAATGCTATCAGTCCTGTGATGCCCTCATACAACATTTTAAAATGAGGCCACAATACAGTTGCCCTGTGCAGCTGCTCAAAAGTGAATTAAAAAGGATAACTGATTGGGCTCAATTACTTTGCTTTAAAAAGAAGTCCAAAGAACTTTCTACTGTGAAACATGACATAAGCATATATGCCAGTGATGGCTAACCTTTTTTGGATCGCGTGCCAAAAGCAGGGGATGCACAGGGGGGTCATGCTTGGGCGTGCCACACCCATAAAGCTATGTGCGTGACCCCCCTGCTTTTGGTGCACTTTTTTCGTCCTCCCCAGGCTCCAGAGGCTTTCTAGGAGCCTGGGAGGGTGGAAACAGCCTCCCCTCCCCACCTCCAGAGGCTTCAGGAGCTTCCCTGAAGCCTCCAGAGGGCAAAAAATGACCTCAAAAGAAGGCCTAAATCAGCTGGCCAGCGCACATATGAGTGCTGGAGCTGACAAGGCAATGCCTCGCGTGCCCTAAGAAATGGTTCCGCGTGCCACCTGTGGAACCCGTGCCATAGGTTCGCCATCACTGATATATGCAATATGTTCAGTAAATACAAAAAGCATGAGGTTAGACCTCAGCTGGTCTAACATCATGCTAGAACTACGTCATTCTATGGCTATTGGATCTTGCTGCAATAATCTGCAAGACAGTGGATAGCAGCAAAGACTTAATCAAAGGGCTACATTAACAGAGGATCCAGACCAAGCTAAACAAATGCTTTTTTCATAGAATTCATAATGAATATATAAACTTCACATGATGTAGCAATGATCAATTACAGTGGATGATTGTAAAAATAAATCAAGCAAACAAGCAAAGGAGACTATTTTGTCAATGACTGTAAACAATGGGGACTCTCCATAGGGAAAGACAAAAAGTCTCTGCATGAAAGTGCTAGGTGACCACAGTGGAAAATGGTATATACCTTTCAGACTGGCTAGTAGACCACTAGAGACATTGTGGAAAGACTACATTGGGCTTGGGGAACTCTTTGTCTAATTCAGCAGGATTTTTTCTCAACTTCCGTTTTCTGATCGAATATAATGGATTGAAGATGCTTTGTTATATTAAACAGCAGGTTTCGTACCTAATCTGTCCTCTGTGCCTCTGAACACCTTGGGTTTTCTTCTTCTACCTTACTGAAAATACGTTTGATTACTCTGCATGGGGTGGGGCATTATCAATACAAACCAGCTGAGCACATTAAATTCCTTTTATACCAGTAAGAGAGCAATTCATCGTAATAACACCTTCCCACTGAAATGAATAGGGATTAATATGCTTAATGTTGGTTTGATGTATCTTAGAAAATTGAGTTTGTGTTGCTCCATCTGTGTTACCTCCTTCTAGACAGAGAGGCCAAAAGGATGTCTCCTGCCTTTTTTGTTGTCAGAGACCACCCTCTTTTCCTGAAAAGGAGCCCAAACCAGAAATACCTGCCTTACCTCTGAAGCTTCCAATTTTTAGCTGTTTGAAAAATGAAATCCTATTACAGCGAAATGACTAATTCAGGCCTGGCTCGCAAAGCATTCTGAATCTTGTCAGGATTGGCTGATGTAGTCTGGAATGTCCTGAGAGGCATGTACTATGCATACCCAAGGACTCCAATTAATGTGCCCTCCCCACATGTCAATGTCAGACAATCATGCATTGTGAGAGAATCCTGCTCCCTCCTTTGGTCTGTTAATGCACTCAGAATGAGGGAGCAAATGCATTTCTATAGAAAGTGATTTAGCTGCAAATCCTCAATCAATGAAGAGAACTTTAAAAGCTTAAGCTTTTTCAGCTTTGCCTACAAATGAGATTGTCCTGGTTTGGGGTAGGTAGGGAGGAGGTACTTTCATTCAGAGAATCCCAGAGTTGCCAGCCCCCTCTTGCAATTTGCTGTGGAAATTCCCCATAAATCTTTGGGCTGGGCTAGCCATCTTCTTTTTACACCTGGGTAGAACTAATGCTGCAACTTGGAACCTTTGATCAAGTGTGTGTCTCTACATCTGTCATGGCTGCTTCTCGCCTATCAAACTTCATGAGCTGACAACCTGACATTAGCATGGGGGAGGGGAGAGGGGAAGACTGCAATGTAAGGAAGAAGGGGGGGGATGGAAACCCAGCTGAGCCCTGTGAGAAGCTAGAGCCAGCCAAGGTCAATTAATGATATGCAGAGCTGGGAACTGAGCACCTGTTTCCTAAACAATATACAAGCACCTGATTGGACATTTGCAGATAACGGTGGTCTGGGGGGAGGGGGGGGGAGAAGAAACTTTCCTTTGTGTTGTTTGCTTGGGAAAAGCAGAGATTCAGCTTATGCTACTCCTGTAACCATTTAAGCTTCAGTAAAGTATATTTTCAGCAAAGCATATGGCCAGCAGTCTTTCTTTGCTAGATGACTGTGGGATGGTTGACAACATCATTCCTAGTATTGAAATCTGTCCAAGATGTTTCTGTCCCAATTATATGGATTCATCTCTTGCACAAGGAGTAAAGTATAATTCCTGATTCACTTTGCTCACTGAAACATGTTTCTCAGATTGTTTTACATGTATTTTCAACCTGCTCTACTGAGTCTTGGCATTCCACAGAAGTTTGAGATCAGTTTAGACTATTCTACTGGTCCAAACCTTATCCTGTTAGGTGCCACTGCAAACAAGAATGCATTCAAGAATGCATTTCTAATTTTAAAAAGAATATTGAAGAAAAGTTTGTACAAAAATACATATATTCATTAAATAAGGTATGAAAATACATTATGTTTGAAACCAAACAAAGCCAAACAAAAATGCATATCCTGGGCACAGTAATTCATACAATGTTCCTGGGATATTTTGTTTTAAACTTTCAATGAATCAAACGTGACTTATTTGTAAATATATTTGCAAATTGAGACACAGCAGAAAAACGTGTTCATCCATCGCCATGTTTGTTTATTTTCAAAGAATAAAGCTAAAGGCAAACTAAGATAGTTGGAATCTGTGAACCAAAAATTCCAGGTGGGGGAACCATAACTGAACCCCAAGTTCTGTTGTTAAGGCAAGAAAGCTTCTTTTATAGCATTTACTGTTTAACCCTAACCTTCTCTTCTTGTCCCTCTGGAAGATGCCTCTGAACAAAGAAGATCTTGATATCTTAATTTTTACAGCTCCAGAGGTGACTCTCCTTTTGTTTTAACTTAGAGGGCACAAAACCAGGCCATCCCTAGATTTAATTTTCCTCTCAAACAGTTCCACAGACCTCAAAGGAAAATATATACTGGATGGATGAAATCATCCTTGGCCTTTGAACAAGTGCTACAAAGGCTTCCCTGAATGGTCCTGAATTATTATTAAGAATTTAAGCTCAGAACAAAACATACAGAGATAACCTGCTGTTTAGTTTTATTCTAAATGCAGCTATTTTTGAATTTCTATCTGCTTGATTCTTTTGAAAATAAGTTCTTTGAGAACTTATGTAAAAAGGAGAACATTGTGTGTGGCTTTACAAATCAGATTTATTTGTTTGTTTTTCATTCATTCATTCATTCTTCATATTTCTTACCTGTCCATCTCCCTTGTTTCTGATAGGGTTTTTTGGGGGGTGGGGGGTGGGGTGAGTGCTTAAAAAGTTTGGAATGTCTTGAGCAATTTCAACCAAACTTGGTGCACAGTTGACTTACTCTCTGGAGAAAAATCCTGTGGGGGTAAGACACCCCTAACACCCTTCGAGGGATGTGTGTGTTCTGAAAACACAGCCTATTGTGCCTTAAAATGGATTCTACTGTACAGTGTAGTGGAGTTGCTATGGTAATGGCTTCACAGTACTCCACAAGGTTCCCTCTGGTAAGGGGAAAAATCCAACATTGGAAATTACATTTGGTGTAGACATTTCCCCCCCCCCTATAAATAAATACCCAGGCAACGCCAGATTATTGATTAGTATGATATACCGTATTTTTCGGAATATAAGACACACCGGAGTATGAGACGCACTCAGGTTTTGAAGAGGCAATTTCTTTTAAAAAGTAGGTAGGTAGATAGGTAGAGGGATAGAGAGGGCGAGAAAGAGAGAGAAAAATACAGAGAAATACAGTAGGGAGGGAGAGAGAGAGTAGGTAGGTAGGTAGGTAGAGGGAGGGAGAAAGAGAGAGAGAATGTGTAGTAGGTAGGTAGGGAGAGAGAGAGTGTAGATAGGTAGGTAGAGGGATAGAGAGAGAGTAATAGAGATAGAGAGAAATACAGTAGATAGGTAGGGAGAGAGAGTAGGTAGGTAGGTATATAGAGGGGGGAGAGAAATACAGTAGATAGTTAGGAAGAGAGAGAGTGTAGATAGGTAGGTAGAGAGAGCGCGCGAGAGAGAGAAATACAGTATTTTATTTATTTATTTTTATTTATTTAAATTTATACCCCGCCCTTCTCCACAGAGGACCCAGGGCGGCGCACAGGAAATTTAAAAAACATACAAAAATACAATAAATATAATTTAAAAAACTATTAAATAACCCCATCCTGCGCTAAAACCAAATTTTAAAACCCAATTTAAAACTATCTTAAGTCCCCAAGGGAGGTTAGGCTAGGCCGGCTTGTTGAAACAGATATGTCTTAAGACATTGGCGGAAGAGGCGGAGGTCGGTGATGGTACGTAATTCAGGGGGTAGGTCATTCCAAAGGGCTGGCCCCGCCACAGAGAAGGCTCTTCCCCTGGGTGTCGCCAGTCGGCATTTTCCGGCCGACGGTACCCTGAGGAGGCCCTCTCTGTGGGAGCGGATTGGTCTGAGGGATGTATGGGGCAGGAGGCGGTCTCGCATATAACTAGGCCCCGAGCCATGGAGCGCTTTAAAGATGGTAGTCAAAACCTTGAAGCGCACTCGAAAGGCCACAGGAAGCCAATGCAGCTCGCGCAGGATCGGTGTTATGTGGGAGCATCTAGTGGCTCCCATAATCACCCGCGCGGCTGCGTTTTGGACTAGCTGTAGCTTTCGAGTGCACCTCAAGGGAAGCCCCATGTAGATAGGCAGGTGGAGAGAGAGAGAGTAGGTAGATGTTTCCAGGTGTATTTACCCATGTGCTGGAGAAGGAAATCACTGACCACCTTTGGAACAAATATTTGTTTCTGCAGGCACAGTACTTGACCAACGTAATTCTCATCAATCACTCTAACTAAACAGCTTTCCAAAAGGGGGAAAAATAACCTTTTTGCACTTTGCAAACCTCCCACAAATGGCCCGTTTTTCACGAAAATGGGCCCATTTTTTTTCAAATAAAAGGCATGAATAGCCTTGGGGGGGCTTGCAGAGTGCAAAACGAGGAAAAAGCAGCCTGTTGTTTTGTGAAAAGGGGCCGGTTTTTGGTAAAAAAAATTGCATGCATAGCCTTACGGAGGCTTTTAGAGTGCTGCTGGGGGCTGGGGGGGGGGGCAAAACCACCCTGTTTTTTTGCTCATTTCTGCTCTCCCCAGCTCTCTGGAAGCCTCCATAAGGGTATGGGTGCAGCCATTTTGATGAAGGGGTGGGGTTTCAGGAGGCAAAAAATGCTGTATTCGATGTATAAGACGCACCCTGATTTTCACCCTCTTCTGACTGTAGGTCAGAAGTCTACAGCTGTTAAGGCAATAGAATAGATGTACCATGGCATGACATCAAAGGCATTGTTTAAAAGCAACTAATAGATTATGTTGGATTCTTTGCTAGGGATCCATGATCTTTTTGACATCTGAGGGATTGTCTGGCAGTCCCAATGCATCATATGGGCCTGACATTGATGACTATTTTATTGAGAAGTAAAGCAATCTTTAGATGTCTGTGAGTGATAGCCAAGGGGAGGATTTCAATCAATATTCTGGTAATGATAGCCTACATTTCCTTTTTTTGATCTATTGATTCAGACCAATGGCATCACCCACTACCATTTCAATAAATCAGCTCTTTCCCAAGTCATATTAAGGAAGCTTTCATGTGGGTGCCTCCTTAATCCTAGGAAGGAAGTGAACCATAGTGACACAAAATACACTTGTAAGAAGCTTGAAGAATAGGGGCATGTATAAATATGTTGTTCTCCTGTTCTCTAAAACATTTTATTGTTTGCTTGTGGGCACAAATTTAAGAGAAAGTCTATATATTTCAGGATTCCTATCAGAGACAGAAAGCTGGCCCACCAAGTGTCAGGCTCAACATTGAAATGGTGAATCTGAGTCCTAGCATTTTTGTTTCCCATAAGAGTAAAGAGTAATGTGTCCAGAGTAAGTTGATTGTACTTAGTTTCCACTAAAATTAATCTACCTTTGCTTAGTAATTATGTATTTTCATCTTCATTTCAAATGAATTTAGCTTCACCATCTCTCTCTTCTGTGTGTATTAAATAAAGAGGGCCTCACAGTGCTGCTGGTAAGTAGAATCATAGTACTAGGGCCATGCCAGTTTTGGGGTGACTTAATCACTGACATGGTCATTGTCTTCCTCTTTGTAGAATAAAATACAGCTGTCAATTTTGCAGTCTCTGACATCCCACCACTTGATTTTTCTCTACACACAATGCAGGATATGGGGGATTGCAATTGGATCTGTTGGGTATTTTTCACCCAAAAGGGTTGTTCTGTTTTTTATTGCAGGTTATGCAATTCAATAAGCTTGCTCTTCACACTGTGGAAAGTTCAAGTTGAGTAGAAATCAAGGCAATCACTTTGACAGTCAGAAGTGAAGAAAACTTAAGCATTTTGTGGTAGAAGATGAAAGAAGAGACTGCAGAAAGTGGTCTGCTGTTCAATGTGCATTAAAGTTTTGTTAATGGGCAATGCCAACATACTGCTAATAGGCAAAGGAATGGAAGTAATAATATATTACACACACACACACACACAAGGATGGTGACTGTTGATGTCAAATAAAGAAATATTTGCAATGTTGAAGAAAGACATAAAAGTAAAGGAAAAGCACACTGACAACCAAATTCAGATTGTCAGGGTTACTATTTGCCCAGGTATAACACATGAGTGTGAAAGCTGGATCATCCAAAATGGCTGAAAAAAGAAAAAAAATATTCCCTGGAGAAAATGGTTGAGAATATCTTGAAAAGAAAACAACTTGTCTTGTCAAAAGTTTTGTCCAGGCCTTCCCAATCTGAAAGCTCTCCAAATATGTGGATTCCAGTTGTGGAAGCTGTGTTTTTCCTGTCTTTTTTGCCCCATCTTCTCTTCCTGAAAGTTTGGTATTTACTCAGAATGAGAAAGCATCCCTGACAATATTTTCAATTGCCTATGTTTGGTGGAAAGGAAATGGGTCTGAAAGAAAATCTGGATTTAGCATTTTCATCTGCACTGTCAATGTTAACAGAAAGGGGGCATTACTGAAATCAAAATGCAGCAATCTTAAAGACAACTGGAGGCCAGAGAGGGGAACAAGTATATATATACTTGTGTGTGTGTGTGTATATATATATATATATTGACAGTGCAAATGAAAATGTGTCACAACACCCTGGTAAGCCCCAATTAAGGGAGGAAGCAAGCTGCTTTCCTTTTCTGTCTTTCGGCTCATCACCAGAGACCATCTAGACAGAAAGCTATTTTTTCGTTGCCTTTGTTTACATGTGTGTACATATTTATGTACATATTTATCAGCACAAACATAACAATCAAAAAGTGCTTTGGAATGCATGTGCAGAATGTTATATCTGTGTCTCTCTCTGTCTCTCTGTGTGTGTCTGCTTGTGCATGTGAACAAAGCACCTGCTCCTTTAAACTCTTTTAAGCAAGTACATCTTTTCTGAAGATTACACAGCCATGACACAATATCAGGAAAAGATAAAATTACCTTAAACAATGCTAAGTTCATCTCTCCACACCCTAAAAAACATTCTTCTGGATTATTTCTCAAATGCTGCGTAGACCTAACTGCAATGAATTGCTTATCTGCAATATCTCTTTCTAGCCCATCAAACAATGGGCAAGCAAAGGGGGAAAATATTATTTCATAAAGCCACACAGAGTTTTAACCCAGTGAAATTGCCCCTTCTTCACTGGTGCCCATGCCAGTATTGCTGCTCAACCAGAAAAGCACTTCAGCTGCCTGTCTTGGACTGTTGACATGTCATTCAGCATGGAAAGCTGCATCAGCTGCAACAGCAGATTGCTGTTGACCCATCTTTATAGATAATAATATGCTTTGCGAGAGAACGTGCTTCATGCCTATGAAAGATCATTGCCCTTAATTTCAATGGTTTGTCCCCCTTGTGACCAAGTGAAGAGGCAAGGATGTGCCAGTCTGGGCCATCTTTTGAAGCACATCCAAGCTTCTAACCATGCCTTTCCTTTCCACCCTCTTGTTTGTTATTTTCCTCAAGCCAGCAGGAAGAAAGTACAGGCCAGCTGCATTGCTCTCCGTTCCAAATTCTTTTTTAGAACCATGTTCAGCACCATGCTGGGCTCAAAAGTTCATTATTAAAGCTTAATCCTTCCCAGTGGTGGCCTTTGCCCTTTTGTGAGCAAAAGCTGCTCAATGCATGGCATTTTTTGAGACCAGAATGATTTACCTATTTATATAGGCAAGTCCAGACTTTGAAAAGTTTAGAGTATTACTTCACTGATCATGAGCTTCAAAAAAAGGGGTGGGGGAAATCAGGATGTAAAGTAGGTATATACATTTATCATTGTTCCTGATGTTATCCCAAATCTCTTCATTCTACAGAATTAAGCTGCTCAGTGCCATTAAACTGTAAGCCATCTAGTGTTACCTTTTGGGCTTGGAGCACCATCTAGTCCAGTGTTTCTCAACCTTGGCAACTTGAAGATGTCTGGACTTCAACTCCCAGAATTCCCCAGCCAGAAGATGTCTGGACTCCAACTCCCAGAATTCTGATCTAGTCCCTTCCACAACTCTTCTTTAAATCCCTTGATGAACTTCCCAGGGCATCCTTTCTTGCTTCATTCCTGTTACTAGAAATTGCATGCATGTTGACTGCTCAAGGAATGATACACTAACCAGTGCTTACTTTTCTGTTAACATCTGTGGGATTTATTTTTAATGACAGGAAGTGAGCTAAATACATAATTAATAAAAGCGCAACCATGTAAAATGCCAATATTTCAATCTACATCAAGACATGAAAAACAAAGACAAAATTGTGTTGCTTTTATAGTTAGGAATTGTATAACAAGAACAACACTTGGTTGAGATGCAATCAATGATGAAATATTATTGATTAGGCTTTGTGGATAACCTTTAACCTTGGGGTTTTGTAATATTGCTTAGTTTTAATGGGAATTTTAGCGCAGGTTTGGATTTAATTTATTTTTAATGAAATGTTTATATGTATTTATTGTTTTACTGTGCCTGTGCACCGCCCCGAGTCCCTGTGGGGAGAGGGTGCGGTTTAGAAATATTAAAATTATTATTATTATTATTATTATTATTATTATTATTATTATTATTATTATTATTATTATTATTATTATTATTATTATTATTATTAATGTGAAAATCATTCAAGTTTAGCCTCAACCACTGATGCAGGAGAAAAGGAAGTTATTGACTTCTATGATCAAGTTCAATCGACATTGACAGAACATGCAAACAGGATGTGCTGTTTGGGATTGGAGCAAATGTGGTATTCATCTGGTTTGGACCAGTTTGGGCCTGCCCTGGCTCTATGCCATTTTATTTAGCCACATTTTCTAAGCTGCATGCAAGCTGCACAAGTGATCAAAATGCATGCACTCACAAAGTGAGTATGTACAAGCGGAGTAAACCAGTAGTAAACCTATGTGAAACCCACTTCTGGATTGGAGACTGGAATGCCAAAGTTGGAAACATGAAAGTGGAAAAAATAGTTGGACTGCATGACATGAGAAACTGAAACGAAGCAAGAGACCGATTTATCTATTTCTGCCACTCCAATAAATTATAGCATCAAAGATATGGTCAGGTGCTGACTGGAACAGATCACAGATTACTTGTGTGCAAGCTGACAAGTTGACAGCAAGATAAGCTAAAAAAAAAAATTAAGAAGAACAGTCTATTTCCACAATATGATGTTAAGTATATATCCAACATTTCCAAGAACATTGGGAATCTCTGAAGAACCAAAGGAATTATGGAATGGATTTTAAAAAGTAGTTAAAGATGAATGTAAAAGTGACTGCCAGAAATGAAGAAAGGAAAGAAAGCAAACTGGATGTCAAAACAAGCTATAGAAATTGTCAAGAAGAGAAGTCCAAGCCAAGAAAGGCAAAAAAATATTGGAAAGGAACTTAGCAAAGAGTTTCAGAGAGCTGTTACAAGAGACAACAAGCAATATTATAACAGCATCGGTAGAGACATTGAAAATGGAAGAATACATTTTGTGGAAGAGAAATCTTCCAAAGGTCTCTGAATTCAGGAGGTTCTAATCTTGAATTGGTAACTGAAGGATACCAATGGAGAAACAACAACCAATTCAAAGCATATCAAAAGAAAATGGAAGGAGTATACACTGCACAGAAGAGAAGTCAACATCCAAGATTTCTTAGAAGCAATTCCCCACTTCAACAACTTATAGAACTAGAAGGTGAAGTTAGAACAACACTCCAGTCATTACCAAGTTAGAAGGTGACAAGAACTGATGGAATACTTACTGAAATATGGAAAGCAACAGAATCAGTCAAGGTTCTAACCAAGCTAGACCAGCAAATTTGAAGAATAACAGTGGCCAATCTATTGAAGAGGTCGATCTATGTTCCAATACCAAATAAAGGAGACTTAACAGAGTGTATAAGCAATTGTACAATAGCCTTAATTTCATACACTAGCAAAATAATGGATAAAGCTACTACAGAGAGACTGGCTCCAGATTGGCAAAGGAGTATCATAAGTGTATATTCTCCCCTTATTTATTCAACCTATATGCTGAATATATATTAAAGGAAGCTGGATTAGAAGAAGATGAGTGTAATTTTAAAATTAGAAGAGGAAACATCAGTACACTACCTGTGCTATGCTAATGACACTACTCTGATAGCTGAAAATGCAATGGATCTGGAAGCCCTAGTATTAAACATCAAAGAGCAATCATGAAAAAAATAAGTAAACTTAAATATAAAGAAGACTAAACAAATCACAACAGGTAGAACAATCAGCCTTAGAATTTACAATGACGATATCAAGTGGATAGCTTCTGCCTCTATGATCAACATTAAAGAACAAGCAGTCAATAAATCTGTCATGTAGACTAGCACTTCTTAGAACAGCCATGGAGGTCTTGAAAACATAATCAAATACTACAATGTGTCTACACTTTCAAAGATCAGAATCATGCAGACCATAGTATTCCCTGTGACACTTTATAGAAGCAAAAGTAGGACTTTGACAAAGCAGGATAAGAAAAGTAGTCTTTGAACTTTGGTGTTGGAGAAGACATAGAACATAGAATTATAAGGCTAGAAAGGACCTTGGAGGTCTTCTAGTCCTGTCCTCTGCTCAAGGCAGGAATCTTATACCATCCCAGTCCAATGGTTGTCCAGTCTATTTTTTACAACCTCCAGTGTTGGAACACCCACAACTCCAGGAGGCAATCGATCCCATTGATTAATTGTTCTCACTGTCAGAAAATATCTCCTTCCTTCTAGGTTGGATCTTTCTTTAACAAGCTTCCACCATTATTTCTTGTCCTGCCCTCTGGTGCTTCAGAGAATAAGTCAATCCTCTCTTCTCTGTGACAGCTCCTCAAGTACAGAAGACAATTATCATGTCCCTGCTAATTCTGAGTAGTCCTGAGTGTGATGTGGACAGCGAAGAAAGTAAACTGATGGTTCATTGAACAAATCAACCCAGAGTTCTCACTCAAGTTATAAATGTCCAAGCACTAAATATCCTACCCTACATTGTGTGTAGACCATGGTCTCTTTCTAGCTAAAACACTGGAAAAATGAGAGAAAACAGAAGAAGAAGAAGATAACCAGAAGCAAGGTGAATGGATTCAGATGTACTGGCAATTAATGCCCTGTTGTGAGGCTTGAAAGAACAGGTTAAGGATAGATCATGATGAAGAAAATGTATGTGGTTGCTAGGAATTGAAAACAACTTGATGACAGATAATCAATCAATCAAGCAATCCATCTGCATGTCTTGAATATAGATGCTCAGTAACCAAATTCTTCCAATTCTATGTGATGCTAACTTTCACTGTTTTTTTGTTTATTCATGTAGCTGATCTGATTCATTCTGAGATCATTCAAGAAAATGAGAAACATTATGGCAATATAATCAATTGCATTTGCTTAATTGATGGTGTAACTAAGGGCAGAATGAGGGTAATGTAAAAAAGTCAATATTTTTACAAGAAATTACTTTGTTATGGCACTATTAAAAACTGTATACTTAGCTTAGCCTTAACACCAAATAACAATGTTGAGAATGTATGTAATACTGGAGAAACCAAGCTAAATCTTTACACTACAATCCTATTTCAAGCTCGCTTCAACAGAACTAATGCATGGAGGAAAATAAACACAGTCATATATATGTGCAAAGTAAATCAAGAAAGCACAAATCTCTTTCTAATTGTATAAAAACATTGAAAAGTTTTTTGGGGGGAAATGGGGGGGGGGGATGCCTGGCATTTTTAGGGTCTTTCTGCTGAGAAAAGATTGTTCTTCCAGAACAAACCTCACTAATATGAAGGCAGCATTCTTCCATTCTTTGTAGGGCTGAGTCAAAATGACCTTCCAAATTGATTAAGGAAACATGGAAGGAAAGATGCTGGATAATTTGTGCAGGAGAAGTGTTTGATAGGTTTTCAGAAAACGGTTCCTTCTAACCTCTGCCCATCACGAACCAGTCTTTCCCAGATTGGTGAAAGCTGAAGTCCAATGTGTCTGAAGGACTCTAGCTGGGGAGGGGTCACTGCCTCTAAGTTCCAGACGAGTTGCTGGAACTTAGAGGCAGTGGCAGGAATCCTGTTGATGAATGCATCTGTTCGTGACATTACAGGAAGACCAAAGGAGAGAAAATTTCTGCAAATAGCAATAGCAATAACACTTAGATTTATAGACCTCTTCATATTGCTTTACAGCCCTCTCTAAGTAGTTTACAACATCATCATATTGCCTCCAACAATTTGGGTCCCCATTTTACCAACCTCAGAAGGATGGAAGTCAGGGGATCCTTCAGCTGGTCAGGATCAAACTCCTAGTAGTGTGTTTTTAACTATCATATGAGTAATTCTAATTAGAGATCCAGAATGAACATGCTGCATCTCAGGGTTATGTTGTAAAATAATGCATTGGCTATTACATTTGACTCAAACCCTGTGTCTCTTAATGACGGGAGCTAGGCGTGTTTCAGTGGAGGTTAGACTTGGCTCAGATTCAGATCAGGATTTGTCAGGGGAAGTTTAGTGCTCCATTGACCATCATTGAAAAATCAACAGCTGGCTATAACATTTTTATTTTGAACAGAACTGCGTGAAATTGGTACAATAGCTCATTCTATGAGAAACTTACCTAATTTCCGAGATGTATTTTGTGCAAGAACAGTCTCTAGAGTTTAAGTTTAAAGGATTTACTTACTCACTAGTTTTTGGTGAGACAAGGTTTTGTATGAAGACTCATATATCATAGAGGAACCATGGAGGGGAAATTTGCAATATTTCAGAAGGATACAACCATAACCTCTTAAGGAAATTAAAAGAGATTCACTACCCTCTCTCAAGACATTGAATGAATCAATATACTATAGAGATGCTCCTCAGTAACTTGTAACATTTCAGAAGGACTGACCCAGCAACTATGGTATTATAATAGATGAAATACAGATTTATTGCATAATCTGTAGAGATACATAATTAATATTTAGGGATAGTTCTTTTGCACATTGTATACTGAATTTTGTATTTCTCTGTGTGATATACAGATAGATATATGACATAAATGTATTATTTAGATATACAAGCATCACACACACACACACCACAATTAACATAGAATTGTATAAAACGGGTCCCCAACCCCTGGGCCACAGCCCACTACCGGGCCATGAGCCATTCAAAACTGGGCCTCCCAAAGCGGTGGACGACCATGCACGCATGCTTCCTGCCTTGCATGAGCAGTGGGCAAGTGTGGCTCATGCAAATAGAGTTGCACACACACACACACACATGTGCTCCCCCACCACTTGCACAGAACCATCCCCTCTCCCACTGGTTCGCAAAGCCGGAAAGGTTGGGGAATTCCAGTATAAAAAGCAAAGTGTTAACAATAGCTACAAGAAGGATCACAACCACATCAAAACAGAAAGAATCAACACTGAAGCTGGAATTAAGGAATAAAGGAGATCATGTTCTTGGAACATAAATACTGATAAATAAAACACAAGATATTTAAATAAATAGAACGAATACATTAAAATTACTAAGTGCTGGTTTGGGGGGGGGGGGAAATAAAGATTTTAGAATAGAATTGGACAGTACTTGGTTGGAATGAGGCAAAAACTAGATTAGAAACAGATTGGTACTGGTGTGGAACAGAAGCCACAAATCTCCCAAACACCACCATAGTTATAAATTCAACTAAGAGAGAGAACTAGGGCAATGCACAAAACAAATCAGTGCAAGCTGATATATTAGTTCAATGCCTTTTTCTCAAAACACTGTAATTAGAGACCTCTGATAAATCATGCCCTGGGATTGGAAATTATATCAGACAGTTTCAGAGTAATACCCCTAATTTTCTTTTTCTGTTTTGTAGCTTCATGTTCTATGGAAACTTTGGGACAACTATTGCAATTTCTGTAGACATCGTGTCCACCACTTCCCTTGTGTCTTAATCACTTGAGGAGAACCTCAAATTGATTCACAGGACTCTGAAGGATCCAATTGCTGGATTTTGTCTGGGGTCAGGATTGATTGAAATCTCAGGTACTCTTTAGCTATGCAGCCAATCGTTTATGGCAGTATTCTAAGTTGACTGGAGGCAGATTCAGCTTCATTAAAGGCACCTTGCATTCTAGTCACATTGCTTGCTTTTAAATAATTTGCCTGAAGAGCCCTCCTACTTGGCCAAATTTCACTTGAAGGCAGTTTTGGGAAGCTATTTTACATGAAGGATTTGTCTTATGTTGTGCGTGAAAAGCCTGGTACATAACACATTATATCTGCTCAAAGTAAAGTTCCATAAAAATTAACCATGAAACTACAAAACAGCAACTAAAACAGGGGCTTGGAATCAATGAAGTTTTTCCCCCTGCAGGGCTAATTACAAGATGACTCAAAAGTAAAGTCTAGGCAAAAGTAGAGAATTAGATAGTATGTTCTTGTTTGTTGGAAATTATGTGAGCTGTCACAGACATCTAACTATACGTAGGAAACAAATATAATGAAGATGTAATTTCCCATGTCAAGGAAAGAATATTCTATATAGAAGAGATTCTAAATTAATTGTAACTAAACAGAGACTAATAATAATAATAATTTAATAATTTAATTTTATATCCCGCTCTCTCTCCCCAAAGGGACTCGAGGCGGGGCACAGGCAAATTAAAAACACAAATAAGACCACAACAAAATACAAGGTTAAAAATAAATTAAATTGATCCTGCGCTAAAAACCCATAAACTAAATTAAAACAGAAATAAAAAAAAACATTGGTGACTCAAAGCAGTCTTTGGGATATATTAAAGGAAAAGAATAACATGACACTGATCAGTAGAATACCATCTTCTGTGTTAAGATGTCCCAAAGTAGTCCATCTGTTCTCACAATCCACTGTTCCCATCACCAAGGCAATATCATAAATAGAATGCAATGTTAGAAAAGCAATGAACATGAAGGGAGAAATATACAGTCATGTTACAGAGTGGAGATAAACGAGCAATAAAAGAATAATGGTACAATAATGAAGGACTAGTGCAGCAGAAAATGATCTGCGACAACTCTATGTTTTCTCTAGATAGCAAAGGAAGGATATGTCCTTACTAAAGAAAACGTATCAGGACTCAGATGCCAAAATTAAAGGAGAATAACTATCTCACGCACAGGGAATTCATTCATCATTTTTTCTATTATAAAAATTAAGCGTAGACTTAAATATGCAGTTGTCATCCCAGAGTTCTCTTTTAGCTTCTCCCTGATCCCAGGGAAACTCCTCCCTCTCCCTCCCCCCCCCCCCCCTCTCACACACACGTTTCTCACAAATTATTCTTTCAGCTCTGTCTCTGTGTAAATGAACAATGTATGTTTGGATTCTTGTGACATTTGTATTAGATCATTACTCTTGTTATTTCTATTCATCACTAGTAAGAGTTAGGCTGTATCCCTATTTGCATTTAACTCATGCAATAGTCGTTCCTTGACAACACTCCAGCCCAAGACTGAGACATCTTAAATGAAGCATAGCCATGCCAGTGATAAAGTTTTTCTTCCTGTTCCAACATCATTCAATGGCAGATTCAAAATGTGCAAAATATATTATGCTTCACTATCCTTAGCATTAGCAATAGCACTTAGACTTATATACCACTTCATAGTGCTTTCACAGCCCTCTCAAAGCAGTTTACAGAGTCAGCCTATTGCCCCCAACAATCTGGGTCCTCGTTTTATCAACCTCGGAAGGATGGAAGGCTGAGTCAACATGTTGCCTCACAAGCAGGAGGTTGTGAGTTCGATCCTAGGTAGAGGCACATGTAGGGTCTCCTGCTTGGGCAGGGGGTTGGACTAGATGACCTGCAAGGTCCCTTCCAACTCTGCTAATCTGTTAAAGATTCAATCAGCCAAACCAGTACTCTGCGGTACTGCATTCTAACTAATGAACCACCATGACTTAGAGGTGAAGCTGGATGACCAATTATATGGGTACTGGGTGTTTTGGGTGAAGGTAAGCACTATCACTACCCCTGGATCTGACTGCTTCTTCTAGCATCATTCTGTTGCTTAAAGCAGTTGTCACCAACCACTGGTTCCACTGGTGATCCATGAGAAAATTTTGGTGAGCCGCAGAAAAAAATTATTTGCATTTTTATGTTGCACTAAATACTATTTGTCTTTTTTTTTTTTAATCATATTAGTGGTCCATGGGATTTAAAATTATGAATTTAGTGATCCCTGATGTTCGAAAGGTTGGTGACCCCTGTCCTAAAGAGCTGATCAGCACTGCTTAATTGTGCGGTTGCAAAGAAGCTACATAAATACATGTTTGTCATCAGCACTAGTTGAACATGACTTCAAGGAAACTTTCAGTGTGTTTTTTTAACAAACAAATGGGGGCGGGGAGCATTTTTCTGAAACTACTATTTTATAAAATGATAGTAACACAGAATATAGAATATAGAATAATAGGGTTGAAAGGGACTTTGGAGATCTTCTAGTCCAATCCTCTGCTCAAGCTGGAGACACTATAGCAGGGGTCTCCAACCTTTGCAACTTTAAGTCTGAAGGACTTCAGCTCCCAGAATTCTCCAGCCAGCTTTGCTGGCTGGAGAAGTCTGGGAGCTGAAGTCCTTCAGACTTAAAGTTGCAAAGGTTGGAGAACCCTGCACTATAGCATTCTGTCCAGTCTCTTCTTAAAAAACCCCAGAACTTCGTACCATCGGGAAACCCTCAAAGTGACATTACCTTTGTGATTCCTATTTGGTATTTTAAAACACTTTTTACTATAAAATGAAGTGTGGGAAGAAGGAAACACGAAGCATCTTAGAGATAACTTACAGACCTAAAGACTCATCCCATTCCTTTTGCAGTGACCCGATTGGCTAATCAATTTTCTACCAACTGTGATATGTTGAACAGAGATGGCAACAATATCAGAAGACCCAATAGGCTGCTTTGTTTATCAGGCACTGAATTACCAGGGCAAGACCATTTGACAGTCACTCGTAGATAGTGACAGTAGAGGCAGAATAGGAAGCAGCAATGAAAAAATAAAATTCATGCTATTCAATACTATTCTGTTGATTCCAGGATGGGCGTGGATAGCATCCTGAATAGAAGTGGGAAAAGGCACTCAGCCAGGGGATCAAGGGACAATATGTAGTAAATGGAAAGCCAGGGAAATACAAGGATCTCCTTTCCTTGGTAGTTGTTTCAGACTTTCGGCCCAAAAGAGGGATCTCAAGATGTATAAGAAGTCTATATGCATAAAGATGGATATCCATAGATTTTGAGGACATCTAAGCCCAAGGATGCCAGGATGAAGTCGTATTGTTCTCCTACAGCCCCTTTGCATACAGGACATCCAATATTATTATTTATTTATTATTATTTATTTAATTTATATACCTCCCTTCTCCCTCTCGGGACTCAGGGCGATGAACAGTCACAGTAAAAACAGGAAATGCAAAAGCTAAAATGACATATTAAAATATATTAAATACTTTGGCCCACAGTTAAAACCCAATACTAAAAAACCCAATTAAAAAGGCTATGACAGGCCAGCTTCATGAAATAAATGTGTCTTCAGGGCCCGACGGAAGAGACGTAGGTCTGAAATCGTGCGTAATTCAGGGGGTAGGTCATTCCAGAGGGCAGGAGCTGCCACAGAGAAGGCTCTCCCCCTAGGGGTCACCAGCCGACATTGCCTAGCCGAAGCCACCCTGAGGAGGCCCTCTCTGTGGGAGCGGACTGGTCGGTGGGAGGTATTTGGTAGCAGGAGGCGGTCTTGCAGATAACCAGGTCCCTTGCCATGGAGCGCTTTAAAGGTGGTCACTAATATCTTGAAGCGCACCCGGAAAGCCACAGGCAGCCAGTGCAGCTCACGTAGGAGAGGTGTCACATGGGAGCATCTAGATGCTCCCAAAATCCCCCATGCGGCCGCATTCTGGACCAACTGGAGCCTCCAGGTGCACCTCAGGGAAGCCCCATGTAGAGAGCATTACAATAGTCCAGGCAGGAGGCAACGAGAGCTTGAGTGACCGTGCGTAAGGCGTCACGATCCAGAAAGGGGCGCAACTGGCATATCAGGCGGACCTGATAGAAAGCCCCCCTGGCCACGGCCGTAATGTGCTCTTCTAAAGACAGCCAGGAGTCCAGGAGGACACCCAAGTTGTGAGCCCTCTCTGTGGGGGCCAATGACTCGCCCCCAATAGCCAGAGAAGTGCAACTGGCTATACTGTGACGCGTACTATGTATGAGACCCTGTGTGCCACAGTGATTAAGATGTTAGACTGTAAAAATGGGGAGACCCGTGTTCTGGTGCACCCTGAGCTCCCTGAGAAATGCTGCTCACATGGAAGCTCATGGCTGAATTTCAGCCAGTCATTCTCTCTCAGCCAAGCTACCAGTTGATGGGGGGAAAAAGGGGGACGAGAGCAGCCCTTTGCTCCTGAATGAAAAGCAGAATATAAATCAGATAAATAGAACACAGAGCATAGAATAAACAATGAGACTGGATCCCATATTATCCTGTGTGTTATTTAATATTATTATAGTAGTACGCACTTCATATATTTGCAGTCAGTTTCCTTTCCTTGCTCCTTGGGATGAGGAAATTTTCCTGCATTCTGTATTCTGAACCTACTCTGAAGGCATCACGCTGGAAAGTACAGCATGCTTTGAATATGGTTTTGCATGTTGTTTTAACATTCGGTGCACTGTGTAATTACTGGAAAGATAGTTATCCCACAGAACCATCCCGCTATTTCAATGTTGTTTCCATTGTTGAAATTTTTTACTTTTGCTTTCTTTCTTGTCCCTCATTTATTTTCAACGTGCTATAATCTTACTGACTGTACACACTCAGATTTTTCTTCATCCGTGTTGTGATACAATGAGGAAAATGGCATGAGTGGCAGGAAACAAGAACAATAATGAAACAATAAGAAAATGATCCACCAAAGAACAAGAAGCTGAAAATCAAAAGGGACCAAAATACCACCAAATGGCCAAGGCTTGGCGTAAACATGAGATCAAATAAGTAGCACCAATTCAGTTGGTATATTCATTTTGATGAGCGTACAATAAAATAAGGCAGTTTCGTGATCATTCAGCATTGAGTTTGGGATAGGCTGTAGTTCTGATTATTAGGCTTCTGGAACTGATATCTTAAGACAGTGTTTCGGTGACCTTGGTGACTTTAAGTCCTATGGACTTCAGCTTCCAGAATCCCCCAGGCAGCATAGCTTTCTCAAGATTGAGAAACACTCTCTTAAGAGATAAGTTCTTTTTTTACAGCCAGGATTTTGGACCAGTTTACAACATTAGCTACATTTCAAGACTAGAGCTAGCAATTATGTTGCTAAGTTGAATGAAGTAAAATGAAGAAGGGAGGGAGGGAGGGAAGGAGATGCCATTGTGTATTCCTCCATTGCGTTGACAGAGTGCCAGTTAATAGATGGAAAGTAAGCACATATGCTCATTCATGTTCATGCTCATGTCCATTCATTCATTCAGATTACAGCATAGACCCACAAATATAAAAGAAATGTAAACAGAAAGAAATCAATGTTGTTGTTTTTAATTTATGTTGTCCAACTAAAAGAAAAGGAACAGAGACTAGTATAATAAAACATGTCTTAGGGACTCCATTGCATTCAATCCAAAAGAGCACAATCAATCATTGTAAGGAACTCTTTTGAATTTCCCTTCTATAGCATCATTAGACTCACAGAGTCTCACAGTATGTCAGGCTGAGAAAATTTGTAAATTCTGGTACTGTTAAATAATTCAGGTTTGTCACTGGTTTCTACATAGGGGCAGAGCTGCTTAAAGGTAGGTATTTAGGGGAGCCAGAGCTCCTTTGTCAATCTATATCCAACATATGTGAGTTCATCATTTGGGATGCCTGATTATGGGTTAACATATAACCAATTATCCATGATTCTCCTAATGCAGGGGTCTGCAAAGTTGGCTCTTTTAAGACTGGTGGACTTCAACTCCCAGAATTCCCCAGCCAGCATAGCATAACCAAGATTTTAAGTCCAGAGTAATTACAGTATGGCAATATTTTCAAGCAAAGTCTGTTAAACTTGGCTGAGAAGTATCTGCCTCATTTAAAGTTCTTAAATTGTTATCACTACTGGAATATATTTTCCCTTCCCTTCATTAATTTTGTTATGCTTGCTGACTCCATTGGACTCTGGGCATTTTTTTTTATACCTAAACTACTTATAAAGTATTAAAGATTACTGTTAAGCTGGATATTAGTTATCTTTCTTTAAAAACACTGACATAATGATCCCGAATAGCCTGCATTGCCAAATCACTAGCAAAGATTTTTTTTAAAGTAAGTATATCTCATATAATCTTAAAAGGAGCTTAATTCAACTGAAGCTTCTTTTTTTGTCTATTGGGCTTTTTTTCAGAAAATATTCAAAAAGGGATAATTACCAACTCCACTATATTAAAAGTACAATATGAGACTTATTCAATTAATATTCTATTTGGGTCTGATGTTCACAAAATTCTTGATATTATCTTACAAAGATTACCGCAATCCAAAGATAAGTGCCACTGAATTATATATCCAAACTATGCAAGAATGAATAATTTAATTAATTAATAAACTGATTAATTTTACATATGAAGAATTATGGCTTTATTATGCACAGGGGATAGAAAAGAAAATTAGAAAACTAGAAATACTCATATCTGATGCCTTTTTTTTCTTGTTATAGAGCACGATGTTTGGCATTGTCATGGCTCGGGCCCTTCAGACTATCAGAATATATTAAAAGTTGTGCTAGATGAGACAAAAGGCTAGCATTCCATCTGTCCAGGGCCAACCAAATACTCACAGAAAAGCTACAAGAAGAACAGGAGCATAATAGCAAAGTCTCCTTGATGTTTCTCAACAATTGAATTTGAAGCACAATTGAACTAAGAAATAACCTGCAAGGCAAGGTTGAAAAAAATTCCAGATGACCAGTAGATGGCAGCATCTCTGTGACTCATTAAGCCACCTCTCTATTTTACTCTTAGGTTCAAGGGGGTGGGGAACAGATGCTGTTCCTTGCAGGGGTCTGCAAAGTCGGCTCTTTTAAGACTGGTGGACTTCAACTCCCAGAGTTCCCCAGCCAGCTATGCTGGCTGGGGAATTCTGGGAGTTGAAGTCCACCAGTCTTAAAAGAGCCGACTTTGCAGACCCCTGCTTTAAGGAATAGAATTATTAAAATTAGCACAGCCCTTTAAAAGCAGCAGCACTTTTACAGAAAGCAAAGTCCAAAACACTTGTTCATACTAATTTTCAACCAATGCACTGCATGTGTGTGTGTGTGTGTGTGTGTGTGTGTGTGTGTGTGTGTGTGTGTGTGAAAACAAGAGAGAGTTTGAGAAAGAATTTTATTCCGAATATTCGTCCTTGGTTGGCATCACCTTAGTTTCTTATGCTGTGGGGAGAAAGGCGGTTCAACAAGCTTTATGGTTAACTATTCTTTTTCTGTGTCTTTTCCAACCCTTTCAATTCTTTTAGGTAGTTCAGACAATAAACTAATACCACGACTATCATTATTGTAAGGCTGCACTAACACAAGCCTGCAAGCCTGGAATTACTTCTCCCCTCCCCCGCTTTTACTTTCTAGGAACAAAAGGGGGTCCTTCTGAGATGCTTCCTCCACCTCATTTTTTTCTGTGACCTGAAATGTTTCTTATCTCACCATTACCCTGGCTGTGGCTCTTTTGCTCCCTATCTCTCAAGGATATTCCAAGGGGGGGGCTACTGGGGGTTCGGGTGATCCTCTAGCTAAGATTCTGCCCAGTTTGGTGAACCTCCAAGTGCATACCCTGGCTGGGTCCACCCACCCTCCCACCCGTCCCCTCCCAGGACCCTCCACGCAGCCTGTTCATCATGCAAGTGCAGGGCCCGCGCAGAGGCCTGTTTCTGGCCTCTGAAGGGAATCCAGAGCCCCAGGGAAGCAGTTTTCGTCCTCCCAGATGCTCGAGGAAAGCCTCTGGAGGCTGGGGAGGGCAAAAAATGCCCTCCACCATGGTGCAGAAGGTTGACTAGGCCATGCCCATCCTGGCCATGCCCACCCAGCAATGGGGCAGTGAACCCTTTGCTGTAACTTTTGAAGCCCATCCCTGGGATATTCCCATAGGCCATTAAAAACTCTTTAACTTATTAAAACAGTTCAGGATTCTTTGATGATGGGGGTATTTCCATCAGGTTCCTTGGATGGCCAGGAGCATCTGGTTCACAGGGCAGAGCTATTCTTTAGCATAGCTGCTGCTTGAGGATTCAGCCTCCAGAGTCCTTTCTCCAGCACAAGGCAATTGCTTGCCAGCTGACCTTATGACCTGAGTTCCCTCGTGCCACTTTGCTAGCAATTATGGCCATTTCATAGGTAGTTGTAGTGGCTACAGGGGAGTATGAGATAAGTGGGAAAAATTAATATATTTTATCTTTGTGACTAGCGTGCAGAGAGTCAAACACTATCATTTCCCTCCCCCTGTTTAGTTTCTGCCTGACAGCTGCATCTCTCTTTTCTAAAAAGCAGATTTGGGGGGCTGGGGGTGGGCAGGAATGTATAGAAGCAAAGCAGGAGAGAAAACTGCAACTTCATTACATCAATCTGTAATGACTTAGAAAAACATACCCTACCAAGATGGCTTTTTTAATTTGAATGTGACAAACATTTAATACCTAACAGAGCTTGCACTGGCACAGTTAATTAAGAATGAGACTCATGCAATTCACTAGTGGGAGCTCAAGAGGAAGGAAGGGACTTCACACTGAGGGCAGTAGAGACAGGTGGTGTGCAGTCAAAAGGGAAGGAGGGACTCCTTCAATTGCCATTGTTGTTTATTTGCATGGTGTGTACAGTGGTGGAAGAAACAAATTATTAGCAAGATTCCAATTCCCTCTTCGTCAGTGAGTTTTTTAAACTTAAAAGATCCAAATGAGGCCAGGAGGGCTCTCTGTCTCCACAGAGTATCTGCACAACACCACTTCAATAAGCTTCAGACAGTGGGGCTTGTTAGCAGTGCTTTTGCTGGCGAAGGATAGTTATCTGTCTACAAGAATGGCAAGTTGACAAGGAGCTATTACTGTCTATACACTACAGAGAGAGCTATCATTCCACAGGGAACATCCGTGTGCATCAGCTTTGCCAGAAGTGATTAAGTCTCCCATTAGAATTGCTACACGGGTTTGTAAAAATCTACAAATACACCAGGAGATCTTATATGGATTTTCAAAAACCAAACAGAAACATTTTACCCTGAAATTTTAAAATCCAGAAACTCAATATAATGAATGTGCAGCATTTTACATTTCACTTGGTCTGATGGACACATGGAGACCAGGTTAGTTCAGAACTGAAGGTATGTTTTTGTTTATAAGGAGAGCAATTGACACAAAGAAGCAAGACAATAGAGAATTTTATGCTTTTTTTAAACTAGATAGCACACAACCCCAGTGTCATCTTTACCCCTAAATCTCTCTCCCAGAGACAATTTCTTTTAGCTGCTAACTACTTTGCTTCCTCCACACCTCAATCTCCCTCCTTCCTCTGCTTATCAAGAGAAAGTGAAAAGAAAGGTATACGGTGGGATGGATTTACTGTAGTGTGCTCAGTACAGCTTGATTTTCTCCCCAATCTGCTCAGTCATAATACTTTTCCTCCACTGGGGGAAAATCTCTCTTAGGGTCTTCTGCCCAGTCCTTCCAAGGAGAACATGGCTTCGCAAACCACTGGTTTTCTCCTTCTCCCTGTCTTGGATGTTGCATGAAGATGCCATCTGCCGCCAACCAGCTCCTTTCTTCATACCTTGGGCTTGGGTGAAGATGACTTTTCAGGTCTTCACTTCCTTTCTTCTAGGGAAGCCACTGTAGACCTGCCTTCTCCTTTCCCAAACAACACGCTCCCATGACTTTACTTTTCAATTTGTCTGTCCAGCCACTCCATTTTGTGTCTCTTCCCTCTCTTCTCTCCTTTTCCCCCTCCTTATATCTCTTTCCAATTTTGGATTAAACTGGCAGCATGTCATCCAGCAACTGAAGAACTGGAGTCTCCCAGGATATTAATCCCCAACCCCTATGTACCAGGCTAAACTAATGGGAGTTTTGTCTCTACATCTCAAAGTTATCCCATGCCTTATGGAATATTCCCATCTCAAAGATTAGAATGGCTACAACCTTATTGACCTTTTATAAGGCTCTAAAAATTTGGCAGTGTACCCAGGCCTGGGGCTCAGAATGTGTTAAGGGTCCCATTTCTTGGCTTTAGTGTTAGTTGGTTAATTATCTTGGCTGCTGAATGCAATTATTTTTTGGTTGTTTTTACCATTTTATTGTTTTTGCTTTTTTAAATTGTAAATCACTTGGCTGAGATAAGTGGCTGTAGAAATTGAATAAATAAAAATAAATATATCTCCCCATAGCTTGTCAATTCATATGACAACATAGCTGACCTTCAAAACCAGAATTGGGGGCATGTGTCTAGGATAGATATGGAAAGAATGACATATTTTTTGAGATTTCAGAATGTTTTTGAGCAACCTGGTGAATTCCTCCCTGATCTTATGAGTACAATTTTAGCAGACTATTTACAAAAACCTAAAGATGAGATCAGGGGGGACATTGACCTGGCTTATAGAATTAACTCAGCATATGCCAGGATAAATGAAGTGCCTAGAGAGATACATGTGAAATTTGTTAGAAGGTCAACCAGAGAGGAAATCTTGAAGGCGCAGAGAGAGAACCCTTTAATTTACCAACAAAAAACGGTCACTATCTTGAAGCAGATCCCTAGAAAGATTAGAGATGCAAGAAGGAAATTTTCCTTCTTGTCTAAAACATTGTTTGATCATGGGATCTGGTTCAAGTGGGTGACACCTGAAGGGATGCTGGTGTTCTGGGAAGGAGGAAGAGTGAGGATTAAAACAGTTGTAGAGGCGGAAGCCTTTCTTAAAAAACATTCCTCTGCCCTGGGGGAAGATCCAGGGGGGACGGAGGGGGCCACGGCCCCGCCCGCTGGGGGCCAGGGAGGAGAAAAAGAAGATACAATAGCCAAGAGACTTAGATCGAAAAAATAACTTTGCCTTGATTTTTCCGAACAATTTTGCATAATATTTGTATCTGGATTTTTTGTAAATGTCTGACAGCATGGAACTGAGAATTTAGGTATATGTACTTGCTTTTACCTTGTAGTGTTATGAAAAATGTTTTTTTTTGTTATTTTTTTATTGTGTATTTTGAGGTCTCGGAAGGGCCGACGACTCTGACGTGAATGCTCTCAAAATTTCTTTGTATCCCTTACCCTACCCTATAGGAAAAATGTAAAACCAATAAAACTTTTTCAATATAAAAAAAAAACAAAACCCAGAATTGGGCTTTTTCTTCCCTTGATTCATAACTTTCTCATTGAAGGAATTGTTCTCCCCCACACACACAACTGTCCTCTTACCTAGCTCAAAGTTGACCGGGTTCATCTACTATCTTTTGTCATTTCTGCTTTGCCAGGAAGATCCAACATGGCTGCTTATATCAGATTTCTTCATGCCTGGAGATAGCAAGATTAATCTACAAATGCTATCTCCAAAACCACTTAGCAAACTGCAAGCTTTCATATGACAAATGATTATTTTTAAAAACAAGATTGAAAAACAAATCATGTCATCAAAATTTAGTTTTGATTCCATTTAAAAATAAATGGGCATATTTGGAATGAGAATGGGCCACACCAGAAAAAAGTAAAATCTGCTGTATTCCAGACAGTCAGACTGGAGAACAGGAGAGACTACTGCTGCCTAATATTGGTGCTTCAGCCCAAGTCAAATCAGCATTTTAATGTGACTGTAATCCAATTGGGACCCCCCAAAATAGCTCACTTCAGAGTTGAAATTAATATGCACATTATCCCAAATATTTTTCAGAAGCTTCTTCTGCTAATTTTGCTGGCAGGTATTTATTTTCCTGAAATTCTGGGATGTGCAAAATGTATAATAGATTCAGTAAACACTTCATATCTTTGACATTCAGCAACGTTCCACTTAACTTCTAATATGCTTCTTTTCAAATGGTCATTATTTCCTTAGGAATAGAAGATTCCCTTACAATCTATTCTACTTTGCAATGGAGCTGAAATTATGATGGATTGTCTACTAATTCTCAGTATGAGCCAATGTGGCATAAAAGGGCTCTAGGAAAAGTCAGAATCTGGCATTTGTCATTTGTGCAAAGTTTATCCTTGTCTCCTGGGAATCCCTTTAAAAAAAAAAAATCTGCAGAATAATTTCAAACAAAACAATGAACATTTACTATTATGGATGCTGCTCCTGAAATATAAGCAATCCTATAAAATGATTTGTAGAGGGGACTCAAGGACCATTTTAGAAGATGCACAGAAATTAATTTCTAGTGCAGATTAAGTGTGGATCTATTATTTGTCCAGCCTCTGAAGGGAAAAGACACTCCGTTTACATTAATTAGGTTACAGTATGCAGGCCAACCTCTGGCAAGCATATCTCAAATAATTGAGGCAGAAGGTATTAGTTGAACTTGTTGTGTATTTGTGGTTGTGTGTGAATGCTGAATGTGGCAGACTTCAGTAAGTAAAATGCATGACAAAAATCAATATCCTTAATTTGATAATATGTCCAGCATTTTCTAGAATATTAAAAATTCATGAATAAACCTGGTGAAAGCCCTTAACCATGCACAAGTTTGAAAGCCTTTTATATGCCATTATTAATAATAAATCTTCCATAAATTTTACTATAATAAATTTTGAATCCCAACAAGACTTTTAATATGCATTATAGCAGAGTTATATTATACTTTGGTTTTATGACTCACTGTCCACAACAATTCACCAGTAGTGGATTATAACAATTTTTTAAACACATTTTAAAAAACATTTATTGGATTTCTATGCTGTCCATTACATTAATACAGCGACTCTGGCCAGCTTACAATAATAATAAAGTTAAAAAGGGGGGGAAATTAAAAATCATTTATTTATTGAAATTTCCACCTATCCTCTTACCCTTGTTTCTATTTGTCTTGAATAACTGAAATAAAAGCTAGACAAGAATCTCAAAGGTTTATTAATTCTCGAAAGCCTACCTATCACGTATGTGTAATATATTTATTTGAGCCACGGAGGCCAAGAATGGGGAGGAGGTAAGCATGTCCTATAAACTCTCTACAACTTTTTCACATAATCCACTTAACTAGTACAGAAGAGTCAGTTAGCTCCAAATAAACATGGTCTAATTTAAGATTAGATTAACTTGCCAAACAATTAACTCCTTATTGCCTAGTTCAGTCATGTTACTTACCAGGGAATGAATTTACATTTAAACCTGGGACAACATTGTACATAAGTTCTACCTCTTAAGGAACTCACAATTCTTTATCTTACTGTTATTTTTACCTACTCTCCTCCTGACATAACAACCCTGGCCGTGGTGGGTTCTGGATCCCGTTCCAACCAGGACAGGCCCGGTGTTGTCCACATGGACATGTGCAACACGCGCATGCGTCTTACCATCCAGTGACGCCCTCGCAAGCCTCCACGATGCTCCAGCTGCTTGGCAGAGCACCGCGCAGGCGCTGTATGGACACGAAGTCCATATATATTTCTATTAAACCATAATTTAAAATAGCAAGTCTCAAGAAGCATATACTGCTTAGTGACTTAACCCCCTCAATTTCCTTAGAGCAGTGTTTCTCAACCTTGACTTTAAATCCTGTGCACTTCAACTTTCAGAATCCCCCAGCCAGCATAGCTGGCTGGGGAATTCTGGGAGTTGAAGTCCACAGGACTTAAAGTCACCAAGGTTGAGAAACACTGCCTTAGAGTGTAAGGATGGAAAAATAAACTGGTTCCTTAAATTGTGTCACTATTGAAAAAAAACTATTTTTTCTTTTTAAACCCAAAATAACTCCCTCCTTCCAGCTGCTTTTTCTTTCATGGAGGAATGGCATATTTTCCTCTGCAGCTCTATTCCTGCATTTGTGCTTTCATCTGAAAGGCAAAGGCAAAGTGAACTCGGACTGGTATCCGTTTTTTTGAGTAGTTAATATGCTAAAAATATTTTCTTAATGTACCATCTGTACTGCTAAAACATCTATTTGGAAAGAGGCGATTTTTCAGGTTGTAATTAAAATTGGAGCTTTATAAATATTTCTTACCTAAAAAAATATTTGAAATGTTGTGCTGTACCAAGAATGGTTATTTATTCATGTGTTTGATTTCTTTGTCAACTTTGTTTACTAAAAAAATATGATTGGAAAGTCTAGAAATCATTGTGAAATTATAAAGAAATAGCTATTCCCCCCCCCCCCCCTGGGAATATGGAAGACGATATCTAATTTGGACAAGTCCAGGCAGCGCTTTAGCCACACCAATCTTCATGACCACTTGAGAGCAGCCAGGAGATTAAAATAAAAATCCAATGGTCAATAGGTTAGTGAGTTGCCTAATAGACAGGTCAGCTATTATTTTGAAGAAATGATGCAGAAGCTCTGAAATTAACTAGCATTCCCAGGCAAAATGCATACTCTATAATTGAAAGGACTTTGTTTTTATGCTTCTGTAGCCTGAGTTATAATATCTGACACTTTGGGGATAGCCTTGATGCTTTAATTTTTCTTATATCTCTATATATCTACTTTTTTGTCTCCTCCATTTTTGGTTGAATGAAATAGAATATTTAACTGATTAGTCTTGTGACCATATCACTAAAATAAAATAAAAATGCAATACATGATCTGATTCTGGAATAAAACAGATGAAAGAAAATAGAGTAATAAAATACATATGTAACCATACAAAGAGACAGCCATTTAGCTAGGTTATACATAGGGGATGTCTCGTAGTGTCATGATAGGTCTGGGGAGGTCTCCTATTTTGTGTATCTTGGGGAGTTTATAGAATCTCACTGGGGTAATATCTGTTCCTCTCATTTTCCACCTTTCCTTTTCCATTACATTGTTGTTTTGTTTGAGTTGGCTGAAGTAAATTTTCAGTTGTGTGACCCTTGTTCTCATTTCAATTCTGCTTACAATATAAACATTAGAGCCCAGGAGGAAATAAGACACTATGATTCAGATCCCAGTAGGCTATTGTTTCCAATAGGTATGCTAAGTATCTAATCCTAAAAGGGCATATAATTGGCAGTTAAAGAAAATGAGCAAAATTTTCGAGAGCTGAGATATATGCATGTCCTCTCATGATATGGCAAGTGGTAGAAGCTCCCATCTTTTGCCAAAAACTCATTTTTGGATAAACTAAACTACATATACTTAGAGACAAACAACCTACTCTCTAATAAGCAATTTGATTTTAGGAAAAAAATGTCCTGTAATCTGTAACTCTTAAACTGCAAAAACATTTGGACCACTCAACTCGGCCAGGTTAAAACAATAGATGCAATCTACATAGACTTCTGCAAAGCCTTTGATTCAGTGGTACATGACAAACCTCTGTTAAAACTAACTTCTTATGGCATTTCTGGATCTTTGCACAAGTGGATAGCTGCATTCCTATCAAACAGGCAACAAGTTGTCAAAATTGGAAACGCTATATCTAACCCTGCACCAGTTAACAGTGGTGTTCCCCAAGGCAGCGTTCTAAGATCAACACTCTTTCTACTTTACATAAATGACCTTTGTGATCATATTATAAGCAGCTGTGTCCTCTTTGCCGATGATGTGAAACTATTTAACACCACAGGCAATTCTACTACCCTACAAAATGACCTAGATTATGTATCTGAATGGTGAAACAATTGGCAACTACAAATTTCTACTAACAAATGTGGCAATAAAAATCAGAACACCAAATACAAGCTGGGCAGAAACAATCTAAAAGATGAGCCACACTCTGTCAAAGACCTAGAAGTACTCATTTAGAAAGATCTAAGGCCCAGAGCACAGTGTAACAACATTTCCAAAAAGGCATTCAGAGTTGTCAACCTTATTTTATGTAATTTTCTCTCTGGTAATGCTATGCTGCTAACCAGAGCATACAAAACCTTTTCCAGACCTATACTTGAATACTGCTCACCTGCTAGGAGCCCAGGGAGTATTTTACAAGAAGGGTACTGAACTCCTCTGCTCGTAATAAAATTCCTTATAGCACCAGGCTTGAAATGTTAGGCCTAGATAACCTTGTACTACACCGACTACGTTCCGACCGAAGCTTAGTGGACAAGATAATCTGCCATAACATACTACCTGTTAATAATTACTTTTACTTCAACTGCAATAACACAAGGGCTATCAATAGATACAAACTAAATGGAATCCGTTCTAATCTTGATTGCAGGAAAAACAATTTCAGCAATACAGTAGTAAATGGGTGGAACACCTTACCTGATCCTGTTGTTAGTTCCTCTAAACCCCATACCTTTTACCTTAAACTGTGTACCGTGGACCTTACACATTTCTTAAGAGGTCCCTAAGGGGGCCTGCATAAGCACACCGGCATGCCTACCATTCCCTGTCCTACTGTCCCCATTTGTATGTATTCTTTTTATGTGTTTATGGCTATGTTTTGCTTATTTATATCTATTTATTTATGCCATTTTTTCATGTGTCCATGTCTGTCTATACTGATACTTGTTTCCTTGTACTTGTTGACAAATAAATAAATAATAATAACACAAAACCATGTACTATACATGGATGACTTAAAAATGTATGCGAAAGGCCCCACTGAGCTTAAATCAATACTCAGTACATTTCAACTGTTCAGCAGTGACATCAAAATGAACTTGAAAAATGTGCTATATCAGTGGTCGGCAAACCGCAGCTGGCAAGCCACAAGCGGCTCTTTGGCCCCTCGAGTGCGGCTCTTCCTCCACCGGGCAGACTCCATCTGCGCCATAGGCAGCTGCTGCTGCTGCTGCTACCCCTGAGCCCTGCAATGTGCAGCTCCCACCGCCCGAAGGTCGCCCGGCAGGGCGTCGGGGAGGGCAGCCGGGCGTGTCTCCACCGGCTCCCTCCGATGGCCACCACGGCGCACATTCTGGGGCTGCCCGCCAGGTGGGCCTGGGAGAGAGATGGGCGCACGGCCCCTGGACAGCTTTGGCGGCGCTTAAGGTGGCCGTAGCCTTGGGTGCTCGCCCCGCCCGCCCGCTGCGGGAGGAGGCATCCATAGCCTCCCCAGCCGGCACTAGTTCCTAGGGGAGCTCCCGCTGCTGCTCCTCTCTCGCCCGCTGTCCTCTTCGGCGAAGCAAGCATCGCTCCTGCTGCTGGCCCTCTGCCCCCTCAGCGAGATGCCTTGAGAGTCACGGTGGTCAAGGGGACTGCTGCTTGCCTTCCACGGTACATCTTTCTCACTATCCCCGTCCCCCTTTTTCTTCCTGAGCAACTGGAAAGTGCGCAAATTTCAAAAAAAAAAAAACCACCAAAGGGGGGGAAAAATAGAGTAACAAGTGAGGCTTCCAGTTTCTTTCAGGGGAACCGTTGGGGGGGAAAGGGAAAAGGCAGGAGGGCAGGAAACGTCGTCTGAACCAGTCATTTTACACTAACTGAAAAGAATCCTCAGTAGGCCAAAACTACTCTTTGCAAAGAAAGAAAAAAATAAAGAGAATTGTCCGCCTCAAAAATAAAACATTGAAGTTACTAATAACCACAGCGGACACGAGCCAACTTCACCCGGCTGAGCCAGAAAACGTGGACTGGAAAACACTCAAACTTTTGAATATGTACCATGCTTTACATCCACGAAGTGACATCGTTGCAGGCCCTATCCTATGGAACGACTTCCCCCCCGACCTCAGAACAACTCCAGACCTCCGCTCCTTCCACCGAAAGCTCAAAACATATTTCTTCCAACAGGCCGGCCTGGCCTAATCTATCTTTCACACCTCCAGTCTGTACATTTAAATTCTTTATTGGGGTTTTAGGGGGTTTAGGGTTTTAGGTTTTTTAGGTTTTAGTGCAGGGTTATTGTAATTTAATTTAATTTTAGATATTTATATTGTTGTATGTTTTTATGTTTTATATTCCCTGTGCACCACCCTGAGTCCCTTCGGGGAGAGGGAGCGGTATACAAATAAACATTCAATTCAACATTCAATCGACAGGTTGTACCTGCCAAGAAAAATAGGGGGCAGGGGGCTATTGCAAATCCATCAAACTATAGAAGAAGAAAAACAAAGTTTGAATGATTATGTGAACCAAAGTACAGAAAAATTGCTGCAAGCTGTGAAAATGGAGACCAGCGTAAAAACAACAGAAACAAAGGCAGAATATAAGGAAAAACAACTGGATGACAGATTAAATAGATGGAAAACCAACACTTTGCATGGACAGCACTTGAAAAACATTAAAGGAAAATGTGATGACAACTTGACATGGACATGGCTTAAGATGGGAACTATCAAGAAAGAAACGGAAGGTTTAATGCTGGCTGCTCAAGAACAAGTACTACAAACTAATGCCATGAAAGCGAAGATACAAAAATCCACTGACAACCCAAACTGCCAACTTTGCAATAACAAAGTCAAAACTGTTTCTCATTTAATATGTGAGTGTAGCAAAATTGCACAAACTGATTACAAACTAGAGATGACTGAGTTGTTAAATTAATCCACTGGTCATTTTGTAAAAAATATGATTTACCTATATCCAGAAAGTCATGGGAACATAAAGTGGAAAAAGTTATTGAAAATGAGAAGGTGAAGATCTTGTGGGACTTTCGAATACAAACAGATCGTCATTTGGAGCACACCAGATTTCACAGTTGTAGAGGGCCAAAGTGTACAGTTTATTGATATCGCTGTTCCAGGAGATGTCAGTCAAAGAAAAAGAAATAGAAAAAATAATGAAATATCATGACCTGGCCATCGAAACTACATGGCTATGGATGAAGCATGTAACAGTAATACCCATTGAGGCACTTGGCACCATGTCCAAGAATTTTACAAGATACATCAACAAATTGTAGCTGCCTGCGATAACACCAGCGGAACTGCAAAAAACTGCGCTACTCAGAACATCTGAGTATTTTAAGAAGGTACTTTGTTGATACCTAGGATGCTGGCAGCAAACCATATCAACCATTACCACCAGTCAATGGTATTTGTGATGCATTTTTGAATGTTCAGTTGACTGAGTTTCATGTTTAATGAATAAAGTATATGTAATAATAATAATAATGTACAGGTGGTCCTCAACTTACAACCACAATTGATGGTAAACAGAATTTCTATTGCTAAACAAAATGCTTGCTTTATCCAATTTTACAACCTTTTTTTGCCATAATTTGCCAAAAAATACCAAAAAACCCTCTAACTCCTCCCTGCCACTAAATGGTCAATAGCTTGATTAGCCAATAAGTTAGTATTTTGTAGAATTTGTGTAGAATTTCCTGATGACATCGCACAATGGAACATCTCTATCTTAGACATCAAAATACCCCTCTTGAATATGGACTCTCAGAACAATTAAGCACATCAGTATTTGTTGTATAAATGTAAGTGACCTCTAACTTGCAGTTAAGAGAGGTGACTTCTTTACTATCATGTAGTGTTTGTTTGGTTGATAGTCAACAGTCTTTTTTTTTGGGGGGGGGGGTATAAAAAATGGAGAGCTCTAGTCTTGCAAGCAACATTTTGACAGGTGTATATGTTTTCTATATGGTTGCCAATGTGCACATTAACACATTAACCACTAATTAATTATCTTTCAGGATTGCATGGAGGCACTATAGAGACAGCAGCACAGTATGACCACATTATTAAGCACAGGTTGTGGAGAAGGATTTCTTCCAAGCTCCAGGATAGGAGAATGGAAGAGCTCTCTGTGGAGGAATTATTTTTACATTGATAATAAAGTGATAGCAATTTGCCCCTGATGACCTCCTTTGTGTAAACTTCCTAATAGTTCCCAGAGCTGCTAATCAGTTTGTGGTCAAAAAGGGCTCATCACAAAGAGCTGTTTATGTGAAGTAGTGCTCCCAGATGAGCAGCTGTCTACGCAGCCAATATTATTTCCATGATCACCTAGCAGTTTTTCAAGCCACCACACTTCTTTCAGCCTCTCCCCCTCCCCCCATGGTTTAGTTTATATCCCACTTTTCACTCAAAGTTAAAACCATCAAAAATATATTGTAAAATTAAAAGCAAACAAATACAACTATTAAATTGCCCAGTGAAACAGAAGTACTGAATATTTTAAGAATCAGATGAGTGATTACCTGATATATCTCCCGAGGAGTTTTATTCCCTTCTTCTAATGCAGAAGAATCTTTGGTAGATAAAGGGGTCTCTTGACAATGGAGCACCAAGAGATTGTCAAGAGATGGGCAACCATTTGTTCACAATAGTATAAGGTCTCCTACTGAAACAGGGGGTTGGACTAGAAGACCTCCAAGGTCCCTTCCAACTCTGTTATTCTGTTACAACTTCTGTTACCTTCAGAAGGGCTTGTCCTTCTGAACTTATCATTTTCCATATGATAAGTTCATAATAAGGGTAACTATTTCAATTAGTTGAGTGAGATGAGTAAAAAATGGCAACCACTGTTGTCTGCTTTAATTCATCCCTGCATTAGGGATGAGTTTGGGCACAGACTGTCAGAAACTCACTACCGAAGAGATTCAAGGAGTACAATTGGAGCCATTATTGTTTCCTAGCATGTGGCCTAAGTAGCAGGTTCAAGCTTCATGAAGGGAGAAGGGTTTTCTTTCTTTTACTTTACTATACTTTACTTTATTGTCATTGTACGTATATACACAGTTACACATACAATGAAATTCAGATAACACCCAGAGACCAGGCCCAACATCCATAACAATCCCCAAAACACACCCCACCCACCAAAAAATCCCCACCCCTAAACCACTCCAACATCCACACAACAGACCAAGTAGTGCGGTCCAATAGCTCACTGATGGTGACCCTTTAGTTCATTGTTGAGTGCAAGTATAGCTCTGGGATAAAAGCTATTCAGAAGACGTGTGGTCCTAGTTTTAATTGTTCTGTATGTTCTGCCAGAAGACAACAGTCTAAAAAGATTGTAAGCAGGATGGGAAGAGTCTCTGAGAATGTTATGCAACTTTCTCAAACACCGAGATGTGAAGGTTTCATCCAGTGATATTCTGGGCAGTTTTTATGATTCTCTGTAGAGCTTTTTTGTCTGTTGCAGAGCTGCTCCCATACCATGCAAGAATGTCGTATGTCAGGACACTCTCAATAGTGCTGCGATAGTAGGACAGATGCTGAGATAGATTTATCTTCCTTAGCATTCTCAGCCTTTTCTTACAGCCTCTTCTGTGCCTTCTTCACAAGCATGTTAGCATTCATGGTCCATGAGAGGTTCTCTGAGATATAAATGCCCAGAAATTTAAAGCTACCAACCCTCTCCACCTCCTCGCCATTTATGTTCAATAGTAAATGTACATCTCTCTTCTTCCTGAAGAGGCAATTGGGCATGCCATAAAAATCTGCCTTGGTTCCCATGAATAAGCTTGCTGCTTCAGAAGAGATGGAGAATATTAATAAAGATACAACTGCCAATGAACATTTGTACATTGACTGGTGGCAGAGGACCATTTTGTTTTTGCCTCGGCAATAAAATGCTTGGGCCATGCCTCCCCCTAGAAATTTTCTGGGATTCACCTGGGAATCCTTTTATGGCCTGCACATTTATTTATTTATTTATTTATTTTTCATATTTATAACCCGCTCCCATCTCACAACAAGGGACTCGGGGCGGCGAACATAGAATTAAATCAATAAATACAAAATACAAATACATAGATATTAGATGCCTGTGTTGTAACCGTTTTTTAAAACCCTCATTTATAATTGGCGGTGCTGGGGTTACGCAAGGCCGGCTATTTGAGGTCGACATCATCTGTTAAAAGGAGGAGAATGCTGGAGAGGTGTAAAGAGGTGTGAGGTAATATGGCTTTCTCCATTCCTGCAAAATGCTCTCTTCCCATCAGAAAACAGGGCACCATTTCACCCCAGTGGAATGAGGCGATCTCCCATATGAGACGTAGTGAGCTTCACAATCTCAGTGGTTCCATTATAGACACGTACCCTCACCCTGAGATCTCTAGAGCTGCTTCTGCTCTGATTTCTCACCCAACCATTAAAAGGGATTTTCATCCGATTACATGCTGCCACAACTGGAGTACATTTAGGACTGAAAAACAACTGCCCAAGTGGGCAATGGAGAAACAATGAACTTCCTAGTCAGAAGAGCCTGTATTTTGGTTCAAATGAGCCTAAAAATCATAGATAAGGCTTGTTAAGAGCACCAGCTGCAACAATATTAGTATGCTTCTCATAATCAGCCCTCTTTCCCTATTTTCAATGAAACAAGTAGAGTAATTTTGGACACAGACATGGTGATGTCTCTTGATACAGAGCAATGCTCTTTCACACTCTCCTTGCAATGTCTCCATTCATTGTTATTCTCCAGCAGCGAACAGAACTTGGATTGAACAAGGGACCCATCTGCAGACAGAAAAGAAAGAGTCTCTCTTCATATTACTGTCTACTATAATAAAAGGAGCCTTTCAGATTCCTCCATGGAGGAACAAAAGAAGGAAGGAATGGGAAGCCAGAGGAAAGAAATGGGAGGGGGGAAATTTGCAAACTTAGATTCAGTGGAGGTTCCCAAGGGGAAAATATTGTAAAAAGCCTTGAATTGGGTGATAACTTATTAGCACTGAAATCGTGTAAACCTTTCCCCACTGTGTCGGTCCCAACACAGCAAGATTGTCAATTGACTGAAAAATTTGTAGATGACTGATTTTAAGCTCATCAGTACTTTCATAAAAAGATACATTACTAAAGTGTCTGGGGCCTTTTTTTAAACCCAGAAATAAGTGAGGGAAATTGCAAACTAATATTACTTTTGGCTTAATAGGAAATAATATCTTTAATTTATATTGTATTATGGATATTCTGAATACTCCAAATTTGTTGTTTTATTAATAATGTTTTAATGAATAGCAAAGCAATAATATTATTTCCATGTTGCACATGTGGAAAATGAGGTTCCTAAAATTATGGTTTGAATGTAATGTTTGTGTCAGAGATACAATGGCAGTTGTGGGCTCTTTTACACGATCTGAGTATATGACTTCTCAGAAATCATAGTGAATTAAATGGGATTCTGTTCTATGTATATTAGGAGTGCCATAGTTCTAAATATAATTGCTTACCTAAAAACTGTTATCTTTTATGACATTGTGTGTATGTGTTTGACACCCTAGATTGTGTGTATGAATGCACTTGATATTCATCCTGAAGAAGAGTTTGGTCTTAAGTAAAAGGCTACACATTACATAACATAATAAATTACCTGGAAAAGATGCAAAAAGAGGAGTCCTTCCACCCTGCTGCCAATTCCACTGGCAATTTTGGCTAGATGGAGATTGCTAGCAGCAATGGAAACAATGCTAGGGATTGTCATTCCACTAACAAAAATCCTGCATGGTATAATGGTTAAGGCACTGGCCTTGAAACTCTGAAACCTTGCATTTAAATTCTGTCTTAGGCACAAAGCCAACTGAGTGACTTTGGGCCAGGCAATCTCTGTTATAGCCCTTGGAAGAAGGCAATGGTAAACCACTTATGAAATAATATCTCTAAAATTGCAAGGACTACCAAGCATCTGCTGGGAGTCAACAATCACTTAAAGGCACCTACATCACTCAATCAACCAACCAACCAATCAAAATCAATCATCTGTCCCAGGGGCTACAAGTCCTTGTGTAGAAAGATGAAAGAGCAACAGCTATAAAAGACTAGCAGTACTCATGCTGTTCTGAGCTGGATTATAAACAAGGCAAGGCACAGTTTATGGCCCATCATTCTTTTCTCAGAATAAACATAGAAGTAAAAAAAAGTTATAGAAAGGAATCTGTAATGCTTATCTTTCCTTTTTTCTTAAATGGTACTGAGCTGGTAATTATATTCTTGGCTTGTGGCTGCTACCTGGCCACTCGCCAGAGAAGTTAGTGTCTTACTGATGAGTTGCAGAGTACACTGTGAGCTTTCCTGAGCCTGTTGTTAAAAGTCCCTGGCAGTTTTCATAAAGGTTTAACATCTTCAGACTGGACATAGTCCAAATTGGATAGTGATATTTTGCCCATCAGAACTATCTAGGCTGGATATTTTTTGCTTTGCTTCTTAACTTGTAAGGACATTTGATATAGAACTGTTGAACAGAATGAGCGGAACAATGGAAATTTAGTTTGGATATAAAGGGACCTTTAATGTATAATGTATAATGTAATCTGCTCTCTGGAGAGGTGAGTTCTCTTCCCGTTTGCTGCGCAAGACCCTGCTGATTATCCAGGGGGAATCTTCACTACCCTTAGCAGCTGCTGTTTCTGGGGAAAGATCAGTTTGCTGATCCAAGAGGACCTGGAGTAATTTAATTGAGTGAAGTCTCCATACTTCTGGATTGGAAATCAGATCATACCCTAAATATATCTAGCAATCAAATGACATTTTTGTCTTTATAAAGTTGAGTGCAAGTCTTTGCTTATTTTTAATTGTTTGCAAGTTTCTCTAGGAACCCTTCCTGATTGAAGAACGGAGTAAAAAAGCTTAAAATAAATTTGTTCAGACACCTTCATTTTCTGGCAACTGACACAAAGGCTTAAAAGACTAGCCAGATTAAGTATATATTACTTAGGTGACAACATACATTACCTTCCTCTGTCTAGCCTCTCCTAAATGAGTTGAACTCGTTCATATGATCATATCATCTCAACCAGCTCCAGGGCTGACCTAAATTCTGATCCTCTTTAGTACACAACCACAGTCCACACATTTTCTCATTCTGTAATTTGTTCTGAAGTGTCTTTCTCTTGCTCACTCTATGAAGCCTTGATAATAATACATGCCCAATGGACTCATCAATGAGAGGGTTAGAGTTAGAGTGAAACTACGTGTTTTCTTTGCCTTTTTCATCTTTTTTCTCATCCTCTCTGTCTCTACTACCACATTAATCTTTGTTCCTATATCATTGGTCTTCATTACTGGGGCAAAAAAAGAAAAAAAATCAATATAAGTAAAATGACACTTTAGCAAAGGACAAGAGACAGAGGTTCACAGAAAATGAGGCTATTGTTTACCAGAAACTACTGTCAGGTTAATTGGTTTGCAAATCCAGGGTGGGCTTGCATGCTTTCTTGCATGGCATTTGGGGAAGGGGGAGAGGTTACAGAGGTCAAAATTCTTTCTTTCTTCTTAAATATTCCAGACACATGGAACATTTTATGAAATGTATGGAACCTACATTCTAGATGTAAAGCCATGCAAATAATCAACTCTCTGACTTTAGCTGATACAACTTAGCAAACTGAAGAATGTAAGATGCAAGTTTCAAAACCCATATCCTCTTAACAAGGTTGAGTTCCACTAGAGAAGTCATGCTGCTAGCTATGAAATAGAAAAGAGCGGGGACACATTTTAGCAGCTGGGGCAACACCTTCCTTTTTACAATTTGAGTTCACCTGCAAGAGCTGCAAGGAGATGGCTGGTAATGAGATGATATGAGATGACTAATGAGATTCTTTAAAAAATCATTATGGTTTTTAGGAGTTTAATACGTTCCTTTTATCTCTTATTATTAGCTCATAGGGGCAGAAAAAACCACAGGTAAAACTGTGCCATTTTTCTGTTTGAATTTTGATGACATGATCTGTGGGAGCAAAAAAGCCACAATATAGATTCTGTAGTGGGCTGTGTGTTACCCATCTCTAAACTAAAGTGCCATTGAGCCATGGCCCTGCCATTTGCAAAACAAGGCACTGGAATTGCCTTGTGACCTACCTTCCCAACAATATTACAGAAATCCACTAGCTCTAATACTGGAGTAGGGTGAACCAGGTATCTGAATCTCTCTCAACTTTAGGATGCAAGTGGTGCTGCAGACCATGGTGTCAATGTGCATAGGCTCTGTGCTTCTTAAAAGTGTCCAACAGGATTCATCCCCATTCTGTGGAAACTTTGACCTACATGCAAACATTCAGGCTGAGAGCCAATCTGCAGAGAGATCTAAAGAAGGCCTGAATTATTGTCAATCAACTATGATCCAGGTAGAGTGGCCCTCGAGGGAGGACAGGTACTTCTTTTCTGCATGATACAGTGTTCTACTTCACGATTTGTTGATTTACTGTCTGACCTCTTGAGGAATTATATAACTGTCCTCTTTCCTCCGTGTTTGCATGTTATCGTAGACATTGGAATTGGGAGATAAATCCAATGAACCACAAATGTCTTTTTCTAAACCAGCCGACACAACTGTTGTTGTTGTTAGTTGGGAAGTGGTGTCCAACCCATCGCGACCCCATAGACAACATTCCTCCAACTGACCCCTTTCTAAATTGTTTATTTTTTTTTCATTCTCTTTCCACTAGAGAGCTCCTCTCCGAACCATGATGTCATTGGATTATTGAAATGTTTTAAGTCAATTATGACTGATTCTTTTCAGATGACAATTTGCAAGTTTAAGACAAAGTTTACTCATGACAAGAGAAAGCTTAAAAAATGATGGTAGTCAAGGGGAAGTAAGTGAGAGTGAAAAGAAGTACAAAGGGACTTGAAGAATCCAAAAAACCAACTCCGTGGCTACTGCTTATTTTCAACATAGATAGCATGCTACTGTTTATAGGAAAGATCGTTTCTCCCTGGCTAAACACAATATAATAGACCCATTACTGATCTCATTGCTATTTAAGTACAAGATGCAAACAAACAGAAAACAATAACACAAATAGGTTGTATTTCACAATTATTCATTAGATTGGTTGGTGTACATTTTAATTCACATTTTGCAAACTGTTCTGAGCATTTGGGAAAGCTGGATAAAATACTGCAAATACTAAATAAGCCTGCAGTGCTACATGTACATACCATGTCGAGCACAATGAAACGTATTCCAAGGCAGGAACAGGATTCTGTTCTGAATAAATAATTAAATAACTACTAGTATCAATAGTTATAGTATATAACCATTAGTATAAGTATTATTCAAATTCTCTATTACTGTGTCACTTGGCTGTTTAAAAGTGAAGAGCTTTCCATTTATAATTTGCAACGTTAATTTTTGAACCAAGGAACTAATACAGAGAAATGTATTAAATGTATTAGACTTTTCTAAAACTTTCCTGTCACTTGTCCTAAAATGTCCTGACTGTTGCATTAACCTATTGCTTCATTTCTTCCCTAAATAAAAAAGCAAACTTTATTGGCTTTTCCCATACAAGTTGTCCTTTAGGTTCCATTATAACAGCTTTGTCTTGCCGTTTTGTCTTGCTGTTAACTGGTTATAGACTCCATAGGGGATGCCAATGTAGACAACTATGAGTACATGGGCAGCAATTCTTCTTCTTGCCTCTGTCACAAACCTTATGTGCAGCTTTCAGCTCCCAAGATTTCTCCCTATTTTTCTTCTCCAGCAGGACAAATAATCCAACAGGGATGAGGGGGTTCTCAGCAGGAGGTGGCATGCTGAACATCCAGTCCTAAACTCTACCAACCTGATAATTGGCTCTGATAGTTAATAAAAAGTAATTCTAGCCCACTTGAAAAGCTTGAATCTCTGGAAAGCATTCACAGGATTGCAGCCTTGGGCCCTATGCAAAGAGCATGCTTGCCAAACAAGGTAAAAAAAATCAATAAAGATGCTGCTATAACTGTCAAAATGCAGTTAGCATCTAAGTGGAAAATGAACAACTCATCAATCAAAAACTGGATTAAGAAACTACAGAATATTCTGACTTTCATCCAAGCAAACGTTCAACACTGTTAAATTTCACTGATGGAATGAAGAGTTAAAACATGTTTAAAATCTATCCTATTAAAATCAACAGGTAATGCAAGTGGCAAAATTAAAATGGGATGTACATTTATTAACATTAATAGGCATTAATATGTTAGTTGGATTTAATGGTTAAGCTGCGGGGCTAAAAATGTGCATTGCAGTCTTCCCTGAGGCATGACTGGGCCTTTGTTTTCTCTCAGTCCATTCTGAGTTTTTGTTGTAGAGAAAATAAGAAATGGGTGCATTACAGGAAGTCCTTGACTTACAACCATTCACTTAGTGACCAAAGTTACGGCACTTAAAAAAGTGACTGATGACAATTTTTCACACTTACGACTATTGTGGCATCTCCATTGTCCCATGACCAAAATTTAACCACTTAGCAACTGACTCGTATTTATGATAGTTGCAGTGTCCAGCAGTCATATGATCACCTTTTGCAACCTTCTGACAAGCAAAACCATGCTTAACAACCATGTCCCTAATATAACAGCTACAACGATCCACTTAACAACTGTGATAAGGTTGCAAAATGGAGCAAAACTCACTTAACAGACTTGCGTAACAATAGAAAATTTGGGCTCAATGATGTCGTAAGTAGAGGACTACCTGTATATATGCCACTTTGAGTTGTACACAATAAAGACAGGACATAAATCTAACAATAACAATAGTAATAATGAAATGCTTAGGTAGCAAGAAGAAAGAAGGAAAGACAATCAACTTTCTGCATATTTTCGGTGGAAACAAAAGAAGCATTCCTTCTGCTTATCAGAAACCTGAGAGTTTTCTTTCTTAAAAACACTGCATGTGGGAGGAAGAAAAAAAATGATGGTCTCTCTCTCTCCCCAAATGAAACGGAAATATAAATGCCAAAGGAAAGCATAATAATGTATTCATATATATTGCAGTATCATCTGGGCCACCTACCAACAGTATGAACCAGGAGTGAATTCTCGGGAAAATATGCTGTTTTCAAAGGCTATATAGACAGAAATAAAAGCCAAGCTGATTCAAAATTAAACTGGAAACCAATTAAATTGGGGGTTTCGTTTTACTGTAATGCTGTAGTGCATGATAAAGGGTAAAACTGCAATTAAGCACAAACTTCCAAATGAAAAAAAAACTTTGAAATAAACCAGTACATGTCCTTCAACTATAATAATTATAACCTACTATTTGCACTATAGTGGGCAGTAAAGGCAATTCAGCTCATACATGTCTACCCATTATAAAAATTGTGCTATCTTTGTTGGCAGCCTGAATAGGCCACCAAGGCTAAACTGTCTTCTCATTTATCTAGGGATGCATTCATTTGAGGCAATAACACAGCTGGTTTCTGTAATATAATCATGTTATGTATCTTTTTCCTTTCAGCCTCTACAATTGGATTGCACATGCTGTAGATTGCTGGGTGCCATTTCCAAAATATAGTCTACAGTATAGTCATTGGGTTAACAGTGAACTTCATTAAATGAATTCTTTTTTCTCAATTGTGATCGTCCACCCTGTGGATCTATATTAGACTTTGAATGACTGTTTGCATTGATTCAGCTTTTTCCGTCTATTCTAGCCAAATGAGTTCCTCAGAAAGGTGGTAGTAGAGACATAGGCATACAAGGCTACCTTCTCTGGTGTTGGACTTTTCCAGAGTGTTGGACATAAATTAATTTCAACCTCGCTACTGATCTCCTTTAACTGGAAGAAAGCCAAGGCACGAGGCATTGCCGTGTCAGCACTAGCACGTATGTGTGCACTGGCCAGCTGATTTAGGCCTTCTTTTGAGGCTGTTTTTCGCACTCTGGAGGCTTCAGGGAAGCTCCTGAAGCCTCTGGAGGTGGTGTGGGGAGGCTGTTTTCAGCCTCCCCAGGCTCCTAGAAAGCCTCTGGACTCTGGGGAGGGCGAAAAAAGTGAGCCAAAATCAGGGGATCACACACATAGCATTATGGGTGGGGCACGCCCACGCACAACCTCCCTGCGCTCCCCCCGTTTTTGGCACACGAGCCAAAAAAGGTTAGCCATCACTGGTATAGGGTCTCCTACTTGAGCAACGGGTTGGACTAGAAGACCGCTAAGGTCCCTTCCAACTCTGTTATTCTGTTCTGTCGCTTTTGTTCAATTTATTCTTAGATAATATTCAAATAATTGCTTCAAAGTACAGGTTAGGTTTGTTTGTATGTTCAGGCAATAAAAGTGCACTTTTGAGTCCCATTTTATGATTCTTTGAATATATCCTGATAGATTGTTTTTGACAGCTAAGGTAGCATTTTTCTGAACTAAGTAATTTAGTAACTTTTGTTGCTTAAAGGCTCCATCCTCAGAGTTTCATTGGCTAAGTTGCTCTGAGACTAAGCTGCTCAATGTTTGAATAATAGATGGAGATGTTAACTTAATTTAAGGAGACAGTTATGTTACTATTAGAAAGTCCTGAAATACAGAGATATGATTGAGATGATATGCCAAACTCTGGTCATCCAAAATAAACCATGATTATAAACTTTGGTTAAACTGTTTCATTTTAATACAATCTGACCCATGATCTGGGCTCACATGACAAACCAGAATATGGACAATTGTGATATAATTTAGAGCTATGGAAATCCTATCATGGCCTTTACAACAAATGCTCCAGGTCTTGTGCATATAAATTGCAAACGTCATAGGAATATAGATTAGAGGCAATCATATGCTTTGCATGATAGTCTCTTCCTCTGCCTATTTCATATTCCCCTGTGGCAGATCATATGCAGTCAACTGGAATGCAACCAAAGACAATAACCTATCGTGCTATGAAAAATCTATTTTTACTTTGTGTATGATTGCTGGTGAATTACTTTTGGCTCAAGAAGTTACAGGTTTATAGCACTATGTTACATAAACTTATCCACTATCTTCAATGTGGTGCAAGTTGAGTCCAACCACACATTGTATGAAAATAGCCCCCTTTACATACAGGTTATTGATATCCATGTTTTCAAACACTATATATGTCAGCCACAGAGGTTTTTCTGTGGACTGGAGGGGGGGGCATGGTTTTGCATGCTGCCTGCAACCCACAAATGGGGCTTCACTTGTTTGTACAACCCAGTTTCTGGCATGCCGTGGACTGGGACCGGTCTATGGACTGGGGGGTTGAAGACCCCTACTCTACAGTGCACACTCTAGTGTCTTTTGCCTGCTCCTGGTCAATTTCACTTTTTTTTTCTACTTAAGTCAATCCCCTCACCCACCCTCCCCCTTTGCAGGATTTCCATCCTGAGACCTGTGACTTGATGTAGTGGAAACTCTGGCCAACTTCACTACATTTTCATGATAGAATGTAGAGATTTTCATCATAATATACAGAAGATTTTTCAACAACTATGCACTAAATAAAATGCAATTGATCTGTTTCCTGGATATACTCAATATCAAAAGTGAAAAATATGGATTATTGTATCATTATTTAATCTGGAATTTGTTCTAACTGCACAGTCTTGATGAAAAAGATAACACAATTCTATTAGAATTGCTAATAAACATCATAACTAGCAACATGCAAGGGCCATTTTCATTATAGCCCCACTCCTGATGCTGACAGAACATTGAAATTAATCCAAATACTTTAACAACTAATGGTTGATTGATTGATTAAGGGTTTGCAGATTGCTGTTGAATTGAGACCACATAGATAGATCCTTTTCCTGTGTAATATATGGTATCCTCAATCTTATTGTCGTTGGGATACAATCCATCCATCTTGCTACCAATTATCATCTTTTTCCTTTCACTTTTCCCAACATTATGGACTTCAAGGGAGTCATAATGGGTTCTTGTCTACCTGAATAACAGAAAATAGCTGCAAATATAGTCATTACTAAATCCACTTTAAATTAATAGGACCTGTTGGCTGCATTTTTAATATCAACATCTCTCTGGATTAGAGCTAAACCATTCAATTTATCCAGTGAAATTATTAGTGTAATATAGAGCAAGCAGGGTGGAACTCATGACTATATTCTTTAAGTGCTGGAAGATGGTGGTGCTTGTGGCTTCAGTATCACAGGTACCTGCCATGGATCAGACTCACTATTTCCCTTTGGAGGAACTGAATTACAAATTATGAACAGCACCACCTCTCTCAAGATTTACAAGGGACAGTTTCTATGGGTAGAGTATCAGCGTTACACTACCTTTCTTCAGCACTGAGCATCAATAGAAGATGGCTTTTTAGCAATATTTGCACATCATTTCTTATCTGAGAAAGAAGCTGGAGTGAAGAGTGGTTTATAAAATCTGCTTATAAAGGTTTCCAGATGGTTGAGTTCAGCATTGTAAATCTGCTTCAATTTCCACTGTATTATCTTCATTCTGCATTGCATTACTATCTGAACTTTCAATTCTTTCACTGGTTTTGCCTTCTTGGTTTCATATTCTGATCCTGATTTCATTTGATCAGTCTGTGAAAACTCCTGGGTTTGATTTTGGACTTATTAGTGAATGTTATGACGTGATTTTGTCCTCTGAATTTCAGCTTTGGCAAAAGCAACACCTACGCAGCAATACTATGCCTATTAAGGGTTGGCTATAAATCTCTTGTGTTAACATTAGCAGCCTGTGATCTCACCGGATGTGAATACAGTTTGAGAAATATTCCCTTGCTAAAGGGAACTGCTTTCATTGTCATCACTTGGTCCCTATGCTACACCTCTTCAGGAATAGTCTTCATCAGAAGCTGACTCCAGACTCAAAAGACTTAAAAAACCTTAGAGGAGTAGCTAAGACAGGCAGCAGAGAGTTCAAGTTAGACAACCAAGTGCCCAATGGGAAAACAGGCTTCCATGTGCATAAAGGCTTAAAAGGAAGACTTCTATTTCATGTAGATACCAACAGTTAAAACCTGAAGGGGATGGGGGCTTCAAAAGCTCTCATAATAAACACTCTGTTTCTACCATTTTTGCTGGAGCAATATTTGGGGAAAGATGTTTTATTCTGCTCTCTACAGTATTCCTATCTTTTCTAAGATCTTACCTTGGATTCCAGATGCTTAACCCCTGAACTCTTTCCAAAATCCACTTTGATTCTGGCATTATTTCTTGATTCAGCTTTTGACTAGAGCTTCCTGCTTGGCCTGACTGCTTTTGACCTTGCGCTCAACTCTCTGAGTGATATTTTGACTTTGTTGCCTCATGATTTCTGCTTAAAGGCAGGATGGTGAGAAAAGAGGATTCCCCTCCCCATTCCCACATAAGGCTGCTGGCACGTCTGCTTGTTGCGCTGCCTTGCTCAAACCCTTTTCATCACCTTCCCTAATGCAACAATCTAACTTTAGCACCCAGCAGCAATATTACTAGCAGTCCTTTTCTTTAGCACCTGGCAGATGTCAGATAACCAGATCACACTCAAGCTCTTGTCATTTCTCGCCTGGACTACTGTAATGCTCTCTACATGGGGCTCCCCTTGAGATGCACCCGGAGGCTCCAGTTGGTGCAGAATGCGGCTGCGCGGGGGATTTTGGGAGTTTCAAAATACTCCCATGTAACACCTCTCCTGCGCGAGCTGCACTGGCTGCCGGTAGCCTTCCGGGTGCGTTTCAAGGTTTTAGTGACCATCTTTAAAGCGCTCCATGGCAGTGGGCCTGGTTACTTGCAGGACCGCCTTCTACCGCATACCTCCACTCGACCTGTCCGCTCCCACAGGGAGGGCCTCCTTAGGGTGCCGTCCGCTGGACAATGCCGGCTGGCGACGCCCAGGGGAAGAGCCTTCTCTGTGGCAGGCCCCGCCCTCTGGAATGACCTCCCCCCAGACCTCCGGACTATCACCGACCGTCGCCTCTTCTGCCGGACTTTAAAAACCTATTTCTTCCATATGGCCGGCCTGGCATAGCTGCTACAACCATGTTTTATTAGATTTCGGTTTTAAATTAACTGTTTCCTTTTTAGCACGGGTTAAATTGTTTAATAGTAGTTTTACATTTTGTAGAATTTGTATTATTTGTATTGTTGGATTTTAAGTTCCTGTGCGCCGCCCTGAGTCCCTTTTTGGAAGATAGGGCGGGATAGAAATTTAATAAATATAATATAAATATACACTGCCAGTATTTTACATAAATAAATAAGCCTTAAACAAAGACACAAACTTTTCTATGAGCCTGCAAAAAGAAGCTACATTTGCCATGAACATTTGTGTGTGATGTGTGTGAATAAAAAAGAGCCTCTCCCTCCTCTTAAACAGGTTGCAATTTGTGAGGCTGCTGACGCTTAAGTCATCCATGTCACAGCTCCTGTTATCACTGGCAATCAATATGGCCCTCAATCTTTCTCTTGAACTTGGGAGCAACGCACAAAGCTGATAGCATCACCCTTTCTCTCTTCCTACTCTTTGCTATTTCCACTGTGAGCAAGGTAAAACACAATACCACAGTTCTTTTTCTTCAAACCAACAAAAACATGAAATAACGAGAAGTCTCTGGGTGAAAAGCTATACAAAAAGCAAGCTTATCATTAAGGCCACCTGTTCACAGAAGCTCTGTGGCCTCTTCTCTTTAAAAATTCCCATGGAACCACCCACATCTTCATTTCATCACACTATTTACAGGAATTGCTGTGAGGAACTGACTGCTTGTATTAGCATTAGTTATACCTTTCATTGTTGTTCTGATAGCTACATGATGAAAGGCAGTTTGTTATGTTTAATAAGAGAACGATACATCTAATCCCTCTACCTTATTGCTATCTTCCCACCATGTGAACATGTGAAGAATCGTGGATTCTTCCCAACATGATCTATCCCACAACTCCCTCTATTTTGACTTCAATGCAGAAGGCTTACCAGGTAGAAAAAACAATCCATAAAATTAAATGTAGATCCAGCCAACTGCACAAGAGATTATAGAAATCAGAAAGTTTAGAAATGAATAGAAATCATTTCATCAAACTTCCCTCACAATCATGTCAGATTCAGTTTAATAATTTTTTTAATTATCCTAACTAATAGGAAGAAACCCAAACTAGACTGTCAATGCCATTGTAACTATACTATCAAGAATGACCTTTTTCAAAAAAATATTTTAAAAATATTATTTGAAGAGAAAAGGAATATTTCTCTTTATTATTGTGCTCTCTTTGGCAACCTTTGGTGACCCACAACAAGGCTGTCTTGAAGAGACTTTGAAGTAGGCAGAACTACAGTATCCGGTTCTTGATGAAGTCATTGGTGATTACTCACTCTTCAGCGATGGTACCAATCTTCTGGAAAGATTAGATCAGGGGTCTCCAACCTTTGCAACTTTAAGTCTGAAGGACTTCAGCTCCCAGACTTCTCCAGCCAGCTTTCTGGCTGGAGAAGTCTGGAAGCTGAAGTCCTTCAGATTTAAAGTTGCAAAGGTTGGAGACCCCTGGATTAGATGACATAATTTCCCCATGAAACGATGAGTCTATTGCCCTGGTATAAATCTCAGGGGTAGACAGATCCAAGAATTTTGCTACTTCAAAAGATGGATAAGGTAGCATCCCATTCCAATTCTATATAAGAAAGTGAACTTCCACAGAATGGCAGAGAATATATATTTGCCATGCTTGGCAACCTAGGCTTTGAAAAGCTGTAATTTGTACCCTTCCGAGAGACATTTTTAAATACATGTCTGTCATTTTTCTAGTCCATTGTGGACTTCAACCACCTTCCTTATCCATGTAAAATAACAGACAAAGATGGATGGGTGCATTTTATATGCATTTAAAATCCTGACCTTCAGCATATGCTACTAAGAAACTACACAATAGCTTATAAGCATCATTCTGTATAGAAAACTAGATGAATGCAACAATTCCAATTTCCCTCACTAGCATATTGCAAATTCCATTGTTTACAACAACCCCATGGTAAAGCTATAGACACATATGAATCCTGCTTAATTGAGTCCTACTTAATGAATAGATGAATGGTGGCACAAAAAGGGATTTAAATAAATTTTATCAGGTATTGTACGTTACTATTGTTGTTATTTACTAAACATGGATGCCTGCTGACTCTCAACTAAGTTAAAAAAATTACAAGGCAGAAATCACTTGTGATTAACCAAAGTTACCACCAGCTAAAACTATTCAAATGTATAATTATTCTCTACATCCCAACTGGACAATAACCCTTTCCTTTTATTGGCTATGCAGATCGGTCAATACTTGTTGGTCCAGCCTAGAATAAGTAATTAAAAACAATATTTTTATCTCAAAAAAAGCTGTGTCCTCCTTGAGACAAGGAGATGCAGGTAGGTCTCAACTTATGACCACCACCAAAACCAGAATTTCCATTGCTAAGCAAGTGGGTTGTTAAGTGAGTTGTGCCTGATTTTACATTCTCTTTTATCACCATTAAGTGCAGCAATTAAGTCAATTAAGCAATTAACTGAAGCAATTGTTAAGTCAATCACATGGTCATTAAGCAAATCCAGCTTCCCTCTTGACTTCGCTTGTTGGAAGCCAGCTGGGAAAGTCACAAATAGTGAACATATGACCTGCAACCATTATGAATACATAACACTTGCCAGGCATCTGAATTTTAATCACTTGCCTGGGTGGGGATGCTGCAATGGTTATAAGTGTGTCACGCTAAGTCACATTTTCAGTGCCATTGTAACTTTCAACCCTTGATATATGATGGTTGAAAGTCAACCATTACTGAACAGTTCCATCATAAAACTGTTGAGCTGGGCTTTCCCAAACATTATTTAAATGCTTTAAATAGAAACAAGATATGTTAATGCCTTTTCATAATGCATAGAATGTCTGTGCAGCTTCTAGCAGCTGCTTTATAATTATTACAGCCTGCAAGTTATTATGTCGCTCACCTTTCCTTTTATATTCCCCTTCTCTTCCTAATCCTTGGTGCAATAATAGCTGTATGTTTATACAAAAGGACAGTGGGAAGCCGCAGTGCTTTTCTTTGATAAGGTGCTTTGTGCAATTCTCAGTGCAGTGAAGTAGTCCTCTTCAGTGATGCCCTTTGGGTCACCTTGAGCCCAGCACTTCTTGTAGGTGACTAGAAGAGTTTTCTGAGCATGGGAAATGTATAACTGTATAAAATCCCCTGGCTAAGAACTGCTGGAGGATGAGAGGCAATGTGAGATGAAACAGAATGTCCTCTTAGCTTTCAAAAGCTGGGTGGTACACTGCTTCGTAGACTAGCTACCTCACATGAACCTTTATCAAAGTGAAACCCTCTTTTGACTCAGGGCACAGTCTCTCTCAGTGCTGTATGCCATTCACACAGTGAACAGAACTTTTCTCTATGAAGGTCTACGTTTATTACAATTATTCTAATGTAATAATTATTACGGTATATATAGAGTGGGGCAAAAAAGTATTTGTGCAGGTTCTCCCACTTAAAAAGATGAGAGAGGCCTGTAATTGTCAAAATAGGCACACTTCAATTATGAGAGACAAAATAAGAAAAAAACATCCAGAAAATCACATTGTCTGAGTTTTAAAGAATTTATTTGCAAATTATGGTGGAAAATAAGTATTTGGTCACCTACAGTACAGTACAAACAAGCAAGATTTCTGGCTCTCACAAATCTGTAATGTCTTCTTTAAGAGGCTCCTCTGTCCTCCACTTGTTACCTGTATGAATGGCATCTGTTTGAAGTTGTTATCAGTATAAAAGACACCTGTCCACAACCTCAAACAGACACACTCCAAACTCCACTATGGTCAAGACCAAAGAGCTGTCGAAGGACACCAGAAACAAAATTGTAGACCTGCACCAGGCTGGGAAGACTGAATCTGCAGTAGGCAAGCAGCTTGGTGTGAAGAAATCAACTGTGGGAACAATCATTAGAAAATGGAAGACATACAAGACCACTGATAATCTCCATCGATCTGGGGCTCCATGCAAGATCTCACCCTGTGGGGTCAAAATGATCACAAGAACAATGAGCAAAAATCCCAGAACCACACGGGGGGACCTAGTGAATGACCTGCAGAGAGCTGGGACCAAAGTAACAAAGGTACCATCAATAACACACTACACCACCAGGGACTCAAATCCTGCAGTGCCAGATGTGTCCCCCTGCTTAAGCCAGTACATGTCTGGGCCCATCTGAAGTTTACTAGAGAGCATTTGGATGATCCAGAAGAGGATTGGGAGAATGTCATATGGTCAGATGAAACCAAAGTAAGTTTTTTTGGTAAAAACTCAACTCCTCATGTTTGGATGAGAGAGAATGCTGAGTTGCATTCTCCACACCTACTGTGAAACATGGGGGTGGAAACATCATACTTTGAGGCTGTTTTTCTGCAAAGGGACCAGGATGACTGATCCGTGTAAAGGGAAGTATGAATGGGGCCATGTATCATGGGAGTTTGAGTGAAAACTTCCATCCATCAGCAAGGGCAATGAAGATGAAACATGGCTGGGTCTTTCAGCAGGACAGTGATCCCAAACATACCACCCGGGCAATGAAGGAGTGGCTTCGTAAGAAGCATATCAAGGTCCTGGAGATCTGCATGGAGGAATGGGCAAAAATACCAGCAACAGTGTGTGAAACCCTTGTGAAGACTTACAGAAAACGTTTGGTCTCTGTCAGTGTCAACAAAGGATATATAACAAAGTATTGAGATGGACTTTTGATATTGACCAAATACTTATTTTCCACCATAATTGGAAATCAGATGTGATTTTCTGGATTTTTGTTTCTTATTTTGTCTCTCATAGTTGAAGTGTACCTATGATGACAATTACAGGCATCTCTCATCTTTTTAAGTGGGAGAACCTGCACAATTGGTGGCTGACTAAATACTTTTTTGCCCCACTGTACAACTATGCCAGTTCTTAAACTGGTGTTGGCCTTTATACACATCGAGTTCTTTCCCAAGAACCTAGGATGTCAGAATGTATCAGTGTAGTATATGTGTAGATTCAACTGGTGTGGCTTTTTTCACTTGACAAATGGAAATTTTTGTCAATGTGCAGATTTCCTAAGTGCCATCCAATATTTTTACTATGGCACCCAGTGTGCTGATAATCGCTGGGACCACAATTGTCATAATCTTTCAATTTCAATTTCAGATCTTGATACTTTGTGATCTTTCTCAATTCTTTCTCTTCTCTTCTAGGGGCTGCCACAGAGAGGAAGGGGTCAACCTGTTTTCCAAAGCACATGAAGGCCAGACAAGGAATAATGAATGGAAACTGATCAAGGTGAGATTCAACAAGGAAATAAGGAGAAATTTCCTGACAGTGAGAGCAATCAACCAATGGAACAGTTTGCCTTTAGAAGTTGTGGGAGCTTCATCACTGGAAGCTTTCAAGAAGAGACTGAGCTGCCATCTGTCAGAAATGGTATAGCGTCTCCTGCTTGGGGGGCGGTTGGACTAGACAGGCCCTTCTAATTCTGTTAATCTGTTAATCTACCTCCTGGTATTGCCACATAAATTATCCACATTTTCTTCTTCGTCTCAGCTACAGCACAACCTGTGCTGACCAATTAACAGGGGTCCTGGCAAGGATTTTTAACCTCTCTCTGCAACAGGCTAGACTCCCATCATGCTTGAAAGCAGCCACAATTATCCCAGTTCCAAAGAAAGCAGCCATAAAAATCTTGAATGACTATAGACCCATTGCACTGACGTCTTAGTGATGAAGTGCTTTGAGACACTGGTCCTGTCTTCCACCAAATTTTGATCAACACCAGTTTGCTTATAGAAGCAACAGGTCGACAGGGGATGCCATCACCACTGCTCTACACATCGCACTGAGCCACCTTGAGAAATTTGGGAATTATGTCAGAGTGCTTTTTATAGACTATAGCTCGGCCTTTAACACCATCTTACCAGGCATTCTCATTGAAAAGCTAACTGACCTGAATTTTCCTCTCCTCACTTGTGAATGGATCAAAGACTTTCTGACGGATTGTCCACAAACAGTAAGGGTTGGGTCCTTTACATCTACCATGCTGAAGCTCAGCACAGGCTCCCCTCAGGGCTGTGTGCTCAGCCCTTACCTGTACTCGCTGTATACATATGACTGCATATCCTTTGATCCATCCAACATCATAATAAAGTTTGCAGACGACACAACAGTTCTGGGTCTCATAACTGGAGGGTACGAATCATCATACAGGGAAGACGTCCGGAAGGTATCCGCATGGTGCTCAAGAAACAACTTACATCTAAATACTAGTAAGACAAAAGGAGATGGTGCTAGATTTCCAGAAGCACAGAGAGGAACCTGCCCCACTGTATATCGAGGGGGGCTGTGTGGAGAGGGTTTCCTCTTTTAAATTCTTGAGAGTGCTTATTAGTCAAGATCTCACCTAGAAAAACAACACATCCCTGGTGATTGGAAAGGCCCATCAGAGACTTCATTTCCTTAGAGTCCTGCGGAAAAATCAGGTGGAACTTTGGCTGATGGCCTTTTTCCATCAGTCCACCATAGAAAGTGTCCTCACATATTGCATTTTAGTATGGTATGCTGGTTTAACAGCTGCGGACAGGAAGGCACTACAGAGAGTGATCAATTCAGCACAAAAAAACATTGGTTGCCCTCTGACATCGCCAGATCTCGCTGCTTTAGCAGAGTAAGGAAGATTCTCAGAGATGATTCACAGCCTGGTCAGTGTCTCTTTGCACTTCTACCATCGGGCAGAAGACATCAAAGTATAGATTAGATTAGATTAGATTAAATTTATTGAATTTATATACCGCCCTTCTCCCTTTCGGGACTCAGGGCGGTGTACAGCCAACAGTAAGAATGGATAATACAAAAGCTAAAATCATATGTTAAGATATATTAAATGGATTAGCCTGCCAATTAAAACCCCCTGCTATAATCAATTTAAAGACTACGACAGGCCGGCAGCACAAAATAAATGGGTCTTCAGGGCTTGATGGAAGAGGCGTAGGTCTGTGATCGTCCGTAGTTCATGGGGTAGGTCATTCCAGAGGGCAGGAGCTGCCACAGAGAAGGCTCTCACCCTAGGGGTCGCCAGCCAACATTGCCTGGCCGATGGCACCCTGAGGAGGCCCTCTCTGTGGGAGCGGACTGGTCAGTGGGAGGTATTTGGCAGCAGGAGGCGGTCTTGCAAGTAGCCAGGTCCCTTGCTATGGAGCGCTTTAAAGATGGTCACTAATATCTTGAAGCGCACCCGGAAAGCCACAGGCAGCCAGTGCAGCTCACGCAGGAGAGGTGTCACATGGGAGCGTCTAGATGCTCCCAAAATCCCCCATGCAGCTGCATTCTGAACTAACTGGAGCCTCCGGGTGCACCTCAAGGGAAGCCCCATGTAGAGAGCATTACAGTAGTCCAGGCGGGAAGTGACAAGGGCTTGAGTGACCGTGTGTAAAGCATCACAATCCAGAAAGGGGCGCAACTGGCGTATCAGACGAACCTGATAGAAAGCCCCCCTGGCCATGGCCGTCATATGGTCTTCTAGAGATAGCCAAGAGTTCAGGAGGACATCCAAGTTGCGAGCCCTCTCTGTGGGGGCCAATAACTCACCACCAATAGCCAGAGATGGCACCAACTGGCTATACCGTGATGCCGGAAGCCACAGCCACTTGGTCTTGGATGGGTTGAGTCGAAGCCTGTTTCTCCCCATCCAGCCGAACAAACAGGTTTAAAGATAGTTTCTATCCTTGGGCTGTGAGACTTTTAAATTCAACCACAATCACTCCATGCACATGCTAGGTTTTTTTTCTTTTCTTCTTTTCTCTCTTTTTTCATTTCTGCTATAATTTTGCACCAGTGAGGTTAAAACCAATTTCATTGTATTTACAGTAAGTACAATGACAATAAAGATTATACTTATACTTATAGTTAAATCTGGTGTGTTATGAGGCAAAAGGTTATCAGTTTGTATTTGGAAATCCCACTATATATTTACCTACTCATTTTTTTTACTGCTTTTCAACTTTATGTTCACACCAACCCTCTGGAATGACCTGCCCCCTGACCTACGGACAATCACGGACCTGCGCCAGTTCCGTCAGGCCTTGAAGACCCATTTGTTTCGTGTGACCGCCCTGGCGTAGTTTTTTTAATTGTTTTAGTAAGGGTTTTTAACAAGATTTTAGTCAGCTATTTAATAGATTTTTAACTGTATTTTATGTTTTATATCATTGCCTTTTATTAGTGCCTGTACACCGCCCTGAGTCCCGGAAGGGAGAAGGGCGGTATAAAATTTTAAATAATAATAATAATAATAATAATAATAATAATAATAATAATAATAATAATAATAATAATAATAATAATAATAACAACAACAACAACAATAATAACAACAATAATAACAACAATAATAACAACAATAATAATAACAATAATAACAACAATAATAACAACAACTTTTAATTACTGGCATATAGTACTTTTTACAGATATTCCAGTGAATCATTTTGGTGATTGTGTTATTGTTTATAATCAGTTTGTTTTAAATTTCTTGAATAAACTAATATACTGTATGATCTATTTCTTTTGCATTTTTGCCCAATCTTTCAATCTTTTGACAATTTTTTTAAAATCTGGCTTTGATTATATCAATTCTGCTGCAGTGTGCAGCAGCTGCCAAAAAAGCCAACACAGTTCTAGGCTGCATAAACAGTGGAATAGAATCAAGATCACATGAAGTGTTAATATAACTTTATAATGCCTTGGAAAGGCCACACTTGGAATCCTGCACCCAGTTTTGGTTGCCATGATATAAAAAAGATGTTGAGACTCTAGAAAGAGTGCAGAGAAAAGCAACAAAAATGATTAGGGGACTGGAGACTAAAACATATGAAGAACGGTTGTAGGAATTAAGTATGCCTAGTTTAATGAAAATAACGACTAGGGGTGACATGATAGCAATGTTCCAATATCTCAGGGGTTGCCACAAAGAAGAGGGAGTCAAGCTATTCTCAAAAGCACCTGAGGGCAGAACAAGAAGCAATGGGTGGAAACTAATCAAGGAGAGAAGCAACTTAGAACTAAGGAGAAATTTCCTGACAGTTAGAACAATTAATCAGTGGGACAACTTGCTTCCAGAAGTTGTGGATGCTCCAACAGTGGATGTTTTTAAGAAGATATTGGATGACGTTTGTCTGAAGTAGTGTAGGGCTGTAGTAGTGTAGGGGTTGAACTAGAAGACCTCTAATTCTGTTATTCTATTCTAATTTAAATACTCTGCTCTTGAGAGAAAAAAGTGACTTCTCATCTTCATCACAACATAATAATAATAATAATAATAATAATAATAATAATAATAATAATAATAATAATAATAATAATAATAATAATAATAATAATAATAATAATAATAATAATAATAATAATAATTTTAATTTTATATCCCGCTCTCTCTCCCCAAAGGGACTCGAGGCGGGGCACAGGCAATTAAAAACAGTTATAAACAAGTTACTAAAAGTTAGTTTATAGAGTTTTCTTTTTCTTTCCTATATTCTTATTTTCTTTCTTTCTATTTCTCTTTGTTCTACACTTTCTATTCTTTCTTTTAAGTTGCATTTGTTGTAATTGTATCCTTTTATAAAAAAAATATTTTAAAAATATCCAGCCTTTAGCAAGATGGCTGAAAATTTGGGAGTTTCAATTTCCCCAGATCCTGAGGTTGGAATAGGCTTTCTTACCTATTTCCTTCTCACTCTTTCATCCAGTCTTCCATGTTTTCTCTTGCATTTGTTCATTAGCCGAGCCCCAATTAAACTGGGCACAGATACAAACCAGGCACCATTATTTTGAACAGAGAATTCCAACAGATACACGTGTCATTAAGAGAACACAAGTTCCTGGGATTCTATCTGGTTTAATTAGCTTACCCATTCTGAAATTAAATACAATCATAAACAAATCTTTAACAGATTAACAGAGTTGGAAGGGACCTTGCAGGTCATCTAGTCCAACCCCCTGCACAAGCAGGAGATCCTACATATGCCTCTACCAACCACAATAAATTCATTTCATGTGATTATGGCATTTCTTTCACAAACAGTGAGGCATGTCCAGGTTGAAAGGATTAGCAGGTGACATCATTGTTGCCAAGGAGATGCCCAGTTGGGGGCTCCTTTCATGTCCCTGGCAAGATTTTTATATGATAGCTATAGGCCTAACCTATAGCTTTAAAGAACCAGTCTTTAAAATGTCTCCTAGGGTTGACTAGGAAAAGAGAGCAGGAGCAAAGAAAGGCTGGCCACAATCCTATATAAGATTGCTTGTACAGAGTATTTTCCCTGCACCTCAAGGGAGCTCAGCTTTTTTTATAGACATTTTGGCTCTTAAGAAGATTAAAAACTTTTCCCATGAGCTTGGCTGTGGCTGTTTCTGTGTAAAACAATCATTCAGAACAAGACGCATGAATTGATAACCATGAAGACTTAGCAACAGGGCTCTGTTTTTTTCCCAAGGAACAGTTTGGGAGGCAAGAAGGGTCTGTTGACAGCCATCAAGTGAGGAACAATTTCATGAGTAGCTTTTATCTTCAATGGCTGACAGATTTTTAACTAGCTACAATTGCAAAACTGGAAGCTAAAATATTCAACTCAAATTAAGAAACTATGAATAATTGCTCTGCCACCAATTTCACTAGCTGGCCTTTGGCAAGCTGCCTTTACAGAATTGCTCTATGTTACCATAGCCTTTTCTAACTGATCTTCAGCTATGGCCCTGCTGTGGCTTTCACCTAATAAGTATAAAGACTATTTTCTAAAGTTACTCTAAATATTACAGTAACAATCCTTAAAAATAGATTTCTGATCAAGGTTCGAACTCACTCCAATAGCATTGCTACCTATCCACCTGGATGTTTTGGGGACATTTTGGGATTTTGGAAAACATTTCAAAATAAAAATGTATCTTTCACTCCTTTGGTATATGATACTTAAGGTTGATGTCAAAGAATTCTATGTTCTCTTCCTATCTCTGCGCCCTTGAGTATTTGTAAATCCTTGTTTAGGATTGCCAACATTCATAATTTACCATCAATATGAATTCATTTTCCTGCTTCGACTGTAAAATGTAAGAGAAACAACTAAAATGATGATATATTTAGATTCTGAATCAGTTGACAATATAGTGAACATAAGTGCATTGATTAACACCATAATTTATCTAACCATAATAAAAACATGTAATTTTCAATGAATATTTGATTGCTGCTTTTCTTTAAAACTTTTAACAAAAATGTATTCATTGAGACTTACACTATTACTTTAATTGTTAACTGCCCAGAGCAGTTGGGAATCAGGTAGCTTATAAATTGTTTAAATTAAGATATAAATAAATACTTTGTTTCATTCAGTTGTAGGCTTCTATGAATAGAGGACCAAACAAAACAGAAAGAGGCCATTTCCCCTTGGAGTAAATGTATTTGTAGTATTGGAAGACTGCATTCCGCCTTTCTATGAAGTTGTTCCATTTACCAAAAGTGCAAAGTTCTGTTATGTGAGAGAAAGGGGCCATTTTAGATAATATTTTAAACTTGACTTTCTGAAGCCAAACATTTTTGTGAAATTAATTAGGTGGAATTATAGTTAATTATAGTGCTAGAGATAAGAAACTTTTTAAGAATGCAAGATTTTTTTTTACTAAATAGTATTTAGTAAATAATTGCCCAAGTGTTTGTGTTTGTATATGTGTTTGTGTGGTATTCATGTATGTGTGTCTCAAACCATTCTGAATGCTAACTTCGGTTGTACATAATTTATTTAAGTTGTTTTCTTGGTGTTGAGACATAATAACGTTACCTTCATAATCAGGCACATTTGAAATGAAAATAGTCTTAATTTTTCAGATTTTGGCAATAACCTTGTGGAGGTTATCATTTTGCCATGCCCAAAGAGGAAAGAAGCTGTGTTGAAAAATCTTCCTGTTCAAAGTCTCGGGGCCTGCGCATGCGCGACATGGCGGTCGCGTTCTGAGACTGGGGAGAAGCCCGGGGGCAGTTTCACCCCCAGGAAGATGTCGCCAGCCCTCCTTACCATCAGCGAGGGCTGGTTTTGAAGGTCCGAATTCCCCGTCGTCGCGCCGAGCCGCCCGGAGCTGAAGGGCGAGCCATATGGCGACGACGGAGAGCAAAAAAGACAGCGGGAGAGGCGACTCGGCATGTCGGCGGCCTAGAGCGTCCCAGCGCGGCCAGCCCTCTTTACCATCAGTGAGGGCTGGCTTGAAGGCCCGAATCTCCCGTCGTCGCGCTGAGCCGCCCAGAGCTGAAGGGCGAGCTATGCGGCGACGACGGAGAGGTATCAACAACGGGAGAGGCGACTCGGCCTGTCGGCGGCCTAGAGCGTCCCGGCACGGCCGGAAAGAAGGAAGGTAGGCCGCAAAGCCGGGACGCGAAAGAAGATCTGTCGGCTGCGAGATGGAGCCAGGCCAGGAGAGCTACCATCAGGCCGCACGATCAGTGGCAGATCGTGCGGTCCTACCCTGGCCTGTGCCCGGATGACGAGGCTGCTCATAAGGGAGGTTGGTTGGTGTGAAAGAAGGTATGGAGGTCTGGAAGATGGTGTTGGAGAAGTTGGAGGAAGGAGAAGGAGAAGGGGAAGGAAGAAAAAGAGAGATGAAGAAGGTGAAGGAGAGAGATGGAGAGAGATGGAGAGAGGAGGAGAGAGAAGAAAGAGAGAGAATGAGAAAGATGGAAGGAAGTTGAGAGCGATGGATTACTGTGATGGAGATGTGATGGAGATGGGAAGGAGCTGGAGATGGTGGAACTGAAAGAAGGAGAAGGAGAACGATGATGAGATGGTGAGAGTGTTGAGATGGAGCTGAGTTGGTGAATTGAAAGCTGAATTGAAAGTTGGAGAAGAAAGAGAATGGAGAGTGGAGAAGATCGTGATATGTTGGATTGAGCAGCCAGACGTGGAACAGCATGGAACAGCTGCAGCCGGTTTGTAAAATGGAGGACTTGGCCGAGGACGACCTGGGAAGATCTTGAACATCTGGAACATCTTGGAGTGAGTGCCCGGGACTGGAGGAGGTTAGCCGATAACATCTGTGCTATTAGAGGGCAGTATTTTCATCAGGCCGCATGATGGACTAATTAGCCATGCGGCACTAGATACGAACTAATCCCCTTTTGGCCGGAGAGACAGATGGATGGGGCCTGTAATGGGACTGAATTTCGATCTCCCCATCCATAAGATCCTGGATTATCTTGACTTTACCCCCCATCCGGAAAATATCTTTGCACTTAGCCACTTTATTTGCTTTCGGACTTATGTTTTGCCTTCCTGGACTTGGGCTGCCTTAGGGAGCTTTTTACCATGTACTCTAGACGCGACCTCCTGAGCCTGCGGGAATCTCCCCTCTCGCAGGCCTGGCCCTCCTGTTTAACACGGGCCCGCCTCGATGACGGACTGATTAATCCTGAGAGGTGGGCGAAGCGCAGGTTGAGGGGGTTTTTAGGGAGGTTTTTAATTAGGCTTTTAGGGGGTTCCAGGGAGGAGGGGAAAAATAGTCCAGGGAGGGGACAGCAAATGAGGCCGGCGGGCGGAAGTAGGGAAACGGAGGAAGGGAGGGGGGGGGTCATTTCCACGGTAGCTCTTTCCATCGATTCGGTCTGGGGGAGGGGCAGGGGCGGAGGGAGACGAAATGGGTACCATCAGTTGGAAGACCGTGGCTGCTGGATCCAGGCGGTCACGTGCTCCAACTCTCCGTTCTCCCATCGCAGACTAGGTGGGCAGGAATCACAGGCCCAAGGCCCGAAGCTGATGTTATGCAACGCCAGGTCCGTGGTTCAAAAATCCCCCCTCATTCGTGACCTTGTGTCAGAGGGGGACCCGGACCTGGTGGGTATAACGGAAACCTGGTTGGGCCACGAGGGGGGTATGCCCCTCGTGGATATGTGCCCACCAGGTTACCGTGCTTTGCATCAGCCTAGGGCCCTAGGGAGGGGTGGGGGGGTGGCGATTATTGTAAAGGAAGGTCTTGAGCCAAAGGAGACCTCTGTCCCCCAGACAACCGGGTGTGAATCTCTCTATGTGAGATGGGGCCTAGGAAGGCAGTTGGGCATGTTAGTTGTATACCTGGCTCCTCGCTATGCAACAACAGCCCTGCCCGAGCTCCTAGAGGTGATAGCCGAGGCGGCAGTTGAGACCCCCAGACTGGTAGTCATGGGGGACTTTAACTTGCCGTCGGCAGGCGAAGCCTCTGGAGCAGCTCGGGAGTTCATGGCTTCCATGACGGCCATGGACCTGACCCAAGTAGTTTTAGGCCCCACTCACGAGGGGAGGAACACACTGGATCTCATCTTTGTCTCGGGACAGTGGAGCCGTGATCTGGGAATAGGGGATCTAGTCATTACTCCCTTGTCATGGACAGATCACGCTCTCCTTCGGCTGGACTTTCCAATCGCTGCACCCCACCGCGGGGAGGCGGAACCGGACACTCCTATATGGTTCCGCCCCAGGCTTCTAATGGACCCAGAAAGGTTCCAGAGGGAGCTTGGGCCAATTCCTGTGATCCTGCCCCGCGACTCGACTGAGGACCTAGTGGCCGCATGGTTAAGTGCGGCCACGGGGGCCTTGGACCGAGTTGCGCCCTTGCGGCCTCTCTTGCGGCGACGAATCACCCGGGCTCCTTGGTTCACTGAGGAGCTCCGGGCGATGAAACGCCACAAGAGACGCCTAGAGAGCAGATGGAGATCCTCTCGCTCCGAAGCCGACCGAACACTAGTGAGAACCCATATTAGGGCTTATTTAGTGGCGATAAGAGTGGCCAAACGGGAGTATTGTGCCACCCTTATTGCATCCGCAGATAACCGCCCTGCCGCCCTGTTTGGGGTGACCCGCTCCCTCCTTCACCAGAGGCCGCGGGAAGCCCCTCTGCAAGGGCGAGCAGAGGAATTTGGGATTTATCTGCAGGAGAAAATCACTCGGATTCGGAATGAGCTACCCTCCATCGACAGTGGTCCTGTGGGACTGTCCGAGGCTAGTCTTGAGGCTCCTTCTTGGGAGGAGTTTGACTTTGTTACCACCGAGGATATGGACAGGTTGTCAAGGAGGCTTAGGGCGACCACATGTTTATTGGACCCGTGTCCCTCCTGGCTTGTACTGGCATCCTGGGAGACGACACGAGGCTGGCTCCAGGGCATTGTCAACGCATCTTTGAGTGAGGGGTCCTTACCTGCCGTCTTGAAAGAGGCGGTAGTGAGGCCCCTCCTCAAGAAGCCGTCCCTGGACCCAGCTTTACTAGAGAACTATCGTCCGGTCTCCAACCTTCACTTTTTAGTGAAGGTTGTCGAGAGTGTGGTAGCCCAACAGTTTCCGCGACACCTGGAGGAAGTTGATTATCTAGACCCGCGCCAGTCCGGCTTCCGGCCCGGTCACAGTACCGAGACGGCATTGGTCGCGTTGGTTGATGATCTCTGGAGGGCGCGGGATAGAGGGTATTCCTCTATCCTAGTCCTATTAGACCTCTCGGCGGCTTTTGATACCATCGACCATGGTATCCTATTGCACCGACTGGGGGGGTTGGGGCTGGGAGGCACCGTTCTGCGGTGGTTCTCGTCCTACCTCTCTGGTCGGTCGCAATATGTGTTGACGGGAGGGCAGAGGTCGACCTCGAGGCCTCTCCTATGTGGGGTTCCTCAGGGGTCGGTCCTCTCGCCCCTCCTTTTCAACACATATATGAAGCAGCTGGGTGAGATCATCCGTGGTTTTGGGGTGGAGTACCACCTGTACGCTGATGACACTCAGTTGTACATATCCACCCCAAACCACCCCAACGATGCCGCCGAAGTGCTGTCCCGGTGTCTGGAAGCCGTACGGATCTGGATGGGTGGTAACAAACTCAAACTCAACCCTGCCAAGACTGAGTGGCTGTGGTTTCCGGCACCCCGGTTCAGCCAGATCACTCCAACTCTGGCCATTGGGGGCGAAACACTGGCCCCCGTGGAGAGGGCGCGCAATTTGGGTGTCCTCCTGGATTCCCGGCTGTCCATGGAGGACCATGTGGCAGCCGTGGCCAGGGGGGCGTTCCATCAGGTTCGCCTGATGCGCCAATTGCGCCCCTTACTGGACCGGGCTGCCCTACGCACAGTCACTCAAGCACTCGTGACGTCCCGACTCGACTACTGTAATACTCTCTACATGGGGCTTCCCTTGAGGTGCACTCGAAAGCTACAGCTAGTCCAAAACGCAGCCGTGCGGGTGATTATGGGAGCCACTAGATGCTCCCACATAACACCGATCCTGCGCGAGCTGCATTGGCTTCCTGTGGCCTTTCGAGTGCGCTTCAAGGTTTTGACTACCATCTTTAAAGCGCTCCATGGCTCGGGGCCTAGTTATATGCGAGACCGCCTCCTGCCCCATACATCCCTCAGACCAATCCGCTCCCACAGAGAGGGCCTCCTCAGGGTACCGTCGGCCGGACAATGCCGACTGGCGACACCCAGGGGAAGAGCCTTCTCTGTGGTGGGGCCAGCCCTTTGGAATGACCTACCCCCTGAATTACGTACCATCACCGACCTCCGCCTCTTCCGCCAATGTCTTAAAACATATCTGTTTCAACAAGCCGGCCTAGCCTAACCTCCCTTGGGGACTTAAGATAGTTTTAAATTGGGTTTTAAAATTTGGTTTTAGCGCAGGATGGGGTTATTTAATAGTTTTTTAAATTATATTTATTGTATTTTTGTATGTTTTTTAAATTTCCTGTGCGCCGCCCTGGGTCCTCTGTGGAGAAGGGCGGGGTATAAATTTAAATAAATAAAATAAATAAATAAATAAAGTAAGACTGAAATGGACATTTTTCTTTCTGCAACCAAAACTTTCCAAAAGTAGTTGGAAAATGTAGATATTGAAACACATGCTTCATGAACAATTGATAGCAGGAAATAGACGCACCAGCACCAGTTTTCCATCAGCTGTGCCTACATTGGACTCTTCCTTTCAAGAAATGTCAGCATGATATCATAAGGGATATTATTTAGCAAGGCTGGAGTGTTTTGTGCCGTAAGTAGCACTATATCTTATTCTCCTGTGAGTTTATTCATTTTGTAATTTTTCACCTGTATTGCTTCCTAGTGAGATGCCACACTTCTCTGTCAAGGAGAGGAAGGAATAGAGAATATCTTCAAAGCAAAATAGAGAGTTTGAATTTTCTTCCGAGTCTATGAAAAAAGGTGCCCCATTAGGCTCCCTCTAGCCATTAATTTTCTCTGTATGAGAAAATCACTATGTGATACATATCTTCCATCTCATGATCTTGATTCAATTGAGCTTCTCCTTTTTTTCTTGTCATACTCAGTAGTCAGCATCCACGGATAGTGCCAAAAAAGGATTGGAGGAGGGAAAGAGGCATGTACATTTGCAATTACAGGAAACAATCATAGTGCATTCTTCATGCCACTGAATAGAATCAGATGTCAGGGAGAGGAAACTGGTTAGCTCGCTAATGAATCCTGAGGATATGATGGAAGTGACAAATGAAAGCTCATCTGTGAAGTCAGGGGTCTCCAACAGAGGAGTGGCTGGCAGCCTTCCAGAGATCTGTAGCAGCAAATGAATTCCAGAGATTTAGGGAGGTATCCAGCCTGAATATTGTTTAGACAGAAGCAAAGCCTGCTGATTCCAACTGTCAAAAGCAAATATGCACAGGGCAGTAGTTTTAGCCTTAACAGTGTGAGTGGTTTTGCTTTTTCTTTACATTCTAGTCTACAGCATTTTTTTAAAAACTCAACCAACAATTTTCTTTCTTATTGGTTCTAGCTGGGAGCATACACCAAATATTTATCACTGGGGAGAATTTTAGCAACAGGATTTGTTTCAATGCAGCACAGAAGACAGAAATAGACATCCTTTCTGTGCGTGTTGTTCTCATGAAATTCAGACGTACTTTATACAACCCTTTGTGCCTAGTATTATTATATTAAAATCCCAGGCTGGGTTGCTAATAATTAGGTTTGTGTTAGGCATTGCAGCAGAACAACCAAGAAGAAAAGTAGTGGCCATGAAGCAGAGAGACAGACTCTCGACAGAGATAAGCAAAATCATACATCATTTAAAGAAGAAACCCAGTAAATTCCATTTAACTTTAAATATTAAAATATTAAAAGGCAAGCCATTTCAGTAAAGATAAATCTCAATGATACAGCTTAGCAACTTAGAAAGAAAAATTCCAAACAAATGCAGGTAGTACTTGACTTATACAATGGGGATCAGAATTTCAGTCACCAAGCAATGAGCATTAAGAGAGTCATCATGTAACCAGACAATTTTATGATTTTTTACTGTGGTTAAATTAATCATGCAGTTGTTAAACAAATCTGGCTTTGCTTGTGGGGAAGGTTGTGAACCATGATCATGGGATTGCAAGATGCTGAACCATCATAAATGCAAGTTGATTGCCAAGTACCCAAAGGGCAGGTATGACAACTGTAGCTTTGAGGATGGCTTGTTAGTCACTTTTTTTCAACATCACCATAATGTCAAGCCATCATTAAACAAATAATTGTAAGTCAAGGACTACTTCTAGATCACAAAATGTGCTGGTCCACTCCAGATCTCATAGTATTTCCAGAAAGATCCTGAGAAAATTTTCCAAATTACTACTGCAAAATTATACAAAGGTTCTAAGAGAATCTTCAACTTTGGCTTATACAAAGAAATACAGAATATTAGCCTTAGCAGCCCGTAATCATCCTGTACATCAAGGTTGTTGGATTGCTGCATCTTCTTGATTGTTCCAACTTCCAACCTTTTGCCAGAAAAGGATGCCCTATTTTCCCCAACTCTCCAGGGTTTCCAATTTTAAAAGAATGAACCTTTTTCTCAGGGAGGACCTGAGATATACAGCTGTTTGGACATCTTTCTCTTGTGAAGAGGATTATGTCATCTTTGATCAGCACCTCGCAATACTGTGTACATCTGTCAAGATTTAATTATTACTTCTCAATTTAATGTTTATCCTCTCCTATTGAGTCCAAAAGAGTTGGAAAGCTTATTTAACCAGTTAGCTAAGAAGTGAAGGCATCCTATCTAAAGTGAAAGGAGTCAAATGGTCTGCCTATGCATGCCCAATAGAAAACAACAGGCCTGCCTCTGTGGCATTCCTGCACCATCATTTTCAAACAGAAGTTAGCACCTGGCAATCTGGAAGCCTGGAAATGTTAATGTGCCACAGTGGTGGGTTCTGGATCCTGTCGCAACCAGTACACTGTGATGGGGCTGGGCATCCACCATGGGCATGTGCATTGAGCACGTATGCGCACCCACCAACCTGCAATGCTTCAGCTGCTTGGCAGAGTGTCGCACAGGCGCCATACACTGCATGCGCAAATGGCCCGGTTGGATTAAATACAGGTAAGAAATGAGGGCAAGCAGGTGGGGCCTCCAAAGCACCATTCCAGTACAGTGGCTGCTGCTCCCAGCCACCACTGGTATGCCCGTACTGGGGTGTATTGCCCGGAACCCACCACTGGTGTGCCATAAACAAGCTGCAAATATGCAGCCATGCCAGACTCTGCTGTTTACTCTCCTGCAAACATCACAGCATGACAATTGATGAGCAAATAGTTGCAGAGCTGGAATCCTGTGCTCCATCACCCATTCCTATAAAGCATCCTTCCCCAACATAATGAGCCCAGGTTTCTTTGGAATATAATTCTCAGAACTGGCCATACTGGCTAAGAATTCTTGGAGTTGCAGTCCAAGCCCAATTGGAGAACACCAGCTGGGATAAAACTACAACATGCACAGCTATAAATAAACCACCTAGTAGATTCGGACTCCTAAAGGCCTTCTGATCTAGCTTCCTGCAGCGATTTAGGATGATCCATTTGACAGATGCCCATAGGCAAATTTATACAACCTAGACTACAATGTGCCCCTAGAGCCCAGTTAGTGTTGTGTTTAAATGGCCTCCAAGAGTGAACATTGTGACTTTTGACATACGGCTTGAAAACGCCCCTACTAACCTTTCCTATTTTCTACTGAAAATGTTTCTATAGATCACTTGCTTCCTACAAAGCAAAATATATCTGTATAGAGAGTTTCCCTTTATTCCTCTTCTTCTTTTCTTTCCTCCTTTCATGTCTATTCATGACATGAATAGAGGCTCATGTTGGTCTAGCTTTAGGTTGGTATTTCAGTGACTAAGAGCCATGTTGCTACTGGGCAATGACTGTCACTTTTTCGCACTGAGTTGCAAGCCAAACTACAGGTGGCAAATCTGAGGCCATCCTTCATGTAGAGCAGGAGTGTCAAACTCAAAGCCTAGGGGCCTGGAAACAGAGAAGGACCAGGCCGCAGTGCCTTTGCCAGTGGAAATGGAGCTTGGGAGAGCTGCGCCATTTTTGCTGGCAGGAGACTGTCACAGCCAAAACCCAAGCTCAGAAGCCATTTTCACTGGCCAAGTGCTCAGTCATAAGCGCCCCTGACATGAGTGACATCAAGCTGGCCACACCTACTCTGGCCCCCCAAAGTCAAATGCAACCCTGATGCAGCCTTCAATGAAATCGAGTTTGACACCCCTAATGTAGAGCATGGAAAAGCAACTTTTTTGTGTGTAGCCAGGACTTTAATTCACCCCTTTTGCCACTCCCTCTTTCTAGGAGACTGCTGTGACATCATCTGGGGAAACTGGGCAGAATTTCCATTCATTTCTATTCTCAAAGGTGTGCTCCATGGAGACCGTGAGTTCTAGTCCTGCTTTAGGCATGAAGCCAGCTGGGAGACACTGGGCCAGTCATTCTCTCTCAAACTTAGGAAGTTGTTGGTGTTGGTGTCATTCTCCTGGCCCCCTCCTGGCTGAGGATGTGATACGATCCATATGTTGGCTTTGGGGGACAACAATGACAGCTGCCTCTCTTTTGCCATTCTAGAAAAGAGACTGTACTGAACTGTGTGTGTGTGTGTGTGTGTGCGCGTGTGTGTGTGTCTGTGTGTCTGTGTAAACATGAAAATCACTTTCTATCAAAAATAAGTCAAACAGTTGTCTTCTTTTTATCCTCTTGTTTGCCTGAGTTTTCTACTGTTGGAGTAGCATTATATCAATTTCTGATTATCAATTAACTGTTCTTCACATTTACTTGACATTACTGCAAGATTGCACTAAAAAGAAGAGAATGATTATGTCTAAGGTTTGTTTGAGGGGGATGTGAAGTTTTAGAAAATGCACCACCCACTTTAGGAGGGAAGAGCAGGGTCTCTTCCTTTCTTTGACCATTTTTTTTTTAATATCAATCCTGTCCAGAAGCAGGTGAAGGCAGTGTTTATAGCACTTCATCCTGCTGCTTTATCTCCACGGCAAGGATCCCATGGGGTAGATCAAATGAGAAAAAGAGACTGGGCCAAAGTTGTCCAGTGAATGACTCTGTATTCACTGCCCTAAATCATAAGCATCACCTTACAAGAGAGATCAGTCACAAGAAAAGGAAAGCACTTTCACCTGCAATGTCTCCTCCACAAGTCGGAGGGAAGTAAAATGGTCCATCAAAAAGGAGATGGAAAATTGGAAAAACAGGGAAATGCCACAAGAAGGGGAAATAATTAGAAAAACCTTGATCTGTGCTGAAATAGATAAGTTGACGTGGGAACTGAAGAATAAAGATGAATCAGAATATTATAAGATCTGGGATAACGTTTATTGATGGTTGGCATATAAAAGGGAAAGCCCAAAATAGGCAAGGGCTAAGATTCATAGAATGGAGACTAGAATTATGTATGAAATGATAATAGTGAGAATGTATAAGATAAAACACAAACCAACATGGCTGGAAATAGGATACTTTTATATTTGTCGATACAGAATGGATCAAATGGTTTTTTTTAAAGGGTGGCTACAATGCATAACTTGATATCTTAGCGTGTATGGCATGGATGCCAGGACGTTTACACTGTGTCCAATGTTTTAATTTGTCTTCAATAAAAAAACTTTTTAATTTAAAAAAAGGAGGTTGGGTTCTAGATCAGCCTGAATAAGGGGTGTGTGTGTGTGATGTGAAGGTTCAGTAACAAGCATCAAGGCTCTGAGTACTAACTACAGCCAGCTTCTGCATGCATGTGTGTGCTTCTATGCACACTTATGAAGACAGATATGTGCTTGTGTTGGAGGTAGAAGGCTACTCGACTGTAGAGTTGGGAGAAACAATGTTCTTTTTTGGCTGAATAATAATGAGAGCTTGGCTACTTTCTCCCCATACTTCATTGTTGCTGGCATGAATGGTTACTCTTGACAGAGCGTGGGTAGGCTTACTGTCTGCGCTTTAGACTCATTTTAGGGAGACTGAAGTAGAGGCAAAATGAAAATCCAAGAGTGATGAGTATAAAAGAGTGAAAGAGAGACTTTCAAGGCCAAGTTATGTCAGCCTTTACATGTAAGAGGGAGGATTTTCTAAAAATAAATAAATTACAACATCTGGGTGGTACGGTGAAAATTGCCAAGGAGAAAAGTGACAGTCCTGAAAACATCCTCTCCTTGGTGTAATGTTTATATTAGACATTGCGTCCCATTGGTATCCAGAGATATTTCCTCCAAAGCAAATACCTGTTTCAGAGTAGCTGGATCTGTTGAAAAGTTGGCAAAGCTTTTATTCACTATTGATTCTCATGAACCAGTTGCTAGAGTGAAGAACTGGGGTCTGACTTTAGTTTTCCCTTCAGCTCAGCATCTTGCATCAGTTACCTGACTAAGAGGTCCCAGGCTTTTTTAAGGGCTATGTGCAAACTATACTTAGTTTGGCATCAGCCTAGAAAACAGAGCAACAAAATCACTAGGGCAGGAAAAGCCATTGGCTATTGGTCTCCATTAACACATGAATTGTTGAGAAAATATTATGCTGCCTTATTTTCCTACCTCCCTGTTAATAGCTTATTGATTTAGAGCTTTCCATTACTGAACGTCTGCTTTAAAATAAGATATTGTAGGTCCTGGTGTTCAGGTATGCAGAACACCAATTCTTTTCTGATGGGACTGTGCAGTTCTGAAAACGCTTGCAAGAGGTAACCGGCATATTTCCATCATCAACATGTCAGGGAATTATTTACCAGAGTCTACAAATTACATCTGGAATCTTCAGGAAAAGAAAGGGATACCCTCTGAAGTGTTAGTGCAGGTTAGTGCAGATGAAGAGGATGTTGATGATGATGACAATGATTGGATTTCCAATGCTCCTCTGTTGCTTGGCCAAATTGGAAATTCCAGACAGTGGAAAGCATCTGCTGTGCATGCAGACAATTCAGTGAGAAGCTAAGAAGCTTCATTATACCTGAGAACAATCCCTGCATGACACTATAGAGTGACTCTGAGTTTGAGTTAATATTGAGCTAGAGAGACGCTGAACAAGAATGTTATTACCGGAACTTTATTTAGGGGATTATTTACACACTTGGATTTCATATTCTAATTTATGTGTAATGTTTTATAGTACACCTAATACTTTTATATTAAATTAATTATTTTATATTAAACTGCTTAAATAGTAACTATTTAACTGCATAAAGTGACCTCAACATATATGCAAATCTAATTTTGTTTAGCATCTGTGTAGTTTTATGAATCATTTTGCTGTTTCTTGAATATAATTAAAAAGAAAAATAAAGCAGATTTTTAGGCAGAAATAATTTATAAGAATTCTGTTCAGACATAATCCTACCAACATCTTACCTGAACATATAGTTTAAGGGAAGCCAGTGTGGGTGTGGCCCAGATTAAACTCCTCAGCCGCAGACGCTCAAGGAGTAGATTCGGTCCAGTCATTCACTGTCAACCCTTCCCATCTCGTGGGGGGGGGGGTGTTGGAGTGGGAACATGGGAGGAGGGAGGGTGGTGTTGCTGATGAGGTATAAAACAAACAATGTCTAATTTATAAACCCTCCGACCTTCATAAAAAGAGTAGAGACATACTGGTTCCTATCAAATAACATTTTGTAGCATCCTTTGTTCTTCTTGTGCACCACTGCTTACCTTGGCTGAGGTGGCTTCCTAGATGTTTTCCATTTTGCTGGGAGGGAGACTTTAGTTAGATTGGGGTAAATCCAATCCACAGAAATCTGGGACCTTCTCAGTGTCAAGCATGTCCTCCGTCACTAAGTGTTATATTTTTTACAATAGTAACAATACTGCTTCTGCCTCACATTGAATTGCAGTCCTCATCCTACTATTTATTTCACCAGAGGAAAAAAGATGCCGATACTCTGTAATAAATTGCATTTTCCTTCCCGTCATTAGTTTGATGAGGGTATTAAGAGAGGTGGTATGAGTACATACTGAGAAAATGATGTCTTTAACTTTGTTTATTAGATACTGTCTATAAACCACAATTATAAAAAAGTAAAGTACCTACAATTCTCTAGCAGAAAAACCTAGAGGGCATCTTTCTGTGTTTAACCTATCAGTTTTTGGAGCTAATTGCCTTAAAGGGGCCGGAGAGGAAGAGGACTCAATTAACTGCCAATAGAGACAAACGTGCCACAAGTAAAACCAGGACTAAGAAAGTTTTGAAACTCCCAAGTCCCTTCAATTACATATTCATGTAGATACTCCATAATTAAGTTAACTTTATCATTTCGTTAAACTCCCAACTATATAATAAGCTTTCTTCCTCCTACTGATCTGCCGAAGACCAAAGCTGTGTTGTAAATATCTCTTGCTCCGCATAAAGCCAAACTACACTTCCCAAATGTTGCTTTGTTACTTCTTGCACACTTTCAATTAGAATTGTGCCAACACCTTCTGAGGCATGTTTGAGAAATTGCTATGTTTTTGCATCCACATTTGTTAGCTTTACTTTGGTAAAAAGGAACACGCTATAGCATCCTTCCAACTATCAAAATGAAGTGCCATCTTCATTGAAATATTAATAAATTGGGGAGGAATTCCAAAAGCAAACCACATTTATCCAGCCATACCAGCCATGCCTACCATTTTTCAACATATTCAAGTTTTAATACTTCCTTTTCGTTATTTTTTTTAAAAAATACATGGCAACATTTACAGAATTCATTACAATTCCACTGTTATTTCCACAGAAATCTCTAAAACACTCCTTCCAATAGTCTTTGATTATGATTTCATATTTAATCATTTCATCCCCTTCATTTTTAATTTTATTTGTTCCCCTAGAGCAGGGGTCTCCAACCTTTGCAACTTTAAGTCTGAAGGACTTCAGCTCCCAGAATTCTCCAGCCAGCAAAGCTGGCTGGAGAATTCTGGGAGCTGAAGTCCTTCAGACTTAAAGTTGCAAAGGTTGGAGACCCCTGCCCTAGAGGCCTTTTCCACTGATCCCCCCCCCCATTTTTTATTTTGTTTTTAAAAATACTCTGCATTTTCTGTCTTTTAAAATATTAACTATTTCTTTCTGTCCACATAATACAGTAGCTTTCACTTAATGTAGTAGTCATTCCCTTACATGCAGGCATTTTTTTCTCATCCATAATCTCTTTCACTTCATCATACTACAAAGCATCTTCTTTGTACTTCCCGTTTGCATAACTTCACATAATCCTGTGGCTCTTTATGACATAATTCTTTCCAGTCTGTTCCAAACAGCTTCCACACAACTTCCTTACAACTACAGTGTATTCCATTATTTTGTTGCGAGATTACTCTCTCTTTAACACTTTACCCTGCAGGACCTATATTTTCTGTTTGTTCTATTTTCACTCTCATTTTTCTCACTTCTCTTTTTCTCATTCCCCCTTTCTCTTTGTTCCTCAATATTCATTTTTGACATTGCCAAATAATGGTAGGTTATTAAGAATCTTTCGTTCTCTTCTATTCTTCACTGTTTTTCAGTCTTTCATCATAAATAATGGATACAGTGACATTTTTACATTTTGATGTTTATATATTTACCTAAAACTTTATTTTGAAAAACAAAAAAAGAAGTTATCTAACTAGATACTCACCAATCATCATTTTCATTCATTCTGGGGTCTTTAATTGATTCAACCACTCTGATCTTACCACTTCCATTCCTGTTATCTAAAAAAATCATCTCTCTTCCATCACCCAACTGCATTCATTCAGAATGTTAAACAACTTTTCCCAAACTGGTCATTCATTATCATCATTCACTCGGGCATAGCATACAACTTAGCACCCAACAAATGAATTCCAAGTTTAATAATACAGCTGACGCTGGTTCATGCTTTCTGACATATTTTTTCTGTGTAATTAAATCATACCTTTACTTTTATGTAAGTATTACTCAATTTCATTTCAGACCATCTTGATTCAGATCTAGTATATCCTCCCCCTGTCTCTTAGTTTCATAGATACGCAACATAGGCATACTTTTTAAATTTCATACTGTTTATTTACTTATGCTATTTCCCTTATAGGTTGCAGTCTTCCATAGGTGTTGACTGTCCAGATGGCCAACAGAAAATTGATTCCCACCAGCCATTGTGGTTTCTGCATTTGAGACTTTCACACATTACCTTTGAGTAAGTTAGAGAAGATATGAACTAAGTTACCAGGTGTAGATGCAACACTCTTTATTAAAGGATAGGAATTATATTAGTTACTTTGGGCACATTTTGATCAGTGTATTACAAAGATAACAATGCTCAATTTTACCCCCAATATACTTATGCTATTCTATGCTAGTCAATGTCTAATCTAGAGACATCCCACTACTTATTTTATTTATTTTATTAAATTTATACCCCACTCTTCTCCTTGTTAGGACCCAGGGCGGCGCACAGGCATTATTAAAAGCACAAAATACAATATCAATTAAAATATATTAAATTAATTAAATCCGTGCTAAAACCCATGTTAAAACCGTACCAAATTAATTTATTTTTAAAAAGTCAGAAGTGGGGGCTATCCTAGGCCGGCTTGTTGGAATAGATACGTCTTAAGACGTTGGCGGAAGAGGCGGAGGTCCGAGATAGTGCGAAGGTCGGGGGAGAGCCAAACAGTGCACTGACATCTATCTTTTCTGAGTTACTACATGAGACTCCATCAACAACAACCCCAGTTTCCATTCACCAGTCCATTAGATAGCATTCTGCTGTGGGCTGTTTGGGTGCCCTTTTCCCCTCCTTTTTCCATAGGAGTATCAAATTCTCTTTCATCTATTCAATAGCTTCCTGTCATGCAGAGAATACTACTTTTGCTCTGAAGCATTCCACATTTGGCAAATGAGTTTGGAGTTAACATGCATTTTGTTAAAAAAAAAGATGAAAAACATAATCAAAAACATCATTTCAAAATCATATCTCCAAACTGGGTGAGTAGACAACAAAAGTGTAAATGAGGTACAGTATTACATTTTTCAGCCACAAAGTCTAAGACAAGATATTCTCACTTAAGAAATATATAGATGAAATCTTAATTGACCAGGACTCACAAAGGGTGAGGTCTCAAACTCAAATGAATTGTCCTACCCCCCACCCCCACCCCAATACTGGAAAAAAGCAAATGCTAGTAAGTAGCTGAAAATGATTCTGAATAGCAGATAATATAATTGCATTTATAATGCAATACTGTTTCATCTAATAAACAGAGAGAGAGAGAGAGAGAGAGAGAGAGAGAGAGAGAGGAGATTTGGAAATGATGCATAAAAAATAGTCAAAATTATCAAGAAGTTGGATAACTTGTCCTAAGATGAGTAAAACAGGTAGAACTTGCAAAAATAGAAATGGTACTAAAATAAATAGCTGGGGATATTTTTCTGCAATAAAACAAAACTCAATGGAATTGGAACCAAATGATTTAGGTAAACAGGAAAGACTACTTTCTCAAAATGTATCATGTGCTAAATTATGGTAGTCATTTAGATCACTTGCTTCAAAACTAGAATTCTTACTTTAAATGGCCATGAGTTTTGAGAATTTTAGGGAAACATCAAAATATTTCAATCAATCAACCTTAAAGATATGGTCTTGGTAATAAGTGTAATGAACAAATTGACATTTGGAAAGCTGCTATGTGACAGTGGCCCTGCAAAAATGTAATTTGTTAAAGAACTACTGAGCCTTTGGGAATGAGCCTTTCCTGGGATGTTTGCTATGCCATCTTCCTTGCATCTTTCCTTCTTCCAATTTGATAGGAAGAAGTTTGGGAATTTCAGAAGTCCATGCAAGCTAAAAAGCAGATCAGCTTTGAAAAAATGACACTATTTGATTTCCCATTGGAACAGAGAGAGAGAAATCTTGGATTAGTTAATTTATTTTCCTCTTAATGCAGTCCAGTGCAAGTTAGGAATGGTGCTGTTATTTACAAAATATGTATATATACATATACATATGTGCATGCATACGTACATACATGGAAAAGCAGTAGACCAATGGTTAATTGTAACAATACTTTGATTCTATAAATCTCTTTTAGAGACATTGCATTTAAAATCAAGGGCATCATCTAGTTGGCCTTAGCTGATCTCAAAATGTGAAGCAGGTTTTGGTCTGGTTAGGAGTTGAATTTGTGATCCTCAGGTAATCCAGTGATGTGGGCCAGAGTAAGACCTTGAGAGGATATCCTGAAAGTACCCTGTGGTAAATTATTTCCATATTGTTGCAAAGAAAACCAGATGGCTACAACCATCTAAATGGTGCCCTCTATTTGGACCCTGGAAACTCTTCTCTGTCAATGCCTGCCATCTGGAATGAGTGTCTATGGAAATTCTCAGTCATCCAGGTCATGGTTGTCCCAAAGGTGCTTTTTCAAAAGGCAACTGGACTTTGTTTTTCCTTGAAGACTTTTCATTTTTCATCCAATAATCTTCTTCAGTTGTGTTCAGTTCAGTTTTCTTCAAGGAAAAACAAAATCCAGCTGCCTTTTGAAAAAGCACCTTTGGGACATCTGGAATGAGGTTCCTCCTGAGATTCAAGTGGCTCTCATCTTACTAGTATTTTGAAAGGTCCTGAAGATACGGTTCTTCACCCAGGTTTTTGACAAAAATTACTGACACTCCTTTCTTTTCTTTTCTTTCCTTTCCTTCGTCCCCTCCTGGGATCTTCACCATCTTTGTTCTTTTGTCTTGTCTTCTTTTTTGTGTTTTGGATTGTTCTTTGTTTTTAAATGTCGCTGGGAATAAGGCAGCATATACAATTAATAAATTATTAACATTAGTCTCCAGGAATGAAGCTTTAAAAACCAGAAACATTTCATGTCATATACAATCACAATCACAAGCAACTTCTCAGAAAGTTGACCAGTTGGTCAACTTAGAAAACAGATGTTTGATGAAAGGGGTGCTTGATCTGAGTCACTAAAACTCATGTAACTGTTCTGTATTCCTAAATCATTATGGATATATAGTTATGAATAAGGTGCAATATACAAATAAGCTGTCATGTTCAGTAAAAGCAATTGATTTCTGTAGCATTCATATAATGTTTGCTTGTTTATTTATTTATTTTGATGGATATATATATATATATATATACTGATTAGCAACTCCTGGTGAAATAGTGGCCACTTTAAAAGCAAGTGCATAATGAAGAAGCAATATTTCTACCTGAAAAATGGTTTTCATGTCAATAATAAACTGGAGCATAGAAAAAGAGGATTCATAGCTGATCCTCATATAAGGCATGACAAAAGCACCTCTATCAACTTCATGCCAATCTTTTACTAGAACAAACATTAATTGGATATTCAATGTTCACATTCTGGACATCCAGCCTAATGACAAATGATAGCGCCATTCCCCCTTCCTCCTATCCCCATCACATTTTCTGTATTGCAGCTTTCAGGTCATGCAAATGAAACTGTTTAAAGCTTACATTCCGGTGGTTGTTTATCCCACCTTCCACTTTCTAGTTTACCAGAGATAAGACACTCCAAAAGGTAAGAAATCAATAGTGGTTTTAATTACACACCCCAGATTTATCATTGTTCGCATATGCTAGTTATGGCCTCTTTATTAGAAATGTGAAAAGCAGGAGAGAGGTTGATAAGCAAAGCAACAGAGAACTGGGATGTTTTTGATGGGAACAGAGAAAGAAAGAAAGAAAGAAAGAAAGAAAGAAAGAAAGAAAGAAAGAAAGAAAGAAAGAAAGAAAGAAAGAAAGAAAGAAGAAAGAAAAAAGAAAGAGAGGGAGGGAGGGAGGGAGGGGGAGGGAGGGAGGGAGAGAGAGAGAGAGAGAGAGACAAGGAAAGAAGGAAAGAAAGAAAAAGAACAAAAAAGAAAAAGAGAGAAAGAGAAAGAGAGAAAGAGCAAAAGAAAGAAAGAAAGAAAGAAAGAAAGAAAGAAAGAAAGAAAGAAAGAAAGAAAGAAAGACAGAAAGAGGGAGGGAGGGAGGGAGGGAGGGAGGGAGGGAGGGAGGGAGGGAAGAAGGGAGGCTGGTTCTTTAGATGTACCTCCTTTGTCCATCAACTGCTAAGCATTTTCTTGTGGAAAATCTATCAACAGTGTATAATGCAAAGTGCAGCATTTCTCTTTCTCTCCCTCTTTGTGCCACTCTATAGGATGTAATAAATTAGGATTACATTAAACAGACTGAGGAGTGTCCCTTTAGCATCTTGGCAACAAATTATATATTGGCAGATCTGGAGAAAGGGAAGTCTTGTTATCTACTCCTCCAGATTTTGGTATTACAGGACACTTATATAGAACAACACTAATCTACGTAGAACTGCACTCACTAATGTTGCAGTATAGTCAGTCCATTTTTAAATTGAACATCTGCAGATATAAAACAATTTTAAAAAGGGAGGTCTCTACTCCAGAAACCATTGAATCCTTGTTCTGCACTTTTCCAGAAGGCTTTTCTGGAACACTTCCTGCCTAGCATATGTACACCTTGGGAGTAGATATATCTACCTTCTGCTCTGGACTTCTTAATTTATTTTGCCAGCCTTGCTCCATATATTTCCCAATAGAACTCCCTGGGAAAAGTCTCATCTGATTTGATTTTCACTGGGCCAGAAAATTGTGAAATACTTTTATACCTCAACAATTAAAAAGAATAATCTCTTCAGGAGATTGAGTAAGGAAAAAGATAAATCATTTTTGCAAAGAACTGGGGTGATGCATTCTAGTCAAGATCCTGCCATACTTGATATTGGTCGATTGATTATATGCCCTGTGGCCATTTTTGACTCCTACTGACCACATAGATTTTCTCCATGATGATGTGTCCCAAACCCTATCTTTTGAGTCTTTCCTTCCACTTTTCCCAGTATTAGAGCCTTCTCCAGAGAACTGGTCTTTGCATAATTTGAGCCTTGTCATTTGTGAGAACTCTGGTTGGTTTGTTTAATGGTCCATTGGTTTGTTTTCTTGGCTTTCCATAATATTCTCAGAAGTCTTCTCCAACACCAAAGTTCAAAAGCATCAATATTTTTCTAGCCTCTTCTCCAAAGTTCAACTCTCACTTCCATAGATTGTCACATAAAATACTATGGTTTGCATGATTCTACTCTTTGTAGGTATAGACATATCATGGCATTTGAATATATTTTCCAAGGCATTCATTTTCCTATTATTTTCCAACAATCTTATCTGTTATTCAGATTAGAGATGAAGCAACTCATACTCATCCATCCAATCTAAACAGTGAAAATAATTCAACATGAACTCAGTAAGTGGCTGGCTAGCACAAATAAATCAAATGCTCTTTTTTTGTCAATTGTCCAGTTCTACAAAGACTCCCACACAACACATTCCTTCTGCTTTTTCTTTCCTTGCTCAGATCCAAGATCCAGGATTATTCAGGTTTTGTGGTACTTGACTACTGTTAGATATTTTTGTGGGTATCTTCAAATCAATTTTGACTCCTGCCAATTGCCTGGACAGGTGTACACAGTTTTCTTGACCTGATTTTTGAAGTGGTTTGCTATTGCCTCCATCCTAGGGTTGAGAGCAGAGGCGGTATTCAGCCATTTCGGACCAGTTCGGGCAAACAGGTAGCAGAGATCATAGGTGGGCTGGCCCACCCACCCCAGCTCCATACCCTTCTATTTAGCTATGTTTTTGAGGCCAGGTGCATGTGCGGAAGGCACGCGCATGAGCAAAGCACATGCACTGAAGGTACACGCATGCGCAAAGCAAGCACGTGCATGTGGGGTGAACCAGTGGTTCCCAAGTGAAACCTTCCTAGGTGAAACCCACCGCTGGTTGAAAGAGAATGACAAGCCCAAACTCACCCAGCTGACTTCTTTCCTAAGGTGCAACTAGAACTCATGGCTTTCTGGTTCCTAGCCCGTTGCCCTAACTACTACATCAAACTGACTAGGCTGATTAAAATTCTCATTCAGTCGTTGAACTCACTGGATGATTTGGAGTAGTCATTATCTCTAACCTAGCCTTTTTTAAAGGATTGTCATGTGGTTAAAAAGAACAGGGGAATCCACTGCTCTGAGAAATTATAAATAGCTTTCTGTTTTGTTCTCATAGTAAATTTAGCTGCTCTCACATCAAAAACACCTGAACCTAGGGACGTGGAAATCATCGCAAGTCAGACTATTTCTAATGTGAATAAGATATGAATGATGAATAGCTTCATTTTTCTGGCATTGAATAGGTCTGCTAAGCATAGATAGTTCTCCTAAGGTCCTTATATAAAGTAAACGACCGGTGCTATTCAAAACAGTCCAGTAAGAGCCAAGAGCTCTGGGGAGAAAAGCAGCAAGCTCTTTAACTTAATGGATCTTGGTGTGTTAATTAAAGATCTACTGTAACCAGGGACACAACAAACTTCTGCCAGCAGCCAGTGCTTCATGTCCAAATGCATTGTTATTGACTAGCCAATCAATTTTCAAATTCCAAGCAGCCAGACAAATGAAGAATAATTATATCACCCAGTCACATGTTCCCGCTAATGCAAATGGAACAACTCTGCATTTCTTATGCACATAAACACACACTTGTTATTTACAGGGCTTTTTGTTTTGTTTTGTTTTCATAGACGAGATGCTCCTAAGTGGAAAATCTATAAGACAAACTTCAGGGGTCATTGGTTACATCTTCTGCATGAGACAGGGAAGAAAACAATATTGTGCAATGCTTTTTTTTATTTTTATAGAGTTTACATTAGTTACAAATATATTAAAAGATGCACAGCTCATGTTACAGTAACATAAAATGCATCAGGAACAAGATTATGTTAATATTTATGCATAGTAAAAGGATTGTATTTATCTCCAAAATTACTGCCTTGGCATGCAAATATACATTTGTGCACCATTTTCTATTGAACCTTTTTCAAAATGGGGAAATAAACCGGCTATCCACAACCCTTCAGTACTTCAGATATTGAACTATGACCAGGGGTGGATTCCTGCCAGTTCTAACCACTTTTATAGAAGAGGTTCCACAAATCTACAGTGCCGTTTAGAACCAGTTCTAGCTCCCTCTCCCCGCCCATCCGCACATCATCAAGAAGATGAAGAGCGAGAGGAGGAATTCTAGGAGTTGAAGTCCACAAGTCTTAAAGCTGTCAAGTTTGAACACCCCGGGGGGGGGGGGTTTCTAAAGGGTTAGGGGTGCAAGGATCTTGTAACTTGACAGCTTTAAGACTTGCGTGCTTCAAATGGCAGAGTTTCTGAGCCAGCATTTTGGTTGCTAAGCAAGAGCATTGTTAAGTGAGTTTCACCACATTTTACAAGTTGGTACGCCCACCCAGTCACATGAATGCCAAGCCACTCCCACCCGGTCACATGGCCAGCAAGCCTCTCCCACAAAGCAGGCCGCACCTACAGAAGAGGTTCTAAAAAATTTTGAAACCCACCACTGGCTATGACTCTCATGATTCCAAGCCATTATGCTGTCTTGGGCTGGGTAATCTAATATTTTGGATGAAATCCAAATAAGGAAAGACTATTTGTTCTATCTTATACAAAAATCTGGTTGATAGTAGTTGAACTGGTAAATTCCAGATCTTTCAAATAGATGAAAAGGTCCTCATGGCCAGAAGCAGGTTGAACCTTACCAGGAACCTAAGAGAGTCCAGAAGATGCAGATGGCTTATGCCACAATATTGATCACCTATTATAACTAAATAAAAGCAGCCAAATAGATATAAGAAGAGGGCTTACTGTAAAGGTGATGTGGATACCTGAATATAAAGTTAAATCTACATAGTTAAATCTATGGGGGTTGGATATCAAAATCTGCAAAATGGCAGGTGAGTTATTATGATGACATAAATGAAAAAGGGTCTTGACTTGGATCATGACATCACATCTGCCATCTTGCAGATTTTGATCCTTTCCCGCCGGTGACGCCCCTGTTTTGCATTCCTTCTTTAATCACCCAGGGTAACCATGCACCACATAATCATGAAACAACAGCTTCAGTGTTCCCCCAGGCATAGGGAACATGCACCCCTTAGAACTTATGGAAGACAACAATCTTGTTTTCCCTCTAATTTGTTCTTTTCTGCTGCTTTTTGAAGAACTGAATGTGGTGAGCAAATAACAAAATGAAAACTAACAACAAAGAAATGAAAATAAAATTGTCAAGAAATAATAGTAATAAAAACTAAACCATTTATAAAAATGCTGTGATCAGCAATTTGATTTTTAAAAATCCACTGAAAACATTTCATGAAAACCTAAAGCAACGTCTCCCCATGATTTGCACATACTGATACCTTTGGAAAATGTGCTTTTGTATTATGCTGGTCTATGACTGAAATAAAGAATTTTATATTATGCTGCATTGTGTTATTTGAAAGAAAAGGAGTTCCACAACTGTAATACTTAATTACCCCAAAATATTCTGCTAAATTATAAGATAAAATTCTATTAGATAAAGCTCAATAAAGCAACTCACCAAATCTTATAAAATAAAAAAAGAGAAGACAATGGATTAATTTCATTTGAGCTAAGTCAGTTTTGGAAGTATTCTTCCAAAAGAAGTGTTCTTAAGAAAGAATCTTCTGAAAATTTGTTACAATAAGCCTCTGGAGAAGCTACTAGAAGTTTGGTTTGAAGTTGACCTTATCACTACACTCTTGTGGTGATCTGTCCATGATGGTGCAAGCTATTGCTTACCTGGATTACTAGTTTTTGAGGATGCTAACTTGCCTGTCAGACTTCCTATCATTTCGGTATTCTGTGATTCTGGTCTTTTTCAAGAGAGAGCAGGGCAGAATCTGACCCACTCTATAATCATACATTCTACTTCTCTAGCAAAAGAAATAATGAAATGTTGATGTTTCTCCATTAACCCAGACAGGGCCTTTCTCAGTCCAATCTTGAAATCCTTTAAAGGAGATGTCAAGGACTGAGCTAGAATTTATGCTTTGTTTGATTGTTTCCACCTAAAGATAAGGTGATAATAATAATGGGTTATGCCAAAAGTTTTATATTTATAGTTACAGTTCTTCAACGAAGATTGAGAACCACTGTCTCGTAGGCCTAATTCAACCTCACCTAGTCTTTACATCTTCTCCCTAGACCAATGATGGTGAACCTTTTTTGGCATGCCAAAAGCGGGGGGAGCGCAGGGGGAGTTGTGCGTGGGCATCCAAAATGCCATGTGCACGACCCCAGAGTGCATGTGTGCATGACCAGTGCTCCCCCCCCCCATTTTTGGCATTTTTTTGCCCTCCCCAGGTTCCAGAGGCTTTATATGAGCATGGGGAGGGTGAAAATACCCCCCCAATCCCCAAAGGCCCTCCAAAGGCTTCGGGATCTTCCCTGAAACATCTGGAGCCAAAAAACCAGCCCTACAGGCAAACCAGAAGATCAGAAACGGACTTACAGTATGCTCGTAGGGCCGGTTTTAGCCCTCTGGAGCCTTTAGGAGGCTTCTCTGAGAGCTCTGTAGGGCAAAAAATAACCCTACAAGCTCGTAGGGTCATTTTTTGCCCTGCAGAGCCTTCAGGAAAGTCTTCTGAAGGCTCCAGAGGGCTAAAACCAGCCCTTTGAGGAAACCGGAAGTACATTCTCAAACTTCTGGTTTGTCCATAGGGCTGGTTTTTCACACTCCAGAGGCTTCAAGAAAGCCTCCGGAGGGTGAAAAATGGCCTCAAAAGAAAGCCGAAGTCAGCTGACAGGGCAACGCCTCACATGCCCTGACAAATGGCTCCGCATGCCACTTGTGATACACATGCCATAGGTTCGCCATCATGGCCCTAGACTATTTTCTGAATGCCAGTTCTTCCCAATCCTTGTGCAGACACAGTGTGGCAAGTTTCAATTGTAGAACAACCATACTTTTCTGAGGATTCAGCTGCATTGGATCAGCCATGCTTGACTGAAATCCAAATCACCTTGCCTGTTCTAGGTTGTGGACAGTAAATTCCAAACAGGCAGGTAGAGCAAAGCTAGCATGCATCACCTCTTTTCTCCTCATTCCCTCGGCAGATTCCAGTATGATATACAGTATCCCATCAGACAACCTTCTTCTTGATCTTCCTCTCTTTCCTCCTCTCCTCATCCAGCGTTACTGATCCTGCTGATGTTCTGACATGGCAATATCTCAATAGCCCACTTGCCCTTCATCTTCCCAACATCTTCCCTTGCCTCAGCCACCATAAATGTCCCAGTGCGGCATAATTCATCAGTGTACCCCAATTTTCACAGGACCATTCTCCCTTTCTTCCCTTCCCTCTCCCTCCCCTGTCTCCATTTAGATACTGATGTCCTCAGCTTTTCCTGTCCTGGACCACCTCTGCCCAGATCAAAATAGTCTTATTTTGTTAATACACGCAACAAAACAGTCCCATTTTTGTTTTGCACTAGGACCAAAATATCTCAATATATGTGTTTTTCAGTTCAGATCTGGAACATCCAAAACCAGTGTTTCATGCATTTTCCATGAGACACATTTTACCCAGTACTAGTTACAATATTGCTCAAGTCCTAGAGCAGGGGTGCCAAACTCAAGGCCCGTGCGCCAGATCTGTCCCACAGGGTGCTTAGATTTGGCCCACCAGGCTGCCCTGGAAACAACGAAGGACTGCCCCACGGTGACTCTGCCAGCGAAAACAGAGCTTGCAACCCTCCCAAGCTGTTTTCTCTGGCAGTGGGTTACAGGAGGCCTTTGCAACTGAAAATGGAGTTCATGAACCTGTTTTCGCTGGCAGAGTACTCAGACCACCACAGGTTCCCCCAACACGAGTGATGTCAAGTTGACCATTCCCCCCCTCCTGTCCCCCAAGTTCAAACACAGCCCTGACGTGGTCTTTAATGAAATCAAGTTTCCCTGCCCTAGAGGGAAAGCGTGAAATATACGAAGGTCTTTTATCTTTCCTCCCCAAATTGCAGAAATCAAGTTGCCACATTCTGTATAAAAATTCACACACAAATATTTACTCTGCAATAAGTTGCAAAACTTCCCTGCTTTATTGTGAGGTTTTTGCTGAACACCTTAAAGCAGCAATATCAGCAAGAAAGATGTTGTAGCTTTACTACATTCATTCATATAAGGAAGATTTTTGTACAGCTTGATTGATTGCTTAATGGTCCTTGATAACTGCTGGGTATCAGCTACTAAAATGTGTTCATGCCTCATCTCTTGAAGAAAATATCTGGACAGTTTCAATGTAGTTAATAACAAAGAACAATGGCCTCTGATTTTGCAGCTGACCAGTAACAACAAGAAAACTGTAGGGATTCTAAGTGGACATTGTTGCTTTTAGAGATTGGAAGATGAATTAACATTCAAAACATTTACTCTAGATTTTGCTTTCCCTCTACTTAGTATGTATACTCTTCTCTTATTTATTCAACCTATAGGTACAGCTTTAAAACTGATAGAAACAGCATCAATAGCCAGCACTATGCTGATGACAGGGACACGGTGGCTCAGTGGCTAAGATGCTGAGCTTGTCAATCAGAAAGATTGGCACTTCAGTGGTTCAAATCCCTAGCACTGTGTAATGGAGTGAGCTCCCATTACTTGTCCCAGCTTCTGCCAACCTATCAATTTGAAAACATGTAAAAATGCAAGTAAAAAAACATAAGGACCAGTTTGATGGGAAGGTAACAGTGTTCTGTGTGCCTTCGGCATCTAGTCAGGCCAGCCACCTGACCACCGAGATGTCTTCGGACAGCATTGGCTCTTCAGTTTTGAAACAGAGATGAGCACCACCTCCTAGAGTCGGGAATGACTGGCACATATGTGTGAGGGGAAGCTTTACCCTTATGCTGATGACTACCCTGATAGCTGTGAAATGCAAAGAATCTGCACAGAGAAAATGGGAGACTACATTTATATATAAAAAGACTAAGGACAACAAGTAGAACAACCATCCTTCGAACTGGCAATGAAGATACTGAAATGGTGGATAGCTTCGGCCTTTTAGGATCAACCATCAACAGTAAAGGAAAAAAGCAGTCAAGAAATTATTATTATTTTTTTGCTGAAGATTAGCACTTGGTAGAGCAGCCGTGAAGATCTTGGAAAAGATCATCAAATGCTGCAATGTGTCTATACTTACAAAGATCAGAATTACACAGTCCATGTCACTCCAAGTTGGACGTTAAAGAAGCACCATTGATGTATTTTAACATTGGTATTGGAGAAGACACTAAGAATACCATTGATAGGCGAAAAGCAAGCAAACAAACAAATAAACCGATGGGTCGCTGAACAATTCAATCCAGAGTTCCCATTCAAGGCACACATGACCAGGCTCTAATTATCCTACTTGGGATACCTTATTGAAGACTCAGTTCTCTGAAAAAGGTTCTAATATTGGAAAAGGTGGAGGAAAGAAAAGCGTTTAATCACAAGAAAGGTGGATTGACTCAGACATGGTGGTGTTAAGTGCAATGTGGGGAGGCCTGAAAGAACAGAGTTAGGGGTAGATTGGAGATCTATCTACGTGGCAGGGGTGGAATTCATTTACTTTCCCTGCCAGTTTGCAAATGTGAGCATGCGCACGCACATGCTAGTTTCATTCGCTCACGCCCCATCCACACATGTGCTCGGCCTTCCACACATGCGCTTTGATTGTGCACACGGCTTGAAAGGTGTGTGGCTTGAAAGCGTGCTTAAATAGAACAGCATAGATTGTGGGGGGGTCCACTCGCCATTTCCACTACCGGTTCAGGTAAACCAGTCCAAACCGGCTGAATACCACCTCTGCTATGTTGTTTTTAGAAGTTGAAAATGACTTGATGGCACATACAATAATCAATCAATCAATCAATTGGGAACACACTCAGTACAAAGCATGTCCAGCATGCAAACTGAGGTTTTCACCATTACTTTTGGAAAGGAAAAAGATCTAAACCATGTTCTAAAGGGATATTCTTTTTCATCAATTCCATCCTTCTATACTCTCCAGCAACTTCAATCAATCAAAGTCAAAATTGGGCATCCCACTTTTGTTTATTACAGATGCCTTCCCCTTGCTATTGTTCACAAACTGTGAAAAGTATCTCTTTTTCACACAGCACTTTGCAAGCTTATAAGTTTATAGGTTTTTTTTAAAGTACAGAGAATGACTTTCTTAAAATCTTTGTTGCTCACCATGTTTCAATAACAGTTATCTCTAAACAATGTGTGAAGTTTTATATCAACATATATTTTATTCCTTATACTGTCCAATGAAGTGAGAATCAGTGTTTCCACTAGATAATTGACAGTCAAACTGAAATTAAGCTAATCAAGTAAAAATAACAAATGGGGGAAATCAAGCTTCCTCAAGCCTCAATTAAGTTACCTAGACCTAATCCATATATCAAAGGAGAAGATCTGCAAAACACAAATAGAGTTAATTAAAATAGTCTCCCAGCAAATTGCATGTTCACAAGATTAAACATCATAGGTGACACGTAGCTACACATATCCACGCCCCTCAAATGTCACCCTGGAATCAGCACATGCACACTTCCACATGCAGGACAAACTCCCCTATAAAACAATGTCTCTCTACCCCATTTTCTCTGCAGTTATATTTCTCCTTCTCAAAGCTGCCTGGATTTAATTTTTCTTTATTCTTTTACCTCAGTTTGAGTTGGAACCCCAAATTATTCTTCTGACCCCATCAATACTCCAAATATTATTCTTTTGAACGTATGTGCTTTTTGGAGTAGTGTTAAATAAAGAGACATTGAAAACAGAAATGGCTTTAGTCAGGCATATTTATCTCGTTGAAAGCTTCCTCCGAAGTATTCTGATTCTTGCTCTTTTTTAATTATTCTTTGGAGATTTTAATAACCCTTGAAGAGGTATACGTTATTTTTTCTTTTAAAAACCTTTCATGTAGTCTACTGTAAGCTACCTCAGAGTATTTTGGGTTCTTCCCCTGAAAGAGAAAGGGAAAAGGCGGTAATGTAACTCCCCATTTCTTCTTCCTACACAGAGGCATCGTGACAATCAAGTTTTTATTTCATTGTGACAATGAAATAAAAGGATAAATTTCAGCTTTTCTTGCTCTCCAAAGTTTCTTATGCTACTCTTTCACCTCAGTTTATGATTAGATGCAAATTAAACCTCAGTTGGTCTGCTATTTATTTTAACTATGGATTGTTGAAGCAGGCCAATATCACAAAATATTCATACTTGGTGAAAAGATAGCTTTGATTAAACAGAGTTAGAAAAGATTCAAATCACATGAGAAACTGCAAATTATATTACTACGCTACTACTTTTCCTCCTCCTCTTCCAAATTTTACGGACAGAAGGCAGGAAATATGAACCTGAAAGAAAATTAAGTTCATTCTCATAATGGGTAAAAAACCGTTTATTGGTATACTTGTGGTGGAACATGGTGCTTCCTTTTATTCAATCAGTTCAATATTTTGAAAGGATTTCATTAATGAATGAGAATGGAAGAAACTATATTTCCAATATATTTAGATTCTAAACAAAATCAGCATGTGAAAATTCTAGCTCAATACCATAATGTAGGATCTATAACATACAGGTAAAACTCGAAAAATTAGAATATCATGCAAAAGTTCATTTATTTCAGTTATGCAACTTAAAAGGTGAAACTAATATATGAGACAAGACTCATAACATGCAAAACAAGATAGTTCAAGTTGTGATTTGTCATAATTGCGTTGATTATGGCATACAGCTCATGAAAACCCCAAATCCACAATCTCAGAAAATTAGAATATTAGATGCAATCAATAAAACAAGGATTGTACATAGAACAATATTGGACCTCTGAAAAGTATAGGCATGCATATGTACTCAGTACTTGGTTTGAGCCCCTTTTGCAGCAATTACTGCCTCAATGCGGCATGGCATGGAAGCTATCAGCCTGTGGCACTGCTGAGGTGTTATGGAAGACCAGGATGCTTCAACAGAGGCCTTCAACTCTTCTGCATTGTTCGGTCTCATGTCTCATCTTTCTCTTGGCAATGCCCCATAGATTCCCTATGGGGTTCAGGTCAGGCGTGTTTGCTGGCCTATCAAGCATAGTAATCCCGCAGTCATTGAACCAGGTTTTGGTGCTTTTGGCAGTGTGGGCAGGTGCCAAGACCTGCTGAAAAATGAAGTCAGCATCCCCATAAAGCTTGTCTGCAGAAGGAAGCATGTAGTGCTCCAAAATCTCCTGATAGACAGCTGTGTTGATCCTGGACTTAATGAAGCGCAGTGGACCAACACCAGCAGATGACATGGCTCCCAAAATCAACACAGACTGTGGGAACTTCATACTGGACTTCAAGAATCTTGCAGTGTGTGGCTCTCCATTCTTCCTCCATTCTTCCTCTGGGTCCAAATGAGATGCAAAAGTTGCTCTCATCAAAAAAGATGACTTTGGACCCCTGAGCAGCAGGACTTTGGACCACTGTTAAGTCCACTAACCAAATATATGTATGTGAGTGTGAGCGTGTGCGTCTGTGTGTCTGTGTATGAATGACTTAATCTCTTTCAGTCATTTTTCCAATATTATTTTATTTAGTGTTTACACTATCACACAAAATTATTTGATAGCACTTGACACTTGAAAATGTTGCCATAATCATTGATGCACTGATGCAAGAGTTAATATAAAAAGTGTTGGCTGTTCAATAATCATTTTAATTCCCTTTTCCACCAGAATTTCCTTTTTATTTTCAGGTAAAGAAAAATCCAGCTTTTTAAAAATGTAACATGGTGTGTCGGCAAACAAAGATGCATATTTACAATTGTCTGTTTAAGAAAGCAAGCCTGAAGCTGGCCTAAGTGGACCCCAAAAATAGTTTGGATGATCTGAGGAAGACGTTGAATGACTTTGGAGCTTTGAGGGGTTCTTGATGCTCTCTGAGCTTGCTTGTTTTCTTGCAGACATTTCATTACCCTAACTAGGTAATATCATCAGTGCTATAGTAAGGAGTGCTGTTTGCTGTCAGTTTATATTTTGGTGTCTTGCCTGTCTGTGGGGGTAGGGGTGGTCTTAGAGATTCTTTGGTTGGGTTATTTACTGATGGCTCTCTTTGGCAGTTTCTTGATTGAGGTGTTGTTTACTTAATTGTTGGTCTGAAGATAACCTGGGGATAAAAACGCAATTATCTTTGTTGGGCAGGATTTCTGTGATCGAGATGAACATTTTACCATAAATGTTATTTTTTATTTCAGACACTGCCAATATTGATGACAAAGGTTCCATTTAAGCAATGGCAAAAGGACTTTTATTTGGCAAGGAAAATAACCAAGAACTAAATACAAATCATTGTAAGATGCCCAAGAAAGAGATTAGGGTCTTTCAGATATAAAATTATATTTTGAGGCATGCTGTTTAATTTGAATGAAATAATGGGTGACTCAAGAATAAGAGGTTATTGGATTTGGGGGGTCATGAATTGTGGTTTGTATGGTACGTTTATCTATGGTTTGATAAAGTTAAAATAAATGTGGATTTTGAGAGTCTTAGGCATGACATCCATAAAATTTGAAACAAATATATTTTAAATAATTTGTTTTTCTGAAATACTTCTTTGAGTGTCACTGTCACCACAAAAAGCATTGTCAGGGTTCCAAATAACATTTTTAAAGGAAGCAAATGATAGTGAGCTCCAATTGATGGATTTATCATGAAAATATATATCATGAAAATAAATGGGTGAACCCATTCTCAAATCAAAACAAGACTTCCGGGTAGAAAGTCATAGATGTCATTGGTTTATCTATCTACAATTGTAAGAAAAGTTTACTTTAGATTTTAAAAATGTAGTTTGGAAGCTGTTAAATATAAATTCAAAATTATATTCTGTCCTAACAATGAACATCTTATAACTAAGATGATTTATTATTATTATTATTATTATTATTATTATTATTATTATTATTATTATTATTATTATTATTAATTAATTAGATTTATAAAATCGCGCCACTCTCCCCGAAGGGACTCGGGGCGGTGCACAGGGAAATAGAATAAAATATACAACATCATAATAAATAAGTACTAAAAACCAATTAAATATATAATACCCTGCACTAAAATCCCCTAAAAATTAACCCTTAGAATCCAATAAAACAATTTAGTATTCAGTCTTCAACTTGGTTGTGTGCATTAGGCCAGGCCGGCAAGGTGAAAAAAGTATGTTTTGAGATGTTGGCGGAAGGAGCGGAAGTCCGTGATCATTCTAAGTTCCGGGGGTAGGTCGTTCCAGAGGGTCGGGCCCGCCACAGAGAAAGCCCTTCCCCTGGGCATCGCCAATTGGCATTGCCTGGTGGACGGCACCCGGAGAAGTCCCTCTCTGTGGGAGCAGATCGGGCCGAGGGATGTATGGGGCAGGATACGGTCCCGCAAATAACTAGGCCCCGTGCCATGGAGAGCTTTAAAGATGGTAATCAACACCTTGAAGCGCATCTGAAAGGCCATAGGCAGCCAGTGCAGCTCGCGCAGGAGCGGTGTTACGTGGGAGTGCCTCGAGGCTCCCAAAATTCCCCACGCGGCCGCATTCTGAACTAGCTGTAGTCTTCGGGATTACATTTGTAAATGCTGTTACATTTGAATCTAGAAGGTGAATATGCATGATTCAATGGGCAAGAAATTTATAATACAATGTTGGAGCAATGGGAAAATATATGGACTAAAATATTGAAATTTATGTTGAACTATAATTTTAAAGAGAATTTCTATAAAATGATGTGCCTGTAATATTTAATGGCAGATTATCAAAGATGTATAAAGTTGTTCTAAACCAAGGGGTGGGCAAACTTTGCAACTTTAAGTCTGAAGGACTTCAGCTCCCAGAATTCTCCAGCCAGCAAAGCTTCTGGGAGCTGAAGTCCTTCAGACTTAAAGTTGCAAAGTTTGCCCACCCCTGTTCTAAACGTTTGCTGGAAATGTAATTGGAAGGAAGGTACTTTTTATCATAATTGGTGAACATATGATAATGCAAAGAAATATTTAATGTTTCAATTCAAAAGATTCTAAAAATGGACTTGCAATGGAAACCCAAAAAGTTTACTTTGGGAGTATTAGACAAAGAAAAAAATGGAATGATATTATTGCATATGTTTGATGGACACAAGAATTCTATATGACCCAAAATAGAAAGAAGCATCAACTTCCACAATGGAGGAATTGGTTGAAAAAATGATGGAATTGGTGGAGATGGCAAAGTTGACTGCATTAATTATTTATTTTATTTTATATTATTTATTAAGTTTATTTACCATGCTTCCAACACAAATGTGAGTGAGCATCCATGAGATAATTTGGGAAATCAGAGTCCAAGGCAGAGCTATCCTTAAACTTCCAATTTAATAAGAGAGACATGTTGGTACATGTGTGGGAATCCCGAATCTGAAAGATTCCTGGGATTCCCACCCAGTTGAAAATTCATGATCTTGTCCCCACACCCATAAATCCATCACATGGTCCAACTTCTTCTGCCACGCTGGCATTTCCACCCAGCTGGTTCCAGTCAGATGCAGAGATAAAAGATGACCTTGGGCTCCTAGAAAGAAATTTTTTATTTTGAAAATAAGTCAGCAAGTGTCATTTTGCCTCTTTATAAATCTATGGTGAGGCCCCATCTGGAGTATTGTGTACAGTTCTGGTCACCATACCTTCAGAAGGACATTATAGAAATGGAAAAGGTGCAGAGGAGGGCAACCAGAATGATTAGGCGGCTGGAACACCTTCCTTACCATCTGAGGCTGCAACGGCTGGGCCTCTTCACTCTAGAACTCTAGAACGATGGCGCCTGAGAGGTGACCTGATTGAAGTCTATAAAATCATGCACGGTGTGGACAGAGCCGAAAAGGAAAAACTGTTTTCCCTATCTCACAACACTAAAACTAGGGGGCACTCCATGAAACTTTTGATAGCTAGACCTCAAACAAATAAGAAGAAGTACTTTTTCACGCAGAGGATCACTGGTCTATGGGACTCCTTGCCAGAAGAAGTGGTGACAGCTGTCAGCCTCAACACCTTTAAGAAAGGATTAGACGAGTTCATGGAGAACAAGGGTATCCATGGCTATCATTATGGATGCCTAAGGACACCCTCCGGGATGGAGATATAAGCAGGATATCTCTCAATGCCATTTGCAGGGAATCATAAGCAGGTGAAGACATCTGCTTGGGAATACCCTGAAGCAAATGGTGAGCCACTGTGTGAGACAGAATGCTGGACTGGATGGGCTGTGGCCTGTTCCAGCAAGGCTGTTCTTATGTTCTTATGAAAACAAACACATTCTACTCCTGACTACTCCCCCCTCCCAATTCCCCACTAATGAAACAGCATAGTAAAGAAAGAGAGAAAGTGTGTCAGGCCAAAGATTCTAAAAGGAATATGACTGCAGGCCTGACAGGAAGTTTGATTTTGATGGTTATGTGGGTTATTGCTATATAAATGGCTAGGAGTTACTAATCGGTATAAGTAAAAAGTTGATATTATAACTCTGTTATGTATTTTACTACACTGAAAGGAGAATGCTTTTTGTTTCTTTCTTCCCTCACTTTACCCCCACCCTCCTTTTCCCATTATTTTTATTTCTCTATCTGTATTTTGTATTACGGAAAAAGACATTTCAATAAAAATAATAATAAAAAGGAAATGTGCTGGGTTTCCCCCCACTCTTCCTTTTTGTTCTCTGCTGTGATACCATCACTGGGGCTTTGTTCTGGAGCCAGGAAGAAAAAGGGAATTTTAAGGGGATCCACAGACATAAATCAGATTTGTCTGAGGTGCAGGAATCCATGCAAGTAACCTACATTCTTCACAGACATTTTTTCAGCAGGATTTAGGAGTCAACTATTTTGGATATCCAAACAGCATTAACATAAATAATAGTCCATCTAATCCTGGGAAGAGGGCAGGTTTCAAACACTTAAGATGCAGCTGAAAAAAACAGACTGCCTGTTTTAAGGACGGACATGTTATTCAGCGAGCAAAAATAAAGGTCACGTCTATGCTATAAACTTTTATCAGGTTTTTTTTGCCACTTTGCCATGGTTTCTTCTAAAGATTCTTGACTACTATAATGAGTCAAAGTCTTAGCAATTATTTCTGCTAAAGCTCCCCCCTCCACTTGCAGCTGATAACATCATCTAAATACAAAATACAATTGCCTGAATTTCTTGGTTAGAAGCAATGATGATGAAGGCAGTTGAAATCTTCAGTGAAAATATGCTCATGTTGTAATCTCCAAGCCTGACGGAATTAAGCTAAAGCAGAGCTGGGAAGGAAGGAGGGAGATGGAAGATGATAGAGCATGCTTCCAGTGTAAATGGGAGTGTATACATGGAACAGAATCACAAAATAAACCCTATTCTGTTTTATTCCATTTTTAAGCAACAAATGACCTCATTGGAATGAGTTGAAAAAGGCTTTTGTCTGTATTTTGAGTTCCTCTTAATTTAGCGAAAGAAAATAATTATGCAATAGATTGCAGATAGAGATTTATAGAACAAGCACAACCATGTACCAAAGATCTCCAAAGTGATGAAGGAAATAAAAAAGCTTGCACCTGCAAAATATTTATATTTTCATACCTGCTACATAGGCAAACCTTTTCCAGGGATTGGTGACACGAATATGCCAGGAATAAGTCATTATTTGACAGCACTACCTTCTGCAATGATAATTTTGTTAACATGAAAATTGTTGGAAGTTTTATTCTATCAAGTTTTATTCGTTACATTTCATTATATTGGCTGAAGTAAATTTTTGATTTGGAGCTTTCTCTTACACAAGAGGGAAGCACTGCCAGTCAATATAGATAGCATTGACTCTGCATTCACCAGACCAAAGTGACTCAATTATACATTGAAATGAGCCGTGATGGTTTAACTACCAAATAAGCAACAATTAGCTTGTTTCGGTCAACCTGTAGTACTTCCATCTAAAAGTTTTCTAGCTATTCCACATATTCCTTAAACCAGGTCTGAATCACATACACAATTTTGTCTTATCTGTGGTTGCAATCAATTGCACTGAGTAGCCAAACAAGGAGGCAAGTATCTGAGCACATGCCAGCAAAGCAGTGGTGGGTTCCGGATTCCATTCCAACCAGTAGGGTTGGAACGGCCTCAGTGTCGCCCACATGGATGTGCGCGGCATGTGCGCAAACACGCGTGGCGTGCACATGCATCGTACTTACCTGCGATGCTTCCACAAGCCTCTGTGACACTCCAGCTGCTTGCCAGAGCATCATGCAGGCGCTGTACGCACTGCGCATGTGCTCAGAAGCACTGAAGACTTAAAAGTACGGTAAGGAGCGAGGGCAGGTGGGAGGGCCCTCCAGAGCACTGTACTGGAATGGTATCCGGTGCTCCGGGCTGGCTCCGGTACACCCATACTGGGGTGTATCGCCTGAAACCCACCCCTGAAGCAAAGCCATTATTTCCAAAGAGCTGTATTTCCAGACACGAAGCAAACCACTAAGACTCATGAGTGCTTTCCAACTGATCAAGAGTCATGCTGAATGAAAATAATCTCATTTCAATAGACTGCAGAGTAGCCAAGTTTGGTTTGCCTGCAATGAGCTATGGATAACAGAGAGCAGCATAATAATGATGAGAAATCCCAGGAGGAACTGTGGGGCTTCCTGTATATGTGGGATATGTGTATAAACAACTCCTGGGTGTATGCAACACGAAGTGCTAAAGCTGACAAGCCACATTATGGATTTGAATATCATGTGACCCAAGTACTTTAATGCACAAGATTAAGAATAAGAATAATTTTGGGTTTCTCCATTATATGTGGTACAATCTATTTCAGTGTCATTATGCTGGCTGTTTCCCAGACCTGGCAATATCAGACTCTTATGGGAGGAAAGAGAAAAGAAAGAGAGAGCATTATTTTATTTACTGAATCTTATTTATAATGCCTGAATACTGTTCAGGCTAAATACCCTTGAAGCAACGTTCCTCTGAGCAACAGTGGCACACCTAAGAAATAATAAACCTCTACAGATATACACAGTAGCAGTAACCAAACAACCACCATCATAGTTCAGCACCCAATGCAGCCAGATCTCTAGGAGCATTTGGAAAATCATGCGAATATCAGGCCACTTTGCTTCAGGGAAAAACACTGTCCCAAAGGAAGGGACCTCCATAATAGGTGGAAACCTTCAGCACCTTATGTGCTTTCAGGTTGAATGGGCCAAATCTACTTGGGGAAAATATCTAGATTAAAGCCATGTAGAGTTTTATAGATAATAGCCAGATCTTTGAACTGCACTTTGAACAGCAACCAATGCAGCTCCTGTAAGAGAGACATTTCATGGCACTCATCAAACTGCCCCATTGTTGATTGGCAAAACCATGTTTTCAGGTCTATGCAAAAAGCCAGTAGGGTTGGGGCCACTCTGATCTCCAGAGAGATGATGGTCCAGAGAGTGGGTACCACTCTTAAAAGCCTCTCTTCCTCTTCCTTAGTCATATGGCATTCCTTAGTCCCATGACCCTCCTACCAGACCTGATGGGGCAAGTAGATCTAAGTGGAGAAAGACAGATAAAATGCTTCTTCCATGGGTATGTCAGGTGACATGGGAAAGCCATTTGGAGCGGGGGGGGGGGTGTTATGTATTAGCTCTGCTGAAAAGGTTTAGCCAAGTATAATACTTCTTATATGCTGAGGCTTCTTTTGTTGTAATAGTACAATTTATCATTTCCCCACAGATGCCTTCCTCACCTTTTGTCCAGGTGAGGCAAAATACCTTTTGACACCTGTTTTCTTAAAGCTATAGTTTAAATTGTAATTTATCAGATGCTCAGAAATAGTATAAATACTTAAGAGTGTGTGTGTCTCCGCTTTCTTGCTTCCTTCGGCTGTCATTGTAACGGGGAGGGAGGGGCTATGGGGTTTGGGAATGGGATAATATTATTGCAGGAGGTGTTTTGAAGATAGTAGATGGTCTCGCTTTCTACTTCACATGCCAGGAGCTGGTACCTGCAGTAGCCAAGGTCAATGGTCTTGCATACCATTCTGATGATGCTCCTGAAGATGCAACCCACATGACATCAAGGTTTTTTTTTGCATTGGACAGTGGTTTGGGGGGTTATGGGGGAAAGGGGTTGGACATTGATTGATATGTATGCTTTCGCGCACGAATATCTCAGACCTTGCTTGAACTTGGCTGCATTCTTTTCGTAACCAGTAAAAGTACTCTTAAATCTTAAAAAATGGATTTGAGTAATTTCTTTCTTGGTCATCGTTAGAGGCAGTTCTGACAGTGTGTGTATGTGCGTGTATGTGTATCTATCATATCTATCTATCTATCTATCTATGTATCTATGTATCTATCTATCTATCTATGTATCTATCTATCTATCTATCTATCTATCTATCTATCTATCTATCTATATATATATATATATATATATATATATATATATATATATATATATATATATATATATATATATATATATATATATAATATCCATCTATCCTATCTATCCTATCTATCCTATCTATCTATCTATCTTTCTACAGGGATATAAATACATTGAATATTGAGCTACTGAGTCAGGTACCGTGATTTTGTTGGTGTAGAGAAATCACCTTAAAGATGGAAATATTTTTTAAGATGAAAATGTATGGAATGAAAAGAAGAGGCAGTTTTAAATACGACTTCAGAGCCACACTGCCTCAAACAGACTTTCAAACCATTTTTCTTTATTATACACAACTTCTCTCACCTTTTCACCTCTGCCTTTGTTATCCCATAGCTTTGAATTGACCTTGCCAAGCCAAGACATCACGACGGGCAGAAAGGTTTGCATGCAAATAGGGAAAATGGCATCCATTATTTTGCAGCAGAATTTCTTTAGCTTTATTTTATTAGAAGTGGAGCAGAGAGCACCGGCTCAGACTGACACTCCTTTTTATCGCTACCCAAAATTAACCTTTTCTTATTTTCAGGATTGATTAAAAAGTTGACTTGATATGCTCATCTGCCTTGACACCTGGATTTGTTTTACTCCTGGCAGCCAACGGTATGATTGTGACATAATCATGTAAGCGAACCAGACTCGTGTATGCAATTTGCTGTCTTGATCTCCATAATTGTTTGGGCAGCGCTGATACAAAGGCGGAATAAGCAATGACATATTTCTTAAGTATAAAAATATGCCACAATGTTACATTTTGCTTTATTGGCTGGTGCAGACTATATGCAGTTCCTGTAGAAATATTGCAATGAGGACACATGTGATGCTAAAGAAGGATAAAGAACCCATTATGAGAAAAGTTATGCTGAATGAAGAATGATGGAATGAAAAATGATTTTAAAGAGAGAGAAATTCATTTATCCACTGAAGAGTCACCTTTCTCCAAATAGTGTTTATTAGTGCAAAAACAATGCATGATGAATTTTAGAAGAGCAGAAGTCCGTTTGAATTTTGCTTTATGTTGAAAAATGATGAATTTTTCCATAAATATTGCTACTACACCTTTTGAAATATTTCGTTTATCTGGAGGCTCTGAACACAATTGCATTGAAGCAGACTTTCAGATTTTCTGTGGGTTTTTTAGGTGCATAATGCCCAAATTAAGCACCATACCACAAGAATTAAAATGATAAAACTCTTGTCAGAAAGAATGAAAAAACAGTTCAGTTTAGTCTGACTACTACTTTATATCAGTTTTATTACTTTCCCAGAAAAACGTTAGATACATTAGGGAGGGTTTTTTCATATTAAATAGTATGGTTTTCTCTTCAAACGTTTTGTATGGAAAATCGCAAGGGCAAATTCCACCCTTCGACACACAGAGGAGTGTAACAAAAAAGTCAAGTTGCAGCCATGACCACTCAATCAGAGCTCCACCCCTTTTTACATGGGTCACATGTCACATGTGACCCATGTAAAAACATACTACACACTAAAAAAAATATGTCCAGGGTTTCAATTGTGGCCATTTGATTTTATTCTCTCATGGATGCCCCTGTTGCCAGTCTAAATACCTGGCTGCTTCCCAAGTTGGAAACCTTGAATCCAGAAATCTTTAAAATAAGACCTCATGGAGACTGAAGCCAGAGCCATAATAAAGGAAATAAAGTGGCGAGATGCCAATCTCTCTCCCCTCCTTATCTACCTGCAGATGACACAACTTTATCACCATACCCTCCATAAATTTCCCTTGAATGTAGTGGAATGTTTCTACAGCAATGCATGTTTCCTCATAAACATCAAATGGAGCAACCCAAGGTCCTCTGGCAGGACCCAGGGGATGTGTCTTCCCTGTGGCTACACCTACTCTTTGGAACAGTATTCTCTCTGAGATTCAGCTGACCCCGAACTCTCTACCTTTTGAGAATCTTGTTTCCCCACCCCCTGGTCTGGGAGGGGCAGGACCGATTGGATGATTTTTTCCTGTACTTTATACATTTCTGTTTAGCAAGCTCCCTCCCTCCCTCCCTTTACTGGGTGTTTTTTTTAGAGGGAGTGTTGCTTCAGGTCAGGATTGACTCCACATGACTGGATAGTCAAGTCCCTGCAGTTTTCCTGGCAAGGTTTTTCAGAAGTGGTTTGCCACTGCATTCTTCCTAGAGCTGAAGTAGACCAAGTGGCTAAAGGTCAACCAGTGAGCCTTCTACTTCAGCCGGACTAAAACTCATAGTCTCCCAGGAATTTCAATGGATAAAACTTAGCATTGCCATTTTATGTTAACTGGGGAGGGATGAGACCCCACATAAGAACTGTGGATTTTTCTAATGTCAAGATGAGACTCTCTTTTTAAAAAAATCTTCTTTCCCCCCCCCCAATTTTCTTGTTCTCCTGCTTGATAAGGGGGCTGAACTAGAAGACCTCCAAGGTCCCTTCTAGCTCTGTTCTATTCTATTCTATTCTATTCTATTCTATTCTACTCTATTCTTCTCTCTCCGACTCAACCCATCCAAGACCGAGTGGCTGTGGCTTCCAGCATCACGATATAGTCAGCTGGTGCCATCGCTGGCTATTGGGGGCGAGTCATTGGCCCCTACAGAGAGGGCTCACAACTTGGGTGTCCTCCTGGACTCTCGGCTGTCTCTAGAAGACCATATGACAGCCGTGGCCAGGGGGGCTTTTTATCAGGTTCGCCTGATACGCCAGTTGCGCCCTTTCTGGATCATGACGCTTTACGCACGGTCACTCAAGCCCTCGTCATTTCCCGTCTGGACTACTGCAATGCTCTCTACATGGGGCTTCCCTTGAGATGCACCCGGAGACTCCAGTTAGTTCAGAATGCGGCCGCGCGGGGGATACTGGGAGAGTCTAGATGCTCCCGCGTGACACCTCTCCTGCGCGAGCTGCACTGGCTGCCTGTGGTTTTCCGGGTGTGCTTCAAGGCATTAGTAACCATCTTCAAAGCGCTCCATGGCAAGGGACCTGGCTATTTGCAAGACCGTCTCCTGCTACCAAACACCTCCCACCGACCAGTCCGCTCCCACAGAGAGGGCCTCCTCAGGGTGCCGTCGGCCAGGCAATGCCGGCTGGCGACCCCAGGGGGAGAGCCTTCTCTGTGGCAGCTCCTGCCCTCTGGAATGACCTACCCCCTGACCTACAGACAACCATGGATCTGCGCCAGTTCTGTCGGGTCTTAAAGACCTATCTGTTTCATGTGGCCGGCCTGGCATAGTTTTTTTAATTGTTTTAGTTTTTATATTGTTTTAGTAAGGGTTTTTAACAGGATTTAGATCAGGCCAATCTATTTAATATATTTTTAATTGTATTTTTAATTGTATTTTATGCTCTATATTATTGATCTTATTATTGCCTGTACACCGCCCCGAGTCCCGCAAGGGAGAAGGGCAGTTTAAAAATTTAATAAATCCTAAATCCTAATCCTAAAAAAACTCTAAAAGTAAAGCACTGAAATGAAATGCCCTAAACATATTTTGTTTTTGATTGTTTTGCAGTAATGACAAGAATGTGTAAAATGCAGAGTAATTGAGCACATCCTTCTACTAACGTTCCTTATTTTTTGTCTCTCTTCATCTGCAAGCTTATTTCAGGTGCCAATTTCTTTCCTGACTTGCATTTGTTCCATCTTCAGTCTAAGAGGTCTGTTATTACTATATTGGTAATTAGCAAAGAAAAGACAAGCAGTACTTATGTGACATCAACAATCACTTCATGGGTTGGTTGCGCCACTTTGCATTTTCCCTTCCACTTTCAGTGTTACAGATTCCCCAGACAATTCATTTCCAAGCTTGTATGTTACACATTTACATGAAATTGCAGTATTTTCAAATTGGTTTTTTTTCCTTAATCCATCCTGAAATTCACTGAAGTATGACAACAGGCTGATCCTTGTTTAATTCTTGTTTGTAAATCTAGACATTGCAGAGAAGTCTGTCTTGCTGCTTCTGAATTGATCAGTAGCCAAGGTCCACTTTTCAATTGCGGTGGTATGGTTGCGTAATTACCAACTTTTGATATAGAGCTCTTCTTATAAAGGAAAATGTTTATAACTTAGAGTTGAAATGAGGGATCCTTGGTGCTCTGGGCTTGGTTGTTTTCTTGCCGAGGTTTCATTACCCAAACTAGGTAATATCATCAGTGCTCCACATCAGGGGTCTCCAACCTTTGCAATTTTAAGTCTGAAGGACTTCAGCTCCCAGCAAAGCTGGCTGGAGAAGTCTGGGAGCTGAAGTCCTTCAGACTTAAAGTTGCAAAGGTTGGAGACCTCTGCTCCACATCATCAGCACTGGCGATGTTCTCTAGTTGGGAGAATGAAACATTTGCAAGAAGACAACCAAGCTCAGAGAATACCAAGGACCCCTCAGAGACCATCTTATTGGCTCAAAATGTAATGGCATCATTCCCACATTATGGAAACCACCTCAGTATTAGTGGACGCAAATAAAGTGAAGGAAATACTAGGATCTTTCTGAGAAAGCTACCTTTATAACTTTCTTCTCTAACACAAGTATGAGAGCATCGTTGGTTGGAATCAAGAATGGTAGACCAGATAAATGAATGTTAACCACTCAAATATGGAGCTAAAATATGTAATACATCAATATTGAACACATTCCATTTGGAATTACTATTAAATAAAAGCCACAAATTCAGAATGTTACATACTAACAGCCAGTATGGTAGTTTCCACCAAGGTCCTCTGATCCTGTGGGAAAATACTCAAAGGTGATTGGTTATGGTATATGGCATTTTATTGCCTCTGTGAGCCTCCACGATGCTCCAGCTGCTCAGTGGAGCATCACGCAGGCACTGTACATGCCATGTGCATGCACGGAAGCATGGACCCCTTAAAAGACTGATAAGAAGCTCAGCTGGGCAGGTGGGTCCTCTGGAGCACCAGAACAGAATGGTATCCAGTGCTCCAGGCAGGCTCCGGTATGCCCGTACCAGGACGTACCACCTGCAACCCACCACTGGTGTGTTGTGTGTGTGTGTGTGTGTCTCTGTGTGTGTATGTGTGAAGAGGGAAGAACAAATTCCCATTCCTAACCTTTCCCCCTGCTTCCCATGGAAATGATTTAAGCTTCTTCCTCTCCACAGCTGCTAACAATATAAAGAGGAATGACAGAATTAATGAGGACATTGGATAGAGCTACTATGACTTCCTGAGAATTATGATTTCTGTGATACATCCCAAACAGGCTCTATTCCTCTTTTCAAGGCAGACTTTTTGTAGGTTGAGTTCTTCTCTATTCATAGGGATGCCTCAGTGGTTGACTCCCATCCCTTCGTGTAGTACACTGTTTCTTCCTGAGAAAGTGGGGGTGGGATGGGGAGCTTTGAAAGGAAAAGTTTGGAGGAGAGAAATCTGGAGAATAATTTGGTTCTTCTTGCCTTACTTTCTATCTCCCCCCTTTCCAGGAGTGAATCCAGATCTCTCTTGTAAGCAGAGGAAAATCTCCTCCCTCCTCCCTATTATTTGGTCCTCCAAGGGCTGCAGAGAGTAATAGCTAGTTCTCATTACCCATTACTCTGAGGATTTGGTGGGGCTGGAGGTGTTTTAAGAGTAGAATGCATGCCACAAGCCTTTGCCTCTTGACTATTGTGAAAAGCAGCTGAAAATTTAGGGCTCTGGAATCTCATACAGGGCCCTGCAGAAGCACTTACCATGCAATGTCAACGCTTATAATACCTGTCAATCCTTGTGGAAGACAGAGCATTATATATATTTCTGATCCCTTTTTTGGTCTGGAATGACCTCCACTAAGGCAGCTATTTTGTACATCAGGGATCCCCAACGTCAGGGCTGGCCCACTACTGTGCCTTGAGCAGTTCAGAACTGGTCTGCAGAAGTGGTGGGAGAGCACAGGCATCTGCATCTCTACTTGTGTGAGCAGTGGGCAAGTGCGTGCTCTATTTGCATGAGCAGTGGGTGTATATGTGTGCCCGCCACTTGTACGGAACCATCCCATCTCCCCCGTCCCCCGGTCAAAAAGTCAGAAAGGTTGGGCAACTCTGTTCTACATACTCCAAATACCTTAAAACTGAACGATGAATCAAGTCACCCAAAATCTGAGAAGACTTGAAAGCAAAATACATGAGATATTCCTACAAAATGTGTGTTTTATGTTTTTTTATTTTAAAATCCTATTAATTTCTGGTGAAACTAAAGGAGAGTGAAAATTCTAATTCTCTGATGTTGTCAAAACCAAAGTAATAAAAATGATAGGACTGAAAATTGCACATTTCAGTTTATATTGTGTGAGAGGCCAGAGCACAGCTGCTGACTTTTAGAAATTAATCCATATGAACATTTATTGATATGATGAGCTGGCTTGACCATGCTTTCCTCAATTCAGACAGCTGGGTTTTGCCAAATTCTAGGCATCTCTTGGGAGCTGAAGACAACTGCCAGTTTCTTCCAGGCTTGCTTGCTGTCAAACCAATGTTAACAACCTGCAGCCGGGGGGAAAGTGGCCCAGGACGTTTTCCTCAGTATATATATATGGCAGCCTATAACTTTTGAGAAGCAGGTCAGTCATAGAAGTTGTTGATTGGAAGTAGTGTTGATCTAAGACTCAAAGGTACAGAACCTGATAGAGATGATGGGATAGCACTGTGTGGGCCAGGAAAGCATGGCTGTATTAGATGCTTCCAAATGAAATTAATAGATGGGTGTGGAGGGCAAAGTGAAAAGCAACAGGTTTTAAGCTATGCCAAATATTCTGAAATATAACTATTGGCTCATAAGAATTAGGCAAAGTCTGATATATACTGAAGTGCAGCCTACTTAGATTTTTAAGGAAATATCCTATAAAGGCTAATAAATAATTTGAAATCATAGATAAAAGAACAAAGAAGCTGTAGGGATCCTCATATACTGTTCCCACTTCTGTGTGGTGCCCTCAAAGTATCCCTATTTCTATAGAAAGATGTGAATTTGCTTGTGGGCTGGAGAATTACAAGCACTCTTTAGTGGCAAGCAGTCTAACCTATTATTATAGGCAAGTATTTTCTATCGTTTCAAACAAACACATCAATATCTAAAAAACAAATACAAACTTTTCATTATAGCAAAATCAGACAAACTGTTCACTGTTTTCACCATATAAAATCTGCTGCTTTAGCTGGTGCTCTTTGACCACAAAAAGCAAAGAATATGAACCTACATTTTATTATATTTAAAAAAAACAAAAACAAAATGTCTGTTATTCCTCTTTGAAAGAACCACTTGGAGGACTTTATGTAATAAAATCTTTTCTACCACTCCCTGTTCCACCTCTATTTCTTTCCAATATGGTTCGTATTTTGTATATTAAAAGTGCAGACACCACATTATCTGCTGCCAAAATGCAGGTTTGTTGCCTGCCACATTGATCTTTCCATGATGTATAGGCTTGGATAAAGTCTTTTGCTATTTTATGGTGACTTCTCAATGGTATTAAACCTCATTTATATGTCTATAAATATGTGTGTAGCTTTGAATGGAAGTTTTATTGCATCTTTCATAAGTTCCATCCATTTGGGATACAAATTTTGTTTGGCTGAAAAGGTGGCCTATTATAAGCCACAAGCGAAAGACTTATCATGGTGATGGATGGTATGTAAATGCAGGGAACTGTAAAAACTGTGCCCAAGTTTTTGTGAAGTTTGTTCTGCTTCAGAAAGGGTAAGTAGACACATCCCAAATAAAGGATTTTGCTTCTACAACCAGAATAAACAATACACAGCCATTGTCTTAAGAGGCAGAAAAAAGCATATGATGTTTTTAAAAAGGAAAGCCTATTCAGCCTAAAGGCTGAGGTTTTAAATATATATATATATGTGTGTGTGTGTTTAGCATCCAAGAAATATTATGCCTTTATGCACTGGAACTGGGTCAAGCTACAAAAGATTTGCCTTTTTTCTTTGTTTGTTTCTTTGCAGTTGGAGGGAAGGAGATAAAAGGTCAAACTTGATCAAATTATGTATACTGTATACCTGCGGGATCGGATCCTGCCCCATACATCCTCACGGCCGATTCGCTCCCACAGAGAGGGACTTCTCCGGGTGCCGTCCACTAGACTTTGTCAGCGGGCGACGCCCAGGGGAAGGGCCTTCTCTGTGGCGGGCCCAGCCCTCTGGAACGACCTTCCCCCCGATATCAGGACAACCACAGACCTCCGCTCCTTCCGCTTAAAATTAAAGACACACTTTTTTCGCCTGGCCGGCCTTGGGTAGTCTCTTTTTAGGTTAGGGGTTTTAGGGGTAATTTTTAGTTTAGTTTATGGGTTTTAGCGCAGGATCAATTTAATCCATTTTTAATTTTGTATTTTGTATTTTGTCTGTGGTCTTATTTGTATTTTTAATTGCCTGTGCCCCGCCTCGAGTCCCCTTGGGGAGAGAGAGCGGGATATAAAATTAAATTATTATTATTATTATTATTATTACTGTTTATATGAAAGCGTAAACTACTTTCAGAGTTTGATATAGAAATCAAAATGGAGCATTCACATATACCCACATGTATGTATCATCAACATACATATGTATATATCATCCTGATTTGATTTGGACTGAGAAATATGGAATTGTCCCTATGTGGATAAAGTCGATATACTGTACAGCATTTGTTCAGGCTGAACTAAGTTGAATGGTTATGTGTCAACAATACTGTGGTGCGGTATTTCTCATTCTTGTCTACTTTAAGATGTGTGGACATGCTGGCTGGGGAATTCCAGGAGTTGAAGTCCACACATTTTAAACTTGACAAGGCTGAGAAACATTGCTGCAATGTTGAATAGAGGGTTGATGATTTCCTTCCAAACCTATAATTTATGGAATCAGGAACTTACTGCTGAATTCTTGCTGAGGTAAGCTAAGAACATCCTTTCATGCAATGATTTTTTCTTATTGACATTCACTATCACCTGAAATTATGTTATTCTATGAATGAATATGGAATCAAAGAGCCCAATATAATGCTCATCTCTCTGAAAGAATTATCTACTATATAGCACAAGTAGATATGAATCCAGTGTGACCTTTGTTTACATAGTGTACCTTAGCATATATGGTCCCATTCCAGACGTCAAGGATAAATTACAAAGTAAATGTTAAAATGGTAGTATTATAAATCAAAATAAACCACATTACACATTATAAATTTGGTAGGCAAAGAGTAGAAGAAATTGTTCTAAAAATACCCTAAAAGCCATATTTTGAACGTTCCCTGAGAATCAGAAAATAAAAAGAGAGAGAAATAACTGCAGTTGGATAATCCCAAGTATAAAGAAAAATGTGCACCTTTTTCCTACTAAGGGTTATGATGGTACAGGTGTGTATTGTAGAGTTGAGTTGAGTTAGTAGAAGGCTTATGCTATTGCTCTTGTCCTTCATAGAATTTCAGCAGAGCACTGACTAGACTGAGACATGCTTAGCTTCAGATAACACAGGTAGATGCTGTTTTTTCAGTGTGTGATGCTGCACAGTATAGCTGGCTCATGTATAGGCTGGCAAGGTACAAGTTATATGTCAGCTCACCTAGTTTGAAATGCAGGGCCTTTTGGTGGCATCAGTGTTTGAATAGTAACTTCTCATGAACTAATGGTGGAATATGCCACAACTCTATTCAGAAATAGGTCACTTTGGCTGCTTTTGAAAAGCATGTAATTTTCATTTGAAATTAATTTTATGCTAATATAAAACAAGGCTAATTTTCACAGAGCAACAAAAATATGAAAATGAGCTGGATTTGAAACCAGTGCATTGCCAAGATTCTTCTAAAATGCTTAATCAACTGTCATATATCCTTGGATATTTACCAGTTACTTATAAGCATGACTGTATCTTCAAATCATTATTGACTCCTGGTGACAGACCAGAAAGGTCCTTGCAGTATTCCTGGCAGGAGTTTGGAAGTAGTTTGCAATTGCTTCCTTCCTAGACTTGAGAAAGATGACTGCCCCAAGGTCACCCAGATGGCTTTATGACTAAGGGAACACTACAATTCATGGCCTCCCAGTTTCTAACTTAGTGCCTTAAACATTACACAAAACTGGATCTCTAATATTAAATGTAGCATATTTATTTACAGTACATTATAAATTAGCAACCCCTCTTCAGCTTGTTTGAAATGGTGTGTGTGTGTGTGTAGTTTTTTCCTGACATTTTATTCTTCCAAGGACAACTTCTAGCAATCACTTTTCACCTTTCTTATATTGATCTTGTTCTCACTTGTTTACAGAGCAATTAAAGCCACCCTGTCTGTGATCATCCAAATCATTTTGTTTCAAAAGTTAATTGTTTCATTATATTACAATAGGATTGTATTTATTCTATATACTGCACTATATTTACATCCTGCTTCAAAACATTTACAGTAAAAAAATTAGAAATTCTAGAGGACTCCAACATGTTTATGCAAAGAAAGCTAGCTTCTTTGTAGCCTTCAGCAACATGCCAGTCAAATGATTACATCCACTAATGTGGTTCAAGTTGGCTTCCTGACAGAGCTGCCTTTTAGAGGTCTTATAGCCTATTTATTGCTCAGAGCTCCTCAATAAACCAGAAAGAATCTCATCATTTTACCAGAAAAGGCTCTTAGGATAATACTTGTGGTTTATCATGTGATCCCATTCCCCAGTCCTCAGTAGAAAGATCAGATTTGACTTAATTCTAATTGGGGAATCTGTAAGATTGCTCTTTAGAAGGCCAGATCCTGCAGATTTGAAACTCAAATCTTTGGCCACCTAATGAGAAGGAAGGACTCACTGGAGAAGAGCCTAATGCTGGGAACAATTAAGGGCAAAAGAAGGAAGGGACGACAGAGAATGAGGTGGCTGGATGGAGTCACTGAAGCAATAGGCGTGAACCTTTTGATTTTTTGATTTGATTTTATTAAATTTATACCTTTCTCCAGACGGACCCAGGGTGGCACACAGGCATATTAAAAATACATACAAAACCATATAACAAATTTTAAAAACTTATTAATAAAGAACCTGCGCTAAAACCGGAATTAAAATCCCCAAAATTTAAAACTATCTACAAGTCAGTGTGGAGGTTAGGCTAGGCCGGCTAGATGGAACAGATGTGTCTTTAAGCACTTGCGGAAGAGGCGGAGGTCGGAGATGGTGCAAAGTTCAGGGGGTAAGTCGTTCCAAAGGGCTGGGCCCGCCACAGAGAAGGCTCTCCCCCTAGGTGTCGCCAGTTGGCATTGTCCGGCCGACGGCACCCTGAGAAGGCCCTCTCTGTGGGAGCGTATCGGTCTTAGGGATGTATGGGGCAGGAGACGGTCTCGCATGTAACTAGGTCCCGAGCCATGGAGCGCTTTGAAGATGGTCATCAAAACCTTGAAGCGCACCCGAAAGACCACAGGAAGCCAGTGCAGCTCGCGCAGGATCGGTGTTATATGGGAGTGTCTAGGCGCTCCCGTAATCACCCGCGCGGCTGCATTCTGGACTAACTGCAGCTTTCGAGTGCACCTCAAGGGAAGCCCCATGTAGAGAGCATTACAGTAGTCGAGTCGGGACGTCACGAGAGCTTGAGTGACTGTGCACAGGGCATCCCGGTCCAGTAAGGGGCGCAATTGGCGCATCAGGCGTACCTGATGGAACGCCCCCCTGACCACGGCCGCCACATGATCCTCCATGGACAGCCGGGAATCCAGGAGGACACCCAAATTGCGCGCCCTCTCCACGGGGGGCGGTGTTTTGCCCCCAATGGCCAGAGTTGGAGTAATCTGGCTGAAGCGGGGTGCCGGAAGCCACAGCCACTCAGTCTTGGACGGGTTGAGCCTGAGTTTGTTACTACCCATCCAGATCCGTACGGCCTCCAAACATCGGGACATCACCTTGGTGGCATCGTTGGGGTGGCTTGGGGTGGATATGTACAGCTGAGTATCATCAGCGTACAGATGATATAATGGATTAAATGGATTCCAAGGAATGGTAGAGGACAGGAAGGCCTGGAAGAATGTTGTCCATGGGGTTGCAATGGGTCGGACATGACTTTGCGACTAACAACAACATAAGATTTCCTAAGTTTCCAAAATGAACCATTTTACTAGTTTTCTTGCACCTGCAGTGGAGATAAGCTGCCATTATCCAGACTACTTCCCTTTCAAGCTGAAACAAATACTAAGTGTAGGTTTTATCATGGCATATGCATTAATGCAAGAATAGTTTGAGGCAGATTCATTGTGGGGGCCATAAAATTCTGAATTAACCCTGCTAAGACAGCACAGCAGACTAGCCCTTCAGACATTTTTGAACATTACACTTGAGACAATTAGGCCAGCTCTTGACCAAAAGAATGGTTGAGTTCATCAACAGTACCTTCAGTCTATTTCATTATCCTACAGCCAAGTGAAAGATATTGTAGACAGTCTCATTTGGAGAGATTTTCAGGTGAGTAAGATTGTATCCCTACATTAGCAAAGCACTTTCTCAGAGGTGAACTCAGCACTGTTCCACCTCGAGGAAGCTTCCAGCTGTCACTGGGGAATATCCATGCATATACCTATATTAAAAAAACAAACAGGATAGCCAGCATTCCCTATAGCTCCCCCAAAGTGGTCTCTAGAGGAATTATCTCCTATAGTGAAACCATCAACTCTTTTTCCCATTATAGCCAATGCAATTAAGTCACAGTGAGGGCAAAAGAAACCAAAGACCTCAAGGGAGAAAATGAAGGAGGGAAGCAGTGCTGACAACAGCATCAGACATAAATAGATGGTTCCACAAGTTTCAGATAGATACTGTAGACAGACAGACAGACAGACAGATAGACACTGTAGATAGATACCGTATTTTTTGGAGTATAAGATGCACCCAAGTTTTGAAGAGGCTTTTTTTTTAAGTAGGTAGGTAGATAGAGGGATAGAGAGGGAGAGAAAGAGAGAGAAATACAGCAGGTAGGGAGGTAGGGAGAGAGAGAGTATAGATAGGTAGGTAGGTAGGATAGAGAGAGAGAAATAAAGAGATAAGAGAGAGAGAGAGAAATGCAGTAGATAGGGGAGAAGAGCGAGAGAGTAGGTAGTTAGGTATATAGGTAGAGGGGGGTGAGAAATACAGTAGATAGGTAGGGGGAGAGAGAGAGAGAGTAGGTAGGTAGGTAGGCATATACCATATTTTTCGGAGTATAAGATGCACCGGAGTATAAGATGCACCCAGATTTTGAAGAGGCAATTTTTTTTAAAAGTAGGTAGGTAGATAGAGGGATAGAGAGGGAGAGAAAGAGAGAGAAATACAGTAGGTAGGTAGGTAGAGAGAGAGAATAGGGAAGGAGCGAGGTGGAGGGAGGGAGGGAGGGAGGGAGGTGGAAGGAGGGAGGGAGGGAGGGAGAGAGAGAGAGAGAGAGAGAGAGAGAGAGAAATACAGTAGATAGGTAGGGGGAGAGAGAGTGTAGATAGGTAGGTAGGTAGAGGGATAGAGAGAGAGAAATACAGTAGATAGGGAGGGAGCGGGGGAGAGAGTAGGTAGGTAGGTAGATGTTGCCAGGTGTATTTACCCATGAGAAGGAAATCGCTGTAGCACCTAAGGCTTTGTTTCTGCAGGCACAGCACTTGACCAACATAATTCTCATCAGCCACTTTAATTAAACAGCTTTCCAAAAGGAAAAAATAATCCTTTTTGCACTATGCAATCCTCCCCAAAACAGCCCGGTTTTTGTGAAAATGGGCCCATTTTTCTTCAAATAAAAAGCATGACTAGCCTTGTAGTGCTTGCAGAGTGCTCCTGGGGGGGAACCAAAACAAGCAAAAAACGGCCTATTTTTCACAAAAATGGGCCGTTTTATGGTCAAAATAATTGCAAGCATAGCCTTATGGAGGCTTATAGAGTGCTACTGGGGGTTGGGAGGGCAGAAAATGGCCCGTTCTAGGCTCATTTCTGCCCTCCCCAGCCCCCAGGGGCTTTCTGGAAGCCTCCATAAGGTTATGCACAGCCATTTTGGTGAAGGGGGCGGGGTTTCAGGAGGCAAAAAATGCTGTATTTGATGTATAAGATGCACCCAGATTTTCAGCCTCTTTTTAGAGGAAAAGGGTGCATCTTATACTCCGAAAAATACGGGATGATAGATAGATAGATAGATAGATAGATAGATAGATAGATAGATAGATAGATAGATAGATAGATAGATAGATAGATAGATAGATAGATAGATAGATAGATAGATAGATAGATAGATAGATAGATAGATAGATAGATAGATAGATAGATAGATGACGGAAAGACAGGCATTCAAATAAGCACTGAATATTTGCTCCTGTATGAGCCCCCATCATACTTGGTTGTCTGTAAGAAGAAAGCAGAAGCATAATGAGGATTGAGGAGAGCTAGCAGACTGACTGTGAGCCATCTGCTCCTTCCCCCTCCCACTAGCCTAGATTAATCCTGCCATCAAAAATAGAAGATGTCAAGCAATTCTGCCTGTATATACAAAGAATGTACAGAATGCCATCCAGGAAGACCTTAGTGCCAGACAAACAGAAACTCAGCTTGGAAATGACAATTTTTATATCAGAGATCAGTCAGACTTCAATACCCATGGCAGAGAAATAGAGATGGCAGCTTGTGTAGTAACACCAGCTGCAGTCTTAATACCCATAGAAGCTGAGCCATGCCATAAGCAATAACTACATAAGCAATAACCACAGACCATGTCTAAGAAGAGCTGAATGCCAAAAATGAGGTGGCAAGATCTGGCCTTAAGTGAGGGAAGAGAGAAATCTTCAGCCACCTCTGGTCTACTCAGCCACTCCTGGGCCAAGACAAGCAGGCAAGAGAGAAATGACTTCTCTCTTTTGGCTAATATCTTCCTATCTGTAAAATAAGTGGGATATGTCAAAGAAGTGTTTCCATTTTCCTTCAGATCAAGAGATCGTTACTCTTGATGCATCCTTATGCAATCCCACCACTCTCACCCTGGCGCCAAATGAAGCCACATTTGTTGTTAATATTATAATTGTCACTTGCAGATCTATCTTTGTTGTTAATATTATAATTTGTCACTTGCAGATCTATCTTTGTTGTTAATATTATAATTGTCACTTGCAGATCTATCTTTGTTGTTAATATTATAATTGTCACTTGCAGATCTATCTTTGTGGTGGTGAGGACTTTCCCTCTTTCTGCCCTCCTCATAGAAGGAAATGGCTTCATGGCAGCATTCATGGTCACGTCAGGATATGAAGAGTCCAAGGCATTTCATTTCAAGAAACGCATATTTTTCTGTTTCCCAAAGCATAATTATGATGGATTCTATCTTTCTAACATAATTAATTTAGAGGCACCTAGGAAAATGTAGCAGAAGATTTAATTCAAAAATCCTTCAAATTCACAAAAAGACAGTTCTACAATAGAACATGGCAGTGAACCTGAAATCAGTATTCATTTAAGAAAAATATCAAATTTGTCCTCTCCCTAGAGATGTCATATCCCAAAGGTTGGTCTCCACCATTAATAATTACTTTTGATTTTTTTTTAAATTAACAATATCAAAATTAGAATAGCCTCCACCATAATAATGATTTTTAAAGAGTCCCAATTTCATTCTACCCAAACAGAAAGATCTCACTTGTCATCATCAGGCAGGCTTCTCTTAATTATTAAATCAGCCCTTAAAAAAAAAAAATCTAACACATACCTAAAAAAACAGTAGCAATCTTAATGGGTCTCTTATAATAATAATAATAATTTTAATTTATAACCCGCTCTCTCTCCCCGAAGGGACTCGAGGCGGGATGATCTCTAGGTTGAGTTGAAGGGCAGAGAAGGATGACAGTTTGTCTCCTCCCTTAAACGGGCCTAAAAACAGGAGTTGTAAAAATATTCTCTCATCAATAAGAGTCCTGTAAAAGGCTGATGTAATCAGGGAAAGCCGGTTAGCTCAAGGCATAGGAAGGCTTGCCTGAAATGCTGGAAAGTGCCAGTTCAAATCCCAGTAGATGAAGTATGGCCAGTTGAAGAAGGCTAAAAAGCCTGAAATAGATCTATCCTGGTCTCTTAATTATTAAATCAGCCCTTTCAAAAAAAAAATCTAACACATACCTAAAAAAACAGCAGCAATCTTAATGGGTCTCTGTCTGGATGATCTCTAGGTTGAGTCGAAGGGCAGAGAAGGATGACAGTTTGTCTCCTCCCTTAAACGGGCCTAAAAACAGGAGCTGTAAAAATATTCTCTCATATATATTTTTTCAGAATATATATATTTTCAACCCTTAAAAATCTAACACATATCTAAAAAATGTCACACAGCAGGAATCTAATTTGGTTCTCTGTCTGGATGACTCTGGGTTGAGTCGAAGGGCAGAGAGGGATGACGTTGAGTCTCCTCCCCTTAAAGGGACCTCTGAACAGGAGCTGTGATAATTATTCTTCATATATATATATATATATATATATATATATATATATATATATAGTACAGAAATAGTACAGATAGTCTTTAGAATAGTTCCACGTTTAGTGACCATTGAAAGTTACAATGGCACAGTTATGGCTGACTACCTGTATATAGGGCAAAGAAAATGGTTATCTGAAGCATTGCACATCCTGTCAATATTAACTATCTGGATACTTCAGGAGTGCCAACTAAGGTCCCACTTACTAAAACCTATGGCAGGAGAGCTCCTGTTCATCTGTTACAACTCCTTTGCTTTGGACTCTTTCCTGACAGAACAATTAGTCAGTGGAACAGCTTGCCTCCAGAAGTTGTGAAAGTCCCAACACTGGAAGTCTTTAAGAAGATGTTGGATAGCCATTTGTTTGAAATGGTATAGGGCTTCCTGCCTAGGCAGGGGGTTGGACTAGAAGACCTCCAAGGTCCCTTCCAACTCTGCTATTGTACATATATTGTAGTTTGGTCCTGCATGTGCTCGATGACAAACTCAAGCATAGATATAACTTTACAATATATTGGTCCAAGATAGAAAACAGCACCAATGGGATGGGTCTGCTTTCCAAGCTTAAAAAAACAAAAGCTAGAAAATGTCACTTAATCAAGACATATTACTGATACATTTAGAAATTGGTGGCAGCATCATTACTCAGTAATAATATGCTGCATCTAACCTAATTTCACAGATGTCAATAGCAGCTGCATTTGCATTATGTTATCATTATGTGCTTAAACAATGTATTGTTGTTCTTGCTGCTGATGCTGTTATTGAATGGCTGTTTGTGAGTTTGTGCCTTGCTACTGTGTTATGGGAAAATAGGAGAATACTTAATTATGCCAAGCTTCTTTCTGCTATCTGAAATGATTCAATCCAGGCATAAGATGACCCACTTCAGTGAGGTCATTTTTCTGAAGGACTCATATTCTTAGATTAAAATTCATTCATTTATTTATTTGTTTGTTTGTTTGACCCAAGGTGACAGACACAGGAGAGGAAATACGTCAGTTGTTAGAAAATGCTGAGGTTTCTTCTTTTCTTCTTGCCTCTTTTATGAATGAACCAACTTTCTCTTTGCAAGAGAATTGGAGAAATTTTGGGGGGTTGCTTGTAAAACATACCCTGAACAATCCATAAATTCATCCCCCGAGTTATGTCTCCCTTTTGATTTGCCACAGCACTTTTCTTTGGCAATCTAAGAAAAGGTTGTCCCACAAGATGCAGAATAGGAAGCTTAGCATGAATGATTGATTAAAGAAATCTGGGCTGCTTTACACATGACAACTTTTCTGCACAAATTAATTTCACACTGTGATGCATGAAAATCATGCAGGTGTTTCGGTTGCTGTAATTATATGGATTCATTATTAGAAGCAACTTCCAATAATGTGTATATTTTTAAAATGTAATCACATAGATGGGGACTGAGAAATATTTTTGCTGTCCTGGCAAAATGTTACTGGTGAAGTAAGCTTTTACTTTAAACCTTCCTGTAACATTCATTTTTTTTCTCTGCTTACACACTGAGATGCTGGAGATGATAACAATAATCACTGAGCAGCTGTTTGGTGGACTATATGGAACAATTCTGATTGCACTAACTAAAAACATAGGACACATGTTTCTCAGTGGTTATCAGGTATACATGTAATCTTGCCCTGTATATCCCAGAATAATTCTTGTCTGGAACAGAATAAACTGTAGTTCTCATCAGCTGCCTCTTTACAAGTTTCCAGGAATATCTGACAGACTGCTATGCAAACTCTTTATCAATGCAAAGGTTGTGTTCATAGAAAACCAATAATCATTATTTCTTTACTTATTACAATGTATAGCCTGCACTTTCCCCAAGATTCTGGGCTGAGATAAATAGGCGAAAATTTACTGTAAATCATAAAACAACAGTTGCCATTATAAATGACAGATCATTAAAATATTCAGAATTGAGAAAGATACTACAATCCTCTCATAGTGAATGGAATCTGGACCAAAGTATGAACACAAAAGTATTGAAAATTTTCTCTGACACTTTTAAAAGCTGCTTGAAGTGTACCCTTTAATCATTGACACAGATTATTTTGAATGTAATCTAAAATTGATGTTCCGTGTCAGCCAAGAAAAAGCAGGATCTGATTATTCAGTGTTTTATTCATATATTTCAAAGGTTCATAAATGTATACTTAATTTTATTATGGTCATTAACTGGCACAAAAAAACTGGTATTCAAATTTTCAGAACATCCAAAACTAAATTGACCATATCAGAAGGGTTAAGAAAGATACATATAGACAAAATATTTGGTTAAAATACAATATTAAATCAAAACAACTTGTGTAGCTTGCTCACATGTGAAACAAGAGAAAAGAGATTAAAACTGGCAATGTGGATAACATAAACTTTGAAATAGCAGTATAAAATCAATGAGCCCCTCTTTGAGGAAGATGGGAAGTTTAGAAATATGAAAAATAAATAAATACTATGCACACATAGACACATGTATATCTGAAAGTAAAACAGTAAAATGATCCGAACATGTTTAAAAATTATAACTTCTCTTAAAAACTCCTATCAAACCTGAAAAAATATATAGTTTAGTAGCTCACATGGTATATACATCCCAAAGCCAAGAGTTAATACTGAACCTGAGCCATTTCTGGCTGTCTATACTCAGACAGGTTTAATTGCTTTTAATTATTTTTTGCCTGATTTTGCATGCCACCATGCAAAGCTTGGCAACCTTGTGTGTTATTTCAGGGTTGATAATGGAAAGTGGAGATTGCTTATATTGTTGATTGTGGTGTGCTGTTTTGCTAGATTTATAAACTTGCCTTTAGAATGGTATTCCAGCATGGTTTATGTCTATCAGAACATGAAATGTTTTAATGAAAATATCATGAAATGTAATACAAGAATCATAAAAACAGAGTGGTCAAATGTTAATCTAGCTAACATTATACATTTAATGCCATTGCATAAAATCTTAATTAAATACTCATTTGTTAAGTGCATTAAATATCAAAAGGAGGAAAGACATTTCATGTTTCAATGAAGTTCAATAAATCTGGGGGGGAAATGGAATATTCCATTTTCCTATCATAGGGTGCATTGGCTCAGTTTTTATAGTGTGTAGATGAAGACAACATAAATATTAAGTGAAGAATGATGTATATCAACATGCTCTGAAATATTATACAAATTTAAATTCTTCCAGAACAAATAATGTTGGAAGTAAATGGAATATCTTGCACAAGCTTCTGCCTATATCTTCAGCTGCAAGTGGACCATAATTATAGAACTAATTTTGAGTTGTGCCAAATTCTAATGAGCCATGCAAGGAATCCTTTTCTTCCTTCTTTTTTTTCATCCTCTTCTTTAAGAATTGTCCAACATCCAAGAAACATAGCATATATCTCAAATATGTTTTACAGTTCCATTCTGTCAAATCTCACCCAGATTTACAACCACCCAGATTTATAATGTATTGTATAATGATAGGTTTAGACATCTGCTTGTTCAGCATGGAGCAAGGTTATATTCTGGTAGGTGGTTATTAATTGCAACAATCCACAATTTATTAATGGAATTAAACACAAGCTAATGTAATCAACATGCATGGCAGTTTTGCAGTGTAAAAGTAATATCTATTGTTATTAAATTTAGGGCTTGAGTTAGAGAAAAATCTTCATTAAGTTATTAGAAGAAAATACAAATGTTGTAGAAAAAAATCCTACTTAAAACACAAAGTCTATGATGTTGCTTAGCCCTCCTCCCTTTTTAAATTCCCTTTCCATGACCCTGTAATATTTTAATTCAGGGTAGAATCAGGGCGACTGAATGGAGTTGAGCATTTACTGGCCAGATGCCCTTCCTGATGCCTATGTGCAGTTTGCAGCAGATATTTTTTCTTTGCGCCCTGGGAGACAAGCATCTGTCACTGCCTAGGATTGAACTCTCAATCTTCCAAGTGGCAGGTGAGTGTCTTTATCACTAGGTTGCCACACCACTCATTCATTAGACTTACTGTGTAATGTGGGAGTTGAAAAGAAGCCCTCTTGAGAAGACAAAGATTAAAAAAAGAACAAAGATGTATCTTTAAAAGTAAGATGGAAGAGAAAAGAAGCTGAACATGTATGCACACCAAACCAAAATACCCGATGACAGCATTTCTTTTTTTTCTGGAAAATGCTTTACACTCTGATACTTCCTGCCAAGAGTTTGGTCAGTGAATAGCTGCATTTATATGTGAGTTTAAGTCATTTATAACAGCGCTCCACTTCCCGAAACCCATTGCTTACTCTAGTGATAGGAATCTGATGATTAAACAGATAAAATGTGAAGTCTGTTACTTAAGCTAATCAAATAGAGCAAAATTCTAGGGAGGGAGATCTTGGAGTATTTATGTGGGTGTGATTGTGCTTGTATATTTTTTACCTCCTCTCTCTCTTTTTTCCTTGGGAATCCAAGAATTAAAAAAAAAGAAAGTCACTTAATATTAATTCAGATGTGCAAACTTTAAAAGAGGTACACTATGAAATACTTTCATAATCATCTGCAAATCTTAAGATTTCCATGGAAGTTGTGCACAGTTTTATCTAGAAGTGTATAAAAACTAATTATTAAGGATGCTTTAAAATGCATTAATATTTATTTTGCAAAAATCTAATTCTGTAGCTAAGTAATACAACATTCAACAGCTTGAATCTTGGGTGAGATAAAATAAGAAAGAGAAATAAATCTCAACTTCAGCTGTGATTTGCTGGAGTTCTATTTTAGCCTTTTCCACAGAAATGGAAAAACCTTTTTCCCATGTTCTTGTTTTGAATATCTCAGAAAGTATTATTGATTAGACCAATCATTTTAGGATGATTGTAGGGTTTGAGTTGGACAGAATTTATCTTTCTTATTTTACCTCATTTAAGATTCAAGATTGAATTTTGTACCACTTAGCCACAGAATTAGAATCTAGCAAAAGCCAAGTTAATGCATCCTGAACTATTAGTTTTTATACCATTCTTCAGGTAAATGTGTGGCCAACCTCTATGGAAAGTTTAAGATTTGCGGATGATTATGAAAGTATGTTACAGCCCCTCACTCATCAAAAAATATGAATTACAGCAACCACATATGAATGTAAATGTAATTTTCCTTTGTAGTTGGGCACTGCAGAGAAAGATGGAGGTTATTAGCAAGCTGTTTCTCAGAGAAGCTTGCTTGCCATTACTGATATTCATTAGTTACAGTTTGATTGCACTTTGTGTCCAAACATTGATTTCCAAACCAACGTGGCAATTAAATCAGAAATCCAATAGTATGTACAAATAATACAAGACACTAATATTTCATAATTCTGTTGAACAGATAATCTGAGCAGCTGGTACTTTGTATTATGTAAAGATACACAATATTTAACATGTTTCCCATATTATGTTAGATAACAAGGAGGTACTTTGAAAGACATCAGGAAGCACAGTAAAGTGCATGGGAAATACAACAGCAGGAAAAACAGAGAAAGGGGGATATGATGTAAGGAGGAGGCCATGCCAATGCATAAATACAAATATAAATAAATATACAATGTAGTTTTATTAAGTTGATAAATCCTCTTTACAGATTTTATCACAAGATACAGGATACCTGGGGATATTCCACTTAATTCTTTGAGTATGAGTACTTGATAAGCTTCCAGAGAATTCACAGTTGACCAGTACATCAAACTCATGATTAATACAACAAGTTTTTGATCTCCATAGAACTTTTCCTTCAGCCTCTGCTATAGCTGTGCACTTTTCTGAATACACATTTCTGTTGCTGACAAAAATTGTTTTGCATCTCACAAAAGTACCACCTATTAATACATTAAAAGAATGAAAGTCTCACATAACCAATTTGAAATCTAATTTCTTGTTAGTATTTCCAATGAAGAAAGGGCTATTGAAGTGCTGTAGACCTCACCTGTGTCACAAACATGATGACAAAAAAGCTGCATCAAGACTTCAGATATAATTATAATACAAACATATGGATTTGATTTTTTTTTCTTTTAAAACTAGGACTTCATCCCACAAAGTCAATTGCCATTCTGAGTACCTCATTTCAGGAAAAGAGATACTACAAATTGGAGATAAATATTGATCAAAGAAGTGCAGCTTTCTCTGTGTAAAAACAAGCAATAAGAAACAGGAAGGATCTGGCTAAGGGATAATAGAATTGAATAGTTTCATATTCATAAATCAGTAAAATTGATATTTGAGTCTATATCATGATTTCTAAGGCACATAACTCAGAAAACAAGATTGGGAAGGAGGAAAGTTTCAAACCAATACCAGTTGATTTGCAGATTCCTTACTGCATTTGGTAATAGTTAACAGAACAAACAAAACCAATATCTGAAGAACTGAAATGACACTTGAAAGCCCACCTTTCAGGTTCATTTTTCTTGGACAGCAGACCCTATGAATGCCACATAGCAAATTACATTTGAAACTGAGAGAAGCCATAAAGATAGCATAGGTCATGGAATGAATGAGAAAGTAGCAATTTAAAGGAACAAAGAAATGTCCTTTGTATGAATGAAAAAGCTCTTTTAAACCTGATTCTCCATATAGATCATTTTATGAAAGGAGGAGGGAGAGGAAAAGATAGCTACATACTATCAGTCCATTTATCTGCAAAACATTATTGTTTTCTTCTAGAACAAGCAAGCATAAATATTTGGGGGAAATGAGGTTTAATAAAGCATAGGACAGAAAGTAGGGCAAGAGTTGTAACAGCAGAGTTCAAAATTAAATAGCAAAGAAAATGGGCCTTTGTTTATTGTATCCTTCTGTAGACTATGTTGCCCATTTAGCATGCAGAAAATGGCATTTTTGATTATGGTTTTTACTTTCCCAGTAGGCACTGAGAGCAAGTTGACTCAATTTAATATCATTTTGACAAGTCTAGGCAAAACAAAGTGCAGCAAGGCCTCACATTCCCAGGGGGAAATACAGGTGTTCCTCACTAACTAGTGCCCTATAACTCCCTCTCCACCTATACAATATGCACATCAGAAGGACTCCTCCTCCACCGCATTCCCTATTATCTTCTTCTGCCAACTCTGCACACGGAGGATGGAGTTCTGAAAATCTGGACACTTCCCACCCTTCCCACTTCCAATCAGCAGGCCAATACAGGAAAACCGTGAAGTATCCAACACACACACACACACACACACACACCAGCCTAAGCTGAACTTGAACCCAGTAACATTTGCATCGTCAGGAAGAGTTAAATGAAGGACTCTCCTCCACAGCCAGGAGACCCTAGACAGTTTCCCACAGCTCCGTTTTTCCTTTGGAACGCACAGAAACGCACAGAAACACCTGCCTCCGGTACCCTGCGTCAGCCAGCAAGGGCAATCTTGCTTGCCAGGATCCTAAAAGGAAGCCGGGGAGGAGAGCGAGCGAGCGCCGGCAACCCATTGCGTCGCTCTCCCTGGTGCTGAAACAAGCAAACCCCAAGCAATGCAAAATATAACAAGTGACAGTGGACTTACCCAGGTTGGAAAGAGAAGCGCCGAGCCCAGCTGAGAACAGGAGTGCTCCTTGTCCGGCTGCCTATAGAGTCTCACGACTGATAGATCACCCAGTTCCTGGGCTGTCCTCTTCAACCCGCCGCTCGTCTTCTCTCCATTGAAGGAGAGAGAAGCCGGCAAGAAGCAACGCTGGAGGCGGGGATGAGGGGGAGCAGAACCAGGTAAATGGGAAGTGTAGGAGTCAGCCAGCTCTCTCAGCTGGGACAAATCTCCTCTAAACCCTCATTGCTTCATATTTCTCCTCTCAGATCGTTGTGTTGAGCTAAGAGCTTTAATGCAGCTACTTGATCCTCACCCCTTTGCATTCGTGTTTCCTTTCTCTTCAATTTCAGCAGCTTGGAGGTGCCCCCCACCCCCAGCACACATACGCACAAACACCACTTTGCCTTTAGCTTGCAAGAAGCCACCTAGTGGCCAAAGAGAAAAGCAGTCCAACAATGTAACATAACATAAAAACAAAAACATAAGAGCATCACTCAAAGCATGTAGTTCCGACCTTACCTGCCTATTTATGTGCCCATTTACATTAACTTCAGATGTTTTGATTTGCTGCCTTGATCTGCCAGGCAGATTCATGTGTATTGTGGACAACATATTTTTTGCTACTTTTCTTGCCCCTCAGTGTGAGATACCTTCCCAATATTTTCTGGATAGAGAAATTCTTGAATATACTCTGCTGTCCAGTCTGCCCCAAAATTACTCGGCTCTCCTGATTCTGGTTTTTTGGATTTCACATCCTACCCTATGAATATTCAGCTTCAGTTTAAGCACTTGACTCAACCACATGGGAAGTTTTTCCAAAACTGGAAGGAGGGGGGGTGTTGCAAAACTCATCTTCCATACAGTCAAATCTAAAGCGGGTCAAAGACATAGGAGAAGCAACATTTTTAAAAGCAGATATCTCTGGGTACTCAGGTTAGTGAGTAGAGATAATATTTTGAATTACTCCTGTCTTTTAATATTGGAAAGTTTCTTTTTGGATGCCCCTTTAACTGGAGTTGGAGCTGGATAATTGTTTGTGGGTACCCATGTAGTGTTATGGCATGCCACTTGGCCCTCTCAAATCTCTACTTGTGCAATAACAACTAAATCAGAAATCTGGATTTTTATGGCTTTCTTCTGTTCCATTCTATTTTTCTATATGCAGTTATTTTTATATTTCATGTACAGAAACACTCAATTTGAGATTCCAACTTATAAAATTGTACAGTACAGAAATATCCTTTCTTTCCACTGAATATTTCTGACATTAACAACTCTACTGGTACCACCCATTCTTAATTATAATTGGTGTTTCATGAGTTACGTTTTTAAAGTAAGTAGATAAGCTATGTCTTGTCATTTTTTTATCCTGCCTTTATTAATTTATAAGTAATTAAAGGCTGTGACTATGCACAATATTCAACAACACAACACAGCTCTGCATTGCATGAGTTAACAGATTAACAGAGTTGGAAGGGACCTTGCAGGTCATCTAGTCCAACCCCCTGCCCAAGCAGGAGACCCTACATCTGCCTCTACCTAGGATCGAACTCACAGCCTCCTGCTTGTGAGGCAAGAGCTCCACCTCTAGGCCATAGCAGCAGCTTCCTCTTAATTTTTCTTTCCACAGCAATAACCATGTGAGGTGCGTTGGGCTGAAAGAATGTGACCAGCCCAAGATTACCCAGCTGGCTTTCATGGCTAAGGAAGGATTTGAACTCACAATCTCCTGCTTTCTAGCCTGGTGCCTTAATCAATAGACATTATTGGCTCTCTTATCTATTTCAAATGTTACAACCATGATGATGATGTTTTTCTGTGTTGCACTTTTCTAGGCCAGTACCTTAACCCACTACACCAATCTCTCTGAATTCTCTCAAATATTACAACCTTGACGATCATGTATTTCGGTGCAGTACATTTGCAGTATTCAATGCACTCCTGCTATGTACTATATTTTGGTGATATGTTTAATAATCCTATTTTGCAGATAAGAGATGGGAGCTTAAGGGTCTTTAGAGAATTCATGGAAGAAATTAAATTCAAATCAGATTTTTTTAAAATGTAGCTCAATCACTTAGACATTGCTCTAAAACTGTCCAGTAGTGAAACACCTTCTTCCTCATAAAAGCAGCTTAATTTACAATGGGCCATTTGGCAATGACACCCAGCTGCGACTCATCTGTTGTATATTTTCACACCTCGTTGAAAGAGAAAATTTCCTGCAACATTCCTCTTATACACAATCCTGGAGGGGCTCCATGCAGCCCTGTAAACAAAATAGTAGCTGAGTTGATATTTGAAACAATTAAAGGTGTTGTGTTAAAACTACCTCACTGGCGAGATAAAACAATTCAGGGGACTTCCCTGGAACCAGCTCAGCTAAAAAGGAAGATACTCCATTTAAGAAAAAAAGTCAAGCATACCAATGCTTAATATCTGACCTTACTTGTTAAACTGTAGACTGTGCACTGAATGGCCAATAAATAAATAGATTCTATTCCCCAGATAGGTCAAAGGTCTTTCTCTAGCATTCCAAGTGAAACACTAAGCCAGGCATGTCCAAAGTCCGGCCCGCGGGCCATTTGCGGCCCGGGGGTCGGTTTAATACGGCCCTCCAACAGCCCTCCCTGCTCTGTGTAAATGTGGCCCTCCCTTCCTCCCTCTGTCTCTGGGGCTGTGTGGCTGGGAGGGAGGTGGACGGAGATTACGGATGCCTCCTCCCGCAGCGGGCGAGGGAGCAGGCGGGGTGAGCACCCAAGGCTACCGTCATCTTAAGCACCACCGAGGCTGTCGCCCGGCAGGGGCGTCAGGCAGGGAAGCCGGTCGCGCCTCCATCGCTGCACGTTCTGGGGCTGCGAAGCTGGGAGGGAGGTGAACGCGCGGCCCCAGAACGTCTGCTTGGTGCCTGCCGGAGGGAGCCGCGATGGAGACGCGACCGGCTTCCCTGCCTGACGCTCCTGCCGGGCGACAGCCTCGGTGGTGCTTAAAATGACAGTAGCCTTGGGTGCTCACCCCGCCTGCTCCCTCGCCCGCTGCGGGAGGAGGCGTCAGTAACCTCCGGCATACCGGCCCTTCTGCTGCTTCCCGGGGTGGGGGAGAGGAGGAGAGAGGGAGTGACTGACAGACACAGAGAGAGACAGAAGGGGAGGGAGGGAAAGACAGAGAGACAGACAGAGACAGAGAGAAAGAGAGGGAGGGAGAGAGACGGAGAGAGACACAGATAGAGAATGACACAGGGAGGGATTGAATCAGAGACAGACGGGGAAAGAGGGAGAGGCAGACATACAGAGAGAGGGAGGGAGAGACAGATAGATAGAGACTGATTAAGTGAGTGAGAGACAGACAGACAGACAGACAGACACACAGAGTGACAGAGAGAAAGAGAGAAAGAAAGAGAAAGCGAAAGAAAGAGAGAGAAAGAAAGAGACAGAAAGAGAGACAGAAAGAGAAAAGAGAGAGAAAGAAAGAGAGAGAAAAAGGGAAAGAAAGAGCGAAAGAGAGAGAGAGAAAGAAAGAGAGACAGAAAGAAAGAGAAAGAGAGAGAGAGAAAGAGAGAAAGAGAGAGAAATGGAGAGAGAGAGGAAGAAAGAGAGAGAGAGAGTGAGAGAAAGGGAGACAGAAAGAAAGAGAAAAAGAGAGAGAGAAAGAAAGAGAGAGAGAAATGGAGAGAGAGAGAGAGAAAGAAAGAGAGACAGAAAGAAAGAGAAAAAGAGAGAGAGAGAAAGAAAGAGAGAAAGAGCGAGAGAAATGGAGAGAGAGAGAGGAAGAAAGAGAGAAAGAGGTAGGTAAGTTTTTTTTTAATTTATTTTCAATACATTGTGAAAACTCAACTGTCAGTTGATCTTAATGTTATGAAATGAAAAGTATGTCATTTGCAATTAACTTGGCATAAAATAATTTATTTGCATTTAATTGTAATGGTTCAAAGAATGTTCGGAAAAATGTTCGGCCCTCCACCATGTTCACTTCATCCAATCTGGCCCTCTTTGAAAAAAGTTTGGACACCACTGCACTAAGCAATAAGGTACTAACTCTGATATTTTATATGTCAAATCCATACTCAGTAATGGAAATTCCTTTGTTGGCTTTTGGAACAATCAGCCCAATATACCCTACAATAAAGGGTATTGCTGTGAAAACAATTGAAGGAGAGATATATCTCTCTCTCTCACACACACACACACACACACTCACACTGCATTCAGAAAGTATTCCGACCCTCCGCTTCACTTTGGTCAATTTGTCAACAGGTCGACTCCATTCAAGGTGTAGAAACATATCAGCAACGATCAAGAGGAATGGGGGGACACCAGAGCTAAATTTTACATGTTGTTGCAAAGGGTCTGAATACTTTTATGCCACTGTGATATTTCATTTTTTTTCTTTTTAATAATTGAATCCAAATTAATGTTTATAAGGAAAGTATTTTTATCCACTTATTCCAGATAGCTATGTGTGAGTGAGTATGCACATGAAAGAGGAAGAGCCTGACATCAGATAACAGAGATGTATCTAAAAGTATTGATGCCTTCTATAATTTAAGGTGGCCACTACCTCTTAAAACTTAATCATGAAGCAGGTTTTACAATTATAAACAGTTTGGAGCTCTTATTACCTATTTCCCCGAAAATAAGCCCTCCCCAAAATTATTGCAACACAGCAGGAGCCATGAATCTCAAAAATAATAAGACCAAATGGTTATTTCGGGGAGGGGGGTCTTATTTTCAGGGAAATGGTATATTATAACTGAACTTTGAAATTCTCTTTGTTCAGATAAACCATTAATTTATTCACACTTTAATAAATCACATAACAAAAACAAAAGAAAGTTATGTGGCAGAATCTTAGCCAAATTGATAGAAGAAATTATTTGAAGAAAGCTTTTGAATAATTGAAGACAAAACAGGAAATTTCAACTAATGAAAATACAATACATTAATAGATAAAAATCAATTACATTTTTGTAATTTAATATGCTAAAAAATATTCCATTAAAATTGTTTATATCCCACATTTCCTTCTGAAAGGAAACTGAAATGGCTAGTAAGAACTTGCAACAAAATAGGGCTCAAGCTCTGATGTCACAGGAATTGAGTTCGTAAGAGGTATTATTTAATAGCAAATTTACTGAGATTCCTAAGATCTTATCAGCTGGACATGAATTCATAACTCTTCCACTTGATTATATTAGGCCTGTGGTAGATGTTAACAAAATTAATATTTTAGTATGTAAAGTATGTGGGTGAGGGGAGGTTGTAGGCAAAAGTGTTATCCTCAAATGTTATTTTTTCTTTTCAATGCCTATTTCATCTATTGCTTCTAGCACATTTTTCCAATTATATGATAACGTCATGGTGTGATGATACCATGAGTCTAAGGCATCTAAAATGATTATGAAAATGTCCAATATATAGATGCTTAATTAATGAAATGAAAATTAATAATGATGTTATGTACTTAAATGGGATTATAGCATTACAATATAAAGCTATAAAAGTAGTATAATAATGCAACAGTACTGCTCAAGTATTTTATTACATTATTTTGTTATTCTTGCATGTTTGCAAACTTGCTATTGTAAACTTTCTGAACTTACAATTACCTGTGTAAAACTATGTATTTAAATAAGTACTGAATGCCAAGAAGAATCATACCTAAATAATGCATCTCATGCTTTTGCATGTGCAAAGCCTCAGGTTCAATCTCTGGTATATTCTGATTAAAAAAATATATTTCAGAAAGAAGGATTGGAGAAGACCCTTGAATCCATGCTGTAAGCTGAGCTGAAGTAAACAAAGGAGATCATAGAGTTCCAAGACATGCCTTAATATATGCCTACTGTGAAAAAGGCGAACTCCAGGTATGGATCGTTAGGAAGAAAGATAAAAACAAAACTGCCAATATCATAACATTGCTATAAAATTCCATAGTGAGGCTAAAATTGGCCTATCATGCAGAATTCTGCTTTCTCTTTTTCAAAAACAATACTGAAGAGGCAGAAAGATTAAAGAAAGGGTAACAAAAAATGATTAAGGAGCTTCTTAATGGGAGGGTGGGGAGATGAGTAAGGCTTGGTAAAGGCGTATAAAATTATGCCTGACTTGGAGAAAGGAGAGAGAGAGAAATATCTGATTAATCATCCACAAAAGATGAATGATGGAAGATTGTAAAGGAAGTGCTTCTTCATCCAGCATAAAGTTAACAATGACTTCAGTATCACAAGATGTAGTGACAGCTACTAACTTTCATCATTCAAAGGAGACTTAGAATCATGGAGAAGAAAGTTATCAATGGCTGTTAGTAATGCTGTGTTAACTTTTTTGTTCCATCTTAAAGCCATAGTGTAGCAAGAAGTGAAATGTAACAATTCCTTTCAGAATCTCAGAGAAAGAAAAGATCTCCCTAGCTTTCTAGTGACTTTTCAATTTTTTTAATCAAAGTAATTACCTTGCACACAGTCATGTGCTATGTTCCTTTGGGGTTTTTTTCTGTAACTTGAGCTAAGTTGTAGGTTGGGAGGGGGGAATAATGTTTATGTGCTGAGTTTCTTTTCACAGTGAACATCTATGATGGTTTTCTATTTAAAATGCAAAACTGAAAAACAATAAATGAAGAAACTGTAATCAAAGCATGAGCATGTAAAAATCTGAACTAAAGAAAGGTATCTTTAGAGATTTTCTGAAGGCAAACAAAGTAGAGTACAAGCAGAATTCATGAAGAAGTGCATTCCATAATCCAGATTGTTTTGAAGTTGGGATCACATTGCCAGAAATTTAAAGCTTCAGGACAACCTTTAATTACTTATCAAATCTGAGGTAGACCAGGTTAAAAACAGACACTGTAGAGGGCAACTGGAGTGTTGATTTATTGCCATACAGTATAATAACACAAACTTAAAAATTTGCCAGATTCTCCCTCTGTCCTGTCTTATATCATATAGAATCAAAGTGGGATTATTTTAAATCTTCCTCTTGCATCCTTGTTTCCTTGTTTCATTTTTTGTCTCTTTTCTCTGCTAAGGGCTCTTGGCATTCCTTTGCAAACTTTTATCTCAGTTTCCCTCTACATGCCTCCTTAACCAACCCAGTATCTTCAAAAAAGGTCCTATAACCATCTTCTTGAAACAGTGGGGATAAATACTCCCAACAAAGGATGATTAATCAGGTCCCTTAACTATGTGTCAGTCCAGTCCTGTCTTGTAACTTGGCTTAGCAAAAGAGGGACAAAGGTTGAATAAACAGCCTTCTTCAGCTCTCCACACAAACACTGCCTGCCTCGACCCAAACTAGGTTAACGTTAGATGGCAGCAAGGAGCAATAAACCTTTTTAATTCTTTGCTTCATCTAATGGTTGTTTGGGAATTTTGCCCATAACTCTGAGAACAACAAGCTCCAGAATAGCAAGAAAAAGCAATTTTATTTATTTAAAACATTTATATAGCCAACAACACTACAATCTAAGAGAAGGCAGATCTGACTGACTCAATGTGCAAATGATTTACAAGAAACCACTGGAGTTGAAGTTGAAAGCAAAGAGAAAACTATTTAGCTGCCACTTCATCCATGCTTGTGAAAATAGATACCAATTAGGTATTCATATGCTCTCAATCTGATTTGCCCCAATATTTCCTCATCTGTTGTCAACTGTGTTGCTTTCAGCTCTGCAGAATATCATAAGGCTTATTTGGCTTCATGAGGACAAAAGGGCATTCAGAACCACCAGTCATCTGAATTTGATGCTTTACTGCATTCCTGCAAAATTTCTCAGTAAGATGATCAGAATAACATCTGTCAATGACAACAGAATGAACAATTTGCTCATCTTAAATCATGCAAAGTGGGCATGCAGGGAGCCAGATATTGAAACATGTTTAGGGGATCATATGGCTTCTTGGTTTGGCAACTTCATCATGAATACTGAGCCAAAGACCTCAGGAAATGTATGTGTCTGTTAGGCAGCAGAGTAGGTGTATTCTGTTTCTGTCACCAACACCCAACATTATGCACTCAAAGTCTACAGAACATTGGCTGGGACATCTGTTCAGTAACATAGAATTCCTATTGACCATAAATCTTCCATAACACCATCCTTCAATACAAGCCTGCTGCCTTCTAGTCAAGGCTAGAAGACATGAACTGCACCCACTTGTCTCAGGTAAGTCTTTTTACTTTATGCAAGGTCATGATATTTACCCAGAATTTACCCAAGCTCCACGCCATTTGTACAGTTATGCTTCAGAGCTACAAGCTAAATATTGAGGAGTCAGGCTGATGAAGTAGTGCCATGCCAGTCACACTACTGCTTTCACTGCACTTATTAGCCAAGTGAATAGTTAGGCCTGGCACTTCCTATTGCTGAGTAATCAGATGCCAGCCAGCAAATGAGTGCAGGGAATGGGAGCATTCATTCCATTAGCAGAAAAGAGCATCTGAGGCAACTTGGGTTCTATGGTGGTGGTACCTCCAGATGCAGAGTGTACCTAAACTCAGTTGTAATATCACTTAAGCAAGAAACAACTCAAGCATTGGGCAATAAAGCAAGAATGTGTACTGAATATATGCAATGGTAGGCACTTATTTCACTTCTTCTAGCAACACTTGCCAGCTATAATGGAATTTCAAATCCCCATTTTTTGTTACTGCTCCAATAGATATGGAATCTATTAAGCGGAGGAGATGGCTATAGAGGCAAACTCATACAGGTTGCATACGTATGTATGTATACACACATATGTACATACATACATACATACATACATACATACATACATACATACACATGCACATGTGTGTGTGTACATCTCATTAAGGTGGAACACAAATGACCATTTGAAATTCTCTGTCAGATTTGTGACCCGAAAAATAGACTACACAAGTTCTTCAGGGGAAGAATATTCCAACAATCTTTGAAGGAAAAATGTCTCCTGTACCAATTGTAGTGCCACCATTACTGGAAAAGTCCAGGAGAAAGAATCCTTCTGTCTTCTCTTAAGATTGAATGGAACATATCAAACACAAAGGCTGCAGACAAGCAGAGAATTCATAGTGAAAGAAAAACCAGCCTCTTCACATAACTGTTTTGGTCACCTCATATGTAAATAAGTGCAAAACATCCATACTTTATCCATGAAAATGTCTTTGAAATGTTTTCCTTTGAAAACATTTCTAAAGCAAATTTTCATTCATCACAATCAAATACTTTTATGTGGTGAATTTAATTTGCCTCATTGCAGTGAAGAGGAATGCAAGAAACACTTCAGTAAAGTGCTTTGTGTCATCTTGTAGCTTCCTTTTGGCTTCTGCTGGTACTTGCAAAAGCTGGAGGAGGTTTTTGCACAAGAATTACACTCACATAGAAGCCCGTGTTTGTGAATGATATGTATCCACCATAAATGTGTTAACTAAAAATTGAAAATAGAGGGATAATACCTGGGAGAAGCTAAGTTCTGTGAGATGCATGTATACTTACATCCCAGAAGCAGGATGGCAAGAGAAAAAGGTATTTCCTGGCCACAGATTTGGTCAAATCAACTAATTAAATACTCTTTTTTTTTTCCTTTGCAGAATTTGCACAGAGAATAGAAATCCTATCGCAATCTTGAGGAATCTTTCAATTAAGAAGAGAAAAATTACTGAAGATTAGACATCATATTCTTGGCAGGGAGCCTTATGATCTCTCAAATATCTTACTGGCAAGCAATGTGGGAGGTTAGGGACAATTTGGGCAAAAGCAGCATTGAAGGCTGGCTGCAAGCCATGTGTTATTTAAAACCTAGAAAGTGCGTGAAATTTACCAACTGTGAATTATGGTTCACCATCTGCTTGATACTGTGGCAAAATCAATAGATATTGAGGCAATGGTCTCCACTGTAGATTGGATTGGGCAATCATTTACTCTTTAAGATGACATACTGTGCTTGTATGCCATAAAGTTACTTACATTTGCTTTTTATTATCACAATTTAAATAATCATTAAAAACCTGCATGCACCCAACCAGTCGAAATAATTAAAGAGATTCACCAAAATGCACATCTCATGACCAGTTTCCTCCAAATAATTTTTTTAGGATAAACAAAGTTGTGGAAGAATCAGAAAAAGAAAGGTTAATGAGATCTGAGCAGTTTGCTACTTGCTCAACTCAAATTATTTGTATAAGGGTTATTGACAGGAATTTATATTGTTGTGGTTGTTTGGTTTCCCTCTAACAAGATGCTCTAAATTTAGCAGTAGGGCAGAATATATTCCACCAGGAGAATTTTCCATTTGTTGCAATGATACCAGTAAGAACTGCAGGAGCTGAGCGGAAGCCATAGTGATAACAGCAGTTCTAGATATTGCTTCTCAAGCTAAAAGGATAGGTTTAGAGTACCACGCAAAAGACAGCTCTTTTCCTTAAATAAAGTTCCCTTCCCTAATGCTAAGCCCAAACAGAATTTTGGAATTACATCAAAAGTGACAGCCCAGACAAATTAATAATCCCAACAGAGCCCTAGCAAAACTATCTCCAAAGGTCTGTCTGCAGAGGAAGAAAAACACTGCATACGAAACAATACAATATCACTGCCAATGGTCATAATACAGAAAGGGTTATGTCTAGGGCTGAAAAGAGGAGTTATCAGTGGCTGGACTGACTAAATGAAAGCTCTGTGCCTCCAAGTACAAGTTACTGAGCCATATAATGGGGATCTCACTGGCTTCATTGCCTGCTTGTGAGGGATCAAAAACATTACGAAGACTGTTGTACTAGATGTAGTCAGCACAAGAAGACAGTTCCTGAATATAAGAAAGAAAAAAGAAACGCCAGCAAAGTCATTCTGAATGGTCATTGGGACAAACTTCACCTTATGAAGCATTTAGGCATGGCCAATCTGCAACAGCCTTACCTCAGAGGACCAACTTCAGCCCACGATACCTGCAATTTGGCTTTGAGAGAGTGCTAAATCCAAGGTTTCATTGAACAGATGAACTCCACTGAAACTTCGCACACCAGTACAATCCTTTCCCCCCCTTTTGCTCTATTAGAATGTTAGAATGTGAAGTTAGAGTCTAGAGTGGTGTCAAACTGGTGGCCCATGGGCCAGAGGCATAACACGCAGGCCACATCCACCCCAGCTCCAGGAAGGGAAACAATATCGCGAAACATCATATGACAGCAACATGACACCATGAGTTTGATACGCATGATTAGACCAAAGAGGGGAACTGCACAGGTGTGATTGCTTTTCATTATGCACAGTTAATGGACCTGATTGCCCCCACCTAGGAAATGGTATGGTCCAGGCAGCACAATGCCACAGTCTGTCCTGTTTTTAATGATTAGTTGTTGTGGCAAAGCTGATGCTAGTTTGGGCCAGCTCCCTCTGCAGCAGGGAGATATCTCTGAACTTTCTTAATTCAGAGCTCTAGATCAGGGGTCTCCAACCTTTGCAACTTTAAGTCTGAAGGACTTCAGCTCCCAGACTGCTCCAGCCAGCAAAGCTGGCTGGAGAAGTCTGGGAGCTGAAGTCCTTCAGACTTAAAGTTGCAAAGGCTGGAGACCCCTGCTCTAGATTATCCAACTAAATCTTGAGAAGTTTCCCATGGTTCTTTTTCTTATGAGGAGTCCTTGGTGCTCTCTGAGCTTGCTTGTTTTCTTGCAGGCATTTCATTACCCAAACTAGGTAACATCACCTTTCTTTTATTTTCAATATTTTTTAGAAAAACTTTGTGACACTTTGTTTTTCTACAAGATATTTTTATCTGCCCACTATGCATACATATTTAACTGTCATTGATACTTACACATAGGCATAGAGGGATGACTATTTTTAAAAATAAATTATGAGTACATTTTCTACCAATAAATCACTAGCCTGCAGGAATGGGGCAGAACAAAATCAAAGCTACATTTAAGTATTTCTTCTCACCAACCCACTTTCTGTAGCCAGAAATTTGGTGGAAATTTTTGAAAGCGTTGTAGTATTTTTGTAGGGGAAAAAAACATGTTGCGAAAAGAAAAAAGAAAAGAAAAACAAGGGGGAAGAGATGGGAAGGGAAATTGTAACTCTTGCATGTGTCATTGCAATAAATGATAACTTCTCCCTGAGGAATGTTCTGTTCTACCTGCTAAATTTAGCTTGTCTTATTAGAGAGAAACCAAACAACCATAAATACATACATTCCTGTCAAAAGGAAGAAAAGAACAGGGTGCAAACAAAAGCAAGATAAACATTCCAGAGGAACTTCAATATTTCGCAATGGATATTAAAATATTTTAAATGAAAATATTTAAATTTTTTATAGTCTGCTTGTGGATGAATTAAAACAGATTGCTCAGATTGTTAATTGTGAGAAATCCTGCTGCATTTGCCTCATGGGTTGTCCCAATGTAAAGATTTGGATAAGCATGTATATTTTTGATAAATGTGTAGAGAAGTACCTACAACAATGCTTGAATAATTATAGTTTATTAATAAAGTACAAGCAGTCTTCAACTTACAACAGTTCATTTAGTGACCATTCAAAGTTACAATAGCAATGAAAAAAAGTGACATGGCTTTTTTTCATAGTTACAACCTTTGCTGCATCCCCACATGATCCTGTGATCAAAATTCAGATGCTTGGCAATTGATTCATACTGATGACAGTTGCAGTGTCCCAGGGTCATGTGATCACCTTCTGCATCCTTCTGACAAAAAAAGTCAATGGGGAAGCCAGATTCACTTAACAAACGTGTTACTAACTTATCAACGGCAGTGATTCCGTTAACTGTGGGATTAGAAATGTCATAAAATGGGCCAAAATTCACTTAACAAATGTCTCACAACAACAGAAATTTTGGGCTCCATTATGGTCATCAGTCCAAGACTACATGTATAGACATTTCCTCACAGAGGAAGATTACGCATAAGAGAATTTCAAGGAAATGTTTAGGGAATGCCAGAACAGTTTTGGAATTCTTCAAAAATGTGGAAGAAAGCTTGATAACTGATATTGAAATATTAAGAAAATAAAATACATTTGTTAAATTTGTGGTTACAGTGGTAGTCCTTAGGTGAAGGACTCTTAAAAGAGGCAGCAAACATATTTTAGCTATTAACTGGGAAATTTTAGATTCAAATCCAGTCTCAGCCAAAGTTGTTCATTGTATGATTTTGGGCCAGTGATGCTCAATTTACCATAGGGTAGGTATGGAGAAAAATTGGAATATAGAATATATTTAATGTTGTATTGAGTTATTTAGTGAAAGGCAGGATACAAATCTAACAAAATAAAATATACTTTTAGATTTGCTTCTCTTCCTTTTATCTGGCGATATAACTAATGGTCCTATTAGGAGTAATGTGTTCCATTAACAGTCCCCAAGATTTAGGCAAATAACAAAACAGAAAAGGATTGAAAGATCATTCTTCCAGTTGTGACTTGTGAAAATCTCCCACCAGATTTTCAGTGCCAGTGAATACTGTATATTCTCCAACCTTCAGATGAGGTTTAAGGTCAGGTACCCTAACAGACAATTAAGAAGAAGCAAAAAAACAAACAAACCCTAAAACAAACAAATTTGTGTCACTCCAAATTCTCCACAAAATGAGAAATAATAATTCTGAATTAAGCAATAATTCTGAAAAGAAAGCACATTTTAGATGCATGGCAGTGAACTTCTGTCTTTTGTTGGATTGCAGTTATCTTCCATTTGCATGCTTTAAAAATGGAGCATTGCAAAGCTGCTGCCTGGTTATCAGTTGCCTTTTTTAATCCATCAAATATTAGAATAAATTAATTAAAATACATAGTTAACTACATATCACAACCCTAGGCATAAGTTAATCATAATTGTAATTAGCGTTCATCAACTTCTTTTTCCTCTGAATTCAATATTTGCTGTATATAATCTCAGTAATCCTTTCCAATAATGGTATCTTGAATATAGTCTTATTATCTTCCCCACGTGGAGCTCGAGGGCTGCGGTTGAATTTAAAGGAGTAAAAACTATCTTGTCTATTTCCCTTTGAATAAGATACAAACAGAAGTAGATGGTTCCCTAGATGTAACTTGGGAATCTTGCATTTTATTTTAGAGACAAGTAGGAATAGGAGCTGCATGTATTTTTCAAAGTGGAAACATTTAAATTAATGTATATAATCTACGTCTGAATGTTTATTGTTTTAAACAGTGCCATACTCATTGGTCTACTTTTCTACACCATGAATATGTTAAATTGCTTTACAATAGCCAACTAGTCAACTGCTACATGTTTTCTACCAAAAATATCTGAATATTGCAAGTATTTTTTAGGTTCTCAGTATTTTGTAGAAGGTTCCCAAGGCATCAATCTTTCCCAGAATCTGAAATTAGGAAAGGTTAAAAATTAGAAATTTAATAATTATAACTTAGTTTGGATTGAAGAGCATTCTTCAACTTGGTGCCTTTCCAATGGGCTGGGATACAACTCCCATATATCCTAGTCAATGTGGGCACTCCTAAGAATCAGCTAAGATCCTTGAAAGCTAAAACTTCATAATGCTGAATTACAGTTTATCCAGAAACCGCTGGTCCTCTCTCTCTGCCCTGGTTGTCCTGTAAACAACCATGAGTCATAAGGTTCAGAAGGTTGTGAATGGCAAGCTACAAAAACTGACCTTTGTGGATAGGCACAGAAATAAGACCAATATTTTCCCAAAGCAGAAATGTTGCTTGTTATGTAGACCAGGGGTCTCCAACCTTTGCAACTTTAAGTCTGAAGGACTTCAGCTCCCAGAAAAGCTGGCTGGAGAAGTCTGGGAGCTGAAGTCCTTCAGACTTAAAGTAGCAAAGGTTGGAGACCCCTGATGTAGACCACAAGAGATGCCTTACCCCTCCCGTTCAGAGACTGAATGATTGAGCTCTTTGGGGGGAGGGGAAATAAAGGGTAGACTCATAAGACACAACTTGGTATGGAAGCTGAGAAAATGGACCAGGTTTCTGTCTATTTTCCCAGCCACTCAATTAATTCATTAGACTCTCAGGAAATGTGAAGTCCATGACAGAGGATTAAGACAGAGAAAATATCTCCTATCTCTGGAAATGAAACTTAAAAGTTTAGCTAGGAATATTCTGTTAGGTCCAATCTTCGTTTCTGGTGCTTTGCTAAAGATTCCGACCTATATTTCTATCCACAAAGTAATTTGGGGAGAGACAGCTAGGTGGTTATATTCTTAAGATTATGATTATGATCCACTGATTATGTTTTTAAGAGTAAAATACTAATTTGTTGGTAATGCAGTTATTTTTGGATTGATATTTTAATTGTTTTCTAGATTTTTAACTTTTTTAACTACTCAGAGTCACAACAATGAGATGAATGGCTGTATAAATGTAACAATTAAAAAACTATGTAAGATGTTCATGGAGTTATAATGTTTCTTTGGAATCCTGCATCCTAAAATAATAAGTTGAATTCACTGCAATGAAAGAGATTCTTTTCCCCACCCCCCAATCATTTTAGCCCGTCGGCAGCATTTTGTAGTCTGACTGAAAACTGCCTATCTTTTATATTATCCTGCAGATTTTTTATTTCATTGTTGACCCTAATCAAGGCAACCATATATTTATCTTTATTAACAGCGGAAATTTGCATTTTTTGTCTAAAGTTAAAAAAGTAGTTCTGCAATTATGTTTGTTTAAAAATATTCATTCATGATACTTACTTCTCCGATATTGCTTTATCTTCCAAGGAACAGAGGAAAGGCTAAAATGTCTAGTCATAGTCCTTTGAGGTACCCAACCAAGTGTCCACTGATTAAAGTTATTTTTTCCGTCTCTTTGCTTCCAGTCAGTTATTATCTGGACTTTTTCATTACAGATGTGGCATAAAGAGCTCACATTATGTGATGTTTCTCATGCAGCTAAAAATGGAGAGGACATGTTGACATGAACATAAGCCATAGCCTTGTCTTCCTCAGGGCTAAACTATAAATTTACAGATCATTAAGTACATAGCATGAAGCAGCCCCTTTACTCTTCCCTGATAGTATTTATAAGATGGGGAAGTGGCATACGGAACAAGTTGAGATCATCATATGTGGATGAGATTTTAAAACAGATCTCTTCATTTTGCTTGCAACATTTCTCTCTCTCACTAAATGTGTATGTGTGTGTGTGTGTGTGTGTGTGTGTGTGTGTGTGTGTGTGTGTGTGTGTGTGTAGTTTATATGAGCCGTAGTGGCGCAGTGGTTAGAGTGCAGTACTGCAGGCTACTTCTGCTGATCACGAGCTGCCAGCAGTTTGGCAGATCAAATTTCACCAGGCTCAAAGTTGACTCAGCCTTCTATCCTTCAGAGGTCGGGTGGAGGGGGGGGGCAATATGCTGACTCTGTAAACTGCTTAGAGAGGGCTGTAAAGCACTATGAAGCAGTATATAAGTCTATTTCTGTTTGTGTATATGTGTGTAATATACATTGTATATTATATATAGAATAGAGAGTACACACAGAGAGTAATATATTCTCCATATATATAATATATATACAGTATTCTCTGGGGGTGTGATGACTCAGTGGTTAAAGACGTGGAGCTTATCAGCTGGAAAGCTGACAGTCTGGATTTGAGACCCAAGTGCCGTACAAGAGGCAGTTGGGTCTCTCATTACTTGCCCCATTCATTATCTTGCCCCACCCAGCTCTTGCCATTCTAGCAGTTTGAAAGCATGCAAATGTGAGTAGATAAATAGGTACCACTTCAGTGGGAAGGTAAAAGCATTCTGTGCGCCTTGGCATATAATGATGCTAGACACATGCCCACAGAAGGGCCTCTGGACCATGCTAACTCCCTTGGCTAAGAAATTGAGAGCAGCAGTGCCCCCTAGAGTCAGACATAACTGGACAGGGGAAACCTTTACCTTTATATATTCCAAGTGGCTGGAAAGGGAACAACTGAACCAATGTTTTTCAAACTTGGCAATTAATGTTGGCAGAGGATTTCTGGGAGTTGAAGTCCACCCGTCTTAAAGTTACCAAGCTTGACAAATACTGGGAGGGGAGAGAGAGAGAGAGAGAGAGAGAGAGAGAGAGAGAGAGAGAGAGAGAGAGAGAGAGAGAGAGAGAGAGAGAGAGAGAGAGAGAGAGAGAGAGAGAGAGAGAGAGAGAGACAATACTCATGCTCAAGGTCAGAGCTCTGTCAGAAAAAAATAATAACAGCTGCTTTCAATGTATTAATATATCATATGGTTTAGCCTTCAGCAGCTGATCCTTCTGCATTGAGCAGGAAGGCTTTAAACTGGGAGTGGTGATAGGTTGGGCATTCACACTGGCATTTATGTGAAAGCCAGTAATCAAACTGAAGGGAATAAATGAGAAACCCTTTTCAGATCTTTCTCCTTAGATCAGCAGTCTTGGGGAAATTCACTGAGAAAAGATCCACAGGCAAACTTTAATCCCTTGGCTAGACTCCATCCCTAATATTGCCGCCTCCTATTTTCTTGCCATCACATTTTACAGATGGAATTTAAATATTCATGGTTTTAGAAAGATAGAGCAGACATCAATGATTGGTATCATTACTGAAGTTTTATGTTTTCAAAAATGGAAAAATACTTTGTTTGAAATGCATGCAGGGTTCATGCAATCATGCCCAAGACCATTTCAGCTTCTTACAAATAGAGGGTTGTCAGAATCGATCACTGCAATAAGCCAAGTAACCCCTTGCTTTCTCTCTGGGAGGACATGCTAGAAGGTCAGTTAAAGCGAGCGAGCAGATGAATCACCTTCCCAGTGAGGGAAGATGAAAGCAGCTTGAGGACTCTATGGAGAAAAAAAGTGAAGGTTTGACAGAAGTCTACTGTATATAGAATAGACTCCAAACTTCTTAACTGTAAGTTAAACTAAACCACAGCAGTGGGAGTTTATTAGTAATGCACAGTTCCTCCACCCTCAGCATACAGTATTTAAGAACTATACTCAGCATCTAGCATCGAGGTTTGACAGAAATCTACTGTATATAGAATAGACTCCAAACAGGCCACTGAAGGAAATTTAGCAGCTGCAATGGGACTCACCATCTTAAGACCTGATGATGGGGAGTGGATTAGGTGGTTTTGTAAACCTATCCCCCTTGAATTATTTCACAAAACCACCTAATCCACTTCCTATCATCAGGTCTTAAGATGGTGAGTCCCCATCATTGCACATTCATTCCATCCAGCTGCTAAATTTCATTTAACTCTTAAGTTAAACTAAACCACAGCAGTGGGGATTTATTAGTAATGTACATTTCTGCAGTTCCTCCACCCTCAGCATACAGTATTTAAGAACTATACTTAGCATCTAGCAAAAATGGAATCAACAGAAGGTAAAACTTTGCCAGTCTTCTAATATATCCACCCATCCCCAGCATGGACAACTTCTGGTGCCAGAAGTTGAACCAAAAAAGGGAGTTGCTTCAGCAGAGGAATGAAATCAAATGATACGTTTAGAAGACTGGCAAAGTATATACATGTGCAGAAGCAAAAAACAAGTTTTGACTAACCTTGATAGCTTCCAGGTACCAAGTGAGGGCATTCACTACTTTTCTTGTTTAATCCAGGATTGGAATGTACAACTGAACGTCATCAGCGTACTGTATGATGTATGGCTTCTCCCCATGATTTATATAGTTGTCCAATATGTTTATACGTTGGATAGGGCTGAGCCTGAACTCTAAGAAAACCCTCTTCACTATTGAGTGGAACTGTTTGTTTAGGAAGGAGCAGAACCATTGCAAAACAAGGAATCAATCTCCAACCCTTGTAGACAACTCAGTAGGATATCAAGGTTAATGGTATGAAGAGCCATTGAGAGATCTAACAAGATCTCTCATTCCCTGCCATTCAGATCCTATTGCAGGTCTTATGGATAAAAGAGCAACCGTAGAGTTTCCATTCTATGCCCAGAATTAAACTCAAATTGACCAGGATCCAGATAATTCACTTCTTCTGAGGTTCTGCTTGAAAGTGGAAGAACAAATAGTATATTCATAAGATGGTGTGCCTATTTACATATGGCACCTTTTATTTATTTTCATTCTTCAACTTTAGTCTTATTCTCTTTACCTCAGCTTGATAGATTTGAAAATCTGAGCAGAGTCTTTTCAACTGAGCCACTGCAGATTAGTTCAAGAAGCCCTGACACTATATTCCAGTATTTTCTAACCTACCGTCCCCATAGATGTGCTGGATTACAGTGTTTATCATTCTTAATTTGCATAACCGTTGCTCTTTTTTTGGAGCCAAACATGTAAGTTAACTAAAAGTTGATATATTTAAGTCAGCTCCTGTAGCCAGCAACTTCTGATTTGATAGTTGACTTTTTTTAATAGTGAGTGTGTAGATGGGTTACGGGTAATCATGTAATTTGTTTGACATATTTAATATTTTCCCATCATTGTATCTATTAATGTAATAATTGAGCATCACATGAAAATAATAGAAGATGGAAAAGATGAGATTTACCTTCTTAGTTTCATGGATATGTGTCTACCCGTTAGTTGCTAAGAAGATCTGCGCTGCAACTAACAAAACAATGCAAAACAAAAGCTACAGGGAAGGGCATCTCTAGAAAACAGAACTATGAAGTGTACCCACATCAGTGGTGGGTTGCAGGCGGTACGTCCCAGTAGGGAACAGAATCCGGAACCCACCACTGATCCAAATGTACCTGTTATCATCTACAGACTGGGTCATTTTCAAGTGAGATGTTTGAAATGAAAGTAATATACATATATTAAGTTATGCATGGTGATATAGCGGCCTTGTGACACAGAGCAATGCAAGCCTCTTGCTGTTTTTCTCTGAACTAGTTAAGCTTTTTTCCCATACTCATCTTGGAAATGGCCTGGATAAGCAATGCTAATATTAATACTGCATCACCATTAAACTGCTGTCACCATGATGTGCCTCCAAGTGCATTCATCCATTCTAGACAGCATTCTAGCAGACAGCAACCTCACCATCAAAATAAATAGCCCTTAAAAGCAGAGACAGGAGACAAGCAGACTCCTGGGGCTCTGAGATGTGGCAGATACAGGGCTGTGCTCTATACAAAGCTAGAGAGCATGGCACTTGGGAAAAATATGTTGCTTCACATGCCCATCAATTCACAAGTTTTCAAAGGCTCAAATACAGCTTGCCACATTGCCCAGTTTCAAACATGTTCTAAACCAGATTCAGGGACTGGCTGGGAACATGGGCATATTAGGGAGCTCCCAAACGCATTAATTCCAGGTTAAGGTCCTTCAGATTGGTGATCTGAATCAGGACAAGGAAAGGCCCAGGACCCTAGAATGTATGCCTGTCAAAATAATGGCTTTGTAGTGGCAGGTGGCAGATAGCAATGTTTTTTTCCATTGTTTTTTGTGAATGAAAATATCAAAACCTGAACAAATAACATCTGAGAGGCTTTTAGCCTCTGACACTGATAGCCCATTATTATTATTTATTTTATTTTTCGAATTTATACCCCACCCTTCTCCTTGTTAGGACCCAAGGCGGCGCACAGGCATTATTAAAACCATAACAAAAGACAATATACGCTATTAAAAACATATTAAATTAAATTAAAACCCGTGCTAAAAAACCCATTTAAAACCCTGAAAATTAAAATGTATAGATAGAGTCAGAAACGGGGGGCTACGCTAGGCCGGCTTGTTGGAATAGAAACGTCTTAAGACGTTGGCGGAAGAGGCGGAGGTCCGAGGTGGTGCGTAGGTCGGGGGGTAGGTCGTTCCAGAGGGCCGGGCCCGCCACAGAGAAGGCCCTTACCCTGGGTGTCACCAACCGGCATTGCCCGGCCGACGGTACCCGGAGAAGACCCTCTCTGTGGGAGCGGAGCGGATGAAGGGGATGTATGGGGCAGAAGGCGGTCTCGTATATAGCTAGGCCCCGAGCCATGGAGCAATTTGAAGATGGTCGTCAACACCTTGAAGCGCACTTGAAAGGCCACAGGCAGCCAGTGCAGTTCGCGCAGGAGAGGTGTTATGTAGGCTTGCCTTGGGGCACCCATAATCACCCGTGCGGCCGCATTCTGAACTAACTGTAGCCTTCGAGTGCACCTCAAGGGGAGCCCCATGTAGAGAGCATTACAGTAATCCAGCCGAGAAGTCACAAGCCCTTGAGTGACTGTGCGAAGGGCCCCCCGGTCCAGTAAGGGGCGCAACTGGCGTATCAGGCGTACCTGATAAAACGCCCTCCTGGCCACGGCCGCCACATGGTCCTCCATGGACAGCCGGGAATCCAGGAGGACATGCTAGGATCCCATCCCGAGAACCTTGAGTCTGCCTTTCAGACCATCCCATCGGGCATAGCTTGCCTCAAAAGCTAATTCTTGTTCCTCTTCACATTTTGTCTCTCTCATTCAGCCCTGGATCCAAAACACACACGACTATAAGGCCTTGCAATTCAGCCTGCTCAGAATGCAACCCTTTGGCCTCAAATATTTTGGTACTCTGGACAGGAGAGTTTGTGCAAGCCAGCAGTTTGCCTATATTGTTGTTCTCCCTCGGACTTATAGCCAGTTTCTCCTAACTGATGATGTAGGAATAATTCCAGTTAGCATATATAACAGTTGTTCCCTCCTGAGTATAAAAATGCTTTCTATTCATCATAAATGCAGTCATTAATTTTTAGTTATCGTCTCATTAAACATACAGTGTCACTGCTTTACTTTTCCTAATAGCAGGGCAGGATCCTGAGTAGGAAGCCCCGTTTCCAGGTTTGTCTGTTTCTTACAATTCCCAATGGAGTCTGTGACCTGTCAGGCAACTGACAAAACCTGAAGGAAGGTGGAAATCCTTTTTAAAACTCACAAGCTTCACCCTACTGATCTCCAGAGCGGAGCGGCTGCCTTCTTCCTCATGTATTTTCAGAATGGATTTATTATGACTTTGGGTGCCCACTGTTAGATCCTAACTTTATGTGATGTTAAATGCATTGCCTGCAGCTTCATGTATCCTTTTTTTCCCCTTTGAAACTACATTACCCAGAGAGGGAAAGTGTAACCCTTCTTTTCCTGCCATAATTCTACCAAAAGCCATCTCTCCTCTGCCATCATGATGCTACAATTACAACTCTATAATTGCAGCGTGAAGGGGAGACATTTTAAATCTGATCTTCAGGATTACAGATGAATAAAGAACATGACAGGCTCTGCCTTCTGGCTTCGGATCTAAATGATGTGAAAGCAGGAGGGAAGGAGTGGCGGGGGGGAGGAAAGAAAGCAGATGCAGTCTGCTGGTTTTTATACCATCAGGACTGCAGTGAGGAAAGAAAAGTGAAGTTCCCTCTGTCCATTTTGCAGGCTTCCATTTCAAAATGGGACTCATGCTGTAAGTGACTCGTATAATGAAGCCCTTAGGCTGTCTGCCCCATATTGGAAACATACTGTGGCTATGAGCAGACCAGGTTAAGCATTTCTGTGACTCCAAAAAGTATCATCTGCCTTATGTTCTGATCCTTTAGCCTCATTGTTTTTCCAGGCTATCTCCCAGAAACCAGGCAGTTGGGAGACTCAAAGAAAGGAAAGAGACTAAAGCAGAGACATAAAATGAGTAGCAGATAAGTGGATTTTTTAGGGAATAGAGGCATGAGAAAATGTGCATTTCTGGGGAGCAGAAACAGAGGTGGGTTGCTCCTGGTTCAGCCTGTATCAGGTTAACCAGTAATACTGGCAGCGGGAGGCTACGCCCACTCACCTGGATGCTTCTGTGCATGCGCAGAAGCATCGTATGCAAGCGTGCACACAAGCACAAGTAGCACCGGGATTTGCAACCCACCTTTGAGCAGAAGTGTAAGACAGACTGGAAGACTGAGAATTAAATAATGAAAGGCAGAATCCATTCTTTGAACAAAAGCAGGATGATGGTTATGGAAGCTATGGGTCATGGATGGATTGAAGGAATATTTGAAAACAATCCTACAGTGAAAGCTTCCTCTACTTAGCCAGTTGTTTGATGAAAGTCCAGTCTAACAATAAAGAAACAGTGGTGGGTTGCAGGAGGTACACCCTGGTACGGGTGTATTGGAGCCTGCCTGGAGTACCAGATACCATTTGGTACAGTGCTCCAGAGGGCCAACTCGCCCACCCGAGCTCCTTACTGGTCTTTTAAGACTTCTGCGCTTCCACACACATGAATGGTGCATACAGTGCCTGTGCCATGCTCCGCTGAGCAGCTGGAGGGTCGCGGAGGTGCTAAGACACATGTGTGCACTACATGTGTCCATGTGGACGCTGCTGGGCTCGTTCCAACTGTACCGGTTGGAACAGGCTCCAGAACCCACCCCTGTAAAGAAGGGAATGAAGGATTCCTACTGATACTTAGCATGTTGGTGTTCATCAAGGAGGCAGATGCTCACATGGCTCTTCCTATCCCCCCTTTGATGATCATTTACTTCAAATGAAACTACAGTAATTACTTAGACATATAAATACATGAAAGTAAGTATATTGCCATGCATGTCCCAACTTGACCATTTTAGGAAAGAAAGACTCTCAACTCCATTTTCAAAATAAAAGATTTACTTTTACCAAAATCAAGCGGTTACAGCACAAACAAAGCTGGATCTGAATATTTGCACATAAACCCTGCCTGCCTTTTCCCCTCTTCCCTGGCCCTTCCCCATTAATCAGACCATCAGTGTCCAATTATATTTTAATTAGATGTTTTGGAAATGGTTTTGAGGTTTGGTGGAGTTTCACGTTCTATTCTTATGGTTCTGTCCTGTGGTGGGATTCAAAAAAATTTACTATTGGTTCTGTGGCTATGGCTTGGTGGGCATGGCAGGGGAAGGATTCTGTAATATCTCCATTCCCACCTCACTCCAGGGGAAGGATACTGTAAAATCCTCATTTTCTCCTGATCAGCTGGGACTCAGGAGGCAGAGAATAGATGGGGGCAGGGCCAGTCAGAGGTGGTATTTTCCAGTTCTCCAAACTACTCAAAATTTCTGCTACCTGAGGAGGAGGAACTTACATCACTGCAAAATGGTTGCCCAATCTCGATGCTCCGAGATCGCCGCCAATACTTTTATCACTGGGTTGTCCAACAGGACCTAAACTGTCCTGCAGAGATGGTGAACAGGAAGAATACGTCCTGCTGATCACAGGGACATCGCAAAGTCCCTAAACTTCTAGCTGGTGTTAAAAGCACAGCCCCTAGGCTGATGAAGTTGGGATGGCTCTGCAAATGGAAGGAAACGGAAAGAGAGAGTGTTAACAGCAGGTGAGGAATTTTTATCATTTTAAAAGAGACTGCCTATAAAAAACTTAAAGCTAAATTAAATTTGAGAACAGAAGAAATTAGCAGTGGAAATAAGCTTTGAATGGTTTTGGACTGTGTGTTGTCTTACATTTTAAACGGATGGAACAGAATTTATTCAAGCCTTTTAAAGTGAATGGATTAAGTTTTCTTCTTCTATTTTTTATTTTTTGTAACTTGGGGACTAAAATTTATCTTCTTTAAGACTGTGTGTGTTTTTCTCTGTTCCTTCTCTACTTCATTTAAGAATTCGAACTTTACTTTCATTTTTTAAACTTGGAATAAAAAAGATAGGTTTGTAACAATAGTGGGAGAATTAATGCTGCTGCTCGAAGGCGGCTGGCTTGTGTATTAGAAACAAAATACTTTCACTTTTCTCACTGATTATCTTGGCTTGGCACTTTAAAGCCTTACCGCTTGTCCATAGAGAGAAATAAGAAGAAAGCACAAATTGTTTACATAGATGTTCTTTTGAAGCATATCGTGAACTAGACACAGGATGAAAATAAGATCTGAATTTATGCTTAAGCCAGCAAAAATCATCTAAGCCAGAACAGCAGTGTTCACCAGTTGGAAATATGGCATAGTTTCAACAGCAGGAAGAAACTTTAAATTTGCAAGAGATAATGTCTGAAATCCAGAAATTATACATATGAGAAAATGGAGAAGAAACTGGAAAATCTAGAACACCTAACAGCATAAATTGATGGAGAAATTGGAGATGTTTATCAAGTGGAAAAATGGAGGCTAGAGTCCTAAAAATGGAAGAGAAAAATGATCACCAAGAAGTGAAATTGGCTGACATCTATGGTGAATGGTTTGTGGCTGGAAATGGAAAGAGTGAAATATGGAAAGGTGTGTTAGATGGAGGGGAACTCTATCCTACGTGGCTAGATATAGAGGAAGAAAAAACAAAAGAGTTTATGGACTTAAAGAGAGAAATTGCATTACTAGCACCATTGACAACACCACTGAAAATTAAAGATGAGCTGATTATGGAAACAGAAGGAGGGCATCAAAATTATATGAGCGATCCAATAAACAATGAATTGTGAAGAGGAGTCCAAACAAATTTGATTAAGGAGAAGATTAGAGGGCAGATACCACAAATGGCAGAAGACATGAGATTGTCTTGTTACTGGAAAGATACAGGGTGATAAATAAAAGTGTATAAGTAAAACTAGTTAAGCTTAGTTATTTATTTATTGAATTTATACCCCGCCCTTCTCCAAACGGACCCAGGGCGGTGAAACTTAGTGACAATAGATATGGTTAAATAAATAAATGTATACATATATAATGGTATGACAAGTAGTAATTGGATATTAATATTGAATGCTACCTATGAAAGGAAGATTAGAAATTGTTGGTTATGTATAAAGGTCAATAAAAAAGAACTGAGTTAAATTTAGTTAAGCTTTGATTATCGGGGGGGATGTTATGATAATGGATATAGTTAAATAAAGGAGAGACAATGAGGACTAAGGTATATATATGTATGGGTACAACATAAGGAACTTGGATGTAAGTTGAAAACAGTGATTTGGAAAGGGTGATTGGAAATCTTTGTTACTAAATATTATTGATGTTTGGCTAGAACAGGTCATAAGGATTTAGTGTTATTGGAGGATATTAGAAATAACTAATGACATGCTAGTATGTGGTTATGTCTTAAACTTTGGTATATTCTATGAAGAAGGACGTTTAAATAGTTATAGTCAATGAAAATGGAGGTATAATGGAGGTAATATGTATAAATATATTTGATTTAAAATATTTGAATTAATATGAATTATGGGTGATGACATTGGAAGAGATGCACAAAAGCTTTTTGTAACAACCAACTGATACACTTTCTACAGTATGTAAAAAAGGAGGATTTTTGTGTTGTGTTTGTTTGAAAATCAAATTTTTAAAAAAGAGTAAAAAAGAATTCTGCTACCAGTTCCGCTAACTGTCACAAAACTAATTTCTCTTTAGTTCTAAGTTGCTTCTCTCTTTGATTAATTTCCACCCATTGCTTCTTGTCCTGCCTTCAGGTGCTTTGGAGAATAGCTTGACTCCCTCTTCTTTGTGGCAGCCCCTGAGATATTGGAACGCTCAGTCATGTCATGTCACCCCAGTCCTTCGTTTTATTAAACTAGACATACCCAGTTCCTGCAACCGTTCCTCATATGTTTTAGTCTCCAGTCGCCTAATCATCTTTGTTGTTCTTCTCTGCACTCTTTCTTGTCTCAACATCTATTTACATCATGATGGCAGTATTCCAAATATGATGTTACTGAGGTTTTATAAAATAGTATTAAATTTTCATGTGATCTTGATTCTGTGTTTATGCAGCCTAGAAATGTGTTGGCTTGTTTGGCAGCTGCAGCACACTGCTGGCTCATATTTAAGTGATTATCCACTTAAGAGGGACAAGATCCCTCTCACAGTTACTAATATTGAGCCAGTTTCCACCTTTACTATACCTGTGCATTTAGTTTTTCTTGCCTAAATGAAGAAATTTACTTTTCTTCCACTATTGAATTTCACTTTGTTAGATAGTACCCAATGTTCAAGTCTGTTTAAGATCCTTCTGTATCTTAAGCCTATCTTCTGGAGTGTTCGCTGTTCCTGTCAGCTTGGTGTCATCTGCAAATTTGATGAGTTCCCCATCTATCCCCTCATCCAAATAATTGATGGTTGTTAAAGAGTACTGAGCCTAAAACAGAGCCTTGGCATACCTTGCTGCATACTTCCTTCCATGCAGATTCAGTTCCATTGAGGACTACACGTTGAATGTGGTTGGTCAGCCAGTTACAAATCCATCTAGTGGTGATGCTGTCTAACCCACATTTTATCAAGTAGTCGGTTGTGGTCTACTTTATCAAATGCCTTGCTGAAGTCCAAATAAATTATATCCACAGCATTTGTCTGGTCCACTAATGTTGTCACTTTGTCAAAGAATGCAATAAGATTTGTCTGGATTTGTTTTTGACAAATCCATGTTGGCTTTTGGTTATGACTTTATTTGTCTCTAGGTCAGTGATGGCAAACCTTTTTGTAAATGCATGCCAAAATTGTGCGTGTGCCTACGAAAGCATGCACATGCGTGCCTCACATCCACAATGCAATGTGGCCTGCCCACCTGCGCATCTGCACAAAACCCCTGCACGAGCATGCCTGATCCCCGTGCATGTGCACATGACTCCCCTGCATGGGGGGGTGAGTTTTCACCTTCCCCAGGCTCAGTGGCGTAGCGTGGGTTGTCAGCACCCGGGGCAAGGCAAGTAATTTGCGCCCCCTAACCCCTGGATTTTAGCACTCGAGTCTCTTCCACTCCATCGCCCGCCGCAGGGCCCCCGCCCGCCGCCGCCCCCTCCTTGGCAGCGGCTGTGGCACCCGGCGGCGAGGCAACCCCTTCGCTCATCCTTCTCGGTGCCTTTCTAGCCCTCCCCCGGGGGAAGCAGCGGCATCGAGGACGGGGAGGGCGCAGCATGCGGAGCGGCGGGGAAGCGAGAAACGGAAAGGGGGGAGAGGAGGGGTGCAGGAAGATCCGACGGCAGCGGGGTAGGGGAGGCAGCCGCAGCCGGCAGGTACCCGAAAGAGCTGGCCTCCCTTCGATCCGGAGAGCGGGACGCCTCTCCCACCCTGTCAGCTACATCTCAGCGCATTCACAAGACCGCTGCTGAATCAGCTGGAACGCGCGAGCTCTCCCCACCTTCCGCCCGCCGAGCTCTCTTCCTTTTCCCTGCGATTTCCCGCCCCCTCCCGGTTTCCTGGATTCCGGATCCCCCCTCCCCCGCCCGAGAAATAATACTAATAAAAATATGAAAAATCCCCTAAGATCCTTTCCCCAAGGAAGAAGACGGGGCGACGGGGAGAAAACGCCTCCTCTTGCAGCCGCTCTTGCTTCGGGCGACGCTTCTCCGGTCCCTGCGGCGGTGGCCACATTCCCCGGCTGCCGCTGTTCCTGCCTTACTCGATCCCCTTTCCCGAAGCGACGGGGAGCTGCGAGTGCGAGCGCGCCCCCCCAGATGTTGCGCCCGGTGCGGCCCGCACCCCCTGCACCCCCCACGCTACGCCACTGCCCAGGCTTCAGGAAAGCCTCCGGAGCCTGGGAAGAATGGGGCCAACGGGCCAACTGAAAGTTCTGGCCTCTGGAGGGCTAGAGTTGATGGCTCATGTGCCGGCAGATATGGTTCCATGTGCCACCTGTGGCACACGTGCCATAGATTTGTCATCACGGCTCTAGGTATTCACTGATTCATTGCTTGATTATCTTTTCCAGAAGCAAGGAATCCTCCATTAACCATCTCATTTATTTTCACATATCAAAGCAATCATTACTATTACTGCATTTGCATCACTTCTTCTTTCAAAAGATTTCAGTGTTGCATGCATAGGTGGTAACAATATCATTTTTATCTTACCAAGATAGGTTTTTAATATATCTAGGCTGCAAAACTCAGTTGGCCACAAGCTGGCAACAAACGTGTAGGTTTTTTTGTGCCTCTTTGTTGCCATCTAGTGGTCATCTAGCATTCTGTAGCCAATAACATGCTAGGAATCCAGGGTTGGCTGGCTAAAAAAGGCATTTGGCAAACTCTGGGGCTAAGCAGGGAGCTGAAATCAGATCTTTAAAGCTCAGCATTATCTATTACACTAATATGGTTTTATGGTCATAAACCAGGAATCTGCAATAATTTCTTTTTGAGATTTACTAGTCCTAACTATATCCTTCCCTGGTGAGATTTTCGGTTTTCTTATGTCAAACAAGTAAAGCCCATATAATAACAAATGCAAGAAAAAGGAATGGGGGACAGCCATATAATCAAGTAGGAAAAGTTGAAGTACAATGTTTCTCAAACTTGGGAATAAGATGTGGGAACTTAACTCCCATAATTACAAAGACAGCCATAGAACAACAGAAAACTTGTTCCTTGGTTATTCTAAGAACAGTCAAGATAGGACATATTGTCTGTGATAATGCCCATTAAGTAAGATACAGGATCTGGAAATCAGAAATGTGTCCTTTGAGTTCTCTTGCTACTCATCCTTTCTTTTCAAAATACCCCATGGTTTGCCTCTTAACAATATTTTAATTAATCCTCTACAGGGTATTGTTATATTGAAACATGTCTTATAGTTAATTTCATGTATTTTGCCTCTAACAGTGAATCAAGCCTTTCTGTTAAAGGTTTTTTTTTAAATTATTTCTAATTGCGAAATCACATAGGTTTTGCAGCTATTCTATCCCTTCAGGGTTCATAGAGAAAAAATATTCTCATGCAATTTGTGTGGATTCAGAGGCGTAGCGTGGGGGGTGCAGGGGGTGCCGGCCGCACCGGGCGCAACATCTGAGGGGGCGCGCTCGCACCGCGCACCCCGCCTGCCTCAGGCCGGCCTCCCGCCTCAGCCCCGTCCCGCCGCCGCCGCCCCGACAAAGTTTTGACACTCGCGGGAAGGGAGGCGGAGGCGCCACGGAGCTTCCCCTCCTGCGGCGTCGAGGGAGCGCGGAGAGGCGGGAAAAGGCCAGGCGGCACCGAACGGGGAAGCCTGGGCGGAGGCGGCGGAGAGAGTCCGGGTGGAAGTCGCTCGCTCCGGCGGCCGGAGGGGTCCCCTGCTCAGCCCACCCGGGGAGGGCTGAGAATGCGAGCGAGGGGCCGGGAAGGAGGAGGAGGCGGAGGAGGAGCTCCCGCTGCAAATTGACACCCCGGCCGAGCAGGAGGAGGGGGGAGGAGGAACGCCCCCCCCCCCACCAGACACCCCCTTCTGCTCCTCATCCCCCTCCGCCCCCACCCTTTCCCCCCGGGACCCTCCAGCGCCGCGCCCCCTCCCTGCGCAGGGCGTCCCCTCCCGCTCCCCCCCCGCCCCCGATGCGCGCACTTTTCCGTCTCTTCCCACTTTTATTGTGGTTTGAAAACAGAGCGAGGGACTATCTGGGGGAGGGCTAGGGGGCGCAAATTACTTGCCTTGCCCCGGGTGCTGACAACCCACGCTACGCCACTGTGTGGATTTGTGCTCCCATGTAAGATTGGGTCTATGTAGAAGAATATTTTGTAAATTTACTCAGAACTAAGTCCTATTAGTACAAAAGTTTCACTTCCAGGATTGTAATCTTAGAACAAACAAAACCCATGCAGATACACGCAACATCAAGCCAATTAAGTCTAATAGATTTTCCTCTGAAATAAATGGGTTTAGCATTGCAACATTATAATCTACCTTTCAAATTAATTTTTAGACAAATAATTTGTTTATTGTGGGACAATTCAGACAGACCCTGCTAAATTATTTTCCAAAGAGCTAGAAGGCAAGACAAAAAACAAACTAATCAACCTGGAATTAAGGAGAAACTTCCTAAAAGTGATGACAATTAAGTAGAACATCTTGCCTCCAAAATTGTGGGTGCGCCATCATTGATTGTTTTTAAGAAGAGTCTAGACCAGGGGTCTGCAAAGTTGGCTCTTTTAAGACTGGTGGACTTCAACTCCCAGAATTCTGGGAGTTGAAGTCCTCCAGTCTTAAAAGAGCCAACTTTGCAGACCCCTGGTCTAGACAGTCACTTATCCGAAATGGTATAGGGTCTCCTGCTTGAGCAGGAGGTTGAACTAGAAGTCCTCCAAACTCCCTTCCAGCTTATTCTATTCTATTCTATTCTATTCTATTTTTCCGATGTACAGTGGTATGGTATAGTCCAAACACAGGATCATAAAATGGCAATTCTGTATAATGCAGAACATGAGCTGGACTCTACATTAGTTCAGGGTGTACTAGACAAAGTGCAAATATCTGTCAGGCTCTGCTTGGCTTACTTGCTTTAGGCTGCCATAGAAATGGGGAGGGTGGGGGCATGATATTTGGGATGGGAATAAATGGTACAGGAGGTGATATGGAAAAGGGAATTTTCTTCTCACCATCTTCTGCACATGCTGGTGGCCAATGTTTTGACCTGGTTAAGGCCAACCGTCCTGCATACCAACCTGATGATGCTTTCTGGAGATGCAACCCACATGACACCTGACAGAGTTGCAGATTGGACACTGGGTTGGGGGCATTAGAGGGAGGGGGCTGGGTAATCGTTTGATATGTATGGGTTTGCACCTTTCTGGCTCAGATCTTGCTTTACTTTCACTGCTATCTTTTCATAACCAATAAAAGTACTTTTTAATTCCACAAACAATGGAGTTGGGAGTTTTCTTTCTTGGTTACTGAAGGAGGCACGCCTGACAATTTCTTTCCACAAATGGTACTTTATCACTGAAGGAGGGACAACATGGTTAAATAATGATATTCTGTTAAGTCTTTATTTGATGATCTTTGTACATTCAATGAGGTAGTGACTATGACAAGGTTCTTTGCAGACATATTAATGTATGAGCATGGGATGGGACAGAAGACTGTTACCATAATAATATCAGGCCAACCTCTACCATGTTTAGTTCAATAAACATGCAAAGCACATGTAGGAAGCAATCTTCACTAACCCAGTGCCCTCTACACATAACTTCATGTGGTGTGAAAGGATGCTTCTTATACTAATAAACAGTTCTTATACCAATGAAGCCCAACTGCATTTGTATGAATTAATTCATCTTCCAGTTTTGTGCGAATGAGAGACAAGAACGCATTTATCTTTCAAAAGAAATACTTTTTTACTTGCAATAAATATAATTGAACACCTTAAAGAAAGCAAAAGCAAATTCTGTTTTAAAAAAACTTTATTATTGCCTTTGGGCCAGAAAGCATAACAATAAATACATATATCTGTTTAAGAACTGAGCTTGACTGAGGAATAAAAGAGAAATGAATTCACATACATAATAGCTCAGATAGGAGTCTTGGAAGATGATTTCTATCCTGCTTTCTGTTTGCCTTTCATTCTTCATTACCTCCTCCCACTTTCTTCCTTTGTTTTTATTTTTGCATTAACCAAAAGATCCCATTAACTTAAAATGATCGAATCCTCTGCTGCTTCCTAATATTTTTCTTCCAGGAGCACCTTTAGGCTCAACCTTCCACCAAGCATAACTAAGGAGAACTCTGCCCAGTTATATTGGTAATGGTTGTCTTTTTTAAGGTTTTTCCTTATTGGTAATTGTTGTTGTAAGCAAATGAGACGATGCTGTAAAGCAGGGCTGACAAACTCCTGGCTCGCAGGCCGGATACGTCACGCACTGGCCACACCCATGCCCGATTTAGCAAAGGGGAAAAAAGACCTGATACATCACATGATGCCGCCATGATGATGTGAGTTTGATACCCCTGCTGTAAAGCAACAGTCAGAGTAAAATCTGATGCCTATAAGTACTATCAGAATGGTATATTTAAAAAGGTCCTCAGAAGTTTGAGAAGCATAGAATGCATAGTTAACAGCAAAGCCATAAAAATGGTCAAGATGTCACCATTTCCGCCCCATATGTACTTCTATGTGATGTTAAAAATACAAGTATACAAGAAATGGAGTGTGTGTCATAATGTACATTTCATCTTTGTCTACTCTGTACCTTGGGATTCTACTCTACTAAGACTTATAAAACAATCTTGGGGGAGATGCTTTCTATGAGCACAACTAATCTCACAAATTATCACTGTGTCGATTATCACCCACAGAGTTAACATGCAGTTAAGTACATAGGTTGGGTATATGCAACATACTAGGCTAAAGTAGTGTTGGATCATTTATACTTCGGCTGACCATGAGAATTATGTCAGCTCATTAAATCCTAGTCTATAAAGTTATATGAACACTGTGCATTACCTCACATTTCGCTTTATCATATTGTATGACCTAGCTATAGTGTTCCCATTCATACTTTTCTATACTATCTGAGATTTGAAAAAACATGGGAAATCAGCTTGTGCAACCTTCAGGCCAATATTAGAAGCCTTTTTCTCAATATATCACGATGATACCAAAATAAAGACATACAGGCACATAAATCATGGCAATTATATAAATTACTTTATTACATAAGTGATATGTTTTGCTGCTGCTGCTGCTTTCTCCCAAGCTTCCTATGCTTTTTGTTTCATGATATGTCTTCTGTTCTCTCATTCAGAATGCTAAATGCAGTTCACCTTCTCTTAAGTTCCCAGTGCAGAGAGATATAAGATTATATATCATGCCCTCATGTATCAGGTTTTACCCAATTTCCACTCCCACCTTGTGTATGGGGAAAATATTTTTGCAGTGTATATTCTGTGTAATTCAGATGTCTGGGCATATTAAATATCAACCTATTTTTTCCATTCCTAAGATTGGAAAAGGATGCACCAGCAAAAGAGCATCCAGGGGCATCTTTGGGGAAGTATAAAGGTCAAACTGGTGACTGCTGCTGCATAATTGAAGGCTTGACCCATACGACCCATAAAAAAGGAGCAAAGCTTCAATCCTGCAGTCCCAGCTCCCACCTTGATTGTTTTTTGACTGGGCATCAGGAAAACCTTTGACACCCCTTGCCCAATCTTTGCAGTAGAATAGAGATCTGACTAAGCTGAAAGTTCTCCAAGCTGTTAATTGATTAGCATATTCAGATGATGCCTGAGAGAGAGAGAAATTCAAATAAAGCTTAGTTAAGCTAATGTCAATGTGAACCCCCCGAAAATATGAAACTGAGAAGGGAAATCGGGACTGCAAAGGAGCAGGAGGAAGAGAGGCAAGAGAAATGTCATGCTGTTCCGTGGGAGAAGCTCCCGCTTTAATGGCACACAAATGCAGCATCAGGGATAGGCAGCGATAATTTATGGAGAAGCGGCGAATGGCCAGCTTTGACACCCACGAAGAGGAGATGTCAGCTCAACATCTGTTCCTGGCTCTTCAACAACTAATTATTTCTCCACACGCGGCAGTCAGGTTGCTGGAAAAGCCCTGGGGTGGTCTCAGCCCTGTCAATAAATCCACATTGGATGAGCTAAGACAAAAATAATAAAAGCTTCAGGACTGGCATCAGATGATCAATTGAACTTTGTGAAGGTCACTCACAGCCAGAAGGAAAGGAGAGGGAGAACGAGGGAGAGGGGACTTGGGGAAATTTGACCCACTTGTGCAAAAAGGCAGAACCCAAAAGCATCCTCAGAGAAGTGACCCATGGAAGAAGGTTGACTCGTGAGAGACTGATGCATGGGAGCGAGAAAATGATGAAATTCATTACAAGAAAAAAGGTCATTAGATCAGAAGAGATGCAAAAATTAAAACTGCACACACACACACCCCATTTATCCTAAGGATAAATGATATGATGTCCAGAGGTGGGGCCATAGAACCTCATTAGAGACTTTGGACAAGTAACTTCTTCCCAGCCTGACCTACTACCCAGAGATATTTAGTTACTTTTATGACAAAAATAGGACACCATTGTGCAAAAAAGTGAGATATAAATCTAATAAGTAAGTAAATAAGTAAGCAAGTTAGTAAACTCTAAACTGGCTAAAGAAACTGAACAGGATGCAATTTAGGAACAAAGACTCAAGGAGAGCAAATAAGCCAAGCAGAGGAAGCAGTGGATTAGGAATAGGAGAAGAGCTTGAGAGGAAGTTTAAATGGAAGTGAAGAATGAGATCCACACAATTACCCAACTATGACATCCTGTGCTATACAGCCAAACCATGCTATCTTAAAGATCAGGCTGCCCCGCAAAGTTATAGTGCAGTCTGTATGGGTCTTCTGTGGGCCACTATCTCTTCAGATCTGCTGCACCCAAATCAAAGGTTCATGATCGGCAGCTAATTAAAATGAGTACATGAAAAGAAATCAATTAGGCCTGGGGAGGTTTCCCCCCTCCTTAGTGTCATTGACTGCACTATTGTCAAGCAGTCAACCCTATGATGCAGCACTAATGTCTATAGGGAGACCAATCAATTGGTTGATTGCCTGGTTTATCACAGAAAAAGAAAAAAAATGTGAGAGTGGGGCCCAGAGGTCCGGTTGCTTTTGCAGACTCTTAGGAGTGGAGACAAGGTCAGGAACCAAACATATCCAGAACAAATTGTATTCACATTATTTGCCTCTTTTAAACACTCTTGCTTATGCACATCAGTATCAGAGGGGTTGCTCCTGGTTTGGCCCAGATCGGGTGAACTGGTAGTAGCAGCGGCGGGAGGCTCTGCCCACCCACCCAGACGCTTCTGTGCATGCGCAGAAGCGTCGCATACACACGAGAGCAAACCGGTAGTAAAAAATTTGGAAACCCACCACTGATCAGTATGGCTTATATCATCCACATCAAAGTCTAGAAGTGGGATAATGTAGAAACCACAACTTCGACAACAAAATTAAGTCATATTTGGGGCTGCTCCTGCTCCTGGTTGCCCTTGAGATGCAAAAGGAAGCAAGATACATGCTGTGAGACTGGTGGGTGAGGACTGCTTGCCGTGATGCATGGAGACTATTTGGATATGGCCAGGATAAGTCATCATCCTTCACTTAGATCTTACAGTTATTTAGAAGAAAACATAATGGGAGAAGAGGAGGAAAACTATGTATAACACCTTGATGTGAGGTATAACAGAAATAAACAAATATGTGTTGCAAATTGGACAGAGGCTGTCTGGAAAAGTGAAAGGGCAAGAAGGAAAACTCCCCTGTGAGAGAAAAGAGCAAGAAGCAAAAGAGAGCTACAAACAGGCTGGAGAAGATGAGACAGCAGAAGAAACGAAGACAGGCAGATGATGAGCAGTGGGAAATGAAAGTTGGAATCAGAGGTGGTATTCAGCAGGTTCTCACCAGTTCTGGAGAACCGGTAGTGGAACTATTGAGTAGTTCAGAGAACCAGCAAATACCACCTCTGGCTGGCCCTGCCCCCATCTATTCTCTGGCTCCCGAGTCCCAGCTGTTCAGGAGGGAATGGGGATTTTGCAGTAACATTCCCCTGGAGTGGGGAGGGAATGGAGATTTTACATTATCCTTCCCCTGCCATGCCCACCAAGCCATGCCCATCAAGTCACAGCCACAGAACCGGTAGTAAATAAAATTGAATCCCACCACTGGTTGAAATGTGTTCCATGCCAGTGTTGATTTTGTGAGGGCTGTTGAGAAAATATTTCCACAAACCAAGACAAGTGGTTGATGTTATGTTGTGTGGTAGCAAATATTTCCCTTTCATTTCCATATTCTTGATGGTTCTATCTATTGGTTCCTTACCCAATAGATAGCCGCCCTCTGGGTCTTTTTTTAGGAGAAGGTGCGGGTTATAAATTTGAATAAAAATAAATAAAATAAATAAAAATAAAAATACTTCCAAGCTTGAATGTGAAACACTCAGCATTGTAGAGTCTGTCAAGCACTGGCTTCATAAAAATGATGACAGAAAGAAGCAAGTTCAGACTGTAGTCAAACTCCCTACAGGGACATCAGTATTCAGCAGGGTGCAATACATTCATTTCCAAGAGTGCCAGCATACCCTTTTTAGTGCTGCTATCATCGTGTGCAATTCCCGGAAATGTTACAGCATTATTAAAGGGCGTATTAGTGCAATTAAAACCTATACTCAGATGCAGAATCCAATATTGCCAAATGAAACTTTGACAGCCTTGGGTAGTTGGAAAAATGAATGTTCTTTCCAGGCATACAGATACAATAACATCACAGATCAGACAAGGTTGATAAAAGGGATAGCATTTTAGAGGGGGGGGGGGAAAGCTGCCACCAATGGCAGCACACCGCCACTTCTCCAGCCAGCTCTGTACTTTGGGCTGGAACAGGCATTAGCCTTGCAGAAAACATGCCAGCAACCCTTTGTGCAGCCACTATTATTATATCAATAACTCTTATAATAACTGGTGGGGCCAGTGTCATTAGCGCTCTATTGCATGATGGGGATTGAAGCCCAACCAAGAAGGTGTTATCAAGGTTTCCATCCTGTGTTAAAATATACATCTCTTGGTCAGTGGAATAGAAGTCTAAAATGATAATAAAGCAAATTGACTGTAGATAGCAAAATCAATCAATGCCACAGTGGGAAGTGCTATTTAACGAGGAGGGAAAAAATCACCTTCATAAATAAAATTTTCATCAGAGAGATTATATAGTCTCTTTCGGTGCAAAATATCATCGTTCCCTCCTTTCCATTAGAATTTGCTTTCTGGAAAATGGGTGCTTTTGATAGGCATGTTCACAATGGCAACCAATTTATGAGCATGCTATAGCATACTCTCAAAATTGCAAGTGTGACTACCATTTTAAAAAAGTTAGGGATCCTTTCCTTATTGTCTAAAGAAAGCCACAGATCATCTTCCACTATAATTTATTTTAAAAGTGAAAAAGATGTAGTAAATATTGGACACTTTTTCCCCTTACATTCCTTCTTTTTTTCTTTCCATCTATTAAACAACATTTTAGAGCACATCTAATGAATATAAGTGTCTAACGTTAGTCTCTTCCAGATATCAATAGGGGAGGAGCGCAGCATGCACAGCCGTGCCCACACCCATAATTCGATGCACACACACCCATGGCATTTATATGTTGCTCCCACCCTCCACCTGATTTTAGCACTGATGGACCTGTTTTTTGCCCTCCCCAGGCTCAGAGCCTTTCTAGCAGCCTGGGGAGGGCAAAAACACACACACCCCAGGAGGCCCTCTAGAGGGCAAAAAAACAGCCTTACTGGCAACCCGGTAGTCCGTTCCAAACTTCCGGGTTTCCCATAGGGCCATTTTTCTCCCTCTGGAGGCTACAGGGAAGCCTCCTGAAGCCTACAGAGGACAAAAAATGGCCCAACACTCAAACGGGAAGTCCGTTCCCAAACTTCCAGTTTGTACGTTGGGTTGTTCCTGGTTCTTCAGAGCCGAAAATGAAGACTGAAGTCAGCTGGTCAGTGCACATATGCACACTGGAGCTGAGAGGGCAATGCCCAACAAATGGCTCCACGTGCTACCTGTGGCTATCTGTGGCATGCGTGCCATAGGTTCACCATCATGGGCATAGTAGTCATTTAATGGTTGTGCATTTAAAAATTACACCAGAACTGAACCCCTTCGGGGGTTTTGAGGGTCCTGGAGAGACTCTCTTTACCGTAGGGACGGCTGCAGGGGGTCCCCCCGCAGACGGCGGTCGGGGGGGAGCCCTTCCCGCTTCGACCTAGGAGCTGGAGAACGGATAGCGGGGGGAGCTTCCTCTTGCCAACGGATGCCGGAATGATTAGAAAATTCCTATTTGGATGGAAATGCCGGGGACGGAGGATTGCACCAGGTCTCCTGTATTAAGAATGTGACTGTGATGCCTGAGGGATTGCTGGTATACTGGGAAGGGGGTAGAGTCAGAATCAAAACAGTAGGAGTGGCGGAGCCTTTTCTTAGAAAGCACTCCCCACTCCTAGAAGAAAGAGACGGAACAGGGGAAAGGGTAATAATTAATGTGGCATGAGGATGCTGGATTGGATGGAACAAATCTACATTTTAAGAAATTTTCTGGAGATAGTTTTTCTATATTTCTGCATATCCTACAGCAATCACTGTATGTTCCGTCCTTTTTTCAGGATTTGGTCAAGATATGGAGCCAATTCCGTCCTGCTTTCAAATTGTCAAAATAATTACGAACCATTTACAAGGAAGGGCCCACCCCAAGAAGTTAGGGGATAAATACAATCCTTTCTCAAAGACTAATGGCAGAGTTCCAGGCATTCCAATCAGAAGAGAAAAAATGGCCAGAGACAGGCACGGTAGCACCTTCTCCATCACTCCTTCCCTCTAGCTATAGCTAAGCAGATCAAATCCCTGAGTTTATATTGTGTTATGTAGATAATTTAAAGAGGAAAACTAAATTGTGGAATTCATAAACTACCCTCATAGTGGAAGACAAAGTACTGCCATTAATCTCTTAAGGAAGAAAGGGAAAGAAAGAGAAGAAGCCAATTAGAAAATATCCTCTTCTCCCTTCCTTTCCTTCTGCAATCTCCAGGGGCGCATTTATAAATGAGTCAAGCTGCAGCTCTACATAAGTGTGCTTTGCATTGCAGATTTATCTTGGCGCATGCGCACACGCACACATACATACACACACACCCCCTTCTTCTGTGGCAAGCAATTGTGTAAATAATAGGCATTATTCTCCCAAGTTGTTTATACGAAGTAATCTCGCATATTTGTCATCCTGAAGTCCGTGCTAAGTCCACTACTGAGAGGGTTAGTCTAGGGCAGGGGTCTGCAAAGTCGGCTCTTTTAAGACTGGTGGACTTCAACTCCCAGAATTCCCCAGCCAGCTATGCTGGCTGGGGAACTCTGGGAGTTGAAGTCCACCAGTCTTAAAAGAGCCGACTTTGCAGACCCCTGGTCTAGGGGGAAAGGAATGCTCTTGGGAGCCAGTGCCCCTGTAGGTTCTTACCCATTTAACTTTAATTTTTAAAGAAGTATTTTAATTACATGGAAATGGGGAAACTGTCATGCTGCAAAGTCTCAGCTTCTATCATGATGGTTATTTACATGAATGACTCCAGGGTCCCACAGACATTTTTAAAAAGTGGAAACAAAGGTCTTTTTTTTATTAAAAATGTTAAAAAGCAGTTGGGGATTGGGGAACAAGGTGGGGGCATAGAGGGGTGATGAAAACAGCTTTACTGAATAGAGTTTCAGTAGAGCTGAGAAATAATTAAAGCAGTTAAAGTTTGGTGAAAATTAATAGGAGTTGGTCAAGAACCGTGAGAGATTTTAAAGCATTTAACCACCAAGAATTTGACCCAAAGCTCTGCAATTGGAAAAAGTCACAGTAAAGAAATAAGAATAAAGGACCCCTGGCCAGAAAGACATTCTTTGTCTCAAGGCTTAAGATTAAGAAAGATATAGGTAGAAGATAAAGGGGTGGAGCCATCACACATATAGAAAATGAAGGGATAGAGCAGAAAAAGTTCCGAACAATATTTTATTTATTTATTTGTAAATATTATTGGCTGCCCCTCTTATAACAGGGTAACTCTGGGCATTTATGAAGATCTAGAATAAGTGGCAAAAGGAAAGGGTTAGCTAAGGGACAAAGATTTAAGTTGAAGGAGAAAGGCTACCAAAGACTATAGAAGCAAGCAAGAGGTAAGAGAGAGGATATACCAAGCCTCTAATGGAATTTCACCCTGAATTGCTACAATCAGCTGGAATTCCATTCAACAAGGAGAAGAACAGCTCAAGTGAGGATTAGGAGAATCAGCCGTTTATCATAAGAAGAGAACATCTGATAGTTTCACCAGCAAGAAAACTGCCCATGAAATGACTGAAGAAGTATCAACCCTTGAAATGCCTGGAGTGTGGTGGACTGTATCAGATGGACCTGGATGGAAGGGAGCTGAAATAGAATGAAAGATTAAACAGCCAAGCATAGGAGAATATTTCTATATATTGTTCAGCTATTGGTTTGGACATTCTATAAGAGAGATGGGAAGGTTGGCTTGTGTAAATACACTTTAAGGAAACAGCACAGATTGCTGTATCTGTATATATAAGAGGCATGCACTGTGCATAGTACCTCAGCAGAAGAATCCAATTTAGTTCAATAGCTTTCCCTTGTTTAAAGTTATTCTTGTATCTATGTGATTCTACCCATATTGGTGGTTATTTCTTTAATGCAAATAGAGTAGGGAAGGTGTTCATGACTTCTCATAACAGCCCATTTGATATTGTTCTTACTGAAATTACAAAGAAGGGAAAGGGAGCTGACTGTTAAAGCTGCCCTGCTGGTCAAAGATTTGACAGCAAGCATTTTAAAGCAGGGGTCTCCAACCTTTGCAACTTTAAGTCTGAAGGACTTCAGCTCCCAGACTTCTCCAGCCAGCAAAGTCTGGGAGCTGAAGTCCTTCAGACTTAAAGTTGCAAAGGTTGGAGACCCCTGTTTTAAAGTGACCAACCCTGCTAAAGAGAGCCTGTTTTGGGGTATCTTAGGGACAGCCATCTCCACAAGTCCAGGAAAGCTTCTGTGTAAAAACAGGAATTACTGCATGTGCACTTTGCCACCATCACAACAGCAACGTGTGAATAAGTAAGCTCTTTCTATGGCAACTGTAACTTTCGTAAGTCCAAAGTACCCACTGTGCTATTCTTGGTAGTGTTCCAGTGTAGCTGAACTACGGTATATTGAATTCCACCTTGAATTCAATATGGTTCATGGCTTTGGTCAAAGAAATATTGGCTTTGATACTCCAACTGCGCTTACTGAGCCAATAAAGGTTATTGTGTATTTTGTTTCTTTAAGCCTCCATTGTCTTTCACAGCCTCTTGAAAGCAAGCATCATTGATGACAAGTAACTTTTGACATCCAAATAAAAGTAAAGAAACGTTCAAATTGAACTTGACTCTTGGTGACTTAAATGGGAACATGCAAGTAGTTTATAATTGCATTATTCTCAATGGTTTCTTTTCCATTTCCCTTTTTGATTTAACTAGCAACATAAACTCAAGTCACTATACCGTACCACCTAGTTGGGACTGCAGAGTGATTCGAGATGAGAAAGGAGGCAGAAACAGCTGCCAAAAAGAAGTGAACTAAGCAAGTAAAAGAGGAAAGGGATCTTAGGTGCTGAAAATTGTAGGAGAAGCTTGAGCAGCATGGAATAGGAAAAGTAAAGGAACAAACCTTAGCTGAAAATCAACAATCTTAAGTCTAGAGTGAGAAGAAAAGGCTACTTATAAACTCTTTTGGTACTTTGTGGGAATCTGAACTTCATCTGAGAAAGGTGGTCAATCTATCCCTCAGAGACCTTTATCCTTTTCACAAGGAGGCAGAGAAGTGACCTTCCACCATGACTCTGGATGTCCCACCTAGACATGCTTGATAGATTTTCTTTGACCAATTAATCTTTGAAATATTTATGACAACCCCCCAAAGCTGTAAAGTCCCCGCTGATAATTTCCTGTAACAATGCAGATATTATTTCATACTATTTCTGTAAACGTAAGGAGAACCTTGAATTTTTGAAGGATATAAATTGTGACTCAGAATCTGCATTGCCTTTAAAGCGCATGTGTTTCAACATAGTGTCCATTCCTTCCCTCCTTGAAATGTTTTGGGTTCTGTTTTCAAACTTTTACCTCAGCCTGCCCTATTTATTGTAGCCTCTTCTGTTTGGTAGCCCATGCCTGTTGAGATCCGGCCTATTTAGTTACTCAGTACAGCTTTTTACTCTGTCTCATTTCCACTTTTAATCTTTTCCCCTTTACATTCTCTTTTTTACATTCTTAGATTGTAGGCCTTTGAGCAAAAGCATTTTGTAAAAAAATGATATTGGTTAATCACTATTATTACTATTAGCTGGCTATGCAGATTCTGTACAGCTTGAACTGTACAGGTCCCTGGAAGCTACGCACGCTTAATGCATCTCCATTGCTCCCATTAAAAGTGAAAAGCAAAGCCTATCCCTGCAGATACGAAGCTGGCAAGTCAGAGGAAAGGGTGAGGGCAAAACCTTCTGGTGTGTTAATGTGTTTACCTGTTTGCACTTTCTTTTAAATGCAAGGATGTATTCAAAATGTGACTATAATTAAAGGAGGGATAAATAATTTCAGGAACTGCCCCCCAAGGCATTTAAGAAAGCTCATAGAACATTCATTGATGTCAAAGATAAATAGGAAAACAACCTGCCAGGGACCCCCATGTCAGTCTTGTTCTGCCAACTGTCAACTAAGAAGAAACAAGATTTAATAATGGAGAATTGCTGAAGCCCTTTAGCAGGCTGCAATTTGAAATAGGTGTTCTGATTGGAAGTTCAACCTCTTAGGCACACCGTGGGCACTTCCAATTCAGTTTAATATGCTTTCTTCCAGAAATACACAAAAGTATAACTAATAACATAACATAACATAACATAACGCATAATATGCCCCACCTTAAACCAATCTTTATTCTGCTGCAGTAACAAGGCTGGCACGATGGCACATGACATCTGTTATCCTAACAGTGTTCAATGGGACAAGTAAACTTCTAACGGTTCTTGGTGGATTTTCTGTTGATATGAAATTACTCTCCTTAATGGCTGCAGCTGGAAGAGACCATGGGTAATAGGTTTGGCCAGCTGAGCTTGATCTGCAAAATGGGTAAAGGCGTTCCATACCTGCTTTACCAGCAGGTCTGTACCCAACTTGTGAGGCAGGCTGGTTCTGCTTTCCTTGGCAGCTCTGTTATTCTCCTGTATGGACCAGGTGCGTATAATCTCTGCAGTAGGCATGAATTAACAGACAAGCTCTTTCATAGCATATAGCAAGCAAACATTGCCCAACAGAGCAACCTACCTTTCACCTGGGACATATTTTTCAACTGGTATCAATGTTAAAAAAGTAGAAGTCAGGCAGGTTACTTGATGGTGAGGCTGTCTGAATTACCTTTGTGGTACAACCTGCTAAAAAATGGTACAAAGGAGATAACCCATCAGCAATAGGTCTGCCATTGCTGCTAAGGCACCATAGATTGTACCGTACATGTAGCAAGTCTTCTCTTTGGAGAAGATGAAGAATGCTACTTTCACACCAGATCAGAAAACATTGAAATAAGTTGATTGTAGCTTCAGGCTGGACATGAGAGGAACTATGCAGGAGAATGTGGTACTCAACAATGTTTTGTGAGGTATCATGAAGCCAAAATTAAAAAAAACATATATGGATATATCTAATGCTATGATCACCCTAAAAAAATTTGAATTATTTTAGTGTGGAGAATAATATATCCTCTACTTCTAGAGGACTTCAGATCATTTGTTAAAGTTGAAATATGGATAACACAGTGTATATTAAGCTAGAAGTTGCTCCAAGAAAGGTACTATCAACATTTTTAGGAAGTCTAAAATTTAGATTTTCCATGTTGAACTGACACTGCTGGAAACCAAATTTATACAGTAACATAAACCTGTAAATAATTTCACATTTAAAGTGTTCAATTATATATCACAACCCTTGTAAAGATTTCATGGAGATCCATCCTTCTGATGTCCTCAGTAGCCTGTAACATAATGACAGTCTCTTTGTTAGCAATATTTTTGCTAACTTTCATGCACAAACAGGTTCCTTTCCACCACCACCACCTCCACCACCCATCAAGATCCGCTTGATACTTTCCTGAACACTTAATTCCTCCCAATTCTGGCACATCAAGGAAACCTGCTTTCCTGGGCTCACCATAGTGTGTATTTGCACAATTATGATGATTTGAGTTGGTGAATAGATGTTTGCTTTGTTCACAGCAGTCTCTCAGACAGTACTCTGAATGCATAAAAATGTGGGAGCTTGGCTATTCATCTTACTTTGAAACTGCAAAGAGAGGATTTTATTTCTAGTGCTTAAATTTTCAGAATAACACATGCTGCTGTCAGTAAGAATATAAATTCTACAAACTCATCGTGCTTATCATAACTAGAAGAAATTCTTTCCTGATGAAGTATCATACTTGCAATAGGCATGGATCCATGGTTACCATTCTTAATGGATCTTTAGGGTTTATTAAAGTAGTGGATAGATAACTTTATTGTGGTCATTAGATAAACAACATAAAGGAATTAATATTCAGATATTTAATTCAAATTAAATTGACAGTGTCATGATAAGATAGAAAACGTACACATAGACAAAAAAGGTTTGGCTAAAAGTTAATATTAAATCAAAATATGCTAAAAAACTTGCTTATATTTCCAACAAGACAAACATTTCAAAATGTATGTTAGCTAGATTGGTTAATGACAACAATAAGGTTATCTATTGAATTGTGGATATTGCCAGGGCATGGCATTTTTACAATGATAACCTTACCCCCATCTCTCTTACCCAAGAATTCCCACAATTATTTCCAGAACATATTTTTCCATTTAAAAATGTGTTGAATGTTTATTGTTTGCTTTACTTTTTAATGTTATTAACTTTTTCCCATTTTTGGCAACATATAAATTTTTATCAAATATTGCTTATATTGCTTTGATATTTCCATAGCATAAAAATATAATGCTATAATAAATAAGCAACTGAAGCTGACAGCTGTGACACTAATCTTTGATCACACTTCATCATTTGGGGTACTGACTGGATGTGTATGCATCATTTCAGTCCAATCCAGAATGAATAAAGAAAAATCAATTTTGGAAATCAATGTCTGGAAATTATGGATTGGAGCCCTCCAATGTGGTACATGCTTGTGGCAGGATAAGCTGGCCTAATGGACCTGGAGTTGTAATTTGGCCCAAAGATTGGTTGTTTTGTGTAAAATGTTACATAGATATCTACTGTAAAAGCAGCTTGGATTGATTCAGGTTGCCTTTAGGGGAAACTTAATGAAGGTCAGATCTGTTAGACTAGGGGTGTCAAACTCAAGGCCCAGGGCCAGATCTGCCCCACAGGTGCTTAGATCTGGCTCGTGGGGCTGCCCTGGAAACAGCAAAGGACCAGCCTGCAGTGCTTCTGCCAGCAAAAATAGAGCTCAAGTGGGCTACCTCCGGCCCTCCCAAACTCCATTTTCGCTAGCAAGAAGACATCACGACCAAAAACGGAGCTCAGGAGCCCACTGGCAGGCAGCAGAGCACTCGGGCTATCACAGGTACCCCCGATACAAGTGAAATCGAGCTGGCGATAGCCACCCTGGCCACACCCACCCTGGCCCCCTGACGTCAAAAACAACCCTGATTCAGCCTTCAATGAAATTGAGTTTGACATCCCTGTGTTAGACAAAAAAAATGAGGTGGTTGGTGGTATGTTTATGCTAGATGAATCAAAGAGGAAGGACTAAAACTGTTGAAGAAAGCAGGCACAGAGTTGGAAAGAGGATCCCCTGGAGAAAGCGGAGAGGTGCTGGAAGTACCAGAAAGGGAATCTGCAGAGCAGACTACCTGTTGAAAGCTGCATTTGGAGAGATCAATCTAGAAGCCCCAAAGAAAAAGAGGACCAAGGTGCTGGCTTTCCCAAGAGACTGAGGAAAGATTTATTCTCCCCTCCTTCCTTTCTTTTCTAAGCTAACAGAATGTTAGTAACTTAGGAACTGCTGTGATTCACTTAATAACTGTGACAAGAATGGTTATGAAATGGGGTAAAACTCACTGAACAACTGTCTCATTTAGCAACATAAAGTTTGTTGTGTTATGGCCCTATGTCAAGGACTAGACGTACTCTACTCTTTGTTAGCGGCAGTGGAATCTCCCTGTAACTTTGCTCTATGGGAAGGACAAGGCTGAAGCTATCTGGAAGAGACATAACAGGTTTGGAGACCTTGACACATATCATCATTGTGCATACGCAAGGGTCACTTGAGTCTTTGTATATGATGGTTGTCAGGCCTGCAGCCATATTCCTTTTGGATCTTTGGCCTGCCACACTTTCTATTATTCTACTATGCCGTTTCTATTGTGGGAAAATTGGAGGGGAGGATTGTACAGAGTTAAATGCTATGCAGCCAAAATAAAATTCCTTTCTAGAAAGCCAAGGTCATCCTTTGTCTCTACACCTCTACACCTGACCAGATCTGGATGGGTGGAATTGCCAGTGTGGCAGTGAAAGATTGGACCATGTGATGGACTTGTGGGTGTGGGGGCAAGGTCTTGAACTTTCAACTGGGTGGGGAAAACCAGGAATGTTTTCCCAGATGTGCCAACATGGCTCTCTTAATAAATTGGGATTTTGAGCAATACTTTGCCTTGGACTCTGATTTAATTTTGGATGCTATTTGGAACGCTGACAATGGTATTATCAGGGGTGGAGCACAAGAGGATAAATACCTAAAATGTTTTTGAACATCCAGACATTTTCTATAACTGGAACTCTTGAGAGGCTGTATTGGTTTAGAAGATCAGTCTTTAAATGACTGCAAAGTCCCAGCATATATTCCTGCATTCTATTCTGAAGTCTGAATACTCTGCCTGAAACTAGAATAACCCAAAGTTTCTGTTGGGACAAAGTTCCGTCAGAAAAATCTCTGAACTTGACAGAAGAACTCAGTCTTGAGCAGCGGTTCTCAACCTGTGGGTCACAAACCCTTTGGGGGTCGAATGACCCTTTCACAGGGGTCGCCTAAGACCTCCAGTAAACACATATTTTCGATGCTCTTAGGAACCGAGACACCAATTTTATGGCTGGGGGTCACCACAACATGAAGAACTGTATTAAAGGGTCGTGGCATTGGGAAGGTTGAGAACCACTGGTGTTGAGGATGTGAAAATATCCTCCATCCCATTTCCTATATTAAACAGGCCTAGCAATTATTCCCAACTGGCTACAATTTTCTGCAGCTGTCTGATTGTTATTTTCTTCCTTGAACACCTGAATTATTTTATGGGGATTTTGACAATTCACATTAGATGCCATAATCAAGACAAACCATTTATTTAAACAAAGTCCTGGCAGACAAATTCATATTATGGAACTTTCATTTGCTGCCTTTTCTCTCATCTCCCTTGTTGATTATATGTAATTTTTTCATTAGCTTCTCTCTGCGTTGTCACCTGCACAGCCTATTTAATCAGTTTTTGATATCTCATTTGTCACCCTTACTACCTCCAGTGTCCGCTCTGAAACATGCATCATAGCAACAGCAGGACAGCAATAAAGCGGGGGGGGGGGGGGGGGGGGGAGAATCTTTTGGAGGATTTTTTAAAAAGTGGATTTTTATATAAATTGATCACATGTTATAGAGGTGGCCAATTCATCAAGGTGAGCTATGGTTGGTGGATCCCAGTTCAACTCCGTTCACTTTCCTGGTCCAAATAGAACTTTGCAGCTTCTGTCATTATAGGTTACATTATAGGTGCCTACAGAAATAGACAAGTGTTCCCAACATTCCCTTTTCCCTTTTATTTCAGGTTATAAACCTAGACACACATTTAAAATATCTCTACACACATTCACATATTTCTCTGAGATCTTTTAAAAATGTGTTAAATTTGACACAATCTGCACTTGATATTGGTTGTGGTCTCTTTGGAGCTCATTGTGATATTACAGCTCTCGTCACTAGATTAAAGGCAAGCGACTTCATGATGGTGACTGTAAACTCCCAGCATCCCTCAATGTTCAGGTCAACTCAATCTGCTGGATGTAGTAGTTCAGCATCATCTACAAGGGTACACATTCTGCATCTTAGATACAGGACTGTTAAACTGGTAGCCCGCCAGCCAGATGTGTCACATGCAGGCCACGACCATCCCAGCTCCGTAAAGGGGAAAAACGTTGTGATACATCACGTGACAGCAACGTGATGCCAGGTGTCAGCCTCCGCTTTATTGCTTGCTTTGGCTGTCATTGAAACGGGGAGGGAGGGGCTATGGGGGCTGGATATGGGATTATATGTTTGCAGGTGGTGTTGTGGAGCCAGGAGCTGATACCGGCAGTAGCCAAGGTCAACAGTCTTATATACCATTCTGATGATGCTCCTGAAGATGCAACCCACATGCATCCCACATGACATCAAAGGGTTTTTTGCATTGGACAGTGGGTTGGGGGGTTATGGGGGAAAGGGGATGGACAATGATTGATATGTAACCTTTCGCAAGCAAATACCTCAGACCTTGCTTGAATTTCACTGCATTCTTTTCGTAACCAGTAAAAGTACTCTTAAATCTTTCAAAATGGATTTGAGTGGATTCTTTCTTGGTCATCGTTAGAGGCAAACCTGACACCAGGAATTTGACACCTGTGATCTAGAAGCTAGCAGTCTAAAACAGCTTTCTTACCTTACTGCAATAATATGTGGTAACCAACATCAGAACCACTTGGATAAACTATGTTCCTGAGTCCCATAGACAAAATGAATTGTTTACCAGCTAGCTGACACACAGATATAATTTGCTAATTGAATTATAAAGCAAAGATTTAGAAATAATTAGCATTGTTTATTATTTAATATTTCAATATTTAAACGGAATAATTTCAAGAAGTAGAGTTGTTTCCGTTCTAATTAATTCAACTTATTTGACTTAGATGTTTGGACTCCACAAAACTTAGTATGTTGATGTATCCTTTAATTCCCAGACATTGATGCATGTAAAATAGGTCATTGCAACTTCAAAGGATTTTAAATGCAAAACATTTAAAATATTAGGATGGATTGTAAACTATTCAACCCTCTGGGGCATTTTCATATTTTCCTTATCTTTGTTCTTTTGGAATAGCAAAATATTGCTTTCAACTGGCAGCTCCCCCTCCCACTGAGGGACATTTATAGAAGCCCAAAAATGAGATGTCCTCCACATAAAGAGCAAACTGTGGAATCAGCCTCTTTCCACCCAAATCCCCAGAAAATGATAGCACAACCCCAAAATATTTTTTTCTTTTGTTGTGTTGTAGTTATGAGGTTACTTGTTGACATATTACATGATGGGGAAATCAGCTGCCCCTCCTTTGGCAAGGGCCAAGGTCATTCTCCACAGCCATTCATGGGGTTCTGCAGAAGCCTACTGACTAACCTGTTTATCAGGGCTGCAAAGCCAAGGTTTATTTTAGTCACTGAAGTTATCCAGATCATCTAGGTAAGCCAAAGGCAGCAGGAAGGAATGTTATTTTGTGTGTAACGGGCTGTGATATTCATGAAGTCTTTGGAGACTGCTGTCAGAAGGGGAAAGGGCCATCCAATCCGGTCTGCGCGTGCGCAAGATGGCGGGTTAGCTCCGGAGCTCCGTGTGGGCTGTGGAGGTTCGTTAGCCTTTTTAGTGCTCCCAGCCCTCTTTTATGGCTTAGAGGGCTGGGCATCTGTAAGGAATCCATCCTGGCACCACAGGATGAGGTTCGCGGCGATTTCGGAGGTGTCGGGAGTGAGCACGGCTCAGGGGACGCTCAGACGGTGAGAGCGTCGGAGCGGGCCGTTTGGAGTGGGGGCCGGAACCGGAGCGGAGCGGTGGCCGGCGTCCCCGCTGCCGGAAACAGGGCGGAGGCGCCGGTCGCGGCCAGAAGCTCTCGACGCTGATGTCAGCTGTGGCTCGTCCGGGGGGCAGAGACGGTGGTGAGAGCACCGTGAGGCCAGCGGCAACGGCGTTAATGGTGGCAGTGAGGATGGCGGTGCTGAGAGGTGTTTGAATGATGGTGAACGGGGCGCAGCCGCGGGAGATGGAGTGGCAAGGCGGCTGCGGGAGATGGCGGCGGTGAGAGCGCTGGAGAGGGGAGAACGCCGGAGGCCAGTGGCAATGGCGATGGCGAGTATGGAGGCGGAAGGATGATGGCGGCGTTTGAGCGCCGAGAGGTTGGTGGAGGAACCCTGAAGCGGCCGCTGGAAGCCTGGCCGACGACGGTGGGAGCGTTGAGAGGCCAGTGGAGGAGGCGGTGGCACAGGAGAGATAGAGAAGGCGGCGGTGAGAGAGCCGAAAGGGACGCGAACGGCCATGCTGGCCATGCTGACCAACTTAACTTCCTCCTGAGATTGAGAACTGAGCCATGCTCCCGAAAGACGGTAATTTGTCCTAAGATCTTGGGCTGGAACAACTCATTGATTGACTATTTTCAACTGACATTGCGAGCTGTACCATCTTTATATCCTTATTGTTTGCACTTTATCTCATTTTAATATCAATTGAGGACTTTAAATCTTGGCTAACGACTTTCTAATTTCTTTTAAAATCTTTGTATTTTAAATCCCAGCCCCACTGATGAATTTCACCTACATTAACTATTTATTAATTATTTATTAACAACTTTTATTATTTATGCATAGTATAATGTACTCCAGAGCTAACCTTTTACTGCTGCGAGAGTCCCCGCTCTCGCAGGTCTGGCCCTCTACACTATCGAGGGCCCGTCTTGATGAGGGATATATTAATCCGGAGAGACGGGCGAAGCGCGGCCTTAGGGGATTTTTAATTGGTAAATTATTGGTTATTTTAGGGGGTCCCATGGAGGGGGGTGGGCATAGACAGATAGAGACGACAGAACAACATGAAAGAAGGGGCCGGACCAGTAGCCGACGGGAGGAGACGGAAGGATCCGATATGAGGGGGGAATTACGAGTCGTTCCGCCGGAGGGCATATCAATCCAGACGGTCGTGGGGAGGGGCAGGGCCGAGGGGAGACAAGTTCCATCCTCCCGGTTGGTGGCACGTAGCCGTTGGTTACAAACGGTCGGGTGCCACAACCCCCGCAGGCTAGGTGGTCAGGGGATACAGAGCCAGGGCCTGCGGCTGATGTTTTGCAACGCCAGGTCCGTGGTCAACAAAGCCCCCCTCGTCCATGACCTGGTGTCAGAGGGGGAGCCGGACCTGGTAGGAATTGCAGAGACCTGATTGGGCCACGAGGGAGGACTTCCCCTCGTCGAAATGTGCCCACCAGGTTACTGCGCTTTTCATCAGCCCCGGGCCCTAGGCAGGGGCGGTGGGGTAGCGGTCATTATCAAGGAAGGCCTTGAGCCGGGAGAGACCATTGTGCCTCAGACTACCGGTTGTGAGTCCCTCTGCGTGAAGTGGGGCCTAGGGAGGCAGTTGGGCTTGCTGGTTGTATACCTGGCTCCCCACTATGTAGCAGCAGCCCTGCCCGAGCTCCTGGAGGTGATCGCTACGGTGGCAGTTGAGACCCCCAGACTTGTAGTCATGGGGGACTTTAATCTGCCATCGTTGGGCGAATCATCCGAGGCAGCTTGGGAGTTCATGGCCTCCATGACGGCCATGGACCTGACCCAACTAATTCAAGGCCCCACCCACGAGGGTGGACATACGCCGGATCTCATCTTTGTCTCGGGCCAATGGAAGAGTGATCTGGGTTTAGGGGATATAGTCATCACACCCTTGTCATGGTCAGACCACTCACTTCTCCGACTCGACCTTCCGACCGCTACTCCCCGTCGCGGGGAGGCGGAACCAGAGCTTCCTATCTGGTTTCGCCCCAGGCGCCTGATGGACCCTGTTGGGTTCCAGACGGCGCTTGGGCCACTTCCTGTACCCCTGACCCGCGCCCCGATGGAGGACCTCGTGGCCGCATGGAATACTGTGACCACGGGAGCCTTGGATCGGGTCGCGCCCTTGCGGCCTCTCTTGCGGCGCCGAGCCGCCCCGGCTCCTTGGTTCACCGAGGAGCTGAGGGCGATGAAACGCCGCAAGAGATGCCTAGAGGGAAGATGGAGGGCTACTCGCTCCGAATCTGACCGGACACAGGTAAGAGCCCATTTACGGACTTACATTGTGGCGCTGAGAGTGGCCAAACGTCATCATTGTGCCACTCTCATAGCATCCGCAGAAAACCGCCCTGCCGCCCTGTTTAGGGTGACCCATTCCCTCCTGCAACAGAGGGTGCGGGAAGCCCCGCTACAGGGTAGAGCAGAGGAATTTGTGATTTTTCTGCAGGACAAAACCGCTCAGATACGGAACGAGTTAGCCCCCATTCGTGGCCCAGTGGGATGCCATGAGGCTGATCTTGTTTGGGAGGAATTTGACTCCGTTGCTTCCGAGGATATGGACAGGTTACGTGGATGACTGCGAGCCACCACATGTTTATTGGACCCGTGTCCCTCCTGGCTTGTACTGGCATCCTGGGAGGTGACACGAGGCTGGCTCCAAGAGGTTATCAACGCTTCTTTAAGTGAGGGTTCCTTGCCTGCTTCCCTAAAAGAGGCTATGGTGAGGCCCCTCCTTAAGAAGCCCTCTTTGGACCCAGCTCTTTTAACCAACTATCGTCCCGTCTCCAACCTTCCCTTTCTGGCGAAGGTTGTCGAGAGTGTGGTGGCACAACAGTTTCCCCGTCACCTGGAGGAAGTTGATTATCTAGACCCGCGCCAGTCCGGCTTTCGGCCCGGGCATAGCACCGAGACGGCATTGGTCGCGTTGGTGGATTATCTCTGGAGGGCCAGAGATGGGGGTTGTTCCTCCATCCTGGTCCTATTAGACCTCTCGGCGGCTTTCGATACCATCGACCATGGTATCCTATTGCATCGGCTGGGGGGGTTGGGGGTGGGAGGCACCGTTTTACGGTGGTTCTCCCCCTACCTCTCTGGCCGATCGCAATTTGTGTTGGCAGGAGAGCAGAGGTCGACCCCGAGACCCCTCACATGTGGGGTGCCTCAGGGGTCGGTCCTCTCGCCTCTCCTGTTCAACACATACATGAAGCCGCTGGGTGAGATCATCCGTGGTTTTGGGGTAGAGTACCATCTTTACGCTGATGATACTCAGCTGTATATATCTACCCCAAACCACCCCAACGATGCCGTAGCGGTGATGTGCCAATGCCTGGAAGCCGTGCGGATCTGGATGGGAAGTAACGGACTCAGGCTCAACCCGACCAAGACCGAGTGGCTGTGGTTTCCGGCTGCCCGATTCAACCAGCTTTCTCCAACGCTGGCCACAGGGGGCGAACATCTTGCCCCTGTGGATGGGGCGCGCAATTTGGGAGTCCTCCTGGATACCCGGCTGTCTATGGAAGAGCAAGTGACAGCCGTGGCCAGGAGGGCGTTTTACCAGGTTCGCCTGGTTCGCCAATTGCGCCCCCCTATTGGATCGGGACGCCCTCCGCACAGTCACTCATGCCCTCGTGACATCCCGACTGGACTACTGTAACTCTCTCTACATGGGGCTTCCCTTGAGGTGCACCCGGAGGCTTCAGTTAGTTCAGAATGCAGCCGCGCGAGCAATTATGGGAACCTTAAGGTTTACCCATGTAACACCGCTCTTGCGCGAGCTGCACTGGCTGCCTGTCGTCTTCCGGGTGCGCTTCAAGGTTTTAGTTATCATCTTCAAAGCGCTCCATGGCTCGGGACCTAGCTACCTGCGGGATCGGATCCTGCCTCACACATCCTCACGGCCGATTCGCTCCCACAGAGAGGGACTTCTCCGGGTGCCGTCCACTAGACTTTGTCAGCGGGCGACGCCCAGGGGAAGGGCTCTCTCTGTGGCGGGCCCGGCCCTCTGGAACGACCTTCCCCCCGATATTAGAACGACCACGGACCTCCACTCCTTCCGCCTGAAATTGAAGACTCATCTTTTCCGCCTGGCCGGCCTAGGGTAGTCTCTCTCTCTATGGGTTTTTTAATTGTTTATTTATATTTAGTGGGGATTTTTAGTTAATGGGATTTTAGCACAGGAATTAATTTAATCTGTTTTAAATTGTATGTATTTTGTATATTTATTGTTTTTATTCTCCCTGTGCACCGCCCCGAGTCCCTGTGGGGAGAGGGAGCGGTTAATAAATTCAACTTTATTATTATTATTATTATTATTATTATTATTATTATTATTATTATTATTATTATTATTATTATTATTATTATCCACTTTATCTTTAATATGAGAAGTAGGGCAAAAGCTACATCTGGCCTATAATAAACTTGGCATTTCCACATTCTCATATATAGTTCATTAGGTGATAAAAGGATTAGAACTTACTCCATAAGGTACATTTTCGCTTCTGTCTTTCCTACCATTACATAGCAAAACTAGATTATTTGAATGTGACAGTTGATAGGACTTTACTTTGAGATACGTTACCATCTTTATCAGAAGTCCAAAATTACTCAATTGACTAGTTTATTTTTTTAAATGGTGCCAGTAGTTGAAGCATGTGGACACTTAGTAAGAATTGCACTTTTCTGAAATTCAGCTTTGACAAATCCGATGACAGATTCAGAGTACAACAAAAAGGTGGAAATATGTTTTATTTCTCCTATTTTAATCTAAGTTCAGTCATGTAGTTTAAATGAGTTCTTTGTTTCAGCAAAAAGGAGTAAGCACTATACACAACTAGAAATTGCACAGGAATTAGCAGAATGCTCCATGGAGGCTGGCACTTGGAATACCTTGGGTTTCTCTGAGCTGTGGGGAAGGATAATTTTCTTAGATGAGTGAATAGCCCTACCAGACATGTCATAAAAGAAACAAACTAAGTAAGATTAAATATGCAATTTAAGAAAATGTGTGTTATAGATCTTATATTACATGTGGAAACTTGTTTTTGAAGAGCCAAAATGATTTCCACCATTGCTTCCATTTATGCCTGAAATGAGGATCAGGCAAGTGCTAAATACAGCTTGAAATCCTGCCCCAAATAGATATCCTGCTATAGATATTTTCTGCTATACATATTTTCTTTAACCTAATGAAAACTAGTTTCCAGATATCACCAAGCTCCAATGAACAGGAAGAAGTTACGTTAACTCTTGTTCAGAGAAATCAGTGGCACTGGAACATTTTTTTGGGAAGATATTACCCTGCAAAAATCAGGTAGTGAACTTCATGTGTGACATTTTAAAGCACATCTGGCAGTCAATCTAGGTCCTATCATTTAGGAAAGGAAGAAGGAAAACTATCAGGGGTGATTTCAAACAGGCTATTTGAACAGTGCTGTTACAAACAATGTGTAGGAACAGCAATATGTACATATTTAAGATGGATAATCATATTTTATAATAGTGATGAAAGAAGAATGGTGCTGGGTTGTACAATCTTACCGCAATAAGCTAATCAAATGTACAGGGGTGTTGACTCCAAAACTGAGGATCAATGTCTTTTCAAGGTTCGCCAAATTCTCACTTACAAATGAAGACACATTTTTCATAAGATCTACTTCTTTCCCTCTTGTTGAAATGTCTGTAGTCCTGGAAACCTTTACACTGGATGGGAATTCCTTTGTTCTCTTTGTTAACTACACAACAGAGAATGAAAGGGCCATTTAAGGCATGTTGCATTTAGCAAACAGCTCATTTTCTTTTCCCTGCTTGTTACAATGTGTCATCATCAGCTGCTTTCATTAAGATCAAATGAAACCACTATGACCATTTGTGATATTTTCACTGTAGAGGTAGTTTCCTCTCTTCTCCTGCTTTTTCTAATGTTCAACCAAGTGTTTTACAATCACCTTTCAGTTCAAAGACATCTGGACATTCATGAGCATCCATAGCCATTTTGGCTTCAGATATGAGAAAGCCAATGAACCAGAAATGCCAATAAACCTTGCTTGGCTGTACAAATTTAGTATCTGCTTGTGCAACTTTATTGTATGTGTATTTACGGATGTATGTTTGTAGAAACAAGTGTCGGTTGAGTACAAGAATATCTAAATTAATTACTCTACAGCTGGCAGAGTAGAAAGGAAAAGGAAGGTTAATCCCATTCATCTAGCAAGCCTGTTAATGAATGCATAGAAAAATCCCAGAATTGGATTGAATGGAAGAAGAAAAGAAATGAGTGCATGTTTCGCTCCTGGAAACTTTGCAATCTAGCTAAATGACTGAGTCAAGGCAGAAGGAACACATTTCGCTCCCACAGAGAGGGACTTCTCCGGGTGCCGTCCACTAGACTTTGTCAGCGGGCGACACCCAGGGGAAGGGCTCTCTCTGTGGCGGGCCCAGCCCTCTGGAACGACCTCCCCCCCGATATTAGGACCACCACGGACCTCCGCTCCTTCCGTCTTAAATTGAAAACACACTTTTTCTGCCTTGCCGGCCTGGGATAGCTACTCCTCTGTTTTTAGGATTTTTTGGGGATTTTTAGTTAGATGGTTTTAATGGGTATTTTAGCACAGGTTAATTAATTTAATTTATTTTTAATGAAATATATATATAGCCATTGTTCTTATTTTTCCTGTGCACCGCCCCGAGTCCCTGTGGGGAGAGGGTGCGGTTTATAAGAAATAAATTATTATTATTTCAAGTGCAAAGTAAATATGCAACTGAAAATGATCTAAATGATCCAAAAGTATGACATATAATAGTATAAATATGTTTTTGAGGAAGCAAAGCAAAGGAAAGCTGATTTCCAATAATGCAATGTGCAAATAAACAAAAACAAAACCCAAACTTTCAAGCATGAAGATCACTTCCAAGACAACTTTCCAAAAGGGCATTTCAGATGTCAGCTCAGGTTAAGATAGAGATCTCAATATTTTGGAGGTATGCTACAATGCTGGTCTAAAGTAGTAGAGTTTTGCTAAGGAAATGTGAAATCAATAAAGATGGAAGTTAAGAGCCCCGACGATCAATATTTAATCTTCATAAAAAACGCCATGTTACACCTATTCAGCTGTGTATCTTCAAAAGTAATGAAGTGAATGACTAGAAACATATCCTTAATTCAAAAAGCCCAATGTATTTAAAGCTGCATATTGTTTACCCATGGCTCTAAACATTGCTCAGGTTTGGTGAAATCCCAAATGTCCTGCATCTTATCTCCTTCAGACCACCTTTGTCATTTTGAACCAGGATAGGAAAACTTTCAAGTTTCAGAATATATTTCCTCCACAGGGAAACAGTCTCATTTAATACCTTTTCTGACTATCAGAGACTACCACCGTAACCAGTCCATCCTGTGAAATCTATTGTACAAGGTTGGGCAGTTGATCCTTGAGTGAGGTTTCCATTCTGAAAAGCTTTTCACAATCCTAGATGGCCGGGTTGACCAAGTTCAGGAATGTGAATAGATGCCACTAGGTATTTCTGTTCATTATCCTGTGACCCTCCTAATCATCGATAATCGGGCAAAGATTAGAAATGTAGCTTGCTGCTGCAAGGTTTGAGTCATGATAACTCTAAGATAATAACTGTTTCATATGAACTGTGCAAGATTTTTGTTTCTTACTCAGTAAACAGTCTAATTGGCTGTCCAAAATGAAGGAAATACATCTAGAAAATTGAGTATGGTCCACTCACTGAATCCTAGATGAATGTTCAGTTTAACAAATCTGTCACAAGTATACTTTCTCTCTGATGTGTGTTTCTACCAAGGCTTGCTGATTAGCCTTATTATTTATGTATGTTTGGTTGTTCTGTATGTATGCCTTATCTGGAAATGGTTGTCTTGAATGGAACTCTGTAAACACTAGTTGGATAATTTTAAAGTAGCTTCCTTAAAACTCTACAACTGCTTGTTTCCAAATGCCACTTAATATCTCAAATCTCTCTTTTTCGGATAGAGATGTATCGCCAACACTCTCTTACAGATCAAATCGAAGTAAACTTCTGTAGATATTTCAGGCACTGCTAGCACTAAGAAACTCTTCTGGATTTTAACAAATGAAGCTGTGTGTGTATGTTGAGACAGTCAAATATGCAATGGGAGGTAAATGTTCCATATGTGAACTTAAGAGACAAGTGTCATAAACTGTAGGCAAAATCTGTCAAAGTCCTTCCTTCAGAATAGAGGTCAGAGACAGGGTCTTCTGTTAAACTATCAAAAATATTTTATGTAGTGATTTTTTTACCCCCTCCCCATTTAGGATCCTTCTCTTGGATACTGCAGAATAGAACATTAAATGTGTTAGACAATTTCCACTTCAATAAAACAATAACAGCAGTAACAAATTGATCTCCATGTGTTATTTGCACAACTACCAGCTTCAAGGAGTTCCTCTGCTGCCATTTTTGGGATCCCTGGCATGCTGAAAGGCTTCAACTGGAATATCTTTCTCTGTTAATTTTCTTAATTCTCAGTAAAATCCTTTTTTGCCTTCAAATCTTAGTAGCATCAATTTGCTCCTGAATGGCGCCAGTACATAATTTGGCAACAAGGATGGGATTTGAAGCAATGGGTGGGGTTTTTTGGGGGGGGGGGGAGAGAACAGAACAGAGGATGAAGAATGCTATCAATTGGCTCCAATCAATCAAATTTTGAGTGCCCCTCAAATAGAATCTCAAATACCTCACTGAATTTTCTCTTCCTTTCGTCTCATACCCCAGGAGTTAAGGTGGTGTTTCTTCCCAATGTTTGTTTCTCAGCCTTAAAGCATGCTTGAGTACGCATTGTTGAAACTGTCTATGCATAGTTTTCCAAGGTCACCTCTGGGCTCAATACAGAATCTGGGTTGGTTGAGCATGCTGCAGTGAAGTGCTTGCAGGCTTCTTGAGTGTAGCAGAGAAAAGAGAGAAGTCATTAAGGGAATGAGATGGATTCTCCTAACTGTGCTGTGAGATGCATGGGAAATTCTAGTAGCCACTCAGAAGGTGGGCAGCAGGCTCCATTGAGAGAAGGTGGTCAGAAGAGAAGGGAGACAATGGAATAATGCATTATTGTCCTGGCCATTTTGTTAAATTAAAAATAAGCAAAAAAGAGATAATGTGTCTAACCTTGGAAAGGTGATGTCATAGTTTTGTTGGATGCTAGTTCAGAGGCGTAGGGGGAATTGTTACCAGGACCATCTGATGGAGAGAACACAGTCCTCTCCGAAAGAATGAAGAGTCCAGGGACTGAGGACGAGGCAATGCCAGGCCCTCATCCAGTCCCCGGGGTGTGTGTGTGTGTGACCACGACGGAGGATGACTGGATGAGAGCCACCTGCAGGAGTGGAGCAGCTGCAGAGGGCCACCAGAAATGACAGGTTCCAAACTACCTCTGGTGAGGAATAGCACAGAGGTGGTCAGCAAGGCTGCTTGCAAAGAAGATATCTTATAGCTAAGGATTGAAAAGAATCAATCTATTTTCATGATCCACCTCTAAAAAGAGCTGAAAGCACTGGCAATTAATTAGCTCCAAGGGCTATGAATATTATGAGAACAATGCTTGAAAAATAATTTATTTGCTAATTTGTTCATCAACATCAACTATATTGATTTTGATTTTAATTTTGCAGTAAAAGATAGCTGTACTCATATCTTTGCATATTTGTACAGTAGTTTGCATGTTGTCATTGAAAAATAGAGCAAATTTAGAATCAATGTTCATAGAACTAATACATGGAGAAAGTTAACAGATGTTACTCGGGCAATGATGGAACAAAAGAAGCTACTGTAAAAACCTTAAATTCGGCAGCTGGAGTGTACATTGAACACTTTACCTAAAAGAAAATGAATTAAGTGGCTGTAAATACGGAACTAGCTACTTCTAATTTCTTTTATCACTTTGTTCAGGGAGTTCTAAATTTCTAATTAAAGCTAGGCAATTTGTTCCTTAGCAGAGAAATGAAATATTTGAAAATATAGCCACTTTCCATTTAATTTGAGGATCTGCCTCAGAACTCTGTACCTTTCTTATTCCTTATTCCTGTCTGTTTTGTTAGCCCTTCAAGGAGAAAGTGAATCACAGTTTAGGCGTATCTATAAAGATTTCTGGGACATTATGTGGTCATATTTAATTTTATTCATTCATGCTTTCACTCATTCAATTTATGTGATCACTCATCTCAAATGCACGACAATTAAAAACAATAAACAAAACAACATATAACATGAAGATGCATAGCAAACATGCACAATCAATGCACCAAAAACCAATGCACCAAAAACCAGGCCCGAGAGAAAATGAACACCTACAGTATAAAGCTCTTCATGGCAGAGGGCTATTTGTTGATCCAGCTGTTCAAATTTCCTTTGATCATCCCACGAAATCCAGCAGGGTAGCCATGCTTTGGGTCATTTCTATAAAAGAATGTCATCCACTGGAGCCTAGGAAGTATGCCTTGCACATGGAGTATCATTCCCCCAATTTTGGTTGGCCTCAATCCTGCTGGCCTTTTGAAGACATTGGTGGAGAACATAAGATAAATCCATCAATCATCTTTTTTTTAAATGGATAATGTAGTATGTGGCCTTGATTATTGTTTTTTTGTTACTCTCTCTCTCTCTCTCTCTCTTGGTTTCTGGGTATTTGTTCTATTTTGCTTTTAGTTCTTGTTTTTCTGCTTCTGTCCAATTGTAAGCTGCTTAGAGTTACTTTTGTGAATTGAGTGTCTATTTAAATCAAATAATACAGGTACTCCTCAACTTATGACCACAATTGAGTCCAAAAATGACATTGCAAAGAAAGATGATAGTTGAGTAAGTGTTGCCTCATTTTATGACCTTTCTTGCCACAGTTAAGTAAATCACTTAAGTTGTTAAATTTGTATCATGGATGTTAAGTGAATCTGGGGTCCCCGTTGTCTTTACTTATCAGAAGGTCACAAAATGTGATTGCATGATCTTGGGATACTGCAATAAATACAATATTTTTCCACACAAAGAATTCTTATCCCAAAATCTTATTTCAAATCTATCTGAATCCTTATTCCATTTGTAATTTTCCATCCACTGCTGTTTATATTTTTTTTAAAAATAAGTCCACAAACTTCTATTTAAAACTTATTTCACTAAGGAAAACATCCAATGTTTTCAGACTAGTCAACCTAAGATCCCTAATAGTTGAAAAGCAGTCAACAAGCAATTTCTGAAAGTTAGAAATAAAGTTAGACTAAGAAATATCCTAACTTAGTTCTTAAAGGTGCTGGCTGTGGTTTGAGCAAGATGACTATCGCCTCATGCTCCCAAAACTATAGGAGCAAGATGACTATCGCCTCATGCTCCCAAAACTATAGGAGCCCTTGTAGGTGATCTCAAGTCCTTTTTTTTTTATCCAGAGAAGAATAACAAAGAGCCACTGAACTTGATGGATCTTCCTTCCACCAGTTGTTGGCTCTGTCTTCAGGTCATATTTCTTCCCTTAATGTAGGCATTTTTTTCCATGTCACAGTAAAGGAAATAGTACTGCCATCACTACTAAGAAGCCCACCTCCTTTCCCCCAAAAAAGTCTTACTTTGGGATGACAAACTAACAATGTGAAATATTTGGAATCAGTTTATTTCCCATTCACTTGTACAATTAAGAATATGCATGTTTATTCAAAAAATAAGGCTACCAAAGCCTGTCCCAAAATATATTACAACATTCAAAATGCTTGGCTTTTACAAATGACACAAATAGTGAGATGATTGGAATGAACAAATTGGGGACAGTAATGTGTGGATAGGCACTGTTGCCTTTTGTGAAGCAATTTCAATAGCCACTCAAATCAGAAGAGACAGAAAGTCATTAGTTACTGACAATTTAGTGGCTTGTATAGGGATAACTGTGTCGTGTCACATCTGCTCTCATTCAACACATGTCTACATCACAGATGAGATCCTTATATAGCTGGCAGGCATGAGAGCTGGTGAAGGAGCAGATGGGCTTGGAAATAAAATGCTTACATGCCCTCCCACAGACTGGAGAGCCTGCACTAGTTAGTTGTACAGAGAACTTCAATAGTTGAATAGTAAAAAAATGGCCTGAACATATCATTTGAAAAATAAAATAAAAAATACTAAATGAAATTTCACTTGAGGGTCTCAAGTCAGATGCATGCTCACTCAACAATGTTCCAGTCAGGATTCGACAGTTTACCAGACTTTTTGGACTAAACAGAAAAAAGACCAGTAGGAATAATCCAGAACATGGTTCAAAGCATAATTCTCACAGAAATCATTCAACAAGGCAAATCTGTTACCATGCCTATCAACAAAGGGACATCCTGTTTCTATGTCTAGTTCAATGAATATTCATCATTCCTTTTCTGCATCAGCATCTGCTTTTATTTAAAGGAATCCATTCCTTCCTTCCACCCCATCATAAAAATCAGATAAGCAATAGAATCAGCAGTAGCGAGTCTGTGCAGTTAATGTTGATGGTTCTGAATTCTGAATCCACTGGTACTTCCCAGAGTCCCATCTTGCCCTAAGGGTATCCATAAAAGAAAAGAACTCCCACCCCCAAAATGTGTGACCACTCTGAGAAGGAAGAGCAAATTATCTTCATTTTTGTGCCCCACTGAGAACCTCAGATAAAAGCTGTATCAAGTATTCCACTCCTTGAGAGAGAGAGAAAACCTTTCATACCAGTTCCAGTACCTAGTGGGAAAAAACAGAGAGAAAAAATTAGCCCCAGAAACACAAATAACCCTCTCTCTCTTAACCAAGGTAACCAAGGTTAGATGTGCTACAGGCAGATGGAGTTTTTCTTTACATGCCTAGAAATATAATGCAGGATGATAGTTATATTTTATCAAAGAAACATATGTGAAGTTGGTGAGCAGAACATGATCTCCCTTGTGCATTGTAACTGTTGCTTAATTTCTCTTTCCTCTTGTTCAGTTACCAAGTATCACAACAAAGTGGCAGAGCAGCACTGTATTTAATAATAAAACTACTTATAATACACTTAGCTTTATGTGGGAACTGAAAAAAGCAAAATGGCTGACTTTAGTTTTATTTTAAAAGCAAAAGGTGCCTTTTTCATCACCATAGGCTCCAGTTCAATGGACTAAGGAGCTCTGTTATGAACCAGTGTCAAAGGACTCTTGTATCAAAATGGCAGAGAAATCATTTCACAGTTGATTCTTCTACTTGTAACTTCAGGCTTAACAGGGTAATTTTAATGTCAAAAGTTTTAAGTTAATAACCATCATTCCAGCATTGCTATGGAAAGCAACTCAGAATATACCACCTCTGAACATGAAATCCCTCAAAAGCAAGGGATGGGGACATTGAAGCAGCTTTAATTTGGAAATCAGGCTGATTTGCAGCAGGTCAGGAGAAATGGCAGATGATCAGAAGGTTCATTCAGTTTCAAACTAAGCTCCATAATTTATCCCAGCTAATATAAAATAGTTTCCAGTTTGTTTTCCAACTCAAGACTTACCGTACTTTTTGGAGTATAAGACGCACCTCTTTCTCCCCAAAAAGAGGGTGAAAATCTGGGTGAATCTTATACATTGAACGCAGCATTTTTGGCCTCCTGAAATCCCACCCTGTGTATCCCGTTTTTTGCAAAAATAGACGTGCAGAGTGTTTGGGAGGTCTGCAAAGTGCTCCTGGGGGTTGAGGAGGGCAAAACTGAGTGAAAAATGGGCCCGTTTTTGTTAAACTTTCCTTGTTTTCCCCAACAGGCCACTGCTGTGGAGAGTTTGAAAACAGTACTGTCATTGACTTACAACCATTTGTTTAGTGACCATTTGAAATTACAAGGGCACCGGAAAAAGTAACATATGACCATTTTCCACAGTCCATTGCAGCATTCCCATGGTCACATAACAAAAATAAAGACACCTGGCAACTGGCCCATATTTATGATGATGGTTGCAGTGTCCTGGGATCATGTGATAAACGTTTGCGACTTTCTGACAAGCAAAGCCAAAGGGGAAGCCAGATTCACTTAACAACTGTGTTATCAACTTAACAACTACAATGATTCATTTAATAACTGTGGTAATAAAGTTCATAAAATGGGGGCAAAACTCACTTAACAACTATCTGACTTCTCAACCAAAATTGTGGTTCAATTGTGTTTGTAAGTCAAGGACTACCTATAACCTTCATCTGTCACATCCCTCATGGGTGTGTCATTGAAAAGGTATTGCTCAGCTATCCCATGATCACATCTGGAGGTCTTCCAGATGGGTGAGGATTCACTTGCAACCAGCTGTTTTTCAGTGTGAAGCGCATGACACAAGAGAGGTGGGGTTATGCTGCTTCAGTACTGGAGATAGAGCCTCTTGCTCAGTCTCAGCTATCAGAAGAATCAGTGTGTATACAAATCAGCAAATATATGTTCAGTAATTTGCAAGCCCTGGAGCAAATTTTATCAATTTTATTCATTTATAGCAACTTTTAAAGAAAAATGCACAAGAATAGGATACAAAAACTAAAACCTACAGCCAACAAAAGTAAAAACTTTTGTGGAAAAAAATAATGATGTGTTAAATCCTTCCCTCCCAATTATTTACCTAACTGCTAATTACAATCTAAATATTTGCACTTTATATTAAATGTGGCACATTCAATATTATTGCTAGCATTTGTTGAAGTGATTTCTTCTATTGCTTCTAATTGGTCTCAAGACTCTTTTCCTAGACCCCATATTTCAAAGTTGGGTATTTGCCTTGCTGTGTAATGCATAGTATATAGGGACCCATTCCTGCTTAAATTTAGTTAAACCTCTATCTCAACTACTATCACTTGCCATTGCTATATATTGTCCCATTTTAGTTTTCCAATCTTGTATAGTAAACAAAATTTAATTCTTCCAATGCTGTGCCAAATTTATTCTTGAAGTTATCAACATGTATTGTATCAAATTATATTTTTTTCATTTTTGTAGGATATTATAATTAAAAAATATTTGTGACTTCCATTCAAATTTTATTTGTAGAATTATCTGATTATTTTGATGTATTTCTTTCTAGCACTTCTGAGTTTGTTTGTTTTTTACAAGACCACCATATTTCTTATTGATTCTTACATTTCCAACATTTATTGTTATATGTGTGGTCTATCTTGGTAATTACTTATGGAGTTATAAACCATCAGGTCCTTGGTGCTCTGTGAACTACTAACTACTTTTTAAAAAGTTTGCTTCCACTTTAACAACAATTTTAATTTGTTTCTTTTCCATATGTAATTCAGTAACAATTTATATACAGTATATAATCTAACACAGGGGTCCCCAACCTTTTTTTCACCAGGGACCGGTTTCATTTTAAAGAAAATTCTGCGGACCGGCTGAGGGGCTCAGCAGTCATGTGACTGGGTGGGCGTGGCCAACTTTGAAAATGTGAAACTCACTTAACAATGATCTTGGTTAGCAACCAAACTTTTGGCCTCAACTGTGGTCATAAGTTCTTTCTTTCTTTCTCTCTCTCTCTTTCTTTCTCTTACTTTGTCTCTGTCTCTCTTTTTTTTCTCTCGCTATTTCTTTCTTTCTCTTTCCCTTTCTCTCTATTTCTTTCTCTTTCTTTTTCTTTCCCTCTTTCTGTATCTTTTCCTGTCTCTTTCTTTCCTTTCTGTCTCTTTCTCTCTGTCTGTCTTTCTCTCTCCCACTTTTTTCTTTCTTTCTCTCTTTGTGTCTCTCCTTCATCCGCCCATTTCTGTCACTCTGTGTGTGTGTGCGTGTGTGTGTGTGTCTGTCTTGCATTCATTCAATCACTCCTTCTGTGTCTCTGTCTATCTTTCTCTCCCTCCCTCCCTCTGTCTCTCTATGTGTGTCTGTCGTCGTCGTCATCGTCGTCCCGTCCCCCCGCCCCCAGCCTCCTCATCCCGCCTGCCACGCTTGGTCGCTCGTTCGCTCGTTCAGGCTCCGTGGCTGGATAGGAGCCGGGCTGGAGAGGAGGAGGAGGGAGGGGGGCAGCCCATTGGGCAGAGCGCACGGGAGAACGCAGGAGGATGGTGGGGGCTCTTCCTCCACCCTCGTCGACGGAGGGACTCCTGTGTGCCGCCGGAGCAACCCGCCAGTTCCCTCCCCAGCCCGCAGAGCCTCTGCAGTCCCTGGAAGAAAATGAGTGGCCGGCATGCCAGCAGGGGAGGGAATCGGTGGCCGGTCCGGCGGCGTCCAGGAATCCCTCCGTCGACGAGGGTGGAGGAAGAGGCACACTCCAACGGCGCGAACAGCCGCGCCTGCGTTCTCCCGCGCGCTGTGCTCAGGGGGCTGCCTCCTCCTCCCTCCTCCTCCTCTCTAGCCCTGCGGCCCGGCTCCCATCCAGCCACGGACCGGCACCGGTCCGCGGCCCGGGGGTTGGGGACCCCTGATCTAACAGGTGACCTTGATTTTGTATAAATGTTTCAATTCTATCATTTTTCTCAAGGCCCTTCCTTCTTTCTTAAGATCTCTTTTTATTCTTCCAGCAATTTGTAAATACACCAACCATGCTGGATTTCTACTTTAATTGAGCACTTCTTGCTGTGTCTTCAATTAACTTTTTGAGTCTGACCACAGATCTTCTGACTGAATAATGTAGTGGAAAAAGAAAAAAAATGATTAGATTGAGAGGGGCTTGGCAGTTTAAATGACTGATAGAACTGACCAGCTGGGTACACTTCACAATTATTTACTCCACAGAAAGGAAAGTCAGTAAGCCCTGTTTCTTGTACAAGTTGGAGGATTATATCCACAATAGGATATTCACTATTTTGTGTGTGTATCAGTGGTGGGTTGCAGGCGATATTCCCCAGTACAGGGGTACCGGAGCCTGCCTGGAGCACTGGATACCGTTCCGGTACGGTACTCCAAAGGGCCCACCCACCCACCCTTACTTCTTACCTCTGCTTTAAGCTTTTGCCACTTTTGCGCACGCGCATGGCTTATACAGTGCCTGCGCGACACTCCAGCAAACAATTGGAGTGTCGTGGAGGCTTGCAGAAGCGTCGCAGGTAGGTATGATGCACACGTGCATTGCACGTGTGCGTGCTGTGCACACCCATGTGGGTAACAACAGGACCGTTCCAACTGTACCGGTTGGAACGGAATGCGTGCTGTGCACACCCATGTGGGTAACAACGGGACCGTTCCAACTATACCGGTTGGAACGGAATCCAGAACCCACCACTGGTGTGTATATATTATACCTTTAAACTAGTAGTGTATTATTTTGGATTGTTAGAAGGCTGTCACAACCCCTACAATGTTTGCATTATTTAGGAATTCCGCCAATTCATTAAGACTCTGGGCAATGTAGAAATGATGGAACAGATCTCCTTAGAGAGATTTAAAAGTTTTGAATAGGCATTTAATTGCTAATTACTTTAGTTTAATTTTTAACACTTAATTTGGAAATGACAACTATGACTTTGTTTTTATTGTAAATCATCATGATATTTTGAGAGTTGATGTTATAAAAATTGATGGATAAATTAATAAAATAAAGTAATTTCAATGTCCAAAATGGTGCTATTGAGATGTACATCAGAAAGGTTCAAAGAGAGGAGATAACAAATTTAATTTTTGTTCATTTAATGACCAAAGGGAGATGTCTAAACATTCCCAAACCTTTTCAGAAAGGCCAGAAAATCTGAGCTATTTATGAGTGCTATCTGGAGAGACAATAAAGAACATTTCACACGAAGTTTGTGCATCTTTTTGAATTTTCAATATTTCTGCATGTATGATTTAAGATGTGATGTGTTCTCAGAAATAGATAAACAAAATAAGCCAATTATACAAATGTGTGAAAAAGATTATACGTATTCATTGATTTATTAAGGCAAATCATCCAAAGCTACATAATTGTGTGCAACAAATATGCTGTGAAACAGAAACCATTGTTTGGACCTGTTTTGCTGACTCTGGACCAAGACAGTTTTCTATCATCTGACTTTTGAATTATACCATTATTTTATAGGAAAATATCAGGCTATCTGTCCATGAACAAAAACTCAAGAGAATATGGGTCACACAGCAAGTCAACCACCTCCAAAATATGAGTCATATAATCAAAGACTAGTTAAGGCAGAGGAAAGTTAATGTTTTGGGGCCGTCAAGTTATAGTCCTGACTTTAATCCTATAGAAATGTGGAAAGACCTGAAGTGGGCAGTTCATGCAAGGAAGTACAACAACATCCCTGAGTTAAAGGTGTTTTGTAAGGAGGAATGGGCTAACGTTCCTCCAAGTCATGCGTAGGATTGATCAACAGTTTTCAGGAATGCTTAGTTGCAGTGATTGCTGCCCAAGAGTTCACCAGTTACTAAAAGCAGAGGTTCATACACCTATGCCATACACAAATATGTAGCTATGTAGATATTTCTCTTAATAAATAAATGAACAAGTAGAATGCTTTTGACTCATTTGTTTTAATTAATCTACTTAATTGATCTACTTTTGGAACTTGTGTGGAGAACAGATAATATTTTATGTGATTCTTATAGTGAAATATTGAACATTTAAAAAGGTTCATAAACTTAAGCATCATTTCATTCTTTTGACTATAGAGTGTACAATATTTTTGTTTTCTATGCATGTCTTGAAAACCAGTGCCTGCTAAAAACATTACATTCCACATTTTTTCCTAACTGGACAGCACCAATTTGCAGCTGACATTATTCCCATCTCCTCAATAGATGCAAATAAGTAATTTTAATTTATAAACAGCTGTACAAAAATGGAACTCTTGAAAACGTCTCTTCTAATTTTCTGTAACCTTGTTGCTATCCCCGCTCAACATTTTAAAGCTTACCTTAATTGTACCCTGACTGTTAGCAGCAATCAATACATTGGACTCCTGCAAAAGAAGAAAAACTATTAGGTATTGTGCTGCAGGCAGTAAACCAAGTAAATTGGGTGCTGTTTGCCTTAACAATCAGACATGGGTTGTTTCCAGCATTCAAGAAACGTGTAGAATTTGACATAACTTTTGAGAAGCTGTGCCTGTATAGTTTGGGAACACCACCAGTTGGTGTCATGATATTTCAAGCCATTTGACATACATGAAATCATTGTGAGATCTGTGAACATGGGAAATAAGTGAGAAATTCTAATTCAAAAGTGCTTCAACTGAACTCCATCACTGACTACTGGAACAAACTAAGCAGGCAACTTTTATTATGTAACAGAATGGAGAATGATTGAATTTAACTATATTTTTGTAATCTATGCATTAATAAAATTCTTGTGTCTGTAACCTTTAATTGGCGCATCATCATAGGATAAAACCTTGTCAACAAAAGTACTTCAAACAAGCAAACCTACAGAATACCTGGATCCAACAGCCCAGAGACACTTAGGTGAGATGGGCAGTATAAAAAATTGATTGACTGACAGACTGATCAATCAATCGATCAATCAATCAATCAATCCTCCTTTGGAAAAACTGTGATATTTCTGTGCTGCCAGCCTATTGAAAATCTTCATTTTCATCATTCTGTGACAGTTTTGCAACCACTCATGCACTCCCTCACTCTCTGCTTCTCCCACCCAGCATGTTGGGAATGAAAAGGAAGCAAACAGGCAAGAATCCCTTGCACCCTTCCTTTCACACATCATCTTGCCTCATACTCTCCCTCTGCATCTTCTCCAGCTGGTGTAGCTCACCTCGTGCACATCCCCACAAACTTATCCATGTGCACCTACTCTGACCAATGTAGCACCTCGTAGTACCTATAACTTTCCCAACCAATGCCACCCCCCGCCCCCAACTTGTGCTACCTCTCATACATTCATGTCCCACATGCCTGCTAGCCTTGAACCTGCAACTTCTTGATGGCAGGAAATTGGAGTTGCTTTCATTCCATGCTCACTTTTTTCCCCTACCTGTGGTCATTTTATTTCTCTGTTTAGGTGAGGAAATATCTCTGAAATGATGACTCAATGGATCCTGGATTGTCCAGTGTCTTCCAATATGCTAACTGATCCTTTATTATTGTCAGTTTCTTTATGCTCAGCATAGCAACTCAACTTGCCATATTGAAGCTCTCCAAAGGTTTAAAAAAACCCAGTTTATAGAACACCCAAAATCTCTACCATTGGACGGCAAAAAATATTTGGATGGAAAAGCATAAATTACACCAGATATAAAACAATTAAGAAGCAATAAAAGTATTCAGGTATTTAAAGCAAATCCTTTGTTTTAACCTATTAAGAATGGGTGCCCTAAACAAGGAAATGTATGTATTTATTTATTTATTATTATTTATTAATTTAATTTGTATACCACCCTCTCTCCCATTGGGACTCAGGGCGGTGCACAGGGATAATAAAAGATAAAAAAGATAAAATACATATAATACAATCAATCAATAAATTTAAAACTAAATTAAACAAATTTAACCCGTGCTAAAATATTAAGAAACCCTATTAAAACGATGGTAAAAGCGATAGTAAAAACAAACTATGCCAGGCCGGCCACATGAAAAAAGTAGGTCTTTAATGCTCGACGGAAGAGGCGAAGGTCCATGATAGTACGAAGGTCGGGGGGGCAGGTCGTTCCAGAGGGCTGGACACGCCACAGAGAAGGCCCTTCCCCTGGGAGTCGCCAGCTGGCATTGTCCAGCGGACAGCACCCTGAGGAGGCCCTCCCTGTGGGAGCGGACAGGTCGGATGGAGGTATTGTGGCAGGAGGCAGTTCTGCAAATAACCAGGACCCAAGTTAAAGTAATAATAATACCTATAACAGTGCATGTTAGGGGCACTGTTTCCTGGTTACATTAATATCTAAAATTATGGTTTTTATTTTATTTCTATATGTATGTATTATGTTTGTATTTGGTTTTAATTGATTTTATGATCGTTTGCCACCAAGAATCATTTGTTTGAGATGGGCAGCTATAGAAATTGAATGAATAATGAATGATCAAGGTCTATCTAGTAAATCAAAGACAAAAGTGAAATCAACCAATGTTACATAAAGTTATTTTCTGAATACATTGATGTACTGTTAAATTCAGACCTTCAAAGTGACATAGTGATTTATGTGCTCTGGCTTTTATGAAATCCTATCTGCTCCAGCTGTATACAGCTTGTTGCTTCCTCCTAACCCTCCAGTTTATTCAGAAGACATTAGGCTAAAGTTTGGAATATGTCCAAAAAGGCTAGGAGGTATTGTTGCCTGCCATCTTTTTAAAAATTGGGACATATAATCCTTTCAATTTTCAATTATCAGATCCAACATGTTTTGTCTATTTCTTAAAAGGTTATTTAGTTAGAATAGGGACTCACCAGTGGGGATTCTGCTTATATACCTTTGAGGATATCATATATGCTCCAGGGACTTTTCAAGGGCCAATGCTATCATCTACTTGCATTCTAGTTTGATGCAGGTGACCACTCTGATAATGTATTGAGTCCTATGTGAGCTGTTGTTGGTAAAGTGTTATATATACATAGGCAGGTTATTAGTCACCAATTTCCGGAATCAATCAATCAATCTCTCTCTCCCTCCCTCTCTCTCCCTCCCTCTCTCTCTCTCTCTCTCTCTCTCTCTCTCTCTCTCTGTGTGTGTGTGTGTGTGTGTGTGTGTGTGTGCATGTGTGTGTTATACTGCGGCTGAAAGCCATTTTATTGAGCTACATAGGAAATGTTTTGATTTTAATAATTATTTATATTGGAATTAAAATTGGACTAATAGATGAATTAGAGAATTACATTTATCCTTCCTAATCCTACTTTGAATCTTCCTTGAAGCTTGTCACTGAAACCTATAGTCATGATCAAGCTATCTCTTTTTTATATTGATCTTTTTGAGATATCGTACAATGGTCACCTGAGCGTAATGCACATGACTGATTATGCTGAAAATTATGTATGTTTCAGTTGAGTTGCAATAGGAGGTCTCTTTGATTGAGCATCTGCTAGCTATTTAATACAGCAATAATTTTCTCACTGAAGTTAGAACTTCATCTAAATTGATCTTTGAGTAATACCATCTGGATTACATCATCTCACAGGAAGAGGGCCCCTGTATAACAAAAAAATCAGAAAGAGGGGTAGATAGAATTTCTCTGCTCTATTATGAATGACAAAAGAACTAATCTGAGGAAGACATGTAGGTTTGATCAGAAATAATGATTACTGCTAGTTTGAGTGACCCAGATCAGTATCATGCAGATTATATAGATCAAACCTAAAGGACAAATTCAATAAGGAAAACCCACTATTGTGTTTAATACTTTATTCATGGAGGATCAAGAGAAATGCCACTTGTCTTCTTGGCTAGCCTGTGTTATTCTGATGTAACATTCCGATGTTAACATCTTTATTAATTCTGCCAGGCAATAAAATGTCTGAGTTTCGTAGTGATTGTTCAATATACTCAAAAAATATTTGCAGAGAGGACCAAAACTCTGATTTAGATTCCCGCTAGCAAGGAAATAAATATTAGTACAAAGAATTGACCCAAAAGATTTGCTATCTACCTGGATTAGCTGGATATGACCATAATAAAACCAGACTTCTCTGGTATAAGATCAGCTGAAATAAAAATTGATATCCTATCACGTATTTCATTCAAACCCAATTTTACTACTGGAAAGTAACATGAGGAGAAACTTGACAAGTAAAGGTAAGAAATAGTCTGGCACAAGGTCTTATGCAAAAAAATAGTATCAATTTTTTTCTAAGCAGCATTCATCGTAGATTTGTGAATTCCTTTTTTCCCTTCATTCTGTGAATGACTGATATTGAACAAGGGGAAATCACATACACATCAGAGCAAGGCTTTTCAGCCTGAAAACCAAGAAGGCATTCCTAGAGACTCATCAAAGAATATGGTAACTTTCAGGGTCATCCACCCCCACACACCCCAATTGTTGGGAATGTGCTAAAAATGAAAAATGGGCACATTAAGCATGAATGTTAACACACCTATTTTGGATATTTTTATTCCCCTTGCGCCTACAAAAGTCCCAAATTCATAGTATCATGTTTGTAGAGTTTCTTGCAAAATTTCAGCAACACTCTCTTGGAATGCTCTAAAGATGACAAAATGGGAGCTAAGGGGAGTATATATGGCCTTTGGGACACTTTAAAGTATAATGCATTATAATATTAAGTCCAAGAAGAGCAATTAACAGTGGCTAAAAATAAAATTAATTGGCCAATGAAAGCTATTAATCTCCTCTTTACAATATGTCAGAGAACAGAGGAAGAGCACATGAGGCAGAAGCATAAAGGAGGCCAAGTCAATGCTTGGCTTAAGACTAAACAAGAAAACTGTTAAGATGATCAAAACATATATAGTAGCTTTGCCAAATGAAGTTTATTTGCTCAATTTATTTAGCTGTCGGTCTCACATGTATGACTCTGGCAGCCCACAGTTAAAGTAGCAAAAATCAAAACACATGTAATAAATAACCTTCACTAAAGTCCAACAAAAAATTAAATGTAAGTCATATAAAATTTCTAAATAACATTAAAAACAAGTTAAAACAAACATAAAACAGAATGTGTGAGAGTACCAAGCAGCAGATTACGAACATCTCATAAATCTCTATGGGATCCTCAAACCTGATGGCAAAAAAATGTTTCCAGGATTTTCTAAAAGGCCAGTTGGGACAGGGACAATCTGACCTCAGGGAGATGACCCAGAAGATAAGTTCCTTGGCAGAAACTCCTTATTAGATGGGACCTACTAAATGCGCCCCTCTATTGGATTTGATGGAATTGGCAGATGTAATCAAGAAATGGTACTCTCTGGCCCCATGCCAATATTAAATTAATACAGCATGGGAAAATGCAATCATAGCAGACTAGAAGCCTTAAAAAACTTTGAAAGTCATGAGGCCAAATAATATATATATATAGAAATATGTTTAGAACCATATTATTTAATTCATAAATATGTTTAAAAACTATATCTATTAGTTACATTACTATTGTAAAAATGCAATTAATTAAGACAAGTGAGCCATTTATGGAATTTCATGTTTGTTTCAGATACTATCTAAACTCTAGTTATCTGGTTATATGTATCAAAAAAGTAAATTAAGGTTCTAAGAATTAGGAGTTAGCTTTAGCAGGGTACAACGCTTGATTGTTTCTTGATACTAGTAATGCAACTGACTTTCCCTACCATAATAAACATTAACATTTCTGTATTACAATTCTGTACAATCTCTTTAAAAAGTGATATGATTAAACTTTAAAATTAAGAATCACTTGAAGTGAATAATTAAAAGTAACTAAGCAGCTAAAAACTTTTTAATTGCTTGACAAGCCTGAAGATAATACTTCATATAGGTAGATTTTATGCTATTATTATCAAACTGATTGTCCTTTCTTTATAATATTTTGTTCAATTTTCTTTTAATTCACCCTGTTTTCCACACCATGATTAATATCCTACTTCTCTAAGACTGAGAATAAGTCACCCAGGAAAAATTATCCATTTTCAGATTTTTAAAATGTTCTTATATTTGCAACTATCTAAAGTGAAATTGAGCCCCAGGTTTTTTCACATTATTGCATTGATCTTCCACAAAAAAAAACCCCTTATAACACAGTACAAAAATCCTCTAAATTATCTTTATAAATTCTTAATATTTCAACTTTCACATTCATGTCCCTGTGCTGAAAGCTGTAAGTGGAAATCCAGCCAAAAACACTTCTCAAGAGAGGATGAAGTTTTAGCACAACAGGACTCTGATCCATCATATATTTTAACCTTGAAACTTGTTGACAAGCAATAAATTGTAAAAGGTTGCAAAACAGAACCAACCAACAAGAACACCAATGTATTCCATGTAATTTGACTTGTTTTTGCTTTTGGAAATCTATTTAATGACATTCACAGAATAAAAGTTTTTCTTTATACAATAAGTAATAGTCAGATATTTATTACTGTTAAACAAGGCCTGATATTCCTAATGAAGTTGACAATAATATCATATAACTATTAAACAGAGCATTATTACTGAAGGACATAAATAAATTATTTTTTGTGAAGTAGTTTAGAGACATTTCCTAATTCTAATATGAATTCTGTGGGTCGCATTATATTGCTAAAAAAATCAATATAAGACATTTATTTTTCTGTATCATAGTATTATCACATAAAGAATATGAGCTGTCATTCTTAAATAAAATGTGTGAGGTTTTAGATGGTTAGATATAATCTGATCAAATACTTTTAGGGTCTCAGGAATGTATTTTTGATTCAGGAAGTAACAGTTCATTATACAAAAGGTTATCATTACCAAACTCAATCATTGTATTCAGTTTTGCAAACATAAAGTTGGAGTCCATCTCCAGTACATTTCTAGTCAGTTGTATATTTTAATAACTAATTTTAATTAAAATATGCTTTATTATAGAGCAAACTTAAATATGAAAAATAAATTGAAGAAAGAAAAGCAGAAATGTGGGGAAAAGATTCATGGGAAATATTAAGATCAACAAATGGAGAACTATTTTGATTGTAAAAAGAATTACACATCTTCAAAATATAATTCACAAGTCTATGAGTTTTATTCTTAAGTTTTTGAAAAACAGAATCTATGCATATGGACACTGTGGCTATATTAACACTTTCATACTAAGAATTTTGTGACTAGGTAACATATTTTTGTTAAAAACTTTATTGTATGGAATGTCTTTTTGTTACCTATTTGATATGTCTATCTGCACTGAAAAGTTTAAAAGGAATTATCTCCTACATCTGTAATTATTTTGTTTCACAAGGCTTTTTTGCCTTAATTTATCAGTCTATTAAAAAAGTGACTGAAGGAGTCTATTTTGTACTTAAAACTTAAAAATGTAATTGCATTACTCATCTACAATTTTTTCTCCTGTGCAGATCTCTTCTAACGCTTGATAGATAATATAAGCCAAACTTAATTTTAAGTCTCTAACATACTTTAAATTCAGTTAATTTATTAGTAGGTTAGAAATTAAAAACAACCGAACATCCAAAGGTGCAAAGAAAGCAAGTTGCTTGAAATGATAAGTTGTAAATCAAATGATACAACAATATTTAATGTTGTATTAAAGATATCCAATGTTTCAGAATGCTACTGATATGCTTTCTCTCAATTCTTACAGCTGATGAGAATTTCAGAAGTGCTCCAAGTTCAACATAGTTTGTTGTACTTCTATGCTAGAAAAAAATCCCAAATCCTCAGAACCCCAATTTTATATTCAAAATACAATGTTGCACTCAAAATGGAACAGACTGTAGAATTACTAACTAGAAAAGTTTCAAAACTAAATATTTTGCACATCCCTAGGATTTAGTTTCCGTAATCAATTAAGCTGAAGGGCTGATGGCATGTTGATTCCATATACTGTTTCCTCCTACTGACACACAAAATTAGATTCCAAAATAGTAAAGAAAAATATATGCCTTGAAAGTTCTATGGTTTCAAATATTCAGAGGATGTATACATAATATATAGGACATGTTTTAAAAATAACATGCATTCCAAGTATGTTGGTAAACAGCATGTTCTCTCCCAGTTGGGGGAATCTGAGAAAAATATGATGCAAGGTGGAAAGGAGCTTGTACCAACTAAGAAGTTGTGGTTGAATCTGAGGATATTGCTAAAAAGTGTCCAAACTGATACAGTGCTACTACATAGGTTACAAATAAGATTAGTAACCTCAGCTATTTCTCCTTCCCTCTCCTACAGTTGCAAGAAAAAGTATGTGAACCCCTTGGGATTACGTGGAGTTTTGCATGAATTGGTCATAAAATGTGCTCTGAACTTCATCTAAGTCACAACAATAAACAAACAGTCTGCTTAAAATAATACTACACAAACATTAGATGTTGCCACGATTTAATTGAACATAACATGTAAATATTCACAGTGCAGGGAGGAAAAAGTATGAGAACCCCTGGCCTAATGACTCCACAAGCTAATTGGAACCAGGAGTAAGCCAACCTTGACTCAATCAGTGTGATGATATTGGATGTGTTGCTGACAGCTGTCCTGCCCTTTAAAAACACACACCTGGTTTGGGTTTACTGGTTTCAAGAAGCACTGTCTGATGTGAACCATGCCTCGCAGAAAAGAGCTCTCAGAAGACCTACGATGAAGAATTGTTGACTTGCATGAAGCTGGAAAGGGTTACAAAAGTAGCTCCAAAAGCCTTGATGTTCATATATCCACGGTAAGACAGACTGTCTACAAATGGAGAAAGTTTAGCACTGTTGCTACTCTCCCTAGGCGTGGTCGTCCTGTAAAAATGACTGCAAGAGCACAGCGCAGAATGCTTCATGAGGTAAAGAAGAATCCTAGAGTGTCAGCTAAAGACCTACAGAAGTCCCTGGCACATGCTAACATTTTTGTTGACACATCTACAATAAGGAAAACATTAAACAAGAATGGAGTACATGGGAGGACACCACGGAGGAAGCCATTGCTGTCCAAAAAAAAATATTGCAGCACGTTTGAAGTTTGCAAAAGAGCACCTGGATGTTCCACAGCACTACTAGCAAAATATACTGTGGACAGATGAAACCAAAATTGAGTTGTTTGGGAAGAACACACAACACTATGTGTGGAGAAAAAAAGGCACAGCACACCAACAGCAAAACCTCATCCCCACTGTAAAACATGGCAGAGGGAGCATCATGGTTTGGGGCTGCTTTGCTGCCTCAGGGCCTGGACGGATTGTTGTCATTGATGGGAACATGAATTCCAGAGTTTATCAAGACATTTTGCAGGAAAACGTACGACCATCTGTCCGCCAACTGAAGCTCCGCAGAGGATGGGTGATGCAACAGGACAATGACCCAAAGCATACAAGTAATTCAACAAAAAAATGACTTCAACAGCACAGAATACACCTTCTGTAGTGGCCCAGTCAGAGTCCTGACCTCAACCAGATTGAAATGCTGTGGCATGACCTTAAGAGAGCGATTCACACCAGACATCCCAAGAATATTGCTACACTGAAACAGTTTTGTGAAGAGGAGTGGTCCAAAATTACTCAAGATCGTTGTGCAGGTCTGATCTGCAACTACAGGAACCGTTTGGTTGAGGCCGATCCCTTCGGCCGATCCGCTCCCACAGAGAGGGCCTTCTCAGGGTGCCGTCGGCCGGATAATGCCGTCTGGCGACACCCAGGGGAAGAGCCTTCTCTGTGGCGGGCCCTGCCCTTTGGAACGACCTACCCCCTGAATTGCGTACCATCACCGACCTCCGCCTCTTCCACCAGTGTCTAAAGACACATCTTTTTCAGCAAGCCGGCCTAGCCTAACCTCCCGTGGGGACTATTTTTAGAGAGTTTTAAATTGGGGATTTTAAAATTGGTTTTAGCATAGGACTAGAATAATTTAATATGTTTTTAAATTATGTATTTATTTCTTTTGTATGTTTTTAAATTCCTGTGCGCCGCCCTGGGTCCTCTGTGGAGAAGGGCGGGATATAAATATGATTAAAATAAATAAAAAATAAGGTTATTGCTGCCAAAGGAGGGTCAACCAGGTATTAAGTCCACAGGTTCACATACGTTTTCCTCCCTGCACTGTGAATGTTTACATGTTAGGTTCAATTAAACCATGGCAACATCTAATGTTTGTGTAGTATTATTTTAAGAACTGTGTTTGTTTATTGTTGTGACTTAGATGAAGTTCAGAGCACATTTTATGACCAATTCATGCAAAACTCCATGTAATCCCAAGGGGTTCACATACTTTTTCTTGCAACTGTATTTCTCCTTTCTTACTAAAAAGCATATGTGAAAATTCAAAATGGTAATGGATGAGGGAGTCAATATTTTATCAGCCAATCTGTTCATAGCTAAAACAGAAGAATGAAAAGGAAGGAGCAGTAAATGGTAAAAACCATAATTAACAAAGTGAAGGTGAGAAAAAGAAGTACTGTTGGGTGTTGAGAAAAGTGATGGGTGTAATAGATCTGGTCAAGTCTTGAGAAGTTGAAATAATGAATAAAGGCAGAGAACTAAAAGTGAAACACATTGGTTGATGGTGCTTTTAGATAATCAGGAAAATATCAAGAGTTGAGGGGAAAACTGCAATGATCTAAGTGAAATAATTATTCTGATGCACAATATGAATAGTTGAATGGAAACAAAATGATTGGACAATTCAAAAACCTACAACTAAATGAGAGTAGTGACAGTTGCATACTTTGAAAAAATTGATTTGCTTTGAATATGAGATTTAGGCACACATACAAAAGGAAAATGAATTTATTAAAAAGCATGACCAATCTGATGTTTATGACGATACATTGGTGAATGATACAAGGATAAAGGAGTAATTCTGAATGCCAGACAAACCTTTTTATTTTAATAATGTCAAGAATGAATAATGGGAAGAATGATATCCAGACTAGCAGAAGGGGCATGCTATGGACCCCGTCAGTCAAGAAATTCTGGCCAATGGGGTCTAGGAGAAAAGCTTTTTTCTCCATAACTCCCACATCTGGAACACTGTGTCCCCTGAGGTGAGATCCGTACCACATTTTGCCCTTCCATGAGAGACTGAAAACTTGGTTGTGTCAATTGGCCTGGAGCCCTGACAGGGGCACGCCATGCTGAAAGTGGCTAATGGGCTGAGATAAGGCTCCACCTCCACTCCATATGCATCTTGCTCCCTTCCTTGGCAGCTTTGTTAATTTAAAACAAATTTTAATGTTAATATTTATTATTTTAATATTCATGAGTAATCTTACTGATTTTATTTGGTTGTAGGTTGACTAGAGTTCCTCTTGCAAGATGGGCAGTATATAAATTGAAGGAAAGAAGGAAGGAAGGAAGGAAGGAAGGAAGGAAGGAAGGAAGGAAGGAAGGAAGGAAGGAAGGAAGGAAGGAAGGAAGGAAGGAAGGAAGGGTAGATGTCCTCTAAGAAAAATATTAAAAGACAGATTTATCTCCCAACTCAATGAAAGGAGTATAGATCTGGAAACTGCTTGGGACATAGTAAAAATGATAATGTTACAGAATACCAGAGTAGGATGTGGAGTTATAATAACAAGATATATTTAAAAACATATTTGGGGCAGTGAAGACATGAGAAAAGCTGTGGGTGAAAAAACAAAATAAGAAAATGTGGCAAAATTGAAAATGAAAGAACACTATCACTGAATACCATTCCAGGAGGCTAGAGAAAGTATAGAGGATTGCAATGATGCAGGGATTTCCTTGCTCTATAAAAGAAACTGGGATGCTTGGTGTGGAGAAAAAATGACTTGGGAAAACGTAACTATATTCATGTAAAGAGAAGCTACAAGGAAGATAGCCATGAACTATTTTCAGAATAGAACAGAAACTAGAACCAGGTATAAGAGGTAGAAGTTGCAACTACCTTGCTTTCATTTAAAAGGAAAAATGAAAGTATTCTCTTGGGAAGGTTAACATTAATATTAACAACCCTAGAACAGTGGTGGGCAAACTCATTAGTCAAGGGAGCCAAATATCAACAGTACAACTATTGAAATTTATTTTGAGAGCCAAAAGAAGGTGTGGCCTGTTTTGGGGGAGTGGCTCAGTGGTCATGTGACCAGGTGGGCGTGGCCAATTTCGAGAATGTGGTGAAACTCACTTAACGACGGTCTTGCTTAGCAACCAAAATTTTGGGCTCAATTGTGGTCATAAGTTCTTTCTTTATCTCTCTTCCTCCCACTTTCTTTGTCTCTCTTTTTTCTTTCTTTCCCCTCTTTTTCTTTCTGTCTGTCTCTCTCTCTCTCTGTCTGTCTGTCTCTCTCTCCTCCCTCCACCCATCTGTCACTCTGTGTGTGTGTGTGTGTCTGTCTGTCTCTCACTCACTTAATCACTCTGTCTGTCTATCTGTCTCTCCCTCCCTCTCTCTGTTTCTCCCTGTCTCTGTGTGTGTCACTCTCTCTGATTCCCTCCCTCCCTCTCTGTCTCTCCCTCTTTCCCCGTCTGTCTCCGATTCAATCCCTCCCTCTGTCATTCTTTCTCTGTGCCTCTCTCCGTTTCCCTCCCTCCCTCTCTGTTTCTCCCTGTCTCTGTGTGTGTCACTCTCTCTGATTCCCTCCCTCCCTCCCTCTCTGTCTCTGTCTGTCTCTCCCTCTTTCCCCGTCTGTCTCCAATTCAATCCCTCCCTCTGTCATTCTTTCTCTGTGCCTCTCTCCGTCTCTCCCTCCCTCCCTCTCCCTCTCTGTGTCTCTGTCCGTCTCTCTGTCTCTCCCTCCCCCCGTCTCTCTCTGTGTCTGTCAGTCCCTCCCTCTCTCCCCTCTCCTCCACCACCCCCCTGGAAGCAGTGGAAGGCCCGGCATGCCAGCTAGGGAGGCTATGGATGCCTTCTCCCGCAGCGGGCAAGCGGGTGGGGCGAGCACCCGAGGCTACCGCCACCTTAAGCGCGCTGAAGCTATCGCCCGGCTGCGGCGGCGTGCAGGGAAGCCGGGCGCGTCTCCACCGGCTCCCTCTGACAGCCACCACAGCGCACATTCTGGGGCCGCGGCCCCAGAATGTGCGCTGTGGTGGCTGTCAGAGGGAGCCAGTGGAGACGCACCCGGCTTCCCTGCACGCCGCCGCTGCCGGGCGACCTGCCGGGCGATAGCTTCGGCGCGCTTAAGGTGGTGGTAGCCTCGGGTGCTCGCCCCGCCCGCTCGCCCGCTGCGGGAGAGGCATCCATAGCCTCCCTAGCTGGCATGCCGGGCCTTCCACTGCTTCTGGGGGTGTGTGTGGAGGAGAGGGGAGAGAGGGAGGGACTGACAGACACAGAGAGAGATGCCCCTGCCGGGCGACCTGCCGGGCGACCTTGGGCGGCGGGAGCGGAGCGTCGCAAGGCTCGGGGGTAGCAGAAGCAGCAGCAGCCGCCTATGCCACAGACAGTCTGCCCAGCGGAGAAAGATAACTTTTGATAACTGCAGCACTCTTTTCTTAATTAAAATTGTAAGCATGTTAATACCTAATATTGATATGTATAGGGTGGGAGAGTGGAGGGAAGCAGAATTAAAATAGTGAATCATGGAGCTTCTCTTGCAGGTAGACATTTTGATTCAGTAAAACTATTTGTTTAAAAATATAATAAATGTTATCTAATGACTTACCCCTGGACTTCATTGTTATAAACTAACAAAAGAGCCCAGTCTTTTGGTATAATATGTACAGGGTCAAAAAGCCGCTTGTGGCTCGCGAGCCGCGGTTTGCCAACCACTGCCCTAGAACAACCTATCTATAGAAGTTGGGTGTTGCCTATCTCTAAAGATTTTAAGAAAAGTGTTGAAATCCACTTCTGCAGAATCATTTAATTAGTTTTCTGCACACTGTAGAGTTGGCCTAGTTGGTTTTTATGGACTCTTCTATCTCTACATTTCTATGATTTTATAAACTGTATAGTGAGTAAAAGACTGTATTCAAATAATGTATTCAAAGACAGCAAAGAATGATTAAGAGTAAAAAGACATAAAATGGAGAGTGTTTTTGATAGAAATGAACAAAAAGGGAAAAGAAAAATAGAAAAGAAAGAAAAAGGATACAAAGAAGTAGCTTTGGATCTTCCTTACAGCAGTTATAGGTACAATCATATATTTAGCCCTTACACTATGATTACTGCAGAACTTTCTTCTATACTGTCTCATCATCAAAACCACAAATTATACGTTCATTTTTCTGTTTTATTAATGTTCATAAGAGAATTCCAGACAGCAATATAGAAATCAAATTAAAATAGAAAGCATTCTAGTACACATTTCTATGGTCTGAAAATGCATATTTTGTGACTGGTCATGGTCAACAATGAATGCTCATAATTCCAAATACAACCAAAGATATACTCCAACTAATCCTTTGGAGTTAATTAATTGGAGCCAATATAAAAAACTATTATTTTAATTGAAATTGCACTCTCTCCTCCTGAAGTACATTAAGGCCCAATTACTTAACATTTTACAGTATCCTTGGGAGAGGAAATGGCGCACATTTCCCAACCTTAATTTTCCCTCCCAGTATGCAATGAACCATTAAGGTACTATTCTACCTACTTCTAATCTTAAATTAGGCCAAATTATAAGCAAGCACAAAATCTGAAATTGTAGAAATGGTTTATGCTTACACTGCACTAAAGTTGAGATCTGCCAATCTGACTTGCATTTTGTTTTAATTAAGTTTCCCCACATTCCCCACCCTAATACAGTAACAAATACTTGCATGATTTTTGAACCTGTACATATTATACCAAAAGACTGGGCTCTTTTGTTAGTTTATAACAATGAAGTCCAGGGGTAAGTCATCAGATAACATTTATTATATTTTTAAACAAATAGTTTTACTGAATCAAAATGTCTACCTGCAAGAGAAGCTCCATGATTCACTATTTTAATTCTGCTTCCCTCCACTCTCCCACCCTATACATATCAATATTAGGTATTAACATGCTTACAATTTTAATTAAGAAAAGAGTGCTGCAGTTATCAAAAGATGGGTGACACTGACTTAACACTATATGGCATACCCAAGTTGTAATAGATGACTTGAATTTTTTTCTGGAATACAAGAGTAATAACAATAACTTCATTCATGACTTTTCATAGTAGACACAGAAAACAAAAATCTCTCATGTTGTTCATAGTAAATCCGACTTAGATGGAGCTATAAAACCTTCAAATTCTACCAGTGGTACTTTTTGATGAATATACATGGTTCTTTCGCAAGATTTGCTGACTTTATAATTCTTGATTTTGGGATGTAAAATAGAAATAGAGACTTGGTGTGCTGATCTCTAAAGCCCAATATTGCTTAACTACCTCTGACTATCTAGTTTTAGATCCACTGATGAAATGCAATGTAATAATTTCAAGTATTATTTTTACTGGGTGAATAGTTAATTAGATGTGCACATATAACTGATTTATTGACATGATGGGATGAAAATTTAATAATGTACATTATTAATGTCAAGGTTAAGTCCATCTAAAGCTTGCACCAGGACCTTCATTATAGGATGGAAGTGTAATTAACAAAGCTAAGAAGGAATTAGAGGAGACAGGAAAGGGCAAACTGTGAAACCCACTGATTGCTATTTTCCACAGAGATATGACACTATTTCAATTATTCTGACTGGGATTAATTCAAGAACATAAGGTTGAAAACACCATGTCCCATTTCCTCTACAATAGTTAGAACCTTTAAAATAAAAATGTCATCTATGTTAACATAATCTTGAAATCAAATAATTATCAATCAACCAGCCAAAATCTGGAAAACTTTATGGAGGGATTAAAAATGGTTTATGCCAACTATAAAATTAAAAAGCTTTTTTTTTGCTCTACATAATGGCTTGTCAAGAGGAAAATGATATTTCCTTCACTACATGGTGTTTTCTGCAGTTATTAAGATTGTTGGAGAAGGCACCAAAACAGCCAAGGAAGTGATTGAGGCCTGGGAAACGCCCCCCTTGTCAATCAACAGCAGTGCTAATCTACCACCAGTTTATCAAATACTTAGATAAGAGAGGGCTATGCAGCACATGTAAAAGACAGCCAACAACTTAATAGCCAACCATCAACACCCCAATCAACATCTAAAAACCCACATACAATAGACACCACATAAATATCGCACATAGAACAGTACACGCTCTGCTAGAGAGAAGTTTCCTGAAGATGGGCTCCAGCACAAATCTGAAAACTCAGAAAACTAAACCTCTGGTTCTGGTGGAACCATTTCTGCTGGAACCATCAATGATAAAAAGAGATGTGCATACACACATACTTATAGCCCTAGCCCTTGAAGCAATAGTTTGAGTCTTCCAGAGAAAATGGCTGCCTATATTGCTTTTCACTTCCCTATTAGAAAGGATTCTTTATCACAAAAGGAAACAGAATTCTCTAATATAGCTTGTTAAATTCTGTTAGCACACAGATGTCAGACAAGCTTTAAGTGAGAAAGTTTACTATTACAGTATACTCACTAATAAAAAGTTAATGACTTGAACATTTACCATCAACATACTTGCGGAATGCTATTTCTTAGTAACCTCACAAGTTTTGAATTCATAGGCACTGAATTGGGTATTCTATTATGAAGCAGAGCAGATGGGAAAGAAATGAAAATTTAAAAATAGTGTTAGAAGTCGAAACGGTTAGAAAAAATGTTTATGTGAAACATTGCACAAACAATCCACAATGCAACTTCATAAGCATCTCAAGAAAATACTGCTAAAATTCTACAGCAAAATAGTTGGGTTTCAGTAAAGGTAAAGGATCCCCTCTCACACATGTGCTAGTCGTTCCTGACTCTAGGGGGCGGTGCTCATCTCAGTTTCAAGCTGAAGAGCCAATGCTATCCGAAGACATCTCTGTGGTCATGTGGCCGCATAAATAAATGCCGAAGGTGCACGGAACACTGCTACCTTCCCACCAAAGATGTTTTCTATTTTTCTACGTGCATATTTATATGATTTCAAACTGCAAGGTTGACAGAAGCTGGGACAAGTAACGGGAGCTCATTCCGTTATGCAGTGCTAGGGATTCGAACTGCCGACCTTTCTGATTGACAAGCTCAACGTTTTAGCCACTGAGCCACCTTATGGGTTTTAGTAGAATCATTTTAATTAATGTATTTATTTAAATTATATGGACACCCATCTCTATCAAATTACTCTAGGAGGCTTATAATAAAACAGCTAAAGGCAATAAAAATGATCCAAAAAAACTGGACTGGTTTTGAGATGAGAGCAATTTTTTTTAAAGGAAAAATACTCAGTCCCACCTCCAATCTCATCCACCTGCAGTCCAAAATTTTTTTAAAAACCCACATCTTTTTAATTGGGGGGGGGGATTTAATTTGGAGTCTAGAAAAAGAGGCATGCAAGAAAATTGATGCAGAGGGATGTTAGTTCAGTTACCTCATTTCCTTCCTTTCAAACAGATATGCCTGATCAATTATGCCACAAACTAAGATTTTTCTGGGTGATCAGTGCAACATAGCATATATTAAATAATAACTATTTTTACTTCCATTTGCCAAGTAGAAAACATTCATTCAGTTCTTTCACCAATTTCACACATAAGAAAAATATTATGAAATGTTATTTGGTACCGCAGATACCATATAATGTAGAGCTGCATAGAACACTCTTCAAAAGCAGACTATTGAACCTCAAAGAAACACAAGGCTAATAGTACAATGAAACATAAAGAATAATGAATGGTATCTAGGAATATTGACTTTGTCATTCTCTTGCATGAAATGAAAAAGTTTCCTGGATAAGATTTATGTATGTATGTATGAGGAGTATAAGACGCACCTTTTTTCCTCTAAAAAGAGGCTGAAAATCTGGCTGTGTCTTATACATCAAATGCAGCATTTTTTTGTCTCTTGGAACCCCACCCCCTTCACCAAACTGGCTGTGGCTAGCCTTATGGAGGCTTCCAGAGAGCTCATGGGGGCTGGGGAGGGCAGAATTAGCCTCAAACGTGCTGTTTTTTGCCCCCACCCCCAGCCCCCAGCAGCACTCTATAAGCCTCCATAGGGCTATGCATGCAATTTATTTGACACAAAAATGGCCCGTTTTCGTGATAAATGGGCCGTTCTTTTGTTCATTTTTGACCCCAACCCCAAAAGAGCACTCTGCAAGCCCCCCCCCCCCCCGGCTATTCATGCTTTTTATTTGGAAAAAAAACCAGCCCCGTTTTCGCAGAGAAACGGGCCATTTTGGGGAGGTTTGCAGAGTGCAAAGGCTTTTCTTTTTCCTTTCGGAAGTCCCTTTAACTGTTTCTGTGCCAGCGGAAACAAAGTCTTAAGGTTTGTCAACAATTTCCTTCTCTAGGACATGGATAAATCACCTGGAAACATCAACCTACCTACCTACCTACTGTATTTCTCTCTCTCTCTCTCTCTATTCCTTTACCTACCTACCTACCTACCTACCTACACACACACTCTCCCTACCTATCTACTGTATTTCTCTCTCTCTCTCTCTCTCTTCCTTTATTTACCTACCTACCTGCCTACACACACATTATCTCTCCCCATACCTACCTACTGTATCTCTCCCTCTCTCTTTCTATTTCTCTCTCTCTATCCCTCTACCTACCTATCTACACACACTCTCTATCCCTATATACCTACTGTATTTCTATCTCCCCCTTTACCAACCTATCTACCCACACACACTCACTCTCTCCCTACCTATCTATTGTATTTCTCTCTCTCTCTCTTCTCTCTCTATTCCATTATCTACCTACCTACCTACACATACACACACTTTCTCTCCCTACCTATCTACTGTATTTCTCTCTCTCTCTCTATTCTCTCTCTGTTCCTTTATCTACCTACCTACCTACACACACATTCTCTCTCCCCATACCTACCTACTGTATTTCTCTCTCTCTCTTTCTATTTCTCTTTCTCTATCCCTCTACCTACCTATCTACACACACTCTCTCTCCCCCTACCTACTGTATTTCTCTCTCTCTCTATTCTCTCTCTCTATTCCTTTATCTACCTACCTACCTACCTACACATACACACTCTCTCCCTACCTACCTACTGCATTTCTCTCTCTCTTTCTATTTCTCTTTCAATCCTTCCTACCTACCTATCTACACACCCTCTGTCTCTCTCCCTACCTACCTACTGTATTTTTATTATTATTATTATTATTATTATTATTATTATTATTATTATTATTATTATTATTATTATTATTATTATTATTATTCACATTTGTAACCCGCACCCATCTCACCACAAAGGGACTCGGGGCGGCGAACAGAGATTTAAAATAAATATACATAAATACAAAATATTACTAAATAATAACTAAATTAAATCAATACCCTGCTTAAAATAAATTTAAAAACCCATAAATTAAACTTTGATTTGATTATAAGACAGTAGGGTGCGGAGTAGATCATGCTAGGCTGGCCAGATGAAAATAGTAAGTTTTTAAGTGCCGGCAGAACAAGCGGAGGTCTGAGATGGTACGGAGATCGGGAGGTAGGCCGTTCCAGAGGGTTGGGCCCATCACAGAGAAGGCCCTTCCCCTGGGAGCCGCCAACCGGCATTGCCCGGTCGACGGCACCCGGAGAAGACCCTCTCCCTGGGAGCAAGTCGGTCGTAGGGATGTATGGGGCAGTAGATGGTCTCGTAGATAGCTAGGCCCCGTGCTATAGAGCACCTTGAAGATGGTCATCAAAACCTTGTAACGCACCCGGTAGGTCACAGGTAGCCAGTGCAGCTCATGCAGGAGTGGTGTTATGTGGGAATGTCTTGAGGTTCCCATGATCACCTGCGCGGCTGCATTTTGAACCAACTGCAACTTCCGAGTGCATCTCAAGGGGAGCCCCATGTAGAGAGCGTTACAGTAGTCCAGACGAGAAGTCACGAGTGCTTGAGTGACTGTGCGAAGGGCCTCCCGGTCCAGTAAGGGGCGCAATTGGCGGACCAGGCGGACCTGGTAAAACGCCTCCCTGGCCACGGCCGCCACCTGGTCCTCCAGGGACAACCGGGAATCCAGGAGGACTCCTAAATTGCGCACTCTATCCACAGGGGCCAAACTTTCACCCCCCCCCCATGGGCAGTGATGGTGTCATCTGGCTAAACCGGGAAGCCGGGAACCATAGCCACTCGGTCTTGGACGGGTTGAGTTTGAGTTTGTTACTGCCCATCCAGATCCGTACGGCCTCTAAACACCGGGACATCACCTCAACGGCATTGTTGGGGTGGTCTGGGGTAGAGATGTGCAGCTGGGTATCATCAGCGTACAGATGGTACTCTATCCTAAAACCACAGATGATCTCACCCAGCGGCTTCATATACGTGTTGAATAGGAGCGGTGAGAGGACCGATCCCTGCGGCACCCCGTATGAGTCGGTGTAAAAGGATACCATGGTCGATGGTATCAAAAGCCGCTGAGAGATCTAATAAGACCAGGATGGAGGAACAACCCCTATCCCGGGCCCTCCAGAGATCATCTACCAAGGCGACCAATGCCGTCTCAGTGCTATGACCGGGCCGAAAGCCGGACTGGCGCGGGTCTAGATAATCAGTTTCCTCCAGGTGACGGGGAAACTGCTGTGCAATCACACTCTCTACAACCTTCGCTAGAAAGTGAAGGTTGGAGATCGGACGATAATTAGCCAATAATGCTGGGTCCAGGGAAGGCTTCTTGAGGAGGGGTCTCACCACCGCCTCTTTCAAGACGGTAGGTAAGAACCCCTCACCCAAAGAAGCGTTCACAATGGCCTGGAGCCAGCCTCGTGTCTCCTCCCAGGATGCCAGTACAAGCCAGGAGGGACAAGGGTCTAATAAACATATGGTGGCCTTTAGTTTCCTCGCCAACCTGTCCATGTCCTTGGCGGTAACAAAGCCAAGGTCTTCCCATAAAATTGTCTCAAGGCCTGCATCGGATACTTCCTCCGGACCACTATCTGTGGAGGGCAACTCGCTCCGAATCTGAGTGATTTTATCCTGCAGATATCCTCCAAATTCCTCAGCTCGGTCCTGCAAGGAGGACTTCCGCGGCCTCTGTTGAAGAAGGGAGCGGGTCACCCCAAACAGGGCCGCCGGGCGGTTCTCTGCGGATGCGATGAGGGTGGCACAATACTCGCGTTTGGCCACCCTCATTGCCACTAAATAAGTCCTCAAATGGGCTCTTACCAGTGTTCGATCAGATTCGGATCGAGAGGATCTCCACCTACTCTCTAGGCGTCTCTTGCGGCGTTTTATCTCCCTCAGCTCCTCGGAAAACCAAGGAGCCTGGGTGAGATGACGCTGCGTGAGAGGCCGCAAAGGCGCGACGCGGTCTAAGGCCCCCGCGGCCGCACTATACCATGTCCTCAGCCGCGGCACGAGTCAAGGATACAGGTATTGGCCCAAGCTCCTTCTGGAACCTTTCAGGATCCATGAGGCGCCTGGGGCGGAACCATCTGGGTGTCTCTGGCTCCACCTCCCCGCGGTGAGGTGAGGCGATTGGAAAGTCCAGCCGAAGGAGAGAGTGATCTGTCCATGACAAGGGTGAGATGACTAAGTCCCCGGTTCCAAGATCACTTCTCCACTGGCCAGAGACAAAAATAAGATCCAGCGTGTGTCCTCCATTGTGAGTGGGGGGCTGAACTAATTGGGTCAGGTCCATGGCCGTCATGGAAGCCATAAACTCCCGAGCTGCCTCGGATGCCTCGCCCGCCGATGGCAAGTTAAAGTCCCCCATGACTAAAAGTCTGGGGGTCTCCACTACCATCCCGGCGACCAACTCGAGGAGATTTCTCTATCTCACTCTATTTCTCTCTCTATTCCTTTATCTACCTACCTTCATTTCATTTCATTTCATTTATTCGACTTATTAACCGCCCCCTCTTCCCGAAGGGACTCGGGGCGGTGCACAGGAAAATATAAAAAATAAAATACATCACAATAAATACATAAATACATTAAAACTATATTAAATTACACCCTGTGCTAAAAACTACCTACTCTCTCTCTCCCTACCTACTGTATTTCTCTTTCTTTCTCTCCCTCTCTATCCCTCTATCTACCTACCTACTTTTTTTTGTAATTTGCCTCTTCAAAACCTTATACTCCGAAAAATATGGTCTGTCTGTCTGTCAGTGGTGGGATTCAGCCAGTTCACGCCACTTTGAGAGAACCAGTTGTTAACTTTCTGAGCAATTTGGTGAACTGGTTGTTGGAAGAAATAATTAGGGCAGAGAACCCACCACTGATGTATGTACATGTGTGTATGTAGATATGCATACATGGGAGGGAGGGAGGGAGGGAGGGAAACATATTCTAAATTCACTTTTTTGTATTTAAACACTTTTAGAAGAAAGAAAGTGTCAAAACACTAAGGTTTTGAGTTGGCAAGTATGCCACTAATAACAGCTTGACAGATTAATGTTGATCTCAAGAGTGTTACTGTTGAGGCGATAATAATGAGTAAAGGAGTTGCTAAACTTCCAACCTTTTCTAATCATGTAAAACAACATTTGCTATGGTATCCTAGAATATAGCAGAAGTTGTAATGCAAATGCTTTATATGCAAATGCAAATAAGCACAATTTATAATTCCTTTACAAAACTGCTGTTTAAAAATCACTTAGTATGGAACAATTTGTTTCTAAAAATACATATGTCAGTTCATGCTAAATAAATGATAGCATTTCTAATCTTACTTTCAACCCTGAAGCTATTTTGGAGCGTCTTCAGGGCTGCCACAGCAAGGCTGGTTGGAGCTGTGGAAATGGGAAAAGGGAGTAGAGATAGCTGGGGACTTGTAGCCAAAATAAAATTCTTTCTCCTGGGAACCAAGAATATTCTCACCAGGTGCTAAGGAGATGTGGACTGAAACCAACTGGAGTTGGGACTGTGACTTGGTTGGACCATGTGATGGATATGTGGACTGGAGGAAGAACTTTGATTTTTAATGTGGGTGGGGAAAACCTCGGAACCTTCAGAGTTGCGTTTTCACCAGATGTGCCAATATGCCTAATAAATTTGGACCTTGAGGAGCACCTTGGCCTCAGAGGTTTGATTGCATTGGATCTGTTACTTGGAACCCTGACATGTACACATTTAAAACTAAGGTGGACTCTCGTTCAATTGGAAATATTAGAGCTCAAACTAAGGAGGAGATAATCTACTAGTCCTATAGTTGAAAAAAATTAAAGATTGTGTTCATAGATTAGCAGATTTTATAGAAACTCGCCAAAAGAAATTATGGCATAGTTTTTAATTCGTTTTAGCAGGGGTTTTAATAGGGGTTTTAGGACAGGCCAGCTATTTAATGTATTTTTAATGTATTTTATGTTTTATATTATCGATTTTACCTGCCTGTACACCGCCCTGAGTCCCAGTAGGGAGAAGGTGCGTTATATAAATTTAAATAATAATAATAATAATAATAATAATAATAATAATAATAACAATAACAATAATAATAATAATAATAATAATAATAATAATAATAATAATAATAATAATAATAATAATAATAATAATGTAAAAATTAATGATTATAGGAGGAGATTAGAAATACACATTTTTAAAATGTTTGAATTTACTTAGCATTTTATTCATAGTAAGTCTAATATTTATTGTCACCGATGTGCCTTTCACATTTCATTAATTGATGATTATTCCAAATTATTATTATTTAGCATATGCTGAGAACATGACAGCAGAGAAGTAAACATATATACACAGTCCCTGTAATTATATATGAAATTATATATGGGGGTAAGGCATTCCTTAACCTACACGTGCTCCCTGGGTAGTGTTAAATGGGTGACAATGACCAGATGCAGGTGTACAGTTGTTTTGGGCCTCACAGTCATGACAAAGAGAACTGCATAAAATCAAATTCTAAATAATCCAAAGGTGACACTGACGTAGTTTCTGAAAATCATTTTAGAAATTTGTTCAGTTAATATAATAGTAAAAATGAATTGACATTCTCTACACTTAAAGAAATTTATTAGTTCCTATACTGTTGTATACCATATGCCTTTATGTCATCAAAATTCAGAGTAGATGAAACGGCTCTTTATTAGCTGGAAGAAGTCAAAGAATGTTCCACAATTCTTTCTTCCATATGGAGCGTGAGATCATATATTAGTAAAGGAATGATTTGAGTCCAATATTTCATATATTACTGCTTCAGAAAGCCTTTAACAATAGATTAAAGGCTTTCTGAAGCAGTAATATAGATGAAATGAAGGTGGTCTTTAAAATGTGACTCAACAGAAGTCAATAATCAGAAGAGAGATATTTGCCCCCCATTAACAATGTCTAATTTTGAATTAAATCATTTTAAAAATTACTGCCATGGTGAATTTAGAATTTATAAAAAAACATAAGTATATCAATTACAGATAGGCAGTGTTCTTCTAGTTTATGCTATCTGTTTCTCTCATGTCTGTTTCATCTGATTTCTACACTAATCTGTAGAATATATTTCATTCCTATATTATTTGTCCAAGAGTTGAGGATCAGATCACTTCATCCTGATAATTACAAAGTGTGTTCCTCAAGCGTCAACAAATTCAAATTAGCCCCATTTCTCAATAAAATGCAAAAAAAGAGAAAATCAACATATAGGTATAAAATTACAAGAGATTTTTTACCTAGTAGTACTTTTTTATATACTCTTGAATATTCTAAAACATGGAACAGGCTAGTTTTTTAGCTCTAGCTTTCTCAGCATGCTTGTTAACAGAATACTTTTTCAGTGATGCAGAATAACTATGCAATTAACAGAGCTTGATTTAAGTAAACCAATAATTCTGGCCCCTTCAATAGAACTGAAATTTATGAGTTTTCCACAATTCCCTATTACCATTACTTCAGAGTTTCTCTCTGTGTTTCTCTCTGGGAAGGATTCTAGATATTTTTATGACTAATTTGCATTCTATTTTCTCTTATCTTCATTTCCAGATAGTTTTCCAAAACACTTAAATTCTACTTTCTTTTCCAGGCTAACCTATTTAAAATATTACAATGAACATAGCGATTAAATGACTTCTTTTATAATGATGCTAATAAATTGAAGCTATGCATAATCTATGAAATCATATGGGTTGTGTATAATGCCTGTACTCTGAACAGCAAGCTAAAATAAGTTTTCCTACAGTACACTTAGTTAATGCCTATGTGTTCTTTTTTTAAAGTAACATCAGCAGAAACATAATAGGACCTTTGCTCAAATGTAATCCAATCTAATGCATTTGGAAACCCATATCCCAGCTCCAAGATGCACCACGACTGAGGTGTCCTTAGAGTCAGTCTTTAATCAGACTCCTGGTGATGGCCTGGATTTGATGCTACAATTTTCTTGGTAAATTTTGCAAAATGTTTGACACATTTACTCAGCCAAAGTCACCCAAGCTGGCTTTGTGTGGAAAGTGGACCTAGAACTCATGGTCTCCTTGTCTCTATCTGGTGCCCCATTACTATACCAAACTGGCTCTCTCACAATGGTATTGCTAAGTTTCATATTCTCAGTTTTCATTGTGGGCTTATGATTAAGTAATACAGGTAGTCCTCAGCATACAACCATTGGGACACCAAGCGTTCCAGGTTATGGTAGGGTAACTGAATCGTGGTTACTGGATGACTAGAACCCTTGGAGCTCTACTCATCCCAGCAACCACACAATCATGTAATTCCAATCTAGGCATTTAACCGGTTTGCCCTTACAACTCGTTGCAGAACCTTTTGATCACGTGAATGCCATTTGCAACGTTCTCTGCTGATTTCCTCAGAAAGTCAATGGGGACGCCAGAAGGGAAAGTCACAAGTCACTGAGATAAGTGTCTGCCGCCGACACATTTCCTCCCATGATCTCTGTGCTTATGATAGTCATTTGCATCCATCTGTACATCCTTCCCAACCTTCAACATACCTCTCTTGCATCCTTGCACACTCAACAATCCTTCCCTGACCTGCACCATGCTTCCGTCACACTCTTGTGCACTTTCCTGGACCCACACCATGTTTCTTGCACACCACCTCTCAACCTCAATGCATACCTCCTGTATTCCCTCTCTGACCCTCTCTAGCACACCCCCTCATATTATCCCTGACCATACACCCCTCTTGCACGTTTCCTGGCCCAAACTACACCATGCCTCATTAACCCTCTCTGGTTCTTCCCCACCCAGTAACAGTCACTTATCTGTCTACAGCCCTGGGACTTGAACTTACTATAAGGTTGCCCAATGCCTTTGGTTGTGAGAAGTTGGCAAGAGGTTTCTTCGTCTAATCACCATGGGATTTGGTTAATGATGGCAGCTAGGACCAAGGATTGTTGTTGCCACATTAGTGGTAGCATGACCACATCAGTTAGTGATGGAAATTGTGGTCCCAACTGCTGTCATAAGTGGAGGACTACCTGTCTTAACTGCCCAAAAGATGCTTTACGGTCTATGTTGTCCACATTCCTGGGATGTGTATTAAAATATTCAAGCTAATGATTGTGACATGTGATTGAAGCCCTAAACCTTTGTAAGGGACAAAATTAATGCAAAGCATGGGGTTTCTAGCTTCTTTTGACCTCCCTAGTGTCCCTGAAACTTTCTCCCCAAAACAATGTGAGTGTTAATCTTCTCAATAGTTTTCCAATAGATTGAATGCCCCAGTTGATTTAATTATTTTCATATTTCCAATTATGAAAGGCCCCACATACAGTTGTGTTCAAAATTATTCAACCCCCACTGAAATTGAGTGTGTTGGCCAGTTTGACATTGATTTTGATCATTCAGTCATCTTGCTTACATTTAAATCAAAGAGGCACTTGTAGGTCAGACAAATATAACATAACATTTATAATGAAATAACCACAAATGTCTTTTCTGTGCTCACATCATTATCAGTTTTATTCAACCCCCAAGTGACATTCAATCTTAGTACTTAGTACAACATCCTTTTACAGTTATAACAGCTTTTAAACGTGAAGCATAGCTTGACACAAGTGTCTTGCAGCGATCTACGGGTATCTTCGCCCATTCTTCATGGGCAAAAGCCTCCAGTTCAGTCACATTCTTAGGCTTGCGCACTGCAACTGCTTTCTTTAAGTCCCACCAGAGGTTCTCAATCAGATTTAAGTCTGGTGACTGCGATGGTCACTCCAAAATGTTCCAGCCTTTACTCTGCAACCATGCTCTAGTGGACTTGGAAGTATGCTTGGGAGTTCTGGCATGGAGGCCTTCATTACGCAGTGTGCGCCTTATTGTCTGAGCTGAAACTTCAGTACCCACATCTGACAAATCTTTTCTCAGTTCCTCAGCAGTCACACGGGGACTTTTCTCCACTTTACGCTTCAGGTAGCGCACAGCAGTCGAAGTCAGCATCTTCTTTCTGCCATGACCAGGTAACGTTTCAACAGTGCCCTTTGCCTTGAATTTGCGAATGATGCTTCCTATGTCTCTTGGTATGTTTAACATCTTTGCAATCTTCTTATAGCCATTGCCCTTCCTGTGAAGAGAAATCACCTCTTCTCTTGTCTTCCTGGACCATTCTCTTGACTTCACCATGTTTGTAACCACACCAGTAAATGTCTAGAAGGAGCTGAGTATCACAGTCATTTTAAAGCTGCCTAATTGGTGCTTATTATGCTTGATTGCTGCTCGGTGACATCCACAGGTGTTTTCAATACCTGATCGAAAACACCTGAATGAACCTCTGTTCTTCAGAGTGGTAGTCTTTAAGGGGTTGAATAATTGTGTCAATGAAGAAATCACAAAAGAAACATTTACTACTGTATTACAAAAACAATTGATGTCATTTTAGTTGCATTTGGTTCTTTAAAAAGTCCTTGTAGGATTTCATTCTGAATACAATTACAAATGTACACTAAATTCCCTAAACCCCTTTACAGCATTGGGGGTTGAATAATTTTAAACACAACTGTATACCCTAGAAATACTCTTTAAAAAAAGTTAATAATCGAACCAATACTTTGTTTGAAAAATGGAAAGGCCGAGAGAGCATAACTAACCCAAAAGCATGGTAAGCTTCCATGCCTGACAACAGACTTGAATCCAAGCTTTCGAAGACCTAGTCCAACATCTTCACTATTATGGATCACTAATAGACTCTTTTAGATGCTTCTTGTGACCTCTTTATTTGCAGCAGACTGAACATTACCTTTGCTTTTTTTTCTTTCATTACTAATTTGAAAGCTGTTGTATTTCCATGATCTGGGCAACAGTATAATTATCTTTCCCTACAGTGATTGTTTGTGTATTTTTTAAAGAGTGGAGATTAGGAAATTACATTTTATCTTTTTTTAATGATTGGGTTATTTCTATTACTGGTGTGGGGGGAAGTGAAATCTCTAGCTAAAATACCTCTATGCTACATGATATGGAAGTAATACTATAAAAGTGATTTTAACTTTTGAATTTTAACCTTTAATTGTTAGAAAGGCAACAAAGAGTGTGAAAGCTCTATTTCTCTCACATACCAGGTGAAACATTCTAAAGGATTGATAATGGCAGCAGGAACTACCAAGCCATTGTCCAAAGCATGAGGTCAGGTCAGTACATGGAAACTCAGCCAGAAGAGGTTTTCACCTCCAGCTTCTACTCTGATAGAACTCAGCATTAAAATGCAGGCAAAAGTGAGTAATGATGTTGAAAGAGAAAACTAGTTGCTATAATTAAAGGGAATACAGGGTATTCCCTTTAATTATACAGGTATAATTAAAGGGTAACACAGCCATATTTCCTGAACAACATAAACCTGCAAAGACTGTTTTCTAGTACAACCAGAAAGAAAATACAATATTCCATATGAAAATGGAAAAATAATAATTTCAGAGAAAGCTAAGAAAATGGGTAGAAAAAAAAGTATCCTCTCCAGTCCGCTTACTAAAACATGACATTCAGAGCACAAGGCAAAATTGGTACTAACACAGAATTCTAAAGTTTCATGAACTCAAATAAGCTTTGTTGCTACAGACCTATGACCCTTAACTTGAGCCCATGACTTGTTGCAGTCATAGGTCAAGGCATCCATTTGACAGGAAGTAATTTTCTATACTTTTTTATGGTAGTTGTTAAGTGAATGAGATGGTTTTTAACTGACCCCATTAATCTCAATGGACTTTTTTTTTGCTGGAAACCAGCAAAAAGTACTGTGAATCAAGGTCATGTGACCACACAACAATACAACCAGTAATAAAGCTGACTGTGCAGCCATGTGATTGGGAGGAGGGACAACCATTTACAATGGCTAGGGATGCTTAATAGACATCTATTTGGGCTGAGAAAGCAATAAGAGGCATTACATTTTTAGGAGTAAAAGACTCCCAGGTCATAGTTAAGAAGTTATCTATACACTAAAACCACTATACAAAGAAAAAATTAAATACAATCTTTGTCGAAAGAGGAAAGCTACTGAATTCTGAAGTACATAGCCTGATACAGGTCAAATATAAGATTTGTTGCATAATAGTCCAGTGATATCTGTTTGGATAATCCATTAACATCTGCTTATATTCCTTTATCTCCACTGGTAATTCTCAGTAACGCTGATGATACTCAGCTGTACATTTCTACCCCTAACCACCCCAACGATGCCATTGAAGTGATGTCCCCGTGTCTGGAGGCCGTGCGGGTCTGGATGGGGAGTAACAAGCTTCAACTCAACCCGTCCAAGACCGAGTGGCTGTGGTTTCCGGCATCCCAATATAGCCAGTTGGTTCCATCTCTGGCTATCGGGGGCGAGTCACTAGCCCCCACGGAAAGGGCCCGCAACTTAGGCGTCCTCCTGGACTCACGGCTGTCCCTGGATGACCATGTGACAGCCATGGCCAGGGGGGCCTTCTATCAGGTTTACCTGATATGCCAGTTGCGCCCCTTTCTAGATCGGGACGCCCTTCGCACCGTCACTCAAGGCCTCGTTACGTCCCGCCTAGACTATTGTAATGCTCTCTACGTGGGACTCCCCTTGAGGTGCACCCGGAGACTCCAGTTAGTACAGAATGCAGCCGTGCGGGGGATCCTGGGAACCTCACGGTACTCCCACGTAACACCTCTCCTGCGCGAGCTGCACTGGCTGCCTGTGGCCTTCCGGGTGCGCTTCAAGGTGTTAGTAACCATCTTTAAATCGCTCCATGGCACGGGGCCTGGCTACCTGCAAGACCGCCTCCTACTATATACCTCCCTTCGGCCTGTCCGTTCCCACAGAGTGGGCCTCCTCGGGGTGCCGTCTGCCGGTCAATGCCGGCTGGCGACCCCCAGGGGGAGGGCCTTCTCTGTGGCGGGTCCAGCCCTCTGGAACGACCTGCCCCCCGAACTCCGCACCCTCACAGACCTTCGCCTCTTCCGCCGGTTGCTTAAAACGCACTTTTTTCATCTAGCTGGCCTGGCCTAGATCCAGATTTAATTATTTCAAATTTAGTGATTGAATTTTAACATAGGTTTTTAATAGTTTTAATCATATTTTAGCACAGACACACCAAATTTAATTCTATTTTAAGATGTGACTGTATTTATACTTTGATTGTTTGTAGTGTTTTTAATTTTTCTGTGCACCGCCCTGAGTGCCTTGGGGAGATAGGTGCGGTATAGAAATGGGATAAAATAAATAAATAAATAAATAAATAAATAAATAAATAAATAAATAAATAAATAAATAAATAAATAAATAAATAAATAAATAAATAAATAAGTAGTAGTCGTTGTTAGTATTCCAGAGAAAGCCTAATATTGGTCAAAATGCAATCTTCCATTAATCTGACATGTTCACAACTAGACTGAGGTTGATCCAAATAAATGGCCTGCAAATTATTTTGCTCCTTAGTAAGAAGAAGAAAAATAGCAAAGTATTTACCCCATCTGGTAGTGCCCTCCAGCATACAGCACTGACAAATTCATTTGTGTCATCTTCCTTACGGTCTTTGTCCAGGACACTTTTGACAGTGTCAAATTTGAAGGTCAGCAGTGTCTTTGAGAGACCTTTATAGTACAGGTAAAGTGAATTATTTTCACTTCCTACAATCAAAAACAAAAATACAGGTTGATTTACAATATTTATTTCTGTCAGTTCCAGCTAAATCTAAACTTTCCACTAAAACCTTTCTACTGGTTAAAGTATAAAACTCTAATATAGGAGTTACATTAATTATAATAATAATAATAATAATAATAATTTAATTTTATATCCCGCTCTCTCTCCCCAAGGGGACTCGAGGCGGGGCACAGGCAATTAAAAATACAAATAAAACCACAGACAAATACAAAATACAAAGTTAAAAATAGATTAAATTGATCCTGCGCTAAAACCCATAAACTAAACTAAAAATTACCCCTAAAAACCCCTAACCTAAAAAGAGACTACCCAAGGCCGGCCAGACGAAAAAAGTGCGTCTTTAATTTTAAGCGGAAGGAGCGGAGGTCCGTGGTTGTCCTGATATCGGGGGGAAGGTCATTCCAGAGGGCTGGGCCCGCCACAGAGAAGGCCCTTCCCCTGGGCGTCGCCCGCTGACAAGAAGATGGTAATTAACACCTTGAAGCGCACCCGGAAGACGACAGGTAGCCAGTGCAGCTCGCGCAAGAGCGGTGTTACGTGGGCAAACCTAGACGTGCCCATAATTGCTCGCGCGGCTGCATTCTGGACCAACTGAAGCCTCCGGGTACACCTCAAGGGGAGCCCCATGTAGAGAGAGTTGCAATAATCCAGTCGGGATGTCACGAGAGCATGAGTGACTGTGCGAAGGGCGTCCCGATCCAATAGGGGGCGCAACTGGCGTACCAGGCGAACCTGGTAAAACGCCCTCCTGGCCACGGCTGTCACTTGATCTTCCATGGACAGCCGGGTATCCAGGAGGACACCCAAGTTGCGCGCCCCATCCACAGGGGCAAGATGTTATTATACATATATAAGATGTATAATTTGATATAACCAACTCATTCCAAGTATTCAATACTCAGAAAGTGAATGAAAGGTGGCAACTACCAAGGCTAATACAACTTAAGAAGCATACACCTGAAGATGTAACATTTGCAACTTTTTTGTGCAACAGCATGACTCCAGATGCCAGAAGATATTTTCTATGACCTGTTTTAGATGTTAAGAGTTCAAGGAGAATGCTGAAATACCAAACAGGATTTAGAAGATAAGAAGTGATAAAAAAAAGTCCAGTGTACAGACCAAAGGAGATTATGCTGAAGGACTGGAGATATTTTTCAATATGAAAAGACCAGTAAACTATGTTATGGTACTACGGTTACGTTATATTACCAACTGGAAAATTGAAAAATAGTTATTTTCCTTGTCGTTTTGAAGTTTGAGATTACTCAGTTTTTTCAGTTAGTTTGAACTATAATGATTTGGGATAAACAAACATTTTTTAAGTTTTACATTTCTTGAAAACAGATGGGGAGGCAGCTGTTAGGCATATTTTTAAACATACGTTTTTCTTTTTTTATCAAGAAAAGGGATGGATCCATTCAATGAGTTTGTTGATATTTCATAGTGTATTCAATTTTATTGTAATATATTGTCATAAACTTGACATTGATAAATGCTTAAACTTGACAGTATATTTAAATTTCTTTGCTCAAACAGCTGTTTACTTACCACAGGCAATATAGTCTCCATTAGATGCCAAGCCTACAAAATTCTTCTCATTGATGTGACCTTTAAAAGAACGCAAACAATGTGGCTTCCCTACATTCCATAGCTTTAGTTGGCTATCTGTTGACCTGAGGACAGAGATACAAACTTATAAATAAATTGGAAATTAGGAAAGACTCCCACATAGGCAAAATCAGCTCAGTGTAAAACTTAAGTTAGGCAGAAAACAGATTTCTGGTACCATCTGTGTCTGAGACAATGCAAGCAAAGAGGGAAGCTGCATTCAACAGAAACCACTCCCTGGGTTCTGCAAAGGTTTGTTTTCCAAGCAAAAATACTTTAAGTCCTTTGGCAAGAGGTAAAGAAAACTTGTTTCAAGTAAAGAAGTCAGCTTTAGTATTGATAGCCTTGTAACTTATTAGATGATACATATTTATAGAAAAATGAAAAGCCATGGAGAATCCCAAGATACATTTTCCTGTAAGACCATGTTAAATTTACTGAAATTTACATAACATTACTCTTACATTTAATTCATTGAGGTTTATGCCACTGGAATGAATCCCAAAGAATACCTGTTATATAGAATCATAGAATTGTGGAATTGGAAGGGATGATAAGGATCATTACTCCAACCTTCCTTAACGTGAGCAAAACCAATTAAACCATCCACAATAGACAACTGATAGACTCCTTTTAAAATTTGTACAGTTAGTGAACCCAAATAGTACACTATTCCATTATTATACAGGTAGTCCCCAATGTATGACAAGTGGGATTGGAGTTTCCATCACTACACAAAATGGTCATAAAACGCAATGCCATGTGACCACATCACTTAGCGACAGAAAACACAGCAGTCTTAATTGCCTTTTGTAACTCCATACACATGGAGTCGTTAAGCAAGAGAGAGCATGGGGGCTGCTGCAGGGGTGAAGAGGAAGCCTTCAGAGGCCCAGTGCAAGCTGTGTGTAAATTGGGGTCCTGCTGCAGTGCAGCGTGAGTTCAGGGAGGCCATGGAAGGGAGTTTCTTGAGTTTCTTGGTACACTAGACTCTGGGGTTTCAAGGAGCCTCTGAGCTGCAATGCAGGGTGAAGCCATAGCTTCCATAATTTCAGGGACTGGTCTTAGGTCCCTTCTTTCAGTGCTGCTATAACTTTGAATAATTACTAAACAAATGGACACAAATCAAGGCAATAGCACTTAGAATTATTTACTGCTTCACAATGTTTTCCAGCTCTCTCTAAGCGGTTTACAGAGTCAGCATATTGCCCCCAACAATTTGGGCTCTCATTTTACCAACCTCAGAAGGATGGAAGACTGAGGCGACCTTGAGCTGGTGAGACTCAAACTGCTGAATTGCAGAATTAGCCTGCAATACCGCATTCTAACCACTGTACCACCATGACTACCTGTACAGATCTGAGCATCAGGGCATTTTTACTTACAGTTAAGCAAAATCTAAATAGCTGCAACTTGTATCCATTATTTCTTGTCAGTTCCTATCATCCCTATGAGCCAACTTGGTGTCGTGATTAAAGCCCCAAGGTAGAAACCAAGAAGCCATGATTTCTAGTCCTGCCATAAGTACAAATCAGCTGGGTGACCTTTAGCCAATCACTCGCAACCCTAGAAAGCAGGCAATGGCAAAATAGGGGGGAAAAGAAGTCCTATTGCTTCTATTCATGTACATAAAAACTGATATGCCTCTCTTCAGTCTTCTAAACTAACACAAGTTAAAATAAAGGATAAGGTTTTGCCTGGAGTGTTTTTAAATTCCAAATGTAGTTTAATCATCACATAAATTGCCTTCTGCTAATTGTTTACTCCTTAATTTGATCAAATGATTGCTGCCTAAGTCTCCAAAGTTCAACTCCTCAAATGCAGCAAATCTCAGGTTGTATGTTACCACATGAGGGCACTCCAGCATTTCTTAGAACATTGGCAAGTAAAAAAATCTATCTTTCAGAAAAATAATGGAATCAAATATTGCCTCTTTTTCACTGATTACTATACTAAAGAGAAACATGAGTTTAAATCTTCACAGAACTAAGCATTTATTTCAGTATGTTGACGACAACTCCTAGAAGTGTGGCTGAACAGACGAGAACTAAACAAAACAAAAAGCTACTAGATATATACCTCTATCTTTCTCAGTTTCTTCAGCACTAATGAGACACTCTGGATCCAAAAGAAGTGAGAAACAGTTTTCTATTTTTGTTCTAATAAAAGTACTAGAATATGCTGTGCAAGTTGACAGTTCACACAAACACATAGTATGTGCATACAATCTCGCTCATAAGCTGTGCAAAATACTGATTTTCTGAAATTCACCAAGAATCAAAGTGTAGAAGCTTTTTACAATACTCACGCAGAGACTATTTCTTCTCCGCTAACAAACTTTGCATATGAAACAGCTTTGCGGTGTCCTTTGAATACCATAATGGGTTGTTTAGTGTTCCGAAGATCATAGTAGTGGACACAGTGATCTTTGGAGAAATGTGGGGGGAGAAAACCCAAAGATATTAGTCAAGTCAAAATCGAGAATAATGTAAACAGAGACTGAACATAAGACTACATAGATTGGGCGGAGGAGGTGTTTATTTCCCTTTTATTCTAATTATCAAGCAAGACAAGTTTCTAATTTTTTCTCCTAATTAAAAGAAATAACATCTCCTTCATATAAAAGAAAAAAAATATTGCCGCTGCCAGAATTTTTTTTTAAATCACTGCTGTCAGTCTTGTAATCCAAATAGAAAGTATGCTCAAATGAACTAATTCTACTTTAGTGTAAGGTGACATTAATAGAAACTTGCAAATCTGAATATAAATTTTTCCACTGTCACATTTATAGCCCAAGAAACTAGCTGTGGTCCCTTCTGAGTCATTTGCCACAGCCAGATACCTTCTGTGGGCTAGGACACCTCTTATCTTACTCTTATCCCGACTATCCCTTTCCTGTTTTCCAAGATCATTCCCACATAACATTACATCTGTCATGAGTTAAATGCTGCTTGGCACCCTCAAATCCAAACTCCTCCATCATACCCCTGCTTAAATCTCATGGATTTCAATCTTAGGCTGGATTTTCATCACTAGAAATGACTATTTCTGCTCAGAAACTGTGCTTCACTATTCAGAATGCCCGGATTTGGAAGAGAATCATCTTGCTAGGAGCTGGAACTGCCACAAATAACTATTGTAGGTCAACTGGATATTTCTGCTAGAGTGCAAAGAGGAAGAGATACTTGACCAGTTTGATCAACTTTAGTTTATCTGAGACACCCAATTTCTCAGGATGCTCCCATGTAATAAATTCTGTCTATTATGCTAATTGTTCAAATTTGACCAGGACTAATATGTACAGTATGTCCTCGAGTTATGATCAAAATGGAGCCTGCCTATTATAGTTGTAAGTCAAAATGGTCATAAAATGGGTTGATCATGCGACCGACCTGACTACAATTTTTTTTAGAGTGTTCATTAAGCAAATCCATTGTTTGCTGGCACAGTTTTGCCAAAACCATGAAAGCGTTAGTTTTCAGCAAAAACATTGTAAAACATGTCACATCACCACGGAATGTTGCAATCCACCATAAATTCAGCAATGTTCTGAGTACCCAAAATGCGGTCATGTGTCCGTGGGAGAGGGGGGGAGGCTGCTGGGATTTCTTATCTGGCTCCTAAGGCTCTTTTTCGGGTAAACCATAACTTGAAACAGTAAGCTAAGTTATATGTCATAAATTGAAAACTACTTGAATTACACAACAGCACTATATAATGAAATGGGTCTCCCAATCAGCAAGAGTATTCTAAAACTATTCTGTGAATTTGTAACTGATCTACAGATTCAGTCAAAAGCATTGGTTTAAAAAGTCATAGATGTTTTTGTGGAAGTGTTCAATGTTTTGTGTAGCTGGCCAAAGTTGACTATAGATCATTTCAGCCTCAACAAAACTGTCTGTCTAATATTTATTAAAGTCACTCTTATGTTGTAGTTACAAGAGAATAAAATGAACATTTCTCTGGAAAAAAAGTTTTAATAACATTTAAATGCAAAATAATAAAATTTTTGCTAACTGATGCTTTCTTTTCAGCTAAAATGCTAGAATCTATATTAACAGCCACATTTTAAATGATATGGACAATATATTAACCTATGGCAGGAAGAATGACAAGTATGGGGAATAAATGAAGCGAGCCAAAACATCTGCTTGCAGCTTTGAATTCTTCTTCCAAATATTGTAATAAACAACTGTATCTTGATGGCATATGGCTCCAGCCCAGCATATGTAGCATATGCTATCAATCAACTCCTGATTAATATCCGAATGGCTATTATGCTCTTAAATTAGTCACTCAATAATTTATTATTTTGGAATGTAGTCTCCATGCCCAATTGAGCTGTCATTATTTTTTGTTTATCCATCCAAAGTTGCCATTTTTGAATAGTTACATTAGGATTAATGCCCATCACATTAAATATTGCTTAAACAGTGTGCCATGTTTCGTAGTTTTATCAAACTCATTATATTTATTTGTTGTACTTCTATCCTGCCTTTTTCTCCAAGTGCTAAAAATGCCATTCTCCCCTCACAATGTTTCCTCATAACCACCATGTACACACAGGGAGTGTACAATCAAGTACACACAGGGAGACTGCGTGTACATGATTGGCTCAACGTTATCTAGTGAATTTGTATGGCTGAGAGAGGGAATTAGAAATTGAGTCTCCCTGGTGACAGTTAAATAATTAAATACAATATCTATACTAACTCACAACAGATCATATGAACCTTTTGCTGAACAAGATAAAAGTGTGATCTACTAAAGAAACAAAATCATTGTTTTTACTCTAAGTAAGAAATATAAAAATCTCAGGTACTCTAGTCACTGCAGAAGCTTCTCAAAATGATTTATGATGGTACTGTCACAGCTAATACTGTTTAGGGCCTTTCCTTTTTGACTACTGATTTAAGATGCTCTAGAAATTTAGATAATTCCAGTAACATCAAAAATCAAGAGCATACCAAGGAAACAGTGATAAATGCTTTTTAATCTTCATTCTTTAGTCTCCTTGCCATAGTAGTGTAGAAAGATGGCTCAAACCACTATCAACCCAGTCAATATTCTTTTTAATCTAGATCACAGGCAGAAAATACTTTAAGGGTAGGAAACAGCTAAAATATTTTAAGGAATATTAAATGGGTGTTTATATTAGCTAGTCTAGGAACATAACAAAGATTGATATAATTTCATGTACATCTTAAATTTCAGATTTTACAGATTTCAATGGTTAACTTTTTATTTGATGAGAAAAATTTAAAAAGACAACTCTTCTGCGACACAGACATTATAGAATTTGAAATCTTGGAAGACAAACAAAATTGAGATTACCACAATAGGACTATAAAAGTCAAACCAAGAAAAGGATCTGGACAAGAAACAGCTGCAAGAAAAAAATCTTGAATGAAGTCAAACCTCTTTATGAGATTTACAAAGTAGGCTGCCGAAACCTTTGAAGCCTTCTTTTGAAAGTCAAAAAATTGAGGAACTATCAAATCCCGTGATGCTATTGGAATGTTTAAAGGTCAAGATTGTGAAGAGCAAAAAGAGGAATACAAAGCTACATTATCTGATATTTGTTCAACATTTCTGGTAAACCTGTGTTTCTCAACCTTGTCAACTTGAAGAGGTCTGGACTTCAACTCCCAGAATTCCCTAGCCAGCATTTGCTGGCTGGGGAATTCTGGGAGTTGAAGTGTCTGACCTCTTCAAGTTGACAAGGTTGAGAAACACTGTGGTAAACCCTAATCAGGACTGAAAATATGACAATTTGTGACTTGCACATAGGTAGGTTAGGCTATGGGAAGAATGTTTTCATTTGTAATTTTAAAAGAGAGTGAAAAACTTACTATATTAGCTTATGCTCAATGTGATGAAAATAGGAAGTCACTTCTTTATTACTGCCATCTGTTTTCCTTTTCTTTACCCTTTTACTTTTTTCTCGTTTTTTTTCCCTCGCACCTTCTAAATGTTTTTTTACTTTTCTTTTTCTTTGTAGTTGAAATTGTAATAGTTTTTACTAAAAACTTCAATAACATTATTTTTAAAAAGTAGGAAAAAAATTGTGAAAATACAAGGAGGGGAAACTAAAGGGGAACAAATGCTTTTTCGCAGCTTTAACCTATTTTAGAACCCCTCCAAGTACTGTACAATCTACAGATTTAGTTTATTAGTATTAAAACTGTTATCTATTTTAGGTGGATATTTTTTTCTATTTATCTCATGTGAAACAAAGATTTAACTCTGCAATCAAATTTCTTACAATACTGCACCCCATCATCTGTTTACTACATTATTTTTAAATGGATGTCTAATAATACCATTTATCTGCAAGATAGACCAAAAGGTAGCCTAAAAGTGAACACCAGGCAGGCTTTTAAACTTTTGAATTAAACAGCTTTCATATAGCTTGAGGTTACAGATGACATTCATCAAGTGATGGAAATTGAACTTCACACATCAGGGACTTTTTTATATGTATGTATGTATGTATGTATGTATGTATGTATGTATGTATGTATGTATGTATGTATGTATGTATGTATGTATGTATGTATGTCATAGGATGGCTTGTAGAAGTTCTATTAAATATATTTCTACCAAAACCATAAAAGTAATCTCATTCAAAAATGTAATTGGCCAAGATGAAAAGGCTGAATGCAAGGTGGTTTTAAAATAGTTTTAAGCCATTCATTATTAGAAAAAACTGATGTTTGTATTTGTACACAAAAATCAACACACTTTAATTTCTGTAGCTGAGAATTAAACATTATCTGCTTGTGAAACAGCACAGTTTTGTAATTCTGAGAGCTGTTGAACACAGCTGCAGACATTAACTTCACTATGAATTTTGCAAAAGAAAGAATTTATCATATATATTGGTGTCCCTGACCAATATTGGAATTGATGCATGTCAGGGCTCAATATCCTCAATTTTATCCTCCAGGAAAAACAAGATTGCAATCATCATTGCTATGAGAAAACAAATAATAAAACAACTGATGTAGTGACTCCTCTAGGAATGGGATGTACTGTCAACTAGGAATGCCTAGATGGAATACTGTGGGCCAAAATGATGCAGTCTCTCAGTTGAAATGACTGACCTGGAGATCTTTTGTTAGCTGATATAGAAAGACAGTGAAGCAAGAGAGGCACAGCCATATGTAACCTCAGAAATGTGAATGTCTGGCTTGTAACAATACAATTACTCTTGTATTTGTACCCCAACAAACTATAAAAATGAAGTTTTATACACAATTAAATTGGAAGTAAGTAAAAATGTGAAGTATGGAAAATCATTCTAACCGGTGAAAAGAGCAAAGTTTGATAAGAACAGGGGACTGAATTCTGTGCCCATTTTCTAGCTGAGGCAATCGTAGCTTAGAAGAAAGTTTTAAAGTACATTTTGAAAGAAATGATGTCTATAAGTTCAGAAATAGCATACCTAAAAGCTATGAACTCAGTTTATACAGGCAGGAGAAACAAGGTTCAAAATGGGTTGCCCATTCATGAATCCATGAATCCGCTTATGGCACTTATAACACATTGATTCTTTAATGTCTTTGTAATGGCAGAGTACAATTCAATGTAAGCAACTGCAAAGTGATGCATGTTGAAACAAACATAAATAACTAAATCAATCAACTAATATCTATGCACACACTAATGTCAAAGGGGACCTGGGGGTAACTTATTGAAAGGAATCTTAGAATGTTGGATGATTGCACAATTAAAATTTCAACCTAATTTTTGATGGATAAAGCATTAGGTAAATTTCATGTTATGAAATACTTGGAAACAGGTGAAATGAGACTTAAGAACATTCCTGAGCTAGAAAAGTTCTGCAAAGGAGAAGAGTGGGCAGGGGGAATCCAAAAGCAAGAATCTGAAGATTCATTCACTTGTATGAGATTTCTGGAAACATCTTACAAAACAAAACTTTAAAGACAGCATCCATAAAAACTAATATTTTTTTTCTGAAATCCTGTAATATGTTTATATATTCCAATGTAACACCGTCTCTGTAGTCCGAGTATATTTTTGGCTGTCAATTTCACTGTGTTTCTTGCCCAATTGTCTCTTTTATGTCTCCTCTAAACAACACAAAAAAGAAGCAGCTATTTATATAGATCAACATCAAGATCCAAAGAATGCTGGCAAAGCACTGAAAGACAGTAAATACAAGATCATCACTCTGTCTAGACTATAGCAGCTGTTCAAATAAAGTTCATATGAAGAAAAAAGTACAGTAAATATGGCACATTTTCTCTTGACAAAATAATGTTACCCGCTTATCTTTAATTTTCTCTCCCACTGTGTATAAACCAACCTAAGTAGAGTGTATGTATCCAGAGAATTGACAAAACAGATTTCTATGAATTCTAACTGACTGAATAAAATATCAGGTAGCAATTTAAGTGTTTAGAAAGAAGTCAATCAAAGAATTAATCCTGAATGACTGGGAAAACCGTATGAGAGCTGTAACATAGCTGCTGTTGAATCAACGGAAAATAAAAAATGTAAGACAAATTCCTTGGGTATCACACTTGGCCAATAAATCCTGTTGTTCTGTTCTGTTCTGTTGTTCTGTTCTATTCTATTCTATTCTATTCTATTCCACTCCACTCCACTCCACTTTATTTCTATTCCATCCCATCCCTCTGCTCTATTCCAATGATATCAAAATATTATTAAGTAGAACAATCCTATCTAACTTTGAAATAAGAATCTTGGCCTGATGCACAAGAATTGATATAGAAAGATGTTAAAGTCAACAGGTCAAATTTTGCCAGAAGCTTTGGAGGTTATTTAAAACATAATAATGACTTGATTAGAGAAAGGACAGTAACTACATTCACTAATTTATTAGTGAATAGAAATCCCTTGTGGACTTTTTGCTAAGAATAAAAAAGAAAAATAATGAACTTGTGATTTATAGGTTTGATGATTAGAAAAGATAGACTATGGAAAGGAGAAAATTATGCAGTAACATTAGAGAAAGAGTGTAAAATATAAACGTACTTTGACAGCTGTCGAGAAGACCAGAAATTGCTTCCTTACTTTTCTTGTATTTTTTCTCTTATTACTTTTCCTTACTTTCCTCACACTGCTTTTCTCTTCAAAATTTGTTTTTATTCATTTAAAAAAATTCTTTAATACAAATTATATACAAAAAGTGTGTGTGTGTGTGTGTGTGTGTGTGTGTGTGTGTGTGTGTGTTTGTGTATTTGTTTTCATAGATTTTCACAGGTGTAGGTATGCTGGTCTTATTGTATTCAGATTTTCTTGGCAATGGGACGCTGAAACGTTGCCAAGACAATCTCAATCTTACATGGGAAAAGACCCGAATACAAACGATGCTGGTCTGGTTTATTCTCCTATCAGTTTGTCTTATGTATGTTGCAGGGCAGATTTTGCATGGCATTTCGTAGACTCTTTGGTTTTCTAGCTGGATCTTGTCTTTGGGGTTTCTTAAGATGTTGACTATTTTTTGGTCAGTGTTGAGGGCTGTCTTGATATTGTGCTTGTGGAGAATTTTGCTGATTTTATCTGTGGTGCCTTTGATGTAAGGGGGGAGGGCGATGCTGTTGTCCTGCTCTGTGTTTCGGTTCTTGGGGGGCTGTCTCCTTTTGGATTAGAAAGATGCCTGAAGATGGCGAGTGAGACCTCGCCAAAACGTTGCCAAGACAATCTCAATCTTACACGGGAAAAGACCCAAATACAACAAGACCAGCATACCTACACCCATGAAAATCTACGAAAATACACACACACATATACACACATAAAATTGTATATTAAAAAATTATATACCAAAAATGTGATTTTCCTCCTGAATGACATCACTCTGCTAAACAACTAATTCCCTTCCAAGTACATATCTTTTCCCACTATTGACAATAACCATGTTGCTTGTATCTTTAAATTTTATATTGTTTTATTCGTTTCCTAGTTTAACTTGATTGCTTATTAGTAACCTATAACTATCACTAAGTATTGTATCTTATGATTCTTGCTGAATGTATTCTATTTTATTTTTGTTTATGTACACTGAGAGACACATGTACCAAAGACAAATTCCTTGTGTGTCCAATCACACTTGGCCAATAAAGAATTCTATTCTATTCTATTCCTATTCCTATTCTAATGTACACAACATGCAAAAACGACCATTGAGGGGCCAAAATATCACAACCAAAAAAGCATGTAACTTTGTACTAAAATAATCCAAAGAAATAGTTTTGTGAAGAAGGATTTTGAGATAAATATCACTAATAATAGGTGAAAAGTTGAATGAAAGAAAAGAGAACAAAGTCAGTATTAAGACTGTTTAGTATAGTGATTAAGACAATGGCATACAAACCAGGAAACTGAGTTCTAGGCCCTGCATTAGGCATGAAAACAGGCTGGAAGATTTTGGCCAGTCATTCTTTCTTTTGGCAGAGAACAGGGTGATAACAGGTCATACCAGTTCCTGCCATCAAAGGCTGGAGGAAGGTAGTGGACAAATGGACAATATGATTGTGGGTATGTGATGGAAAATAAGGAGTGGGGAATAACAGGTGACGAAGAACAGAGAAATCCAGAACCGGCTGTAAGGCCATGCAACCTGGGAAAAGAATGTGAATTGACCGCAATATTTCAATGTTCTCATAACATCTTAACAAGCTCCAATTGGCAAAACACGGACTGGACCCAAAGGGGAGGGGAGAAGGAAATCTTTTCTGCATCTTTTTTGTGCGGGGAAACCTTAGAACTAGCCTAAAGGTAGACCTGCCCCAATCTGACTGAAGCAAAAGGTTATTTTACTAGAGAAGTTGGTTGCAGTAAAGTCAGGCTAGCTCAAATGTGCAGAAATGGGGGGAAGAGAAGAATTGAAGCATAAGCAAGCATGATAGGGCAGGAAAAGCAGGAGGTTGGTCCTTGCTTAACAATTGCAATCAGGACTATCAAAACTGCCATCTCTAACACTGTGCTATGTGATATTTTGCTTATTGACCACTTTGCATAGTGGCAGGAAATCTAATCCCAATTAGGTTCTTTCAGCGAGAACTATCTGTACAACATAAAGGGAATGGCAGCAATGACAGATTATTAAAAAAAAAGCAAGTTCCAGCAGAAGTTATTAAGAAACATTTATGTTTAAAACAGGAAGCTAATCAGTTGTCAAGTTTAGTTCAAAAATACAACTATTAGTTTGTATATGCATATCTAAAATAATTTTTCCTCAAAATATTGAAATTCAATTACAGTGGAATAAATACAAATATATATATTTTTAAAATGCAACATTAAATGTCATTTTGCTTTTAAAAGGAAAGTACATTGAACATATATTTGTTATCATTTATCTCACACTATAATTCCATTAAGGGTCGTGGAGGCTCAGTGGTTAAGATGCTGATCAGAAAGGTCGGCAGTTTGGCAGTTCAAATTCCTAGTGCTGTGTAACAGAGTGAACTCCAGTTACTTGTCCCAACTTCTGCCAACCTAGCAGTTTGAAAGCATGTAAAAATGCAAGTAGAAAAATAGGAACCACCTTTGGTGGGAAGTAAGAGTGTTCCGTGCACCTTCTGTGTTTAGTCATGCCGGCCATATGACCATGAAGACATCTTTGGATTTGAAAGGGAGATGAGCAATGCCCCCTAGAGTCAGGAACGACTAGCACACATGTGCGAGGGGAACCTTTACCTTTACTTTATAATTTCATTATTTCTTTATAATTATAAGCAAAAATAGTCCTTGAATTACAACAGTCATTTAATGATTTTCTGCAGTTACAACAGCCTCAAAAAGGGGTGCCTAAACCATTGAACACTGTAAAATGTCATGATCGCATGATCACATATCAGGCACTTTTGTATTTATGACCAGCTGTAATATCTTGTGGTCATATATCCATAGTTTGCATTTTTGTCAGTTTCTAGCAAAAAGAAGCTCACTCAAGTTAAGTGAATGGATTCACTTAACTGCAATTCAGTTAATAATTTAAATGAAAATGGTCAAAAAATTCATTCCTGTGGGTGCCTCAACTTATGACTGCAATGATTTATAACTAAAATTCAGCTCCCAATTATTTTGCTTTTATAGTGACTAAATTTTTAATATTTGTCAAGAATTAAAACTTGATATTATTTTAAAGTATATTCAAGTGTTCTTTATTATCAATATTCAGTGGTGATTACTATTTCTTTAAATTGATATTTCTCATATAATTTTTGCTATTAATTTCTGCACCAAGAAAATGTTTCATTTTGTTTTTATGGTAGCATCTTTTGACTTTTATCAACATAATTTGTATCTCACTTTTTGTTACAAAAGTAACTTAATTATCCCAAAAATGCTTTAGGTTGTAAACTATGTAACTAAGAAAGGCTTAAAATAGCAGGCAGTTTTGCAATAATGCCTTTCTTATTTTTCAGGTATTTTATTATCCAATATCTAGAGTTCTTTAGAGTTAGGCATTTGTACACCTTGTATAACTAAATTGAAAACTCCATCTTAAGTGAAAGAATTATTGGTCCTGTGATCCTGAAGAGCTGCCTCCTGAACAGAAAGCAATTATTTTAGCTTTTGAGGATTCAATGAGTAAAACTGAGTTATATCTTCAGAATGCTATCTAACTAAAATATCTCCTAAAAAAGAATGCAAAATACAACATTTACAGATAAATATCTATCAGCTCTTCTAAGAATGACTAGCTCCTACAAAGTTCTTGTTTTTGCTCCAGGACTTCTTCCTCACAACAATTTAACTTATTACGATTGCGTCTTTAGCTTCCTTGGTTATAAATTTCTTGGTCTGCTGCCAATTCGTGTCTGAACAATACTGGAAGGCTTCTAACACTCTTTTCAAAAAGATAGTAACAGAGAACTGAAATTCTCATTCCTCCAGTATTTACTTGAAGCAACAGTAAGCAGAATTCCAGCATTTTCAGTGGCATCCTATTTCAAAAATGACTAATTCTATATGTGACTTGGCCATATGTTATTATAAACCACTGTCTAAATGGCTAGATACTCAAAAACACTTACACGTCAACATATAAAAAATTCTACCCTATTTTTCATGTTATTAATTTTGTCCCACACAAAAAGAGCAAATTGTTTCACTTACCTGCACAGCCAAAAGCAAGATGATACCTGGATGAGGGGCTGAATTTTACACAACACACATTTGCCTTTGCCTCAATGCTTGCTACTGAATTGTCTAGGTTGGTTGACCATAGCTTCACTAAGGAAAGATAAAAGAAACACAAGCAAAATGGGTAGATTTAGTTGCAATTGTTTTTCTGGGATTTTCAAGTGAAATATTTGTTCCTTTTATTATTTCACTGCTAAATAGAAATATAACAATAGTAAGCAATGTTTACATGTGGATCTCATGCAATCTTCACAGTGGATTAGTGGGAATTCCAAATGCTCTGCAAGACTTCTTACAAAATATATATGATATGATGACATCACCAGCCACATCCCCTGCACTCCAGACAGGGCAGAAAGACAGAACACAAGAGATTCTAAACTATCTTGGGACCTAATGCAATAAACCAACAAGTAGCCTTAATATAAAACCAAAGCACAAGATACTTGCTTTTAATTTCTGCTGTATTTTGTTTAATAGTTTTGAGTTTTATTCTTCTAGAAAATATTACACACTGGCAACATTTTTGAATTAAGTCATTTTCGTTCAAACTTCAAACATGATGCTATGGTTATTGTAGAAGTACAGAACTGAACATTCAAAAATGACTGCTCTAGTGGCATAACTAGTCATAAAATAGAAATAATAGAACTGAGAGTATAAAAGCAAGTTAAAGAGATACTTTGTTGTGACTGCAAAAGAATTTCACACACAAAGCTTAAACACATATGTGGGAAAGAAGTTGAACTGAATCTATTTCCTCATATTTCCATGTGGCTTGAAAGTATATAACTTACTTTATTATGTGAAGAATCCTACACATCTATTTTATTATCAAAAAATTTCACATATGATATTTGTGCTTAGAGAGCCACTTTTGTGTAGTTGTCAGACACTCGGGTTCCAATTCTTCTCTAGACACAGAAACCAGTTGGATGACTGGGGGTCAGTGACTTCTCAGCCTAAATCAGCATCTGGGCAATAAACTAACTATTAAACAAAAACCTTTATAGAATTGAAAGCCACTGTGAAGTAGTAGCTAACCTGCTGAAATAGAAGGGGTAAAACCTAAGTTTTCCCTTATGTCTGGGTGACCTTGTCACTGTCTTTCTGAGTCAGGTTTTGCAACAAGCAGCTGGTAAATAAAACTCCTCCTCACTAAATGATAATAGCTTCCCTTTAAGAACTAGATACATACAGTAAAAAAAGGAGAGACAAGTGAACACTGCAGCTATTAATTCAGCTGTGGCATAGTGATGGGTGGGGTGGGGAGCAATACCTTTTGCATCATCAGAACCTGAAGCCAAGAGTTTAGGATCCATCAAATTAAAGTCCACACTCCAGCATCTTTTCTCATGTTCCTGTTTTGTCATGGGGAAATAGGATAGAAAATTACTTCTTCAATATAATCAAGATAATGATGAAATACATAGAACTTTGGTTAAATTTTTATTAATAAAAGTTTACTATTTCTCTTCTACCCAATATAACTGATTGTACTGTTTGACAGCAGCCTCAGCAAGGACACAAAGAGAGCTATCTCAATGCCTAGTTAAATTTTTAAAAAATTGCATTTTGAAGATCTTACATTACTCTTACAATGGTAGTTTCAACTTGCTAATAATCCCATATGAAATTTTTGAAGAGGCAACTGCTAAATTTCACCTTTAAAAACAAATTAGCCACTTAGTACGATGTACAAGCAATATGTTCAGAAGAACCTTATTTAATTAGCATATCCGTTTCAATATTCTAGCCTCCTCAAACGTGATTCCACATATGCTGGAGTTTCTAATTTAGGATTGGACATTTTAAAGTCAGATTTTTTTTTAACAAATGTTTAGTTTAATAACTTCTACTATCCAGTTTTCAATAGAAGCAAATTAAAACTTCTTGAGAAAATAAGAATCTGAATGTTGTCTGCAAGCTGGAATTCTAAGAAGCAAGCCTATTGGCTTGTATAAGGTCTTTTACTCCTATATTTTTATTTGGGTAATCTACTACCAATTGACTTAGTGAATCAAATATTTCAAACTCTGGGTAAAGCAACTAGGATATAAATTATTGCAATAGTTTATTTGAATAATAAATTTAAAAATTCTACTGAAACATTAATACATAAATTTCCTCACAATCCTAAACAATATCCAACTTTATATTGTTGAACATCCTTATTCATCAATTAATTTTTGATTTTAAAGGCTTTGTCCACTGCAATATTTTCATTTTCAGTGCTTTAGTAGCAACTATTTTGTCAATATCAGAACCATTGACGGTACAAAAGTGATTCTGGGTGCGAAGGACTAGCTTCTGGATTTATTGTCAAGGAACAAAAATAACAATACAAGAGATTATTTATTGAAAGCAGTGGTGATTTATAAGGTTTATTTGTGAATGCTAAAAAAATCATGACTCTTTAGGTTTCTTTTTAACAAGAATTTAATACGAATTTTTCAACAAGAATGTTAAGATTTAATTTTATCCATGATGAAACAGTTAAAAAGGACAAAATGTATGTTGAAAGCAACATACCACAGGACAGGTTTATCACATATCAATGGTCCTGGCATCTGCAATGCCAAACCATAAAGCAAATGATTAATGACACTCATCTTCAATGAACTGTGGTGGCTCAGTGGTCAGAATGCCAGCAATTCCACAGTTCAATTCTCACCCGCTCAAGGTTGACTCAGCCTCCCATTCTTTCAGGGTCGGTAAAATGAGTGTCCAGATTGTTGGGGGTAATTTGCTGACTCTACAAACTGC